>CM055127.1:151862292-152559792 GCA_029206835.1 Rana muscosa | reverse complement strand
GTCCACTGCTCTACTGACACCGTCACCTGCTTTACTGACACCGTCCACTGCTCCACTGACACCGTCCACTGATACCGTCCACTGCTCCACTGACACCGTCCACTGCTCTACTGACACGTCCACTGCTCCACTGACACAGTCCACTGCCCTACTGACACCGTCCTCTGCCTTACTGACACCGTCCTCTGCCTTACTGACACCGTCCTCTGCCCTACTGACACCGTCCACTGCTCTACTGACATTGTCCACTGCTCTACTGACATTGTCCACTGCTCTACTGACATTGTCCACTGCTCTACTGACATTGTCCACTGCTCCACTGAAACTGTCCTCTGCTCCACTGACACCGTCCTCTGCCCTACTGACACCGTCCTCTGCTCTACTGACATTGTCCACTGCTCTACTGACATTGTCCACTGCTCTACTGACATTGTCCACTGCTCCACTGAAACTGTCCTCTGCTTCACTGACACCGTCCTCTGCTCTACTGACATTGTTCATTGCCCTACTGACACCGTCCTCTGCTCTACTGACATTGTTCACTGCTCTACTGACATTGTTCACTGCTCAACTGACACTGTCCTCTGCTCCACTGACACAGTTGAATGAGACCATTCTCTGCTTCACTGACACCGTCCTCTGCTCTACTGACATTGTTCACTGCTCTACTGACACTGTCCTCTGCTCCACTGACAACGTCAAATGACACCGTCCTCTGCTCTACTGACACCGTCCTCTGCTCTACTGACACCGTCCTCTGCTCTACTGACACCGTCCTCTGCTCTACTGACACCGTCCTCTGCTCCACTGACACCGTCCACTGCTCCACTGACACCGTCCACTGACACCGTCCACTGCTCTACTGACACCATCCACTGCTCCACTGACACAGTTCACTGCTCCACTGACACAGTCCTCTGCCCTACTGACACCGTCCTCTGCCCTACTGACACCGTCCTCTGCCCTACTGACACTGTCCTTTGCTCTACTGACATTGTCCACTGCTCTACTGACATTGTTCACTGCTCTACTGACATTGTCCACTGCTCTACTGACACTGTCCTCTGCTCCACTGACACAGTTGAATGAAACCATTCTCTGCTCCACTGATACCGTCCTCTGCTCTACTGACACCGCCCTCTGCTCTACTGACATTGTTCACTGCTCTACTGACACTGTCCTCTGCTCCACTGAACCTGTCAAATGACACCATTCTCTGCTCTACTGACACCGTCCTCTGCTCTACTGTCACCGTCCTCTGCTCTACTGTCACCGTCCTCTGCTCTACTGACACCGCCCACTGCTCTACTGACACCGCCCACTGCTCTACTGACACCGCCCACTGCTCTACTGGCATCGTTCACTGCTCTACTGGCATCGTTCACTGCTCTACTGGCATCGTTCACTGCTCTACTGACACCGTCCACTGCTCTACTGACACTGTCCCCTGCTCTACTGACACCGTCCACTGCTCTACTGCCACCATCCACTGCCCTACTGACCCTGTGCTCTGCTCTACTGACCCTGTCCTCTGCTCTACTGACCCTGTCCTCTGCTCTACTGACACCGTCCTCTGCTCTACTGACACCGTCCTCTGCTCTACTGACACCGTCCTCTGCTCTACTGACACCGTCCTCTGCTCTACTGACACCGTCCACTGCTCTACTGACACCGTCCACTGACACCATCCACTGCTTTACTGACACCGTCCACTGCTCCACTGATAATGTCCACTGCTCCACTGACACCGTCCACTGCTCTACTGACACGTCCACTGCTCCACTGACACCGTCCTCTGCCCTACTGACACCGTCCTCTGCCCTACTGACACCGTCCTCTGCCCTACTGACACCGTCCTCTGCTCTACTGACATTGTCCACTTCTCTACTGACACCGTCCACTGCTCCACTGAAACTGTCCTCTGCTCCACTGACACCGTTCTCTGCTCTACTGACACCGTTCTCTGCTCTACTGACACTGTCCACTGCTCTACTGACACTGTCCACTGCCCTGCTGACACCATCCTCTGCTTCACTGACACCGTCCTCTGCTCTACTGACATTGTTCATTGCCCTACTGACACCATCCTCTGCTCTACTGACATTGTTCACTGCTCTACTGACATTGTTCACTGCTCTACTGACATTGTCCACTGCTCTACTGACATTGTCCGCTGCTCTACTGACATTGTCCGCTGCTCTACTGACATTGTTCGCTGCTCTACTGACATTGTTCACTGCTCTACTGACACCGTCCTCTGCTCCACTGACACCGTCCTCTGCTCTACTGACACCGTCCTCTGCTCTACTGACACCGTCCTCTGCTCTACTGACACCGCCCTCTGCTCTACTGACACCGCCCTCTGCTCTACTGACACCGCCCTCTGCTCTACTGACACCGCCCTCTGCTCTACTGACACCGCCCTCTGCTCTACTGACACCGCCCTCTGCTCTACTGACACCGTCCTCTGCTCTACTGACACCGTCCTCTGCTCTACTGACACCGTCCTCTGCTCTACTGACACCGTCCTCTGCTCTACTGACACCGTCCTCTGCTCTACTGACACCGTCCTCTGCTCTACTGACACCGCCCTCTGCTCTACTGACACCGCCCTCTGCTCTACTGACACCGCCCTCTGCTCTACTGACACCGCCCTCTGCTCTACTGACACTGTCCCCTGCTCCACTGACACTGTCCAATGACACCATTCTCTGCTCTACTGACACCGTCCTCTGCTCTACTGACACTGTCCACTGCTTTACTGACACCGCCCTCTGCTCTACTGACACTGTCCCCTGCTCCACTGACACTGTCCAATGACACCATTCTCTGCTCTACTGACACCGTCCTCTGCTCTACTGACACTGTCCACTGCTTTACTGACACCGTCCTCTGCTCTACTGACACCGCCCACTGCTCCACTGACACCGCCCACTGCTCCACTGACACTGTCCACTGCTCCACTGACACTGTCCACTGCTCTACTGACACCGCCCACTGCCCTACTGACCCTGTCCTCTGCTCTACTGACCCTGTCCTCTGCTCTACTGACCCTGTCCTCTGCTCTACTGACCCTGTCCTCTGCTCTACTGACCCTGTCCTCTTCTTTACTGACACCGTCCTCTGCTCTACTGACACCGTCCTCTGCTCTACTGACACCGTCCTCTTCTCTACTGACACCGTCCTCTTCTCTACTGACACCGTCCTCTTCTCTACTGACACCGTCCTCTTCTCTACTGACACCATCCACTGTTCTACAGACACGGTCCTCTGTTCTACTGTGCATGTGTGTTTGAACTTTGGGGTGCACACCTTAATGCAATAGGCTATGCACACCTATGGGCAGCCTGGAGGCTTTCTGTACACAGATGATATACAGAACGCCCCCGGAAATGTCAAAAGTCCAACTTTGGGCGTCCATTGCAACAAAAATTTAATTTTTGGTGAGATACTTTCAAAGGGAAATCACGTCTAAAGGGATGCAGACCCTGCCGCTTTCCTCAATAAAATCCTGCAAGTGCAGCAGCTGACTGAAACCACTCCCGATCCCATTAATTTTGCACATGGACACAGAAAACCAGCTATTTCTTCAGAATAACAAAAGGTCGTAATCTGCAATAAAGTTAGTTCAAATACCTGCAATGTACGACGATCACCCAGAGGGGAGACACAGATAAACACCTAGTGCACTATCCATTTATCAACAAAAATGACTGTTGAGGCAGATAATAAGGGGTCAGCGAAATAAAAAGAAAAGAAGAGCAGTCGCACTTTGACAATTGCGCGGTCATGCAACACTGTACCCAATATGACATTTTTGTCATTTTTATGAGACAGAAAAAGCTTTCTTTAAAGCGGAGTTCAACCCAGAAATGGAACTTCCGCTTTAAGTGACGAGGACCCCATGACATGCCACATTTGGTATGTCTTTTTTAAGGGGGGGGGGGAGCAGATATCCTCTTTTTTGAGGGATCCAGCTCCCACTTCCTCCTAGTGCACAGCGGCGTAGGAAGGAAGATGACCTCTCCCCCCTCCCTCCTTGCAATCTTCTGGGACACGTCACAGGTCCCAAATGATTGCCCAGCCAGTCACAGTGCGCAGGTGCAGTGCGTGCCCGGCTGTGACCGTGGGACAGGTAAGTGTTCGATTAATAAAAGTTAAAAAAACTTTTACATGGGTGGAACTCCACTTTAAGTGGTATTTATTCACCACTGGGTTTTTATTTTTCGCTAAACACACAAAGAAAGACTGAACATTTTGAAAAAATTATCATTTTTCTTTGTTTGTTATAAAATGTTGCAAATAAGTAATTTTTCTTTTTCACTGATGTGCGCTGATGAGGCTGCACTGATGGGCACTGACGAGGCTACACTGATGTGCACTGATGAGGCAGCACTGATGAGTTGGCACTGATGGGGCAGGACTGATGAGGCTGCGCTGATGAGGCTGCACCGGTGTGCACTAATGAGGTGGCACTGATGGGCACTGACAAGGCAGCACTAAAGTGCACTAATGAGGCTGCACGAATGTGCACTAATGAGGCGGCACTGATAAGTACTGATGACGCAGCACTGATGTGCACTCATGGCTTAATCATGGAGGGTTCTACATCAAGATGGCCACCCAAATTCTTGTGGGAACTTTGGGATCCATCACAGATGAATGATGCAATCATGGAAATCCTGGTACCTGTGCTGTTTTCATAAATGCCTGACACAGATCAACCCTTCCGATGCAGCTTCTCACCTTGTGACTTGCTACAGATTTACAATATACAGTCTGATCACTGGGGGGGGGGGGGGGGGGGACTGAGGAAATGGTGCTCATTGCCTGCAGAAGAATGATGACATCGTCTTAGTCTAGACAAAGTCACCGACTGGAGCTCAAGGATGGATTTTTGATTATTAAACTTGAAGCTTTTCAGAAAAATTAGAATATTGCTGTATGTTACGATAGGTCAGAAGTATAGTTACATAGGTTGGATTTGATGGACTTGTGTTTTTTTTTCAACCTTACCTACTATGTAACTATGTAACTATGTAACTATGTATTCCTGCCACTTTATAAAAGAATTAAAAAAGGGCAAACTATTTTTGATCCCAGATGATCATCTACAGAACGTCCTACTCCATCTCAGCAGGCCTTATTTCCCGTCATTGTCACCTTACACATAGCTGGTTAGTACCCAGACCTAATAAAAAATATAGGAAAACTAAAGTGCAATCAGTTGTAATATTTATTGTGAAAAGTGGAATTTCATTTGTGATATCCGTCCTTCAAAATGTAAAAGTCCAAATGCACTTTCTGGAAACTTTACATTAATAAATATAAAAAAAAGCAGCATGGTTCGCCTTTAAATTGTAGCATGCCTGGGAGACTAATACCATACAAAAGGAACGCAGGAATTTCTGAATCTCCAAATTTTTTATGGGTATCAAATGTGCCTCTCGCAAGATAAAATAATAACATTTTTAGCGCTTGCTGGGTGGTGTGTATGTGCTGAAGGAGGGGGAGGAAGGGGTAAGACATTGCTACATAGAACAGGTGCCCGGTCCTAACCCCGCTGGTGTGCAGCTGGTACACTACGCAGACCTTCACATTAGGATTAGTGCCAAAGTCCTGAATTACATACCATGTGAGCTGGAACATTTCTCAGAGAGGCACCACAAGACCAGCTGGATGCATATGTGCCCATAATGACCAGATGAGAGGAAATGTAGGGGAACTCAAGACTTATCTGGTAAAAATAATCGCATACTTTACTTACACTTTACTCAAAACTAAACGTTTAAAGTGTATCCCTAGGCAAAACATTTTCAGTACTGGATGGAGAACTTCAGGAAGCGTGTCCCTTACATTGGTGATCAGTGGGAAGAATGCCCCTTACATTGGTGGTCAGTAGGAAGAATGCCCCTTACCACTAGCGTTGCTAGCCAGGTTCGGGGGGGGCGGGCCGCACCCGGGTGACACCCACCAGAGGGATGACACCCGTGGGTAGCGCAGCGGCACCACACTGACATTGCCCGCTGCCCTGTGCCTTAGGCTCACGCTGCGGCTGTGTCCCTCAGCGGAGCGGAAGGAAGCCGCCGCCCCCTCTGCCTCCTCTCTGTTTACATACACAGAGGAGGAGGAGGAGCCCGCGCTCGAGAGACACACCGCTGTGTGTATCTGCCGCTCTGTTCTGAGGTCTGTAAGGTAAGGGGGGCATCTTTACTGATGGGGGAGGGGGTGTCTGTACTGCTGGGGTCTGCACTAGGGGGAGTTTGCACCAGGGGGGCTGTAACTGAGGGGGTGTCTGTACTGAGGGGGGTCTGGTACCAAGGGGGGTGTCTGTACTGAGGGGGGTGTCTGTAACTGAGGGGGTGTCTGTACGAGGGGTGTCTGGTACTGTGGGGGGTGTCTGTAACTGAGCGGGGTGTCTGTAACTGAGGAGGTCTGCACTGAGGTGGGGGTGTCTGTACTGATGGAGCGGTCTGCACTGAGGTGGGGGTGTCTGTACTGATGGAGCGGTCTGCACTGAGGTGGGGGTGTCTGTACTGAGGGGGGTGTCTGTACTGAGGGGGGGTGTCTATACTGAGGGGGGTGTCTGTAACTGAGGGGGGTGTCTGTAACTGAGGGGGGTCTGTAACTGAGGGGGTGTCTGTAACTGAGGGGTGGTCTGTACGAGGGGGAGTCTGTACGAGGGGGTGTCTGTACTGAGGGGGGTGTCTGTACTGAGGGGGGTGTCTGTACGAGGGGTGTCTGTAACTGAGGGGGTGTCTGTAACTGAGGGGTGGTCTGTACGAGGGGTAGTCTGTACGAGGGGGTGTCTGTACTGAGGGGGGTGTCTGTACTGAGGGGGGTGTCTGTACGAGGGGTGTCTGTAACTGAGGGGGTGTCTGTAACTGAGGGGTGGTCTGTACGAGGGGTAGTCTGTACGAGGGGGTGTCTGTACTGAGGGGGGTGTCTGTACTGAGGGGGGTGTCTGTACGAGGGGTGTCTGTAACTGAGGGGGTGTCTGTAACTGAGGGGTGGTCTGTACGAGGGGTAGTCTGTACGAGGGGTAGTCTGTACGAGGGGGTGTCTGTACTGAGGGGGGTGTCTGTACTGAGGGGGGTGTCTGTACGAGGGGTGTCTGTAACTGAGGGGGTGTCTGTAACTGAGGGGTGGTCTGTACGAGGGGGTGTCTGTTACTGAGGGGGGTGTCTGTACTGAGGGGGGTGTCTGTAACTGAGGGGGGGTGTCTGTAACTGAGGGGGTCTGCACTGAGGTGGGGGTGTCTGTACTGATGGAGCGGTCTGCACTGAGGTGGGGGTTCATACTGAGGGAGGCGGGTCTATATTGATGGCGGAGAGTCTGTACTTAGTGGAGCGGGTTTGTACTGAGGGAAGGGATCTATACTGTGGGAGTGGGGTCTGTAGTTAGTGGAGGGGGGTCTGTACTGAGGGGGGACTATAGTTGTTGGGGGGTGACACCATTTTTTTTCGCACCGGGTGACACCAACCCTAGTGACGCCACTGCCCCTTACATTGGTGGTCAGTGGGAAGAATGCTCCTTACATTGGTGATCAGTGGGAAGAATGCCCCTTACATTGGTGGTCAGTAGGAAGAATGCCCCTTACATTGGAGATCAGTGAGAAGAATGCTCCTTACATTGGAGATCAGTGGGAAGAATGTTCCTTATATTAGTGGTCAGTGGGAAGAATGCTCCTTACATTGGTGATCAGTGGGAAGAATGTCCCTTACATTGGTGATCAGTGGGAAGAATGCTCCTTACATTGGGGATCAGTGGGAAGAATGTCCCTTACATTGGTGATCAGTGAGAAGAATGTTCCTTACATTGGTGGTCAGTGGGAAGAATGCTCCTTACATTGGTGATCAGTGAGAAGAATGTTCCTTACATTGGTGATCAGAGGGAAGAATGTTCCTTACATTGGTGGTCAGTGGGAAGAATGCCCCTTACATTGGTGGTCAGTGGGAAGAATGCTCCTTACATTGGTGATCAGTGGGAAGAATGCCCCTTACATTGGTGGTCAGTAGGAAGAATGCCCCTTACATTGGAGATCAGTGAGAAGAATGCTCCTTACATTGGAGATCAGTGGGAAGAATGTTCCTTATATTAGTGGTCAGTGGGAAGAATGCTCCTTACATTGGTGATCAGTGGGAAGAATGTCCCTTACATTGGTGATCAGTGGGAAGAATGCTCCTTACATTGGGGATCAGTGGGAAGAATGTCCCTTACATTGGTGATCAGTGAGAAGAATGTTCCTTACATTGGTGGTCAGTGAGAAGAATGTTCCTTACATTGGTGATCAGAGGGAAGAATGTTCCTTACATTGGTGGTCAGTGGGAAGAATGCCCCTTACATTGGTGGTCAGTGGGAAGAATGCTCCTTACATTGGTGATCAGTGGGAAGAATGTCCCTTACATTGGTGATCAGTGGGAAGAATGTTCCTTACATTGGTGATCAGTGGGAAGAATGTCCCTTACATTGGTGGTCAGTGAGAAGAATGCTCCTTACATTGGTGGTCAGTGGGAAGAATGCTCCTTACATTGGTGATCAGTGGGAAGAATGTTCCTTACATTGGTGGTCAGTGGGAAGAATGTCCCTTACATTGGTGGTCAGTGAGAAGAATGCCCCTTACATTGGTGATCAGTGGGAAGAATGTCCCTTACATTGGTGGTCAGTGAGAAGAATGTTCCTTACATTGGTGATCAGTGGGAAGAATGTCCCTTACATTGGTGATCAGTGGGAAGAATGCTCCTTACATTGGTGATCAGTGGGAAGAATGTCCCTTACATTGGTGATCAGTGGGAAGAATGTCCCTTACATTGGTGATCAGTGGGAAGAATGTCCCTTACATTGGTGATCAGTGGGAAGAATGCTCCTTACATTGGTGATCAGTGGGAAGAGTGCCCCTTACATTGGTGGGCAGTGGGAAGAATGTTCCTTACATTAGTGATCAGTGGGAAGAATGCTCCTTACATTGGTGATCAGTGGGAAGAATGTCCCTTACATTGGTGATCAGTGGGAAGAATGTTCCTTATATTGGTGATCAGTGGGAAGAATGCTCCTTACATTGGTGGTCAGTGGGAAGAATGTCCCTTACATTGGTGGTCAGTGGGAAGAATGTCCCTTACATTGGTGATCAGTGGGAAGAATGTCCCTTACATTGGTGGTCAGTGGGAAGAATGCCCCTTATGTTGGTGGTCAGTGGGAAGAATGCCCCTTACATTGGTGGTCAGTGGGAAGAATGTTCCTTACGTTGGTGGTCAGTGGAAAGAGTACCGCTTACATTGGTAGTCAGTGGGAAGAATGCCCCTTACAGTTGTGGTTTGAATACCACCCTTAAGCTGGTTATACACTGATTGGATGAATTTCGATCAAATTGTGGCTTACCCTGCTGGCTGAACAAAAAAAATCAACCAATTATGGCCAACATTACAGACAGCTAAAAGGATCTTCAGTGACCTGCAGTTGGCGTTGCCAAGTGCTCTGGAACTATGGAGACAACATCTAATGGGAGTTTAATCAGCCACTCCTCAAGAAATACCTATTAACCTCTGGAGTAACCTTGGGACCCTGCGGAACCCTGACTGAGAATGGCTGGGATGTCAAGTTTTTATTTCTGCCTTTCAGGGCCGCCATCAGGAATTTTTGATTTATAATTTTTTTTTTTAAATATTTTTTTTTTTATTTTTTATTTAAAAAAAAAGGGGTTGCCATCCGGGGCCCTGGGGACCTCCGGGCCTCTGGGGACCTCTGGGCCCCTTAAAAAAAAAAAAAAATTATAAAAAAAAAAATAAAAACATTTTTTTTTAATAAAAAATACATAAAAAAGGGGGGTTACCATCCGGGGCCCTGGGGACCTCTGGGCCCCTTACAAAAAAAAATGGGGGTTGCCATCCGGGCCCCTGGGGACCTCCGGGCCCCTTACAGGTGTACTACCTGTACCCCCCTGATGGCGGCCCTGCTGCCTTTATTAGTAGTGGTGGCCAAACTGAGAGGAAATCATACATTTTAAAGTTGTACCCAGAACAGGAAGTAGGGGGAAGATCTTCCAATGGGAACACCTGTCTAATGCCTCGTACACACTATTGGTTTTCCCGGCCAAAAGCTGTCATGGCAGTTTTCCCATCGGGAAAACCAGTGATATGTACGAGGCATAAGAGGGAAATTTTCCTCACTTTGGGAGGTTTCCTTTAACATTCTGTTGGGTCTCTAGGACGGGAGGCGAAGGGATATTTCCCCAATGCAAAAAAGAAAATGAAAAAAGAAGAGTTTGACAGGGTTTTATCCCTTCCATACTCTACCCCCAAAAAAAAGTTGTCTTCGGACTGGACCAGCCCCGATAATGTTTTAGAGGTGACAGGCAGACCCATAGGTGTGCGCAGCCCATTGCATTAGGGTGTGCCCCCCAAATCTCAAACACACATGCCTGTGTGTGTGTGTGTATGTATATGGTGTCAGTAGAGCAGTGGATGGTGTCAGTAGAGCAGTGGATGGTGTCAGTAGAGCAGTGGATGGTGTCACTAGGGCAGAAGATGGTGTTGTTAAGGCAGTGGATGATGTCAGCATTTTTTTTATTTTTATTATTTTTTCCAATATTTTTTTTTTTCTGGGGGGTTAGCAAAGAAGAATCACGGTCTACCCATCACCTGCCTGTGATTGAAGGGTAGATCGTGATCAATGGGTTGCCAACCCCCAGATTAGGGTGTGCCCAGGCATACCCTGTGCGCACGCCTATGGGCAGACCCTATATTGGAGATCCTATTGAGGTTATCGCCTCATGTTACTGTGTTAATAGTGATACTTATTAGGGTGAATTGCTTTTACATACCCACCAGTTTGTATCTCAGGTTCTTAGGTGGATCTCCATGTTTTATCTTGAGGACACTATCTGTGTTTTTTTGTTATTTTTTTGCTTTTACTATATTTTTTGTATTACACTTTATTTTTATTTTTATATGTTATTTTATATGTAAGTCTCTGTGGGGCTTTGAAATATGTGCTGACCCTCTAGGCTTAGTGCCATATGTTGGACACCTGTAATTCTTTCAGTTTTTTTTTTGTATGTTGAAAATGTGTAAATAAAAAAAAAAAAAAGGAAGTCTTGGCTAGATACACTTCAACTTTGAGGTGCATACAGGTAGCAAAACCTAAGGCAGGACATACATGATTCATTTTCTTTCCTTCAATTAACAATTTTCCCCCTATCCACACATTTGCAGTGGATGAGGGAATCCCTCCCATGGAGCTATTGTATTCTGCCAGCGGGGAGGCTTTTTCGCTATCAGAGAACACTGATCAGCACCGCTGGCTAAAGCCGGAGACACTGATCGTGCAAAAAAATTCCAACTGGCTGGTTGTACAGAAGTCGATCGAGAAACCTATTAAAAGCTTCCAAAGAGCTTGCAGGAGATCAGCAACATTGAGATGCAAAAAGGAATGACAAAAGGTCAAAACAAGTATTTTATTTAAAAAAAAAAAATGTTTATCACACACAGTGCTTTAGCAAGCTAGATGTCATTTATTTTGGATTTTGGGTTTATATCCACTTTAATCTTTAGTTCATTTTCACATTATGATTTAGTTCTTAACATAGGCAGCTCAGAGTTGCTCAGTAGTTACAAATTTCTATGTTAGTAGGCATATATAATTATACCTTCCCTAAAACAACTCTGTGCTTTGTTCTTCTAATGAGACGGGCTGCGCTAATAACACAGCTAGAGGAAAGTGTTAGAGAAACAAATGACATCGAAGAGGACAATAAACATTTTTGTTTTAGACATCGCCCTTGTTGTTGCAGATAAGACATGACTCGGTGGCAGAAGAAACACTCCCCTTAGTTACAATGGAATTAGTGGCAATGCCACCATGTAGCTAATAAAACATCACTATGGAGGCGGCTCAGCAATCTGTATCTCATTCTGACTCTTGTTGGAGAAAAAACAATGCAATTCTCGTCAATTTGAAAATAAAATTTGGGGAAATCGGGGATACTATTTTTGAAGGTACCTTGGGTTTATTGGTGTTAGAAGGCTAAACCAACATAGGTGAATTTCAGTGGCTTAATCTTGGAATATTAAATTATTAGAAATGAATTACTAAAATTTAGCATACACAGAAGGTAGGATGCATTCAGGATAGACAGATGGCGGGAGGAATTCAGCACTTAGAAGGCATGGAGTGGAGGGAGGGGGAGAGGAAAACTGGCGATCTGAGTGGAAGTGGGAACAGGTACCTGTCAAAACTAAGTATCCGCTCCCCCTCCAAAAAAAATTAAATGCCGAATGTGGCAGGGGAGGGGGGAGGAGTGCTTAAAGCGGATCTTCCCCTTTTGGGTGGATCTCCATTTTAATCTCTCAGGACACTCATAACCCAGAAAGGAATTTAGCTCTCAATACCCACAGGAGGCAAGATACATTCATCTCTCGTTTACACAGAAGGCAGGAAACAATCATCTCTCAGCATTGTCAGGTCACCTGTGGCCAGATGACAGATGCACACCGTTGGGGGTCAGGAGTGCACCACAAGGTAGTGAACCCTATGGCTGACTGCTGCGGATGGGATACTTGGTGGTTGTGTAAAGCGGGACCAGTGGAGCACAACAGGGATCCACAGGAAGCTAGAGTCAAGATTCCCCAGGGCGCGGAGTCTAAGACCCAGCAGGTTTTCACCAGAGCCTCTAGTGGTGAGGATGTTGCGCTGCAGCTGGGTCCAGGTCGCGGCCCCTAGAGTCCCCTAGCTCACGCTCAGTAGGGTAAGGAGGATAGAAGGGAAGCAGCAGCACAGGATACAAGAATAGTGAGGGGAAAGGCCAAGGTCAGGGCAACAAGCAGACAAGGATAAACGAAGGACAAGCCGAAGGTCAAGGTCACAAGCAGACAGGGATAGTCGGGAACAAGCCAATATCGGTAACAGAGAGACAGACGTAGCACACGGCAGGCAGGGCCCCAAACACACAATGCTTAAACAAACACGTTGATCAGCAAGGCAGACTTGCAGTGCACAGGTTAATATAGAGTTCTGTGATAGGGCCTGGGGTGGAGCCAGACTGGGAGGAGAGATTATAAAAGCAGCCAGGTGAGGAGAGTCTGGCCTCTAAGGTGAACACATGAGGAGGAAGGTAAGCTGACAGACAAACATTACTGCATATCCATGACAAGCATACACAGTAGGCAGGAGTCATGCATCTCCCAGCATACATAGAAGGGGGGAGAAATTTATCTTTCAGCATACTCAGAAGTAGGGATGAGCTTCGTGTTCGAGTCGAACATACGTTCGACTCGAACATCGGCTGTTCGATCGTTCGACGAAGATCGAACGATTTGGGCCGTTCGCGCCAAATTCGAGTGACGCGAACGGCCCACAATGCACTACGCCATCGCAGTGTCATCCAGGCGCTGTGATTGGCCAAGCATGCACTGTGACCCCGCATGCTTGGCCAATCACAGCGCCGGCAGCGAGGAGAGCAATGATTGGCCACAGGCAGGATGCCTGTGGCCAATTATTGCTGAGGGTGTTTAGTACACGCCCCACACTATAAAAGGCCGCCAGCACGGCGGCCTAGTGTAGTGTGTTCCGGAGCAGGGATAGAGCAGCATAGGCAGGGACAGTGACTGTTATTTCTTTCTTGCTTAACCTGGATTCCTTTAGTTTAGGGAAAGAGAAGGATAGGTAGGGAGAGTGTCAGTGTGTTTTGTGCTTGTGCTATAGTGTGCTTAAAAAAAACATTTATTCTAGGGACAGAAAACTGTAGGTAGGGACAGTGTCAGTTTCTTTCACTCTGCAAGTCCTTGTTTCCAGGGACCTGGAAGGACAGTGAGTGAATTGTCCTTGTGCTATATTGTGCTTAAAAAAACATTTATTCTAGGGACAGAAAACTGTAGGTAGGGAGAGTGTCAGTTTCTTTCACTCTGCAAGTCCTTGTTTCCAGGGACCTCTAAGGACAGTGAGTGAATTGTCCTTGTGCTATATTGTGCTTAAAAAAAACATTTATTCTAGGGACAGAAAACTGTAGGTAGGGAGAGTGTCAGTTTATTTCACTCTGCAAGTCCTTGTTTCCAGGGACCTGGAAGGACAGTGAGTGAATTGTCCTTGTGCTATATTGTGATTAAAAAAAACATTTTTTCTAGGGACAGAAAACTGTAGGTAGGGAGAGTGTTTTTTTTCTTTCACTCTGCAAGTCCTTGTTTCCAGGGACCTGTAAGGACAGTGAGTGAATTGTCCTTGTGCTATATTGTGATTAAAAAAAACATTTTTTCTAGGGACAGAAAACTGTAGGTAGGGAGAGTGTTTTTTTTCTTTCACTCTGCAAGTCCTTGTTTCCAGGGACCTGTAAGGACAGTGAGTGAATTGTCCTTGTGCTATATTGTGCTTAAAAAAAACATTTATTCTAGGGACAGAAAACTGTAGGTAGGGAGAGTGTCAGTTTATTTCACTCTGCAAGTCCTTGTTTCCAGGGACCTGTAAGGACAGTGAGTGAATTGTCCTTGTGCTATATTGTGATTAAAAAAAACATTTTTTCTAGGGACAGAAAACTGTAGGTAGGGAGAGTGTTTTTTTTTCTTTCACTCTGCAAGTCCTTGTTTCCAGGGACCTGTAAGGACAGTGAGTGAATTGTCCTTGTGCTATATTGTGCTTAAAAAAAACATTTATTCTAGGGACAGAAAACTGTAGGTAGGGAGAGTGTCAGTTTATTTCACTCTGCAAGTCCTTGTTTCCAGGGACCTGTAAGGACAGTGAGTGAATTGTCCTTGTGCTATATTGTGATTAAAAAAAACATTTTTTCTAGGGACAGAAAACTGTAGGTAGGGAGAGTGTTTTTTTTCTTTCACTCTGCAAGTCCTTGTTTCCAGGGACCTGTAAGGACAGTGAGTGAATTGTCCTTGTGCTATATTGTGCTTAAAAAAACATTTATTCTAGGGACAGAAAACTGTAGGTAGGGAGAGTGTCAGTTTATTTCACTCTGCAAGTCCTTGTTTCCAGGGACCTGTAAGGACAGTGAGTGAATTGTCCTTGTGCTATATTGTGATTAAAAAAAACATTTTTTCTAGGGACAGAAAACTGTAGGTAGGGAGAGTGTTTTTTTTCTTTCACTCTGCAAGTCCTTGTTTCCAGGGACCTGTAAGGACAGTGAGTGAATTGTCCTTGTGCTATATTGTGCTTAAAAAAAACATTTTTTCCAAGGACAGAAAACTGTAGGTAGGGAGAGTGTTTTTTTTCTTTCACTCTGCAAGTCCTTGTTTCCAGGGACCTGGAAGGACAGTGAGTGAATTGTCCTTGTGCTATATTGTGCTTAAAAAAAAACATTTTTTCTAGGGACAGAAAACTGTAGGTAGGGAGAGTGTTTTTTTTCTTTCACTCTGCAAGTCCTTGTTTCCAGGGACCTCTAAGGACAGTGAGTGAATTGTCCTTGTGCTATATTGTGCTTAAAAAAAACATTTATTCTAGGGACAGAAAACTGTAGGTAGGGAGAGTGTCAGTTTATTTCACTCTGCAAGTCCTTGTTTCCAGGGACCTGGAAGGACAGTGAGTGAATTGTCCTTGTGCTATATTGTGATTAAAAAAAACATTTTTTCTAGGGACAGAAAACTGTAGGTAGGGAGAGTGTTTTTTTTCTTTCACTCTGCAAGTCCTTGTTTCCAGGGACCTGTAAGGACAGTGAGTGAATTGTCCTTGTGCTATATTGTGATTAAAAAAAACATTTTTTCTAGGGACAGAAAACTGTAGGTAGGGAGAGTGTTTTTTTTCTTTCACTCTGCAAGTCCTTGTTTCCAGGGACCTGTAAGGACAGTCAGTGAATTGTCCTTGTGCTATATTGTGCTTAAAAAAAACATTTATTCTAGGGACAGAAAACTGTAGGTAGGGAGAGTGTCAGTTTATTTCACTCTGCAAGTCCTTGTTTCCAGGGACCTGTAAGGACAGTGAGTGAATTGTCCTTGTGCTATATTGTGATTAAAAAAAACATTTTTTCTAGGGACAGAAAACTGTAGGTAGGGAGAGTGTTTTTTTTCTTTCACTCTGCAAGTCCTTGTTTCCAGGGACCTGGAAGGACAGTGAGTGAATTCTCCTTGTGCTATATTGTGCTTAAAAAAAACATTTATTCTAGGGACAGAAAACTGTAGGTAGGGAGAGTGTCAGTTTATTTCACTCTGCAAGTCCTTGTTTCCAGGGACCTGTAAGGACAGTGAGTGAATTGTCCTTGTGCTATATTGTGATTAAAAAAAACATTTTTTCTAGGGACAGAAAACTGTAGGTAGGGAGAGTGTTTTTTTTCTTTCACTCTGCAAGTCCTTGTTTCCAGGGACCTGTAAGGACAGTGAGTGAATTGTCCTTGTGCTATATTGTGCTTAAAAAAAACATTTATTCTAGGGACAGAAAACTGTAGGTAGGGAGAGTGTCAGTTTATTTCACTCTGCAAGTCCTTGTTTCCAGGGACCTGTAAGGACAGTGAGTGAATTGTCCTTGTGCTATATTGTGATTAAAAAAAACATTTTTTCTAGGGACAGAAAACTGTAGGTAGGGAGAGTGTTTTTTTTCTTTCACTCTGCAAGTCCTTGTTTCCAGGGACCTGTAAGGACAGTGAGTGAATTGTCCTTGTGCTATATTGTGCTTAAAAAAACATTTATTCTAGGGACAGAAAACTGTAGGTAGGGAGAGTGTCAGTTTATTTCACTCTGCAAGTCCTTGTTTCCAGGGACCTGTAAGGACAGTGAGTGAATTGTCCTTGTGCTATATTGTGATTAAAAAAAATTTTTTTCTAGGGACAGAAAACTGTAGGTAGGGAGAGTGTTTTTTTTCTTTCACTCTGCAAGTCCTTGTTTCCAGGGACCTGTAAGGACAGTGAGTGAATTGTCCTTGTGCTATATTGTGATTAAAAAAAACATTTTTTCTAGGGACAGAAAACTGTAGGTAGGGAGAGTGTTTTTTTTCTTTCACTCTGCAAGTCCTTATTTCCAGGGACCTGTAAGGACAGTGAGTGAATTGTCCTTGTGCTATATTGTGATTAAAAAAAACATTTATTCTAGGGACAGAAAACTGTAGGTAGGGAGAGTGTTTTTTTTCTTTCACTCTGCAAGTCCTTGTTTCCAGGGACCTGTAAGGACAGTGAGTGAATTGTCCTTGTGCTATATTGTGATTAAAAAAAATATTTTTTCTAGGGACAGAAAACTGTAGGTAGGGAGAGTGTCAGTTTCTTTCACTGTGAAAGTCCTTGTTTCAAGGGACAGAGAAGGACACCTGAAGGTAGCCCTTATTGCTTTTTTCCCATCTCCCTGCAGGCCATCTATTAGAATGTCTGGAAGGCAAACAAGGAGAGGCAGACAGTCAGGAGGCAATAAAAGAGGGCAAGCAGGCTCTGTGTCTGGGGGCAACAGTGCTGGTCGTGGACGCGGTGCATTGTCATCAGCACATGGCCATGGGACACGCTTGTCCTTCTTTTCGGCAGCTGGACATGTTGAGCCACATCATGCCGAAGACTTGGTAGAGTGGATGACCAAGCCCTCCTCCTCCTCCTCATCCTCTCTCACCCAGGCTCAGGGTACTGGAAAAGCAGCTGCCAAAGCGTCGTCTTCCCTGGTATCAATGTCAGACAAATCATCAGTCACTCCTTCCCTAGACCCACCATGTCCTCCTCCTGAGGAGTCCCCCGAACTGTTTCAGCACAGTGTTGGGTACATGCTCCAGGAGGATGCCCAGCGTTTCGAAGGGTCTGATGATGAAACCCAGCTAGAGGAAGGCAGTAGCGTGAGAGCAGACAGAGGGGATGCTCAAGAAGGACACCAATCTGGCAGTCATGTTCCAGCAGCTGCAGCATACTGCCAGATTGGCTCCAGTGATGAGGAGGGAGGGGATGATGAGGTCACTGACTCCACGTGGGTGCCTAATAGGAGAGAGGAGGAGGAGGAGGATGAGGAGGAGGCACATCTCCAACGAGGCAGGATGCCCTTTGGTGGCCAGCGTAAGGGCAGTACACCGACGGAATCACACCGCAGAGCTCCGCCTGTGCAGGGCGCTGCCTCTGCCCGTCATTCAAAAAGTTCTTTGGTGTGGGCCTTTTTTGAGGCTAGTGCATCAGATCGCACAGCTGCTGTTTGCAACATATGTCTCAAGCGTATATCGCGTGGCCAAAACATCAGCCGCTTGGGTACCACATGCCTGACCAGACATATGTTGACCTGCCATGCAGCTCGTTGGCAAGCCTACCTCAAAGACCCACACCAAAGAACAAAGCGGACCTCTCCTTGCACCGCATCAGCTGGGATC
This sequence comes from Rana muscosa, assembly GCA_029206835.1. Classification (NCBI taxonomy): domain Eukaryota; kingdom Metazoa; phylum Chordata; class Amphibia; order Anura; family Ranidae; genus Rana; species Rana muscosa. Next base: position 152,541,543 of record CM055127.1, on the reverse strand, counting down.
TCCAACCCCACTATAACTTCAGTCCTCTCTGAAACATGCACTGAGAGGAATGAAGGTGTAGAATTAGGTGTGTCACAGCCAAGTACTTGCGCCCACTCTGCTAGCAGTACACCGACGTCCGATTCTAGCAGGCAAATTTCCCTGCCCCAGCTGCTGGACCGTCGAAAGAAGTTCACTCCCAGCCATCCACATGCCCAGCGGTTGAATGCTAGCTTGGCTAAATTGCTAGCGCTTCAACTGCTGCCTTTTCAGTTGGTAGACTCGGCCCCCTTCCGTGAGTTTGTGCAATGTGCGGTTCCTCAGTGGCAGGTTCCCAAACGCCACTTTTTCTCACGGAAGGCTATTCCGGCTCTCTACCGGCATGTGGAAGGCAATGTCTTGGCCTCGCTGGACAGGGCGGTCAGCGGTAAGGTGCATATTACCGCTGACTCATGGTCCAGCAGGCATGGACAGGGACGTTACCTTTCTTTCACGGCCCATTGGGTCACTCTTTTGGCAGCTGGGAAGGATTCAGGACAAGGTGCAGTAGTGTTGGAGGTTGTCCCACCGCCACGCCTCCAAAATGCTACTACTGGTTGTGACACACCTCTCTCCTCCACCCCCTCCTCTTCTTCTTCCTCCATGGCCTCTTCCTGTGGTTTGTCCTATGAACCAGCGGTGCTCCGTAGCCGTTCACGGGGCTACGCAAGTACGCAGGCAAAAAGATGCCATGCCGTGCTTGCGCTGGTGTGTTTGGGGGACAGAAGCCACACTGGGGCAGAGGTCCTGTCTGCTCTGCAGGGCCAGGCCGAGAGGTGGTTGACGCCACGCCAGCTTAAGCCAGGAATGGTGGTTTGCGACAATGGCACCAACCTCCTCTCCGCCCTCCGACAGGGACAACTGACCCATGTGCCCTGTGTGGCTCACGTCCTTAACCTGGTGGTGCAGCGCTTCTTGGGCAGGTACCCGGGCTTACTGGATGTCCTGAGGCAGGCCAGGAAAGTCTGTGTGCATTTCCGCAGATCTTATAATGCCAGTGCTCGCCTGGCTGAGCTGCAAAAGGAGTTGAACCTGCCCAAGAACCGCCTTATATGTGACATGCCCACCAGGTGGAACTCAACGTTGGCCATGCTGCAGCGGCTGCACACGCAGCAGAGGGCCATCAATGAGTACCTGTGCGACTACGGCACCAGGACAGGGTCAGGGGAGCTTGGTTTTTTTTCTCCACGCCAGTGGGGCATGATCAGGGATGCATGCACTGTCCTGGCACCATTTGAGGAGGCCACGAGGATGGTGAGCAGTGACAGTGCATGCATCAGTGACACTGTACCTCTTGTCCACCTGTTGGAGCACACGCTGCGTGGAATAATGGACAGGGCACTTGAGGCAGAACAGAGGCAGGAAGAGGAGGACTTCCTTGCCTCTCAAGGCCCCCTTTACCCAGACAGTGTTCCTTCTGTCCCACCCATCGCACAGGAAGAGGAGGAGGAGGAGGAGGAGGAGGAGGAGGATTGTGTCAGCATGGAGGTGGAGGCTGGCACTCAGCATCATCAGCAGCAGTCTTTTAGGGATGATTTACAGTCCCAAGAAACCAGTGGACTTGTACGTGGCTGGGAGGAGGTGGCTGCGGATCATGTCGTCCTTAGTGACCCAGAGGACTCCGGAGCGAATGCCTCAGCAAACCTACGCTGCATGGCCTCCCTGATCCTGCAAAGTCTGCGGAAGGATCCTCGTATTCTTCGGATCAAGGAGAGGGACCATTACTGGCTGGCCACTCTCCTTGATCCACGGTACAAGGGTAAGGTTGCGGACCTTATGTTACCGTCGCAGAGGGAGCAGAGGATGAGACAACTCCGGGAGGCCTTGCAGAAAGGTCTGTGCAACGCGTTCCCAGAGACTGGGAGGTTGCAAACTCCTGGTCCTGGACAACGAGTTGCTGAGGCTTCGGCCAGTCAAAGAAGGAGCGGTGGGGAAGGTGGCCGTCTGACCGATGCGTTCAGACAATTCTTTAGTCCGCAGCCCCAAAGTATGATCGGTTCCAGCAACCATCGCCAGCGTCTGATAAACATGGTGCAGGAATATCTAGGGGCAAGGTCAGACTTGGACACCTTCCCCACCGAAAATCCTCTGGCTTACTGGGTCTTGAGGATGGATCACTGGCCAGAGCTTGCACAGTATGCAATTGAGCTACTGGCCTGTCCTGCATCCAGCGTTCTTTCGGAACGCACATTCAGTGCTGCTGGAGGATTTGTCACGGATCACAGGGTGCGCCTGTCCACCGACTCGGTTGATCGACTGACTTTCATCAAGATGAACCAGTCTTGGATCACCACCAGCTACCACACACCTGATGCTGATATAACAGACTAATTGATTTTAACATGTCACATCCCTTCAAGACTGATGCTGATGCTGAGTGCCTGTGCTGTTATGTTGACTGGCTATCCTCCTCCTCCGAGTCCTCAATGATACGATTGATGATGATAGCTTGTAAGATCATTTTTGTTTATGGGTGCCGCCACCAGTGCCTAACGCCCAATTTTTCAGCCCCTGTTTAACAGGGGCGTGTAATTACAATTTTTGAAGCAATACTTTGCAACAGGGCTCATTGCTGTGCTCCAAGTACAGTATCTGTGAGGAGTTGCAGTGTTGTGCCACCAGTGCCTAAGGCCCAATTTTTCAGCCCCTGTTTAACAGGGGCGTGTCATTACAATTTTTGAAGCAATACTTTGCAACAGGGCTCATTGCTGTGCTCCAAGTACAGTATCTGTGAGGAGTTGCAGTGTTGTGCCACCAGTGCCTAAGGCCCAATTTTTCAGCCCCTGTTTAACAGGGGCGTGTCATTACAATTTTTGAAGCAATACTTTGCAACAGGGCTCATTGCTGTGCTCCAAGTACAGTATCTGTGAGGGGTTGCAGTGTTGTGCCACCAGTGCCTAAGGCCCAATTTTTCAGCCCCTGTTCAACAGGGGCATGTAATTACAATTCTTGATCTAATAATTCACAGCAGGGCCCATTGCTGCACCCACCAAGAGTAACTGTCAGGGCTTACAGTGTTGTGGCACCAGCACCACCATCAAAGGCCCAATTTTTACTACCACTGTTCAACAATTATATGTAATTAAAATTCCTGATATAATAGTTGACAGCAGGGCGTTCCAGCACCAACCAAGAGTAACTGTGAGTGCTTACAGTGTTGTGCCAACACCAACAACTAAGGGGCCTATTTCTGCAGAGTATATACGGCAGGTCCCTACTTTCAAACATCCAACTTACAAACGACTCCTACTTGCAAACGCAAGAAGACAACAGGAAGTGAGAGGAAATCTACCACTAGGAAGGAAAATTCTCTCCTGTAAGAATAAATATGGGAGAAAGGTGTCTCCTCTGTACTGATGCTTTATCAGCAATCCTTGTTTCAAGAAAAACACCACATTTCAAAAACAGTTGTCATTGGGACGGAAAGTGAGGTGAAATGTTCTGAACAGGGGCACAGACAGCAAAACAAATGTTACAGGGGTGATAACCCTTACCTATGTTTTCCAAAAAGTTTAAAAATAGATTTTTGGTCTGGAGCTACACTTCAACAATGTACCTGTTCAAAATTACAAACAGATTCTACATAAGAACAAACCTACAGTCCCTGTCTTGTATGCACCGCCTGTATAGGGCTGTTCAGAGTATATAGGGCCTTTTTTATTTTATGTGCGGGGTTCCCCTTAATATCCATACAAGACCCAAAGGGGCTGGTAATGGGCTGGGGTGGGGGGGGGGGTCATGGGGTAGCTATGCCATTTTTCTTAAAGAATTTCATCCATATTACCGGGACCAGACATTACATTAAAGCCGCAAGCAGTTTTAAATGGCTTTTTTTTCCTTTAGAAGTGTCATTTTGTGCAGGGACAGTTCTAAACACGGGAAACACGTGGCACTTCACAGGCATACTTTAGACACCCCCCAGGTACGATATTTAAAGGAATATTTGACTTTTTTTTTTCACTTTATGCATCATTAAAATGACTGCTCCCGAAAAACGACCGTTTTTAAAACTTCTTTTTGCATTGATACATGTCCCCTGGTGCAGAACCCGGGTTCCCAAACCCTTTTTAGGACAATAACATGCATAATAGTTGTTATAATTAGCACTTTAGAATTTGAACGTTCGCATCCATTGTATTTAATAGGGTTCTAATGTTCGTTCGAACTTTCGGTCCGTTCGCGGGTTCTGGTGCGAACCGAACCCGGGGGTGTTCGGCTCATCACTACTCAGAAGGCAGGAGACATTCATCTCCCAGCATACAGAGAAGGCAGGAGACAGTCATCTCTCATCATACACAGAAGGCAGGAGGCATTCATCTCTCATTATACACAGAAGGCAGGAGACATCCATCTCTCATCATATACAGAAGGCAGGAGACAGTCATTTCTCACTATACACAGAAGGCAGGAGACATCCATCTCTCATCATATACAGAATAGGGTGCCCACGTGTCCCGGATTGCCCTGGATTATCCCGTAATTTACATCTTTGTCCCCGGTCCCGGGCACCTTCATTCCGGGACAATACAGTGTCCCGGAATGAAACTGACACTGGGAACATTCAGGAATTCATGGGACAGGGGTGGACCGAGCCGCCATAGTGCTGGCTCTGGCTCCGCCTCCACCTCCAGCTGACTGTACTCCTGATCACTGGTTGCTATAGCCGCCTGGCGTCTGGAAACCAGTGACGTCACGGCCGTGACTCCCTCCCTGCCCAGCATTGAAAGCGGAGGAGGATTTCACTTCCTCCTCCTCTGCGCTAGTGCTGCTGGGGCCTAAAGCAGCTGCCCTTTGAGCTGAGCCCACCCTCCACCCCCTGTCATGCTATAATACTAGAGAGTGACAGTCCCACTTGTCTAGTGGCGGCGGGGTTCAGGGCAGCCGAAGCGGAGCTAAAGCCAGCGCCGACAGCAGCAGCAGCATCCTGAAACAGAAAACGGCGTCCCCGGTGAGCAGCACGAGGCTGGCTAGAACAAACAGCCCAGGAGGGAGTGGGAGAAGAACTCACCGCCAGCCACCCTGACCTGAGCAGCAGTGGGTGCAGCATCCCCCAGAGGAACTGGGAAGGAATATTGGCATCAATGGGCACAGAACAGAAATGGGAATTCTTCAAAAAGACTGTTTGTGAACTCACTGTAAAGTATATTCCCATGGGCAATAAGTTTAAAAGGCTAAAAATAAAACCTATGTGGCTCACTGCCAAAGTTAAAAAAGCTATAAACTATAAGAAAAGAGCTTTTAAAAAATATAAAAATGAGGGAACACTAGTGTCATTTAAATGTTACAAAGAATATAACAGGATATGTAAAAAGGAAATCAAGGATGCAAAAATTCAAAAGGAACGACAGATTGCAAAAGATAGTAGGACAAACCCCCAAAAATTCTTCAAATATATTAATAGTAAAAAGGTCAAGTCTGAGCATGTAGGCCCTTTAAAAAATAATCTAGAGTGGGTGACTGGGGACAAAGAGAAGGCTAATTTATTAAATACTTTCTTCAGTTCTGTGTATACAAAGGAGCATGGGGGAGCTCATGTCCATAATGGGGGTGGTAGTGACACAGCCCCAAATCCACAATGGCTCAAAAGTGATATGATCCAGAAATATTTAGATGGAATAAAGGTGGATAAAGCACCTGGACCAGATGGCATACACCCACGGATCCTAAAAGAATTGAGCTCTGTAATTTCAAAACCATTGTATTTAATTTTTAGGGACTCATTAATGACAGGAATAGTACCACTGGATTGGCGCAGGGCCAATGTGGTGCCTATATTTAAAAAGGGAATTAAGTCTTTACCAAGTAACTATAGACCTGTTAATTTAACTTCTATAGTTGGGAAAATACTGGAGAGATTAATAAAAGACCACATAGATGAGTTCTTGCTAGAAAAAAACTATTTAAGCAACAGACAGCATGGATTCATGAAAGACAGAAGTTGTCAAACAAACCTGATTTCTTTTTATGAAGAGGTAAGTAAAACCTTGGACAGAGGGGTGGCGGTGGACGTGGTATACTTGGATTTTGCAAAAGCGTTCGATACAGTTCCCCACACACGGCTCATGTGTAAGGTAAAGTCTACAGGATTGGAAATATCAGTTTGTAAATGGATAGAAAACTGGCTAAAAGACAGAATTCAGAGAGTAGTGGTTAATGATTCTTACTCTGAATGGTCTAAGGTTATCAGTGGTGTACCCCAAGGTTCAGTGCTGGGACCCTTACTTTTTAATATCTTTATAAATGATATTGGGTCTGAGATCAAAAGTAACATTTCTGTCTTTGCAGATGACACCAAGCTATGCAGTGGAATAACGTCCTTACAGGATGTTGCCAGTTTACAAGCCGACCTCAATGCTCTGTCTAATTGGGCGACTATGTGGCAGATGAGGTTTAATGTTGATAAATGTAAAGTTATGCACTTGGGGGCTAAGAATATGAATGCATCATACATACTAGGGGGAGTACAACTGGGGGGATCCGTAGTGGAGAAGGATCTGGGGGTTTTGGTAGATCATAAGCTCAATAATAGCATGCAATGCCAAGCCGCGGTTTCCAAAGCGAGCAAAGTCCTTGCTTGTATTAAGAGAGGTATGGTCTCCAGAGAGAGAGATATCATTTTGCCCCTGTTCTAATCATTAGTAAGACCTCATCTGGAATATGCAGTTTAGTTTTGGGCCCCAGTTCTCAAAAAGGATATTGGGGAACTGGAGAAAGTGCAGAGAAGGGCAACCAAACTGATAAGAGGCATGGAGGAGCTCAGCTATGAGGAAAGATTAGAGGAACTGAATTTATTCACTCTTGAGAAGAGGAGAATAAGGGGGGATATGATCAACATGTACAAATATATAAGGGGTCCATATAGTGAACTTGGTGTTCAGTTATTCACTTTACGGTCAACACAGAGGACAAGGGGGCACTCTTTACGTCTAGAGGAAAAGAGATTTCATCTCCAAATGCGGAAAGGTTTCTTCACAGTAAGAGCTGTGAAAATGTGGAATAGACTCCCTGCAGAGGTGGTTCTGGCCAGCTCAGTAGATTGCTTTAAGAAGGGCCTGGATTCTTTCTTAAATGTACAATATAACTGGGTACTGACATTTATAGGCAAAGTTGATCCGGGGAATATCCGATTGCCTCTCGGGGGATCAGGAAGGAATTTTTTCCCCTGCTGTAGCAAATTGGATCATGCTCTGCTGAGGTTTTTTGCCTTCCTCTGGATCAACTGTGGGTATAGAATTGGGTATATGGGATTGTACGATATATTTTCTTTTCTTTTTTTTTTTTTTATGGTTGAACTGGATGGACTTGTGTCTTTTTTCAACCTGACTAACTATGTAACTATGTAACTGCAGTAATTCAGATACAGATAACATGGGGACATACACCACAGGCTGGACCAGGCTTATGTCAGGGCTGTGGCAGGGAGAGAGCAAGCAGTAGTGGAATAGGGCAGCCATGAAGTGGGTGGTGTGCTCTGCTTTTCCTAACATTCACCTGGCATGGATTAATGGCCATCACTCCTTCGGGACTCTCTGCATGGGGCACTCTGGAGGTACTATCTGTGTGCCCCCAGAGTGCCCCCTTACTTCCTCCAGAGTGCCCCCTTACTTCCTCCAGAGTGCTCCCTTACTTCCTCCCCTTACTTTCTCCAGAGTGCCCCTTAGTACAGTAGTACTAAGGGGGCACTCTGGAGGGGGATGTAAGGGGGCACTCTGGAGGGGGATGTAAGGGGGCACTCTGGAGGGGGATGTAAGGGGGCACTCTGGAGGAGGATGTAAGGGGGCATTCTGGAGGAGGATGTAAGGGGGCACTCTGGAGGAGGATGTAAGGGGGCACTCTGGAGGAGGATGTAAGGGGGCACTCTGGAGGATAATGTCAGGTGCACTCCAGAGGATGTAAGGAGGCACTAAGGGGGCACCCCGGAGGATGTAAGGGGGCTCTGACTAAGTTAGTACCGCCAGAGTGCCCCCTTACATCCCCTCTTACAACCTTCAGGGTTCCCCCTTAGTGCCTCCAGAGTGCCCCTTTACTTCCTCCAGAGTGCCCCCTTACATCCTTCGGAGTGCCCCACCACCAAGGTGGTATAGCAGTGGCTGACAGACTATCAGGAGGTGGTATTGCACTCCTCTTCCTCCTCTCTCCACTAACTACCCCCCGCCATAGACTCCGCACTCCTCTCATGTACATATTACCTACCTCCATACACTCCGCACTCCTCTCCTGTACATATTACCCACCACCATACACTTCGCACTCCTCTCCTGTACATATTACCCACCACCATACACTTCGCACACCTCTCCTGTACATATTACCCACCACCATACACTTCGCACTCCTCTCCTGTACATATTACCCACCACCATACACTTCGCACTCCTCTCCTGTACATATTACCCACCGCCATACATTCCACACTCCTCTCCTGTACATACTACTCACCACCATACAATCTGCATTCCCTATTTAACATTACCACATTCTGCACTATATAAGTCATCTCAGACTCTCTTTAACAACACCCCCTTTAAGCCAATATTTAGCGCAATTTAAGACATGTCCACTGTTCACCACGATGCGCTTTGCGCGCCATATTGTTCTTCTTGATGCCTAGGGCCCACTTTTGATCTTGCACACGGATTTCATGATACGCCCCTGCCCCAAAAATCATATTTTTTTTGGGGGGGGGGGGGTCCCTGAATGGCAGTTTGGAAATGTGGTCACCCTAATATAGAAGGCAGGGGGCATTTATCTCTCAGCATACGCATAAGGCAGGAGACATTCATCTTTCAGCATACGTATAAGGCAGGAGACATTCATCTTTCAGCATACACAGAAGACAGAAGACATCCATCTCCCAGCATACATAGAAGGCGGGAGACATTCACCTCTCAGCATACATAGAAGGCAGGAGGCATTCATCTCCCAGCATACACATAAGGCAGGAGGCATTCATCTCCCAGCATACAGTACATATACGGCAGGGGTGTCAAACTCCATTTTCTTGCGGGCCACATCAGCATTATGGTTGCCCTCAAAGAGCCGGTTGTATCAGCACCCCACCCACTTACATAAGATGTCAAGAGCCCTCCCACCATCAGAAGTCGAGCATTCCCCCCACTATCCCTTACATCAGTGCACTCCCTTGCCTTGTGCTGCTGCCAGGAGGGCTGGACAGAGAAGTGCAGGATCTGGTGGAGTCCTGTCTTCTCTGCTGCTGACTGCTGAGACCAGGTGGGGCGGAGACAAGGGGGTGTGAGGGCCACATGAAATGGCCTGGAGGGCCGGATTCGGCCCGCGGGCCTTGTGTTTGACACCTGTGATATATGGTGAAAGGCATTCATCTCTCAGCATACACATAAGGCAGGAGGCATTCATCTCCCAGCATACAGAGAAGGTAGGAGGCATTCACCTCTCAGCATACACAGATAGGGTGACCACGTGTCCTGGATTGCCCGGGACAGTCCCGCATTTTGCAGGTCTGTCCCAGGTCCCAGGCACCTTCATTCCAGGACAATACAGTGTCCCGGAATGAAGCTGACACAGCCACCCCCCCCCCTCCCCTCTATCTGTTGCCCCCAAAAAAGGCAACCACATCGCCGTTTTACTCACTGACAGCACTTGTCCTGGCCGGGAATGTCCGGAGAGGCACAATCCCCTCCCATGGCTTGTGATTGGAGAAATCATAAATCCCACCTCTTGTGTCTAATCACAACAGGGCAGTGTAAAGCCAGCATTGGAACAAGGTAAAACGGGTCTTGGCCAGTCAGGGCAAGTGCTGTCAGTGAGTAAAGTGGCGATGCGGCTGCCTTTTTTGGGGGCGTGATCAGTTCTTCTTGGTAGACCGCGCATCTGCTGCCCCAGCTGTGCTGTGATTCATTACAGCACAAGCTAATTTTTGGGAAGGGGGTCCCTGAATGGCCGTTTGGGAATGTGGTCACCCTATACACAGAAGGCAGGAGGCAAGGCATTCACCTCTCAGCATACATAGAAGGTAGGAGGCATTCATCTCCCAGCATACATAGAAGGCAGGAGGCATTCATCTCCCAGCATACATAGAAGGCAGGAGGCATTCATCTCCCAGCATACACAGAAGGCAGGAGGCATTCATCTCCCAGCATACACAGAAGGCAGGAGGCATTCACCTCTCAGCATACATAGAAGGCAGGAGGCATTCACCTCTCAGCATACACAGAAGGCAGGAGGCATTCACCTCCCAGCATACACAGAAGGCAGGAGGCATTCATCTCGCAGCATACACAGAAGGCAGGAGGCATTCACCTCCCAGCATACACAGAAGGCAGGAGGCATTCATCTCCCAGCATACATAGAAGGCAGGAGGCATTCACCTCTCAGCATACACAGAAGGCAGGAGGCATTCATCTCCCAGCATACACAGAAGGCAGGAGGCATTCATCTTCCAGCATACACAGAAGGTAGGAGGCATTCACCTCTCAGCATACACAGAAGGCAGGATGCATTCATCACTCAGCATACATAGAAGGTAGGAGGCATTCATCTCCCAGCATACACAGAAGGCAGGAGGCATTCATCTCCCAGCATACATAGAAGGCAGGAGGCATTCACCTCTCAGCATACACAGAAGGCAGGAGGCATTCATCTCTCAGCATACATAGAAGGTAGGAGGCATTCATCTTCCAGCATACACAGAAGGTAGGAGGCATTCACCTCTCAGCATACACAGAAGGTAGGAGGCATTCACCTCTCAGCATACACAGAAGGTAGGAGGCATTCACCTCTCAGCATACACAGAAGGCAGGAGGCATTCACCTCTCAGCATACACAGAAGGCAGGAGGCATTCACCTCCCAGCATACACAGAAGGCAGGAGGCATTCATCTCCCAGCATACATAGAAGGCAGGAGGCATTCACCTCTCAGCATACACAGAAGGCAGGAGGCATTCATCTCTCAGCATACATAGAAGGTAGGAGGCATTCATCTCCCAGCATACATAGAAGGCAGGAGGCATTCATCTCGCAGCATACACAGAAGGCAGGAGGCATTCATCTCTCAGCATACATAGAAGGCAGGAGGCATTCATCTCTCAGCATACATAGAAGGTAGGAGGCATTCATCTCTCAGCATACACAGAAGGCAGGAGGCATTCATCTCCCAGCATACACAGAAGGCAGGAGGCATTCACCTCTCAGCATACATAGAAGGTAGGAGGCATTCATCTCCCAGCATACACAGAAGGCAGGAGGCATTCATCTCCCAGCATACACAGAAAGCAGGAGGCATTCACCTCACAGCATACACAGAAGGCAGGAGGCATTCATCTCCCAGCATACATAGAAGGCAGGAGGCATTCACCTCTCAGCATACACAGAAGGCAGGAGGCATTCACCTCTCAGCATACATAGAAGGTAGGAGGCATTCACCTCTCAGCATACACAGAAGGCAGGAGGCATTCATCTCCCAGCATACATAGAAGGCAGGAGGCATTCACCTCTCAGCATACATAGAAGGCAGGAGGCATTCATCTCCCAGCATACACAGAAGGCAGGAGGCATTCATCTCCCAGCATACACAGAAGGCAGGAGGCATTCATCTCCCAGCATACATAGAAGGCAGGAGGCATTCACCTCTCAGCATACACAGAAGGCAGGAGGCATTCACCTCTCAGCATACATAGAAGGTAGGAGGCATTCATCTCCCAGCATACACAGAAGGCAGGAGGCATTCATCTCCCAGCATACACAGAAGGCAGGAGGCATTCACCTCTCAGCATACATAGAAGGTAGGAGGCATTCATCTCCCAGCATACACAGAAGGCAGGAGGCATTCACCTCCCAGCATACACAGAAGGTAGGAGGCATTCATCTCCCAGCATACACAGAAGGCAGGAGGCATTCATCTCCCAGCATACACAGAAGGCAGGAGGCATTCACCTCTCAGCATACACAGAAGGCAGGAGGCATTCACCTCTCAGCATACACAGAAGGCAGGAGCCATTCACCTCCCAGCATACACAGAAGGCAGGAGGCATTCATCTCCCAGCATACACAGAAGGCAGGAGGCATTCACCTCTCAGCATACACAGAAGGCAGGAGACATTCATCTCCCAGCATACACAGAAGGCAGGAGGCATTCACCTCTCAGCATACACAGAAGGCAGGAGGCATTCACCTCTCAGCATACACAGAAGGCAGGAGGCATTCATCTCCCAGCATACATAGAAGGCAGGTGGCTTTCTGGAAGGAAGAGGCATTCAGTTCTCAGTAAAAGGCAAAGGCAAGAAACATTCTTTTCTGAGTCTAGCAACATGCAGGAGGGCTTCAGCTGTCATCATACACAGAAAAGAGGACATCAATGCATTGTGATTCATTGGAGAGTGCTTTTAGGCATGCAGCTTCAGTGCTGAATTAATTTGCATAACCAAGGTGAGGCCTCATGGGTTGGATGGGGTTCAACGCATTTCTTGACTTAACATCTGTTTCTCGCAGACCTGGCCCAGCATCCTCACACTCTTTGATAACAGGTAATTACTTTTTGTAAAAACATAAATCATCCAGACATGAATAAATCATATGCAACATTTTACATGAATGTAGCCTAAGGCAAGACTAGCGCCATTTTGTTTCCCGTAATGGAGATTCCTGCGGTAAGAGGCCATGCTCATTATCCTGCACACCGTTCTAAAACTCTGTTCCTTCCAGACAACGATTCCTGTTCCTGTAAACTCTCTTGGAAAAAAAAAACATAACACGGGCCTGTCCTGTTCTATTTTTCTGGTGTCTGCAGAGGTCACGTGACCGTGTGAATCATAACGGTGAGATGTACATATGTACCAGATGTTGAATGCGTAGAGGACGGCATCATGAAACGATCGCTAGGAGAACAATATTTCACAGCTAGGAACATAAACACATCTCTTCCACTGCTGGGATGACTCACTATTTTTTCCCAAGACCAAGAGATTTACTGTTCCTGATCTAAGCCATCATCCCCCTATTTGGCGTACAACATAATGCCATGACGGTGCGCTTGTGTGGAGCAATGCTGAAATGATTAAGTACTTAACTAACCCAAAATAAATAAAGATCGGAAATGTACTTATAGATGTACTAACATATACCAGAGGAAATTAACCATTTTATTTTTAATGCCCAAACTTTTTTTTGTTTTGGATAGAAGGTGTATGGGGTTAGAAGCTCCATCAGGTTTTATTGCTGTCTGTGTTTTCCCTGCTGGGGAACTTCACCCTTTCCATTTGTCCTGGTGACCAGGACTTTTTTTCTGGGTGCAGGAACTTCCCTCTCCCAAGTCACCACCCCTTTTCTCTGCCCCCTACCCCCCTCCAAGCACTGTCCCTTGTTTCCACCCCATACCCACCTCCCAGTACCACATCTTTTAGAGAAAACAGAACCAAGTATCATTTTGGGATGCTAAGTAATCTGCATGGAATTTGGTAATTATAATAAGAAAAGCAGTAAAATGGACCCATGCAGCCAGCAACAATAGCCACCCCCCAAGCAAAAATAGATCCCTGGATTACTGCCCAGATCTTGAAGAAATGCACAAAGCACACCAAGATTCAAAAAAGAATACACGACTCTTGTATATGTAGCGGATGGTTGCTACTAGTTACTATCATCCACCATGTTCACCCTGCTGCCAGACCTCCATACATCCTCTTCAGTAGACAATGAACAGTCATTTGCTTTTGTTTATTTGGGGGATATAACTTGGTTGGGGGAAAGGGTATGGGATGCCTAAGAACAGATCACATTTTGCCATTTTTACTGTAAGGATTGTTATATCTGTTGCACTTTGCACAACATAGATAGAGCACTTAGAAAAATGATGGACTCCAACATTGACAGTCTCAACTCCACCCCTCCTCTGCACAACCTCCTGCAGATTGTTACTCCCAGGACTCCTCTCTTCCTGCACAAACGTCACTGTCACCATGTCAGTCTTCTCTCCCCATCATCTTAGACTGCACCAGGGATCACTCTGAATAATCCCTGGCTGTTGCTAGGCTTGCTGAGTTTTTGATAGGCCATGGGCCTGCAGTACCCCTTCTTGATGGCCTTGTTGTTTAGCAGCATTAGATAGTTGATGGACTAATGATCCCAACCAGTCCTTCTTGCAAACCCTGTCCCCACAGGCCACAGCGATTTGACACAAAATCCCACAGTCTCTCCTCTGGCCTTGCCCCCAGCTCCCCTGGCATGCCTCCTCCAGATATCCACTGTGCCACACTCACTGAGCTTCTCATGCCCTGAGTCCTTGATGAAGAATTTACCCGGACATGCGTACTGACTGCTTCTCCAGCTCCTCTGTTCCAGGACACCTCCTTCATGACCGTGTAAGGAGAGGCTCCCTCCCAGCTCCCGAGCTCCTCCGTCGAGGCCTGCACCCCCCCCCATATGGGGATGGGCCTCCTACTGCAGTCTAACACTCCATTCTTCACTTCACCCAGCTGACAACTTCCCTCCAGTGGGCTGGACCTGAGCTTATGTAAGAGGCCTGCCCCCTGCCAATTCCAATTGGGGATTGGTCAGGGCTCCTCACATGAGCTCCCTGTCACTCCAACTCCCAGCCCTGCCCCTCTTCCAGAACATTCTCCCTGAAAGCAAGGGAGGCGCCCAAGAACTGAAGGACAGGTGGTCACACCCACTGCTACACTAACCACTCCCTGCCCCCAGATCAAAACAAGCAGGCCTAACTTGCAGCATAGGCCTGCCTAAACTTACCTGCCTGGCAGCTATCACAAAAAACCTTACCTCTAGCACCTACCTATGGTAGAGGGCGCTTCATCTACAATATTTGCCTATCCCAGAGTTAAGCTGTAAACAGAACTGGATTAGAGGAGAAATCTTCCAAATGGGGGGACCTGTTTCTGTTTTAAGACTTTGGAGAAATTTCCTCTCACTTCCTGTCTACCTATTGTAGTTAGCTAATGGTCTCTTTAGGAACATAGCAGAAGGACAAACAGATGGGAGCTGTCACTGCTATTTTTTTTAGCGTAATCTTTATTTGTAGTATTCAAAGAGTCAAAAAACACACTACACAGTTACAACGTGAAGTGTGTAAGAATATGCTAATTTGGTGGAAAAATAAAGATTTCCAATACACATGAATTGTATTTGTGCCTATTCTTAGAATCTAGTCTTGGATATGTAGTATGCATTATGTGAACACGTAAAGCAACATCCCAGGGGTCAGTTTAGCATTTTAAGCAGCAGTAAAAAGAAAGAAGAAAAAAGGCGGCGGGGTGTGCTGGAGAGTAGGTAGAAGGTGAGCAGACACAGGGAGGTATACCAAACGTATGGAAATTTAACTTGTTGGTTATGTTACGCTTTTTCATTAAATGTACTTCTATCCCATCTTCTTTTTTTGTGAATTTTGTATAAATAAAGAATAAAAAAAAAAAATTGGGATGTAGGAAAGAGGGGGAAGGGGATACAAGGGTGTCAAACAGTGCATGGACTAATAGGGAGTCAGACAGAGAAAATGCCATGGTAGCACAGGCATGCTCTGGGCTCACCCTAATCACCCTGTGCAGTGCAGATTCCTCCTACTGCCCTGGCTCCTCCCGCAGCGCTGCCGGCTTCCCTCCTCCTCTCTCCCACCGGCTGCTGCTGTGGGCACACACGGGGATATTTTAGAATGAGTGGGAGAAGGGGCCGGTAAATACGTAATTTACCGGCCCCTTCCATTTCTGAATGAACACAGTGAGTGATCAGTATTATGTGTCTAGGCTTTCGGAGTACACACCCTAATGCAATAGGCTGCGCACATCTACGCATGGCAGTATACAATACAAAGAATATACCAGAGGTCACAATGTATATAATGGTGGGACGTAGACATGTGTTATTCATTTTGTTTTACAAAATTTTCGTTATTCTGAGACTCAGTCAGCTCTATCCAAATCTCTGAATCACAATACTAATTAACAAATCCAAAATAAATTATAATGAAAACAACAATTTCAATCGTATTTATTTGTTTCATTAGGATGTCAGGATGTGATAGTTTGGGCCTTTTGTTAATGTTTGAAGCATCCTAAATAACGTAACAACGTAGCACATGATCTGAATTGATTTGGATCCTTTCATTTATGTTGCATTAACATTTTTCATTATTATAAAAAAATCACTATATATACAGTAGTATGAAATGGAAACATATTTCAATTAGGGTTGTCCCGATACCACTTTTTTAAGACCGAGTACAAGTACTGATACTTTTTTTCAAGTACTCGCCGATACCGATTACTGATCCTTTTTTTTATGTCAGGTGACAGTGGCACATGTGTCAGTATTTATTTTTATTTATTTTTAAAAATTTTTGTTGTTTTCTTACATTGCTTTCTTTTTTTCTTTTTTTTTTTTTTTTTTAGGGGGGGGGGGGGGGTCTTGGATTATGTCAGTGTGTTTTTTATTTAAATTTTTATTATTTTTTACAATTATTATTTTTTTTTTATTGCACATTTTTATCTTTTTTTTAGCCCTGTTGGGGGCTTTGGTGAGATATCGGGGGTCTTAACAGACATCTGACATCTCCCCTTTGAGACAGGGAAAGGGACTAAGGACACAGATTCCCCAGTCCCTTTCTCTGCAGCCTCAGCTAAAATGAATGGACAGAAGCTGCTCTCCATTCATAAACTGAAGCATCATAAACACAGGTTATGATGTTTCAGTTATGTGAATGGACAAAGTCAGTGATCACTGACTCTGTACATTCAGAAAAGGTAGGAGCCGGGTTTAGCGGCTCTTACCTCCGCTCTCGATCCTGACAGATTGAGGACAGAGGGAGTGGAGGAGGACATGGAGGGGGACACGGAGCGCGGAGGGGGAGAGCAGCAGGAGGGGGACACGGAGCACGGACAGCAGCATGGAGGGGGACAAGGACCCGGAGGGGGAGAGCAGCACGGAGGGGGGACACGGAGCACGGACAAGGACCCAGAGGGGGAGAGCAGCACGGAGGAGGGACACGGAGCACGGACAAGGACCTGGAGGGGGAGAGCAGCACGGAGGGGGGACACGGAGCACGGACAAGGACCCAGAGGGGGAGAGCAGCACGGAGGAGGGACACGGAGCACGGACAAGGACCTGGAGGGGGAGAGCAGCACGGAGGGGGGACACGGAGCACGGACAAGGACCCGGAGGGGGAGAGCAGCACGGAGGAGGGACACGGAGCACGGACAAGGACCTGGAGGGGGAGAGCACCACGGAGGGGGGACACGGAGCACGGACAAGGACCCGAAGGGAGAGAGCAGCACGGAGGGGGGACACGGAGCACGGACAAGGACCCAGAGGGGGAGAGCAGCACGGAGGGGGGACACGGAGCACGGACAAGGACCCGGAGGGGGAGAGCAGCACGGAGGGGGGACACGGAGCACGGACAAGGACCCGGAGGGGGAGAGCAGCACGGAGGGGGGACACGGAGCACAGACAAGGACCCGGAGGGGGAGAGCAGCACGGAGGGGGGACACGGAGCACGGACAAGGACCGGGAGGGGGAGAGCAGCACGGAGGGGGGACACGGAGCACGGACAAGGACCCAGAGGGGGAGAGCAGCACGGAGGAGGGACACGGAGCACGGACAAGGACCCGGAGGGGGAGAGCAGCACGGAGGAGGGACACGGAGCACGGACAAGGACCTGGAGGGGGAGAGCAGCACGGAGGGGGGACACGGAGCACGGACAAGGACCCGGAGGGGGAGAGCAGCACGGAGGGGGACACGGAGCACGGACAAGGACCGGGAGGGGGAGAGCAGCACTGAGGGGGGACACGGAGCACGGACAAGGACCCAGAGGGGGAGAGCAGCACGGAGGAGGGACACGGAGCACGGACAAGGACCCGGAGGGGTAGAGCAGCACGGAGGAGGGACACGGAGCACGGACAAGGACCCGGAGGGGGAGAGCAGCACGGAGGGGGGACACGGAGCACAGACAAGGACCTGGAGGGGGAAAGCAGCACGGAGGAGGGACACGGAGCACGGACAAGGACCCGGAGGGGGAGAGCAGCACGGAGGGGGGACACGGAGCACGGACAAGGACCCGGAGGGGGAGAGCAGCACGGAGGGGGGACACGGAGCACGGACAGCAGCATGGAGGGGGACAAGGACCCGGAGGGGGAGAGCAGCACGGAGGAGGATACAGGGACAGTCAGTGGTGATCGGTGCGGCTTAGGGGGGAGTTACAAGCTCCGATCACCGCTGTATAACTTTCACTAAAGCAGATGAAAAGGGGGCAGGTTATGGGTGAAGTATCGGAGCATTTCCCCCGAGTACAAGTACTCGGGGAAATGCTTGGTATCGGTACCGATACCGATACTAGTATCGGTATCGGGACAACCCCAATTTCAATAAATACAGTAAGGTAATAAAAGGGAGATAGGATGATTCCTACTTGTGTTTGGGTTGGATGGAGATGCATCCATCCGAATCTTTAAATCATAACACAACAAATGAATCCAAAATAAATTTTGTTCCGTTTGTTACTTTTTGATGCACGCGACTCCAGTCCAGTCATCCAATCAGCTCATTTCATTGCTCTTTATGGGTTGGACTAGCAGGGATTTCTCAGAGTGCATAAGTAGTCTCCCGAAATAACAAATTAACACGTTAAAACAAATATAGCCAATCTTCCGAAATAACTTCTCAAAATAGGAATTGTTTTAGAACAAGGAATATACAAAATGAATCTGAATATATGAAACAAATTCCGAAAGCGAATCATTCTAACTAGGTAGGTGCTAAGATGTGTGCGGAATAGTTTTTGGTTTCTCTGCTAAACAGAGGGACAGCTTGGTAAATTTAAAGTGGAGTTCCACCCAAAAATTGAACTTCTGCTTTTTGGAATCCTCCCCCCCTCCGGTGTCACATTTGGCACCTTTCAGGGGGGAGGAGGGAGCAGATACCTGTGTAATCCAGGTATTTGCTCCCACTTCTGGGCATAGATCACCGCGGTGACCTACGCCACGTTCGGCGCGTACTCTGTCCCCCCCGCTGTCTTCTGGGAGACACACAGGTCCCAGAAGACAGCAGGGACCAGTGGGATCACGCAGCACGACTCGCGCATGCACAGTAGGGAACTAGGAAGCGAAGCCACAAGATTTCAGCTCCTTCACCCGAGAGCCGAGACACATCGGCTTCGGGTGCCGACATCGCGGGCGCCCAGGACAGGTAAGTGTCCATATATTAAAAGTCAGCAGCTGCAGTATTTGTAGCTGCTGACTTTTAATTTTTTTTTTTTCGACGGAACTCCACTTTAATTGCTGTCTGCTTAACAGAGAGCTGTGGTCGACTAGTGTAGTCTGCTCTGTGTGCTCATGCTGCCTTGGAAGATTCCCTGTATCCAAGCAATAAGGAAAGTTCTGGATAATAGGCAGAAACAATGAAAAATAGGAGCATGAATATTCATACAGCCCTGGCCAATTACAAGGGGAGGTTCCCCTATGCCATAGTTGCCAACATTGCAAAAAAAAATCGGGGACACTTTTTCGCATGTAGGCGGAGCCTTGCTATAATTAGGGGGCGGGGCATTCATTTGTAGGTGTGTCACACCTAGCAGAAAAAACGGTGGTTTACGTGGGCAGTGGGAGTGGCTTAAATGGGCGTGGCTCAAAGGGTGTGTGGTTAGAGTCTGAGATGAATGAGGGATGGAGGGAGAAAGAAAGAGAGAAAGAAAGTGGGAGGGAAGGAAAGAGAAGGAAGTATGGAGGGACAGCAGGCCCAGATCCTACACCACAACAGAAATATGTGTATTCCAGAGTTTAACAATCAGCAGATAAAGATACTACAAACATCTGGTGTTAGCTCTTCAATTATCCCGGGACCATGGTTGTTATGGTGTCAGGATGACTGAAGTGCATTATTTCTATTATTAAATTTTAATGTAAAATGAAATCATTCAACTCACCATAATGCTGTGTCACCTGCCACGTCGCCTGCCATCAGGTGCCCCCAACGGAGTCCGTCCCTACATCAGCTTTACCCAGCGGAGTCTTACCTTACATCAGGCGTATCCAGCGGAGTCCTTCCTTACATCAGGCGTACCCAGCGGAGTCCCTCCTTACATCAGGTGTCCCCAGAGGAGTCCCTCCTTACATCAGGTGTACCCAGCGGAGTCCCTCCTTACATCAGGCGTACCCAGCGGAGTCCCTCCTTACATCAGGCGTCCCCAGAGGAGTCCCTCCTTACATCAGGTGTCCCCAGTGGAGTCCCCCCTTACACCAGGCGTCCCCAGAGGAGTCCCTACTTACATCAGGCATCCCCAGCGGAGTCCCCCCTTACATCAGGTGTACCCAGCGGAGTCCCCCCTTACATCAGGCGTCCCCAGCGGAGTCCCCCCTTAACTAGGTGTCTCCTGACTCGGCCGCCATTACTGTTTCCCCTTCCCCGAGGGGGAACAAAATAGAGGCGGAGCCGACCGCGTGGCTGCAAAAAAAATTAAGCTGTGGCGCCGCCCATCCCGCCCCTTTCCATTACAGACGGACCTGCAGCGGGGCGGGGAGGGGCGGGGGGAATGGCCGGCCGGCCGGCCAGCCCAAACTGTAGTACAATAGAAGATAAAGCTGCCGTGGCGCCGCCCACTCCCGGGGTGGGGTGTGGGTGGTGCCACAGCAGCTTTATTTTCTATTGTACTACATCCGTGTTTTGGTCTTCTTTAAAATGGCGGCCGGCGGAGACATTGTCTCCGCCGGCCGTGGACCTCTAGCGGCGGCGGCCAAAATCGCGGAAACCGGGAAATACCGGATTGGCCGGGACAGAATAAATCCGGGAAAAGGGTTTGGAATGTCCCGGCCAATCCGTGACTGTTGGCAACTATGCTATGCATGCTGGGTGTTTGTATTTATATTCTACGAGCACATGGGCTCTTGGTCTTTCCTAGCAGAGGATTGCACCGGGCTGGAGGAGAGGCACTGCCTCCTCTAGCACCTGCTGCCATGTGGCCTCAGGTGGGTGACCTGAGAGCCTGGATTGAGTGAGGGTGTTCTGCCATGCAGCCTCAGGTGGGAGTCCTGAGAACCTGAAGTTAGTGATAGTGATCCTGGTTCTACAGAGAGATAGCTCAAGATCCGGTCTGATATCACTGGTATAGAATGTTGCTTGGAAGTTGGAAGGGGGCTACCAGCTGTCCCTGGATATTTTGTGAGTACAGACAAACTAAAGGATCTATAGACTTGTGCTTTTAACCCCTTCTGGTGTGCTATAAAGTCAGCTGAGGGTCTGAGCAAAGGGAACACTGGCTAGTGTTCTGAAGAGCTAGTCCATCTGTTTGCTACTGCATACAACTCTACTCAGTTCTTCTACTTTTGGACTGCCACAGTCTGCCACGTCTGGCTTATACCCGAGGAGCTTGGCCCTGCTGCTGCTACTGCTGAGGGACTTTGCTCTAACCTGAAACTACGTTGAACTACTTTCAAGGAGAAGTCTGCTTTTACCAAGGACTTCATCAGAGCTTAACCTAAGTTATGAATAGTTCTATTTCTTGGAGTAGCCCACTAAATTCCCTTCCCTATACAAGTTCTCCAAAAATAAAACAACAAAAACAAAACCCCTAGACTGGTCATTGAAGACAACGAGCGGAAGTGTGTGTGTGCACCTGGCTGTGTGAATTTAACTTGTGCCTGGCTGAAAAGCAAAAGTGGGGGAGACCTGTGCAAACATTCCAGAGACTTCTCCCCGTACTGCTATCACAGGGAGCTGCTGCAGCAGTGGAAACATGTTACCTGTTCCACCATAAAAATGGGTGGAACATGTAGCAGGTTCCCAAAGGTAGACTTGTCCTTTAACAAATTATTCCGAAATTAAATGTAGCGAACCCCCCAAAATTGGGGTCGCTATGCCTTACATTTTAGGGCAGCCTGAGCAATAGTTTGGCTCAGGTTTTCTGTATTCTTAGCATTTGGACTCTGCTCTGCTGCGGTGTTGCCTGGGTGTATAGTTCCCCTTGACTTGCGGGTGGCGCTGTCGCTCAGGTCTTGGGTTGAACCGCAGGTGGCATTGTGGCGTGATTGGGTGTCCTCTCTCGGCAGCCATACAGTGGGCGTGGTCTACCTGCGGTGCATGCCGGGAGAGGGTACATAAGGGGCAGACGCCATGATCTGGGGAGATTGGCCGGGGGATTCCAAGGTGGAACCCCTGGTGGTGAGAGTCGCGCCCATTGGCCCTGCTGGCCATGGGTGCGTGAATTGGTCGAGGAGTCTCGGCACCTTCAGCCCAAGGCTGTAGTGTTCCAGGTAGGCCCAGTACCTTCAACTGGGTCTACAGCTAAACCACTGGAGTCCCAGGAAAACCCGAGGGAGGGTGGCCCGCTCTGAAAGAGAGGAAACCAGGGGAGGACCTGTCCGGAGGATCGGTGAAGGAAGTCACTGTCTCAGGAGAGGCCTGGTTGCCTATCAGAGGGAAGGATTCCGTGAGTTGCACAGTAGCGCCTGTGATGTGCCCCATTGGCACCTATGGTCTCTAAAGGTTGCAGGCGTTAAAGAGTTCTAGATTCAGGAACTAAAGAATTCTGTGGCATAGGATCTCCTGAACTTGTCTTTGAAGGGGACTAAATCTAAAGTAATTGTTCGTGCTCCACTCCGGCTGCTAGAACTGTGAGAGGGATCTATCCGGGTGAGCAATGCCCACTCAGGCTTGAGTGGAGAATAGGGTAACTGGGTGCCGTGTGCCTGAACCTATCTCTCTACCTAACTCTATCTCTGTCTTCAACTTTTTCCCAATCTGTTCCAAGCAAGGAAAATAAACTCGTCTGTTGGAGTTTAAACACAGTCTGGACATTGGCCTTCTTTTGGGAGAAAGAATAGAATAGACTTTTCCCTATACTCTAGGGACGAGAACCAATGGAGGGAGGTAACTTGATGCAGGACCCAAAAATAGTATGAACACCGCTCAACCTCTTATACCAGGAGGAAACGGGCATGTGGCATGGTGTGCCTTACTCTGCAAGTGAAGGTAAGCAGGAAAAAGGGTCCGTGTGCTACATAAACAAATTTATCCGCCGTGCACATCTCTAGTGGGACGGTTGTGGCTTGCATGGCACCCAACTTTAAGTAGAATGTTCTTTGTTTTGGCTTCCAGACAGGGGAATCAGCCCTTCGGCGGTGATAAGTACTGTATTTAGGCAGGAGGAGGCTGCAATATTTCCTTGAACCTGAAGGTGGCATTACACTATCTTTTTAGATTGGTAGGAGTCCAATAAAGGAGGAAATGTCTCCTATCTTGGGCTCCAGATTGCCATCTTGGGCAGAACAGTGATCCTGTTGGATGCCGAAGTCCTGCGAGATTTTGGGTGGCCATCTTGATGTAGGATCCTATAAACATAGACAGGAAGTAAGATGAAATCTCCATAAAGTGACGGAAATCTCCTCTTAAGAGGTTGTCACCAGAAAAAGTGTCCCCATTACAAGATTTCCCCTTTTTTCCTGTTTTGAGAACAACTTAAAATTTTGAATATCCTACAACTTTTTAGTCTTAGGCCTCGTACACACGGCTGAGATTCTCGTCGAAAAAAACATGTCGTTTTTTTCGACGAGATTCTTGGACAAGAAACTTGTCCCGGCCGAGTGTACACACGCTCGATTCAAAGAACCCGCGGTTCTTTGAATGGAGCGTACGCGGTGACGTCATCGACTACGACGAGCATGCGCTCGTCACATTCGATGCCGTCCCTGCCATCTTGGTATACCCTATCTATGCCTAGGAAGCTACCGCGCATGCGTCAAATTCATTTCGAACATGCGCGGGCTTCCCGGCGGACAGGTAAGTGTACACACACTCACTTTTCTCGTCGAGAAACAGGCTGACGAGAATCTCGACGAGAAAATAGAGAGCAGGTTCTCTATTTTCTCGTCGAGGTTACTTGTCGGTTTTCTCGACGAGAAACCCGATAGCCGCGTACACACGACCGATTTACTCGGCAAGACCTCTCTGCCAGCAAGTTTCTTGCTGGTTCTTGCTGAGAAACTCGGTCGTGTGTACGAGGCCTAAGTGACAGTGGTCATCAGGATAATTAGAGAGGCAGAATTGACAACATTAAAAATCCGACATAGGTTCTAATAAAAAACGAAAATAAAAATGTTGCCTTTAGATATACAGTAATTAATATGTCGGCTATTGGCTTGCCTATCTAGAACAGACATGTAGCCAGGAAAATTTTGAAATGTCCTAAATCCCAACTCCAGCAAAAATGTTTTGATTTGTATAAAGTAGGGAAGGGTTACATCCTCTGCAAGGTTTCTATTGTCATCCGCAATTCTCTTGGGGAGATTTCCTTTTACTTAAAGATAGAGAAAATAGTGATTAGAAACATCTCCAAAAGGCACACAGACAAATACACATTTTTAGTAGAGTGGGGAAGGGTTACGACAAGAATAGGCATGCATGCCAGGGTGGGCACACAATTTTGTTTTCAGTGGCACTCATGTGGTATACATTCATGCATGAACTGGCCCATCAGAGGATCCTCTGGTGGGCCCCTGCTTACTACAAACACACTGCCCTAGTGCCTTAGGCTGTAATTAACAGCTTACTAGACTGTCAATTACAAAGCCTGGCCTGTCCCAAGGTCACACAGCCCATCCATTTCCATGATATTTAATAAAGAGGCTCTCAGCATCAAATGTGTAGAAAGAGCATGGATCCAGAAATCTTCTGACATCATGTTTGAAGTGATATATGTAAGGAGACAGCACAAGCCATTACTATACAGAAGCCATGTTTACTGAAAGACCCAACAGGAAACAGGAAACACCACACAGGAAGAAGTACAACAGAGATGCACCATAGAGTTGCATTTAAAGAAACATATCATCCAAAACACCCACCTGACATCAATGACGTTCAGGTGCCAGCCCTACCCTCATTACCAGTGTAGGCCTGATTGTGGCTGCTGACGTCATTATGTCAGGGAGACTGCGCACCTGTCTACCCTCTTCCACCTTCTAGAGTAGGGTGACCACACATCCCCGGTTTCAGGGGACAGTCCCTGGATTAAGGACACTGTCCCCAGACCAAGTCTGTCCCCGTGTTTGTCCCCGGATTGGATTTGAACAGGGGCTGGGGCAATTTCAAAGACAGTCAGTGCAGAATTGAAAAAAAATAATAATCTGAATTACACACCCCCGCTCCGCCGCTCCTACTAGCTTAGGAGGTAGGGTGACCACGTGTCCCAGATTGCCCGGGACAGTCCCGCATTTTGCAGGTCTGTCCCGGGCACCTTCATTGCAGGACAATACAGTGTCCCGGAATAAAACTGACACAGCTACCCCCCGGGCCAATCTGATGCCCCCAAAAAAGGCCGCCACATCACCGCTTTACTGACAGTACTTGTCCTGGCCGGGAATGCCTGGAGGAGCACAATCCCCGCCCCCTGCTTGTGATTGTAGAAATCATAAATATGGCCTCGTGTGTCCAATCACTGTGCTGTGATTCATTACAGCACATGCTGATTTTTGGGAAGGGAGGGTGTCCCTGAATGGTAGTTTGGAAATGTGGTCACCCTATTAGGGGGGTGTATTTTTTTCCATTATCTGTGCCCCTTTCTGATGATCATGTGCTGGTCGGAGCAGAGGGAATACTTCTTCAGTTTTGAGGGCATGCCCATTTAGCTCCGGTCACATGTTCTTCTGCCTTGGCTCAAGTCCCGGCCAGCCTGCTTATCTCCTTGCCTTCCCCGGAGGAGTGATCTTCCTCCACTCCCCACCCAGTTGTAGCGGGGGCCCGGAGAGTAAGACTTGGCAGGTGTGAAGATGCAGAAATTGGGGCTGATCTGAGGTGTGAAGATGCAGAAATTGGGGCTGATCTGAGGTGTGAAAGTGCAGGAATCAAGGCTGATCTGAAGTCTATAAGGTGCTGGAATTGAGGCTGATTTGGGGTCTTTAAGGTGCAGGAATTGGGGCTGATTCGAGGTGTGAAAGTGCAGGAATTGGGGCTGACCTGAAGTCTGATGGTGCAGGAATTGGGGTTGATCTGAGGCATGAAAGTGGAGGAATTGAGACTGATCTGTGGTATTTAAAGTGCAGGTATCGAGGTTGGTCTAAGATCTGAATGTGCAAGAAATGGGTCAAAATTAAAGTCTGATGGTGGAGAAATTGGTATTGATCTAAGGTGTGAAGGTGCAGGAGTTGGGGCTGATTTGAATAATTTTATGGTGCAGGAATCCGGGCTTGTAAGAAAAGAAATGGCTGCACATCCAGGAATTTGGTAATGATTAAGCACAAGATGTTTGTGTGAAACGCGTCTACGTGACCTCATGTTGGTGTCTTTGGTGTTATCACTTTGAACAATAAAAGGCAATCTGAATTCCTGGATGTGCAGCCATTTCTTTTCTTACAAGTTTCCCACGGAGGCGGGCCGGGGCCGGCACTCTATGAGACATTCCACCTCAGGTTATCATCATACACCTGGAGCAGCGGCTCTTTTTCTCTGTATACAGGAATCCGGGCTGATCTGAGGTGTGAAGGTGCAGGAATCTGTGCTGATGTGAGGTGTGAAGGTGCAGGAATCTGTGCTGATGTGAGGTGTGAAGGTGCAGGAATTGGGACTGATCTGAGGTGTTAAGGTTCAGTAATTGGGGCTGATCTGAGGTGTGAAGGTTCAGTAATTGGGTCTGATCTGAGGTGTGAAAGTGCAGGAATCAGGGTTGATCTGAGGTGTGAAGGTTCAGGAATCAGGGCTGATCTGAGGTGTGAAGGTTCAGGAATCAGGGCTGATCTGAGATGTGAAGGTGCAGGAATTGGGTCTGATCTGAGGTCTGAAGCTTTAGGAATTGGGTCTGAGCTGAGGTGTGAAGGTTCAGGAAATGGGTCTGATCTGAGTTGTGAAGGTGCAGGAATTGAGCTGATCTGAGGTGTAAAGGGGCAGGAATTGGGTCTAAATAAAAGTTTGATGGTGCAGACTTTAAAGTTGGTCTGAGGTGTGAAGGTGCAGGAATTGTACAGTCTACATTGTACAGGGAATACATTGTACACAGTATGGGGGGATACATTGTACATTGTGTAGAAGAAATACTTTGTCCTCAGTATAGAGGAAGTTAATTGTACACAGTATATATGGGAGGGGAGAGACTACAATATATACAGTAGAGCAGGGGTCCCCAACCACCAGGCCGTGGCCCACTACCCAGTCGTGGCCTCTCTGCAGCTGAGAGAAATGCAGGCGGTCGGATAAGAGAGCCGTGTGGATCAGAGAGGCGGGCCGGCAGATGAGAGAAGCGGGCTGGCAAGCAGAGATGACATCATCTCTCTCCGCCTGCCCCACATCACTGCTCTTCTGCCCTCACAGCGCGGGCCTCTTCAATGTCAGAGCTGCGGCGGGGAGCAGAGAGATGACATCATCTCTCACCACCCGCCCCACATCGCCTGCCTGTGTGCTACATGAACCAGTGCTGCCACCAATGGCAAGTGACAATCTGCATCTGGTGTCAGGCAACGTGGCAAGTGACATTCCTCATCTAGTGGCAGGCAGCGTGGCAAGTGACAATCTGCATTTGGTGGCAGGCAGCGTGGCAAGTGACAATCTGCATCTGGTGGCAGGTGGCATGGCAGGTGACAATCCACATCTGGTGGCAGGTAACGTGGCAAGTGACAATCCGCATTTGGTGGCAGGTAACAAGCTGCATCTGAAGGCAGGTGGCGTGGCAGGTGACAATCCACATCTGGTGTCAGGCGACGTGGCAAGTGACAATCTGCCTCTGGTGGCAGGCGACGTGACAAGTGACAATCTGCATCTGGCGGCAGGCGACGTGACAAGTGACACACTCAGGGCTCGCACTGATTCTGCATTATGATGAGTTGAACTATTTAATTTTATATTACAATGTAATAATAGAAATAATGTGCTTCAATCATCCTGACACCATATCAACCATGGTGCCGTGATGATTGAAGCGCCAACACCAGCCATTGCCTCGACAAAAAATTTGGACATTTTCACTTAGGGGTGTACTCACTTTTGTTTCCAGCGGTTGTCCCCAAAGACAACCCCTGGATATGACGCTGAGCACATGCACTCAACTTGGATAGTCGACCATGGCAAAGCCTGTTCTGAGTGGAACCTGTCCTGTTAAACCGCTGTATGGTCTTGGCCATCGTGCTGCAGCTCAGTTTCAGGGTCTTGGCAATCTTCTTATAGCCTAGGTCATCTTTATGTAGAGCAACAATTCTTTTTTTTAAATCCTCAGAGAGTTCTTTGCCATGAGGTATCACGTTGAACTTCCAGTGACCAGTATGAGAGAGTGAGAGCGATAACACCAAATTTAATACACCTGCTGCCCATTCACACCTAAGGCCTTGTAACACTAATGAGTCACATGACATCGTGGGGGGGAAAATGGCTAATTGGGCCCAATTTGGACATTTTTTTTACCTAGGGGTGTACTCACTTTTGTTGCCAGCGGTTTAGACATTAATGGCTGTGTGTTGAGTTATTTTGAGGGGACAGCAAATTTACACTGTTATACACGCTGTACACTCACTACTTTACATTGTAGCAAAGTGTAATTTCTTCAGTGTTGTCACATGAAAAGATAGAATAAAATATTTTCAAAAATGTGGGGGGTGTACTTACTTTTGTGAGATATTGTATATATAGGGAGGATACATTGTATACATACCATTAAGGGCGCACGGGTGCCGCCCCCTCTCTCCTCTCCACCTTCTTTATGAATGATCGATAGATTCATGCTATGCATGAATGTATCCATGGCAGCCGCTGCCACCCCCTATTCAGGCGTCTGACCCCTTTCCGGACGCCGGGTGCCTGAATTCCAGCGGCAGGGGTGTTTTTTTTTAAGCCACAGGCTCTAATAGGCTTTAAAATAGGTGGACTCGAGGCGCAGAGCATTGCGCTCGTAATCCACCCAGATGTGTTAGAAAAGCAAATGAATATTTGCTTTTCTACCACTGAACCTCCTCTCCACCAATCAGGTAGCGTGGGTCTGACACCCGTCACCTGATTGGCTGAAGGCATAGGTGCCCCTATTTGACGCCTAGCAGAACGAGAAGAGATGCATTAAGGACAGCATGGAGGACACAGGAGCCTTCCCACAGCTCGCCGCTGTCACCTGCTGCCTGACCCGCCACTTAGATGGGGTAAGTGCCGAGCAGACAGCGGGTGGGGGGCACAAGTGGCTTTATTTGATGGGCACAAGTGGCTGCATATGATGGGCACAAGTGGCTTTATTTGATGTGCACAATTGGCTGCATATGATGGGCACAAGCATACCTCCCAACATTTTGAGATGGGAATGAGGGACACCTACTAGCAAAGGCATAGGACACGCCTCCTGTCACACCCCCTTAAAGGCTAATTAACCCCCAAAAAAAGGTTAATAAATCCACAAGGGCTTTTTTTTTTACCACTATTATTTCTTTATATTGGCTTTTAAAATTTACAAATGCAGCAATTTAGAATTTGGATGAAAGGTTTAACACTGGAAAACACTTTTTGAAACATAAAAAAGGCATTTTATATACAACTATATAGACAGACCAAAATGAGGGACAAATGGGGGAGAACAGGGACAGAGGGACATTGCTCCAAATCAGGGACAGTCCCCCGAAATCAGGGACAGTTGGGAGCTATACACAAGTGGCTGCATTTGATGGGGCACAAGTGTCTGCACATAAAAGGGACAAGTGGCTGCATTTGATGGGCACAAGTGGCTGCATTTGATGGGCACAAATGGCTGCATATGATAGGCAAAAGTGGCAGCATTTGTTAGGCACAAGTGGCTGCATTTGATGGGCACAAATGGCTGCATATGATGGGCAAAAGGGGCAGCATTTGTTAGGCACAAGTGGCTGCATATGATGGGCACAAATGGCTGCATATGATGGGCAAAAGTGGCAGCATTTGTTAGGCACAAGTGGCTGCATTTGATGGGCACAAGTGGCTGCATATGATGGGCACAAATGACTGCATATGATGGGCAAAAGTGGCAGCATTTGATGGGCACATGTGGCTGCATATGATGGGCACAAGTGGCGGCATTAGATTGGCACAAGTGGTTGCATATGATGGGCACAAGTGGCTGAATATGATGGGCACAAGTGGCTGCATATGATGGGCACAAGTGGCTGCATCTGATGGGCACAAATGGCTGCATTTGATGGGCACAAGTGGCTGCATATAAAAGGGACAAGTGGTTGCATATGATGGGCACAAGTGGCTGCATTTGATGGGCACAAGTGGCTACATTTGATGGGCACAAGTGGCTGCATTTGATGGGCACAAGTGGCTGCATATAAAAGGGACAAGTGGCTGCATTTGATTGGTACACGTTGCTGCATTTGATGGGCACAAGTGGCTGCATATGATGGGCACAAGTGGCTGCATATGATGGGCACAAGTGGCTGCATATGATGGGCACAAGTGGCTGCATATGATGGGCACAAGTGGCTGCATATAAAAGGGACAAGTGGTTGCATATGATGGGCACAAGTGGCTGCATTTGATGGGCACAAGTGGCTACATTTGATGGGCACAAGTGGCTGCATTTGATGGGCACAAGTGGCTGCATATAAAAGGGACAAGTGGCTGCATTTGATTGGTACACGTTGCTGCATATGATGGGCACAAATGGCTGCATATGATGGGCACAAGTGGCTGCATTTGATGGACACAAGTGGCTGCATATGATGGGCACAAATGGCTGCATATGATGGGCACAAGTTGCTGCATATCATGGGCACAAGTGGCTGCATATGATGGGCACAAATGGCTGCATATGATGGCCACAAGTGGTGGCATTTGATGGGCACAAGTGGCTGCATTTGATGGGCACATGTGGCTGCATATGATGGGCACAAGTGGCGGCTGCATTTAAATGGGCACCAGTGGCTGCATTTGATGGACACAAGTGGCTGCATATGATGGGCACAAATGGCTGCATATGATGGGCACAAGTTGCTGCATATCATGGGCACAAGTGGCTGCATATGATGGGCACAAATGGCTGCATATGATGGCCACAAGTGGTGCCATTTGATGGGCACAAGTGGCTGCATTTGATGGGCACATGTGACTGCATATGATGGGCACAAGTGGTGGCTGCATTTAATGGGCACAAGTGGCTTCATTTGATGGGCACAAGTGGCTGCATTTGATGGGCACAAGTGACTGCATATGATGGACACAAGTGGCTGCATATAATGGGCAAAAGAGGCTGCATTTGATGGGCACAAGTGGCTGCATTTGATGGGCACAAGTGGCTGCATTTGATGGACACAAGTGGCTGCATTTGATGGGGCACAAGTGATTGCATATGATGGGCACAAGTGGCTGCATTTGATGGGGCACAAGTGGCTGCATATGATGGGCACAAGTGGTGGCATTTGATGGGCACAAGTGGTGGCATATGATGTGCACAAGTGGTGGCATTTGATGGGCACATGTGGCTGCATATGATGGGCACAAGTGGCGGCTGCATATGATGGAGACAAGTGGCTGCATTTCATGGGGCACAAGTGGATGCATTTGATGGGCACAAGTGGTTGCATACGATGGGCACAAGTGGTTTCATATGATGGGCACAGTGGCTGCAGATGATGTTTTTTTCCCAGTATTTTTCAGTTTGTTTGCGCCCCCCAAACAATTTGAGCAACAGCCGCCACTGCTATACATACTATATATGGAGAATATAGATTGAATACATTGGGATGATAAATTATACATATATATATATGGAGGATATAGATTGTATACAGTGTATATAGGGTGGATATAGATTGTATACAGTGTATATATATGGAGGATATAGATTGTATACAGTGTATATAGGGAGGATATAGATTGTATACAGTGTATATATAGGGAGGATATAGATTGTATACAGTGTATATATATGGAGGATATAGATTGTATACAGTGTATATAGGGAGGATATAGATTGTATACAGTGTATATATAGGGAGGATATAGATTGTATACAGTGTATATATAGGGAGGATATAGATTGTATACAGTATATATAGGAAGGATATAGATTGTATACAGTGTATATATATATGGAGGATATAGATTGTATACAGTATATATAGAGAGGATATAGATGGTATACAGTGTATATATAGGGAGGATAGAGATTGCATACAGTATATATAGAGAGGATATAGATGGTATACAGTGTATATATAGGGAGGATATAGATTGTATACAGTATATATAGGAAGGATATAGATTGTATACAGTGTATATATATGGAGGATATAGATTGTATACAGTATATATAGAGAGGATATAGATGGTATACAGTGTATATATATATATATATTGTGAGGGGGTTAGCTCGGCAGCGGGTGTGTGTGACCCCCGGGATGGGCTCCCCACACAAAAACAGGCCCAGCAGACGGAGCTTGTGGTTTTCAAAATCAAAAAGGTGCGGTTTATTTTCTATTTACAGTGACAAAAAACACAGCAAAGCAAAAGAAACATAAACAAAATAAATCCTGGTCAAGTTGACCTCTGACTAAACATACAGGTTTCCTAACTAACAACTGGGATCAGCCTAGTGCTGTCCTAGTCCCTAAGTCCCTGGTTTTAAATGTCCAAGCAAATAGCCACACAGGCTTTGTCTCACCGCACAGGGGTTCACTCTCCCTAGACAGTCCACACAGGTCTGGTTCCAGGCATGAGCTAACCCCTAATGAAGCTGGGAGTTCTTATAGAGGCCTAAATGAGCTGACAAGCTTCAGCTGGTCTCATCAACTCCCTGTCTGCACGACGCCCAGCCCTCTCCCTAGAGGTATGAGTCATCCATGAGCCCACTAGCCCCAGCTGGGCTTATACAACTCTCCGCCTAGTTGTATAAGTCGGCGTAAAGCCTGAATCTGGGCGAAATATATCTACCCCCCTGGATGCAACCAGGTGACTTTACCTTCCTGCTGTCACATACCCCCCCCTCTTGTTTTAACCTCGGGGTTGGAACACCAGCAATCAGGCATTCATGTACTCGAGACAAAGCATCCACATTCCCCATTTGAACGCCAGGGCGATGCTTTACTGTGAAGTTGAATTCCTGGAGGGCCAGGAACCACCTATTCACTCTTCTATTTATCTCCTTGTTTTGAGCCATCCACTTTAACGGAGCGTGATCTGTAACCATGTCAAAGTGCCTACCTAGCAGATAGTACCGAAGGGAATCTAGAGCCCACTTCACCGCTAAACACTCCTTTTCAACGGTGGCGTAATTTACCTCATGGGACTTCAACTTCCTGCTGAGGTAAATGACTGGGTGCTCTTCCCCGTTCCAGACCTGGGACAATACTGCTCCTAACCCCACATCTGACGCATCACTTTGTACGACAAAGTCTTTAGAGAAGTCGGGTGAGTACAACACTGGCTGGCTACATAAGGCTTGTTTCAAGAATTGGAATGCTGCCTCAGCCTCGGGGGTCCATTTAATCATGACCGACCCTTTCCCCTTCGTCAGGTTGGTTAGGGGCACAGCCTTAGAAGCAAAGTGGGGAATGAAGCGCCGATAATAACCCGCGATTCCCAGAAAGGCTCGTACCTGCTTCTTGCTGTTGGGACGTGGCCAACTCTGGATGGCCTCGACTTTGTTGAGTTGGGGTTTTATTACTCCCCTCCCAATGGTGTACCCAAGATATTTGGCCTCCTCCTGCCCAATGGTACACTTCTTGGGGTTAGCCGTAAACCCCGCTTCCCGAACAGAGTCCAGGACTGCTTGCACTTTTGGCAGATGTGAGGCCCAATCTGTGCTATGGACAATTACGTCATCCAGGTAAGCCGCAGCATACTTCCGATGGGGCCTCAGCATCTGGTCCATTTTCCGCTGGAATGTGGCCGGCGCATTCTGTAACCCGAACGGCATTCTTTTATATTGGAACGCCCCGTCTGGGGTTACAAATGCGGTTTTCTCTTTGGCCGACTTGGCCAAGGGGATTTGCCAATACCCTTTTGTGAGGTCAAGAGTCGTCATGTATCGGGCTGTTCCCAGCCGGTCGATCAACTCATCTATACGTGGCATGGGGTAGGTGTCAAATTTTGTAACTTTGTTCAACTGACGAAAATCGTTACAAAATCGCCAGCTCCCATCCGGTTTAGGCACCAACACAATGGGACTAGACCAATCACTTTGGGACTCCTCTATCACCCCTAAGTTCAGCATTTTCTGTACTTCCTCCCGTATTGCCTCCCGTCGGGCCTCTGGGATCCGATAGGGTTTTAACTTCACCCTTTCACCGGGCGGGGTAATAATGTCATGCTCTACCCCAGATGTTTGTCCCGGCAGCTCAGAGAATACCTCCTTGTTGCGAAGCACAAACTCCTTAACCTCCTGTTGTTGGGGTTGTGACAAGGTGGCTGCGATTCCAACCTCAGGAATCACGCAACCAGTTTGAGCTGGTGACCAAGTGTTTGCGACTAGGGACTCTCTATCCCTCCAGGCTTTCAACAGATTAACGTGATAGATCTGTTCGGGCTTTCGCCTTCCTGGTTGTCTGACCTTGTAATTCACTTCGCTCACTTTTTCCATTATCTCGTAGGGGCCTTGCCATTTGGCAAGGAATTTACTTTCAACCGTAGGGACAAGTACCAGTATCCTATCCCCCGGGGAAAAGGTACAGGTCTTGGCTCCACGGTTGTACACTCTCTGCTGTGCTAACTGCGCTTGGGCCAAATGTTCCTTCACGATGGGCATTACCTGTGCAATTCGGTCTTGCATCAGGGCGACATGCTCAATCACACTCCTGTGGGGAGAACTCTCACTTTCCCAAGTTTCCTTGGCAATATCCAACAGCCCTCTTGGGTGTCTCCCATACAGTAACTCAAAGGGGGAGAATCCCGTAGAGGATTGGGGCACCTCCCTAATAGCAAACATCAGATAAGGAAGTAGACAGTCCCAATCCTTTCCATCTCTATCCACCACTTTCTTCAACATTTGTTTTAGGGTTTTGTTGAATCTTTCAACCAGCCCATCGGTTTGGGGGTGATACACCGATGTACGTAATTGCGTCACTTTGAACAATTTACATAGCTCCTTCATAACCCGGGACATAAAGGGTGTACCTTGGTCCGTAAGCAGTTCTTTACAAATACCCACCCGGCTAAACACAAGAGATAGCTCTTTGGCTATGGTTTTGGCCGAGGTATTTCGGAGAGGGATCGCTTCTGGATAACGGGTGGCATAGTCCATTATAACTAATATGTACTGGTGCCCCCTAGCGGACTTGATTATAGGACCTACCAAATCCATGGCGATCCTCTCAAACGGGACCTCAATGATGGGTAGAGGGACCAGCGGGCTACGGAAATGTGGCATCGGGGCCGACCTCTGACACACAGGGCAGGAGGAACAATAATTTTCTATGTCCTTCATCACCCCCGGCCAATAGAATCTCTGTAATACCCTCTCTCGGGTTTTCTCGGTCCCCAGATGACCTCCAAGAATGTGCCCATGGGCCAACTCCAACACCAACTTCCTGTAAGGTTTGGGCACCACAAGCTGCTCAACGGTTTCTTCTGCCCTTTTTGCCACCCGATACAGTAGGTCCTTCTCTACGCTGAAGTATGGGTAAGTGCAGGTATTATCTGGGTTCACTAACTCGCCATCTATTTTCACTACGTTTTCCCGTGCCTTTATTAGGGCGGGGTCTTTCAACTGTTCTGTGGCAAAGTTTTCCCTGTGAACCTCAAGATCAGAAAACTCCACCGACGGTAGGCTTTCGTCTGAGGAGGTGGGCTCCTCTCCAGTTTCTTGAGTCTCCCCTGCCAATACTGACAAGGGAAATTCCGGAG
Source organism: Rana muscosa (assembly GCA_029206835.1). NCBI lineage: Eukaryota > Metazoa > Chordata > Amphibia > Anura > Ranidae > Rana > Rana muscosa. The sequence goes on along the minus strand of CM055127.1, from coordinate 152,505,783 downwards.
AGTCCTCACCACTCTCAGGGGAGTTCTGGCTATCACATTCCTGGTACATAGGGGCACCAGTGGGGGGCTCAGGATCATCCCACAGTTCCCAGAACTTCGGAAAATCCCTTCCCACAATGGCGTCATGCGGTAACTGAGATACTAAGCCCACTGGATGAGAGAGGGTACCTTTGGGGGTCTCGAAACACACTGTAGTCACTGGATACTCTCGGGTGTCCCCATGCACACAAATAACAGCTACCTTGCTATTCCCAGAGACCTCTGTTTTAACTAACTCAGCCTTTATCAGGGTCACAAGGCTACCTGAATCCAGCAATACCACAACATTTCTACCATTAACACACATTTTGCATAAATGTTTCTCAGTTCCTCGAATGGCAGTGCATGCGACTGTCGCACACAGCGACTGACGTCTGCCCGTCAGAAAGTCACACTGCATGGGTTCCTCCACAACCGGGCAATTTGCTGCAATATGTCCCGCTTGCCGGCAGCGGTAGCAAACGATCCTTCTTGCCGCCTCTTGAGCCGCTGATTTCCCAGGCTGTTCTCGCCAAACTTGGGGTAGAGCTCCCACCCTCTCACTCTCTCCACCCTCACCCCTTGGAATCCTCTTATCCGCCCCTGGGGATGGTCTGGTCTTAGGGTGGAAAGTCCGAGTGTCTCTGGAAGAGGCCGTCAGGTTCTCTGTAGCCAAGTATTTCTCCACACGATCCACAAGACCATCGGCCGTCTCTGGGTCTCCATGGCTTACCCACTTTTGGATGGCAGTAGGAAGAGCTCTCAAAAACCGATCCATTACAACACGTTCCACAATCTCTGGTGCGGACAAAGTCTCTGGCTGTAGCCACTTCCTGCTCAGGTGAATGAGATCATACATTTGAGACCTGGGGGGTTTTCCAAGCTGGAAAGTCCAGTTATGCACACGCTGAGCCCGGACAGCCAGGGTGACACCCAGCCTTGCCAATATTTCAGCTTTTAGCATCACATAGTCTTTTGCTTGGTTAGGCTCTAGGTCATAGTAAGCCTTCTGCGATTCACCAGTTAACAGAGGAGCCACCAGTCCAGCCCACTGCTCCTCAGGCCACTTTTCTCTTTCAGCAGTCCTTTCAAATGTGGTCAAAAATACCTCTGGATCATCCTCTCCAGTCATTTTTGTCAATAAACGACTCACCCCAAAGGACGCGGTATTAGTGGGACGGCTTTCCTCACTGGTCTGCGGACGTTGCTGCATTACTGCTTCCATTTGTTGTAGTCTCTGCTCTTGCTTCTGTAACAGGTCTATGAAGCGGGCCTCAGATTGCTGCTGGGCTTGTTGCTGAGCTTCCAGACTCTGTTGGTGAGCTTGCTGCTGGGCTGCAAGGCTCTGTTGATGAGCTTGCTGCTGGGCTGCAAGGCTCCTTTGCAAACCTGCATTTGTCTGCTGTTGATTGGCATTTGCTAGAGCCAGCTGTTTCAGTATCTCCTCCATGCTGGCTTAAAAAAAACTGCCACTGGTTCTCCACCAACTGTGAGGGGGTTAGCTCGGCAGCGGGTGTGTGTGACCCCCGGGATGGGCTCCCCACACAAAAACAGGCCCAGCAGACGGAGCTTGTGGTTTTCAAAATCAAAAAGGTGCGGTTTATTTTCTATTTACAGTGACAAAAAACACAGCAAAGCAAAAGAAACATAAACAAAATAAATCCTGGTCAAGTTGACCTCTGACTAAACATACAGGTTTCCTAACTAACAACTGGGATCAGCCTAGTGCTGTCCTAGTCCCTAAGTCCCTGGTTTTAAATGTCCAAGCAAATAGCCACACAGGCTTTGTCTCACCGCACAGGGGTTCACTCTCCCTAGACAGTCCACACAGGTCTGGTTCCAGGCATGAGCTAACCCCTAATGAAGCTGGGAGTTCTTATAGAGGCCTAAATGAGCTGACAAGCTTCAGCTGGTCTCATCAACTCCCTGTCTGCACGACGCCCAGCCCTCTCCCTAGAGGTATGAGTCATCCATGAGCCCACTAGCCCCAGCTGGGCTTATACAACTCTCCACCTAGTTGTATAAGTCGGCGTAAAGCCTGAATCTGGGCGAAATATATCTACCCCCCTGGATGCAACCAGGTGACTTTACCTTCCTGCTGTCACAATATATATATAGGGCGGATATAGATTGTATACAGTGTATATAGACAGGATATAGATTGTATGCAGTGTATATATAGGGAGGATATAGATTGTATACAGTGTATATAGAGAGGATATAGATGGTATACAGTGTATATATGGAGGATATAGATTGTATACAGTGTATATAGACAGGATAGAGATTGTATACAGTGTATATAGGGAGGATATAAAGAGGATATAGATTGTATACAGTGTATATAGGGAGGATAGAGATTGTATACAGTGTATATATAGGAAGGATATAGATTGTATACAGTGTATATAGGGAGGATATAGATTGTATACAGTGTATATAGAGAGGATATAGATTGTATACAGTGTATATATAGAGAGGATATAGATTGTATACAGTGTATATATAGGGAGGATATAAATTGTATACAGTGTATATAGGGAGGATATAGATTGTACACAGTGTATATATATGGAGGATATAGATTGTATATAGTGTATATAGGGAGGATATAGATTGTATACAGTGTATATATAGGGAGGATATAGATTGTATACAGTGTATATATAGGGAGGATATAGATTGTATACAGTATATATAGGAAGGATATAGATTGTATACAGTGTATATATATGGAGGATATAGATTGTATACAGTGTATATAGAGAGGATATAGATGGTATACAGTGTATATATATATGGAGGATATAGATTGTATATAGAGAGGGTATAGATGGTATACAGTGTATATATATATGGAGGATATAGATTGTATACAGTGTATATAGACAGGATAGAGATTGTATACAGTGTATATAGGGAGGATAGAGATTGTATACAGTGTATATAGAGAGGATATAGATTGTATACAGTGTATATAGGGAGGATAGAGATTGTATACAGTGTATATAGGGAGGATAGAGATTGTATACAGTGTATATATAGGGAGGATAGATATTGTATACAGTGTATATAGGGAGGATAGAGATTGTATACAGTGTATATATGGAGGATAGAGATTGTATACAGTGTATATATATGGAGGATATAGATTGTATACAGTGTATATATAGGGAGGATATAGATTGTATACAGTGTATATAGGGAGGATAGAGATTGTATACAGTGTATATATATGGAGGATATAGATTGTATACAGTGTATATAGGGAGGATAGAGATTGCATACAGTGTATATAGGGAGGATATAGGTTGTATACAGTGTATATAGGGAGGATAGAGATTGTATACAGTGTATATAGGGAGGATATAGGTTGTATACAGTGTATATAGGGAGGATATAGATTGTATACAGTGTATATAGGGAGGATAGAGATTGTATACAGTGTATATATATGGAGGATATAGATTGTATACAGTGTATATAGGGAGGATAGAGATTGTATACAGTGTATATAGAGAGGATAGAGATTGTATACAGTGTATATAGGGAGGATATAGATTGTATACAGTGTATATAGGGAGGATATAGATTGTATACAGTGTATATAGGGAGGATAGAGATTGTATACAGTGTATATATATGGAGGATATAGATTGTATACAGTGTATATAGGGAGGATAGAGATTGTATACAGTGTATATAGGGAGGATAGAGATTGTATACAGTGTATATAGGGAGGATAGAGATTCTATACAGTGTATATAGAGAGGATAGAGATTGTATACAGTGTATATAGGGAGGATAGAGATTGTATACAGTGTATATAGGGAGGATATAGATTGTATACAGTGTATATAGGGAGGATAGAGATTGTATACAGTGTATATAGGGAGGATATAGATTGTATACAGTGTATATAGGGAGGATAGAGATTGTATACAGTGTATATAGAGAGGATAGAGATTGTATACAGTGTATATAGGGAGGATAGAGATTCTATACAGTGTATATAGAGAGGATAGAGATTGTATACAGTGTATATATGGAGGATAGAGATTGTATACAGTGTATATAGGGAGGATATAGATTGTATACAGTGTATATAGGGAGGATAGAGATTGTATACAGTGTATATAGGGAGGATAGAGATTGTATACAGTGTATATAGGGAGGATATAGATTGTATACAGTGTATATAGGGAGGATAGAGATTGTATACAGTGTATATAGGGAGGATAGAGATTGTATACAGTGTATATAGGGAGGATATAGATTGTATACAGTGTATATAGGGAGGATAGAGATTGTATACAGTGTATATAGGGAGGATAGAGGTTGTATACAGTGTATATAGAGAGGATAGAGATTGTATACAGTGTAGTAGAAGGAAAGCGCAGGGTGGGAGGGGCTGGCTCAGGCTCCTCCCCCACAGCTGTCATAGGATCCCTAGGGAATGCCGCACATCAACCTAACCCTCCGCCGGCCCCGCCCCCTCCAGTGACACCCTCCCTCGCTGGCCGCTCGGCTCCTCTTTCTTTTGTTATGCTTCGGGCGGAGGGAGTTGGGGGAGGGAGCCGGGCACTGTGATTGGCTGGTGAAGCCGTCCGTCACACTCGCTGTGGCTCCGCCCGTGGCCTCTCGCCCGGCAGCTCGCAGTATCTCAGTGAGCGGCGGAGAGCTGCCGGGAGTACCAGAGCGAAGCCGCCCCGACCAGGGATGTAAATGTGGCCCCCCGAGTGATGGGGGAGGGCCCCTAGTCTCCAGCGCTCTGTCACCCACCACCATCCTTCTCCTCAGCCTCCTCCTCCGGCCGCGCCATGTCGGGGAAAGAGAACCCCTGCAAGAAGTTCCAGGCCAATATCTTCAACAAGAGCAAATGTCAGAACTGCTTCAAGCCGAGGGAGTCCCACCTTCTGTCCGACGAGGACCTCAACCAGGTGAGACCACCGCCCCCTACTGGAGGACTCTCCTCACACCGCTACTCCGGGGCTCCCCCTACTGGTACTATGCACTGCCCTAGGGGCTCCCCCTGCTGGTACTGTACATTACTCCTGGGGCTCCCCCTGCTGGTACTGTACATTACTCCGGGGGCTCCCCCTACTGGTACTGTACACTGCCCCGGGGCTCCCCCTACTGGTACTGTACATTACTCTGGGGCTCCCCCTACCGGTACTATACACTGCCCTAGGGGCTCCCCCTGCTGGTACTGTACATTACTCCTGGGGCTCCCCCTGCTGGTACTGTACATTACTCCGGGGGCTCCCCCTGCTGGTACTGTACATTACTCCGGGGGCTCCCCCTGCTGGTACTGTACATTACTCCGGGGGCTCCCCCTACTGGTACTGTACACTGCCCCGGGGCTCCCCCTACTGGTACTGTACATTACTCTGGGGCTCCCCCTACTGGTACTATACACTGCCCTAGGGGCTCCCCCTGCTGGTACTGTACATTACTCCTGGGGCTCCCCCTGCTGGTACTGTACATTACTCTGGGGCTCCCCCTGCTGGTACTGTACATTACTCGGGGGCTCCCCCTGCTGGTACTGTACATTACTCCGGGGGCTCCCCCTGCGGGTACTGTACATTACTCCGGGGGCTCCCCCTGCGGGTACTGTACATTACTCCGGGGCTCCCCCTACTGGTACTGTACATTACTCCGGGGGCTCCCCCTACTGGTACTGTACATTACTCCGGGGGCTCCCCCTACTGGTACTGTACATTACTCCGGGGGCTCCCCCTGCGGGTACTGTACATTACTCCGGGGCTCCCCCTACTGGTACTGTACATTACTCCGGGGGCTCCCCCTACTGGTACTGTACACTACTCCGGGGGCTCCCCCTACTGGTACTGTACACTACTCCGGGGGCTCCCCCTACTGGTACTGTACATTACTCCGGGGGCTCCCCCTGCTGGTACTGTACACTGCCCCGGGGCTCCCCCTGCTGGTACTGTACACTGCCCCGGGGCTCCCCCTGCTGGTACTGTACATTACTCCGGGGCTCCCCCTGCTGGTACTGTACATTACTCCGGGGCTCCCCCTGCTGGTACTGTACACTGCCCCGGGGCTCCCCCTGCTGGTACTGTACACTGCCCCGGGGCTCCCCCTGCTGGTACTGTACATTACTCCGGGGCTCCCCCTGCTGGTACTGTACATTACTCCGGGGCTCCCCATGCAGGTACTGTACATTGCCCCGGGGCTCCCCCAGCTGGACCTCATAGACTAACCTATTTCCCCTATAGCCTGTTGCCCTTGGGTGCACCCCCCCTGCCCATTTCCACTCATGCCCCATGGGCAGTGTGTGTGTTATCTAGAAGTCTTGTGGGGTCACGTTCCCAGGCAGGGGGTCCCCCTCTAATATCAGGTACCACTTACAGCAGCTGCAGCTCCCATACACCCTCCAGATTGATGCTGTGAAGATATTGTAGTCAGTGCTCCCCTGTCTGGTTGGATATGTGTGGAGGTCACCTCCTAGGCCCCCCCTTTGAGGATTGTTTTCTATGGTCATCTGATTGGTTGAGCAGGTCTCTGGATATATTGGGGTTTCTTCCTTCCCTAACCCTGATTAGCTGAACAGGGTCTTGGGTGTATTAAGGTCATCACCTGTGCTCCTCCCCTTGATTGGCTGACAATGTCTCTGGATGTATTGCGGTCACCTCCTGTTCTCTCCCTGATTGGCTAAGCAGGACCCTGGCTGTATTGTGGTCATCTCCTATCCTCCCCATGATTGGCTGATGTGAGCCCTGGAGTTTGTAGGGACACTTTCTGTAGCCCCCTTGTTTGACCAGGGCTCTAGATGTATTCAGGTCACCCCCGTTGTCTGACCTTCCCTTGATTGTCTGTCTGACCCGGTTTCTGGGTGTAGTGGGGTCACCTCCTGTCCTTCTCCTGATTGCCAGACTAGGGCTCTGGATGCAGTTGTATCACCTCTCTTCCTGATTGTCTGACCAGGGTCCTGGGTGTAGTGGGGTCACCTCCCGTCCTGATTGTCTGACCAGGGTCCTGGGTGTAGTGGGGTCACCTCCCGTCCTGATTGTCTGACCAGGGTCCTGGGTGTAGTGGGGTCACCTCCCGTCCTGATTGTCTGACCAGGGTCCTGGGTGTAGTGGGGTCACCTCCCGTCCTGATTGTCTGACCAGGGTCCTGGGTGTAGTGGGGTCACCTCCCGTCCTGATTGTCTGACCAGGGTCCTGGGTGTAGTGGGGTCACCTCCCGTCCTGATTGTCTGACCAGGGTCCTGGGTGTAGTGGGGTCACCTCCCGTCCTGATTGTCTGACCAGGGTCCTGGGTGTAGTGGGGTCACCTCCCGTCCTGATTGTCTGACCAGGGTCCTGGGTGTAGTGGGGTCACCTCCCGTCCTGATTGTCTGACCAGGGTCCTGGGTGTAGTGGGGTCACCTCCCGTCCTGATTGTCTGACCAGGGTCCTGGGTGTAGTGGGGTCACCTCCCGTCCTGATTGTCTGACCAGGGTCCTGGGTGTAGTGGGGTCACCTCCCGTCCTGATTGTCTGACCAGGGTCCTGGGTGTAGTGGGGTCACCTCCCGTCCTGATTGTCTGACCAGGGTCCTGGGTGTAGTGGGGTCACCTCCCGTCCTGATTGTCTGACCAGGGTCCTGGGTGTAGTGGGGTCACCTCCCGTCCTGATTGTCTGACCAGGGTCCTGGGTGTAGTGGGGTCACCTCCCGTCCTGATTGTCTGACCAGGGTCCTGGGTGTAGTGGGGTCACCTCCCGTCCTGATTGTCTGACCAGGGTCCTGGGTGTAGTGGGGTCACCTCCCGTCCTGATTGTCTGACCAGGGTCCTGGGTGTAGTGGGGTCACCTCCCGTCCTGATTGTCTGACCAGGGTCCTGGGTGTAGTGGGGTCACCTCCCGTCCTGATTGTCTGACCAGGGTCCTGGGTGTAGTGGGGTCACCTCCCGTCCTGATTGTCTGACCAGGGTCCTGGGTGTAGTGGGGTCACCTCCCGTCCTGATTGTCTGACCAGGGTCCTGGGTGTAGTGGGGTCACCTCCCGTCCTGATTGTCTGACCAGGGTCCTGGGTGTAGTGGGGTCACCTCCCGTCCTGATTGTCTGACCAGGGTCCTGGGTGTAGTGGGGTCACCTCCCGTCCTGATTGTCTGACCAGGGTCCTGGGTGTAGTGGGGTCACCTCCCGTCCTGATTGTCTGACCAGGGTCCTGGGTGTAGTGGGGTCACCTCCCGTCCTGATTGTCTGACCAGGGTCCTGGGTGTAGTGGGGTCACCTCTGGTCCCTCTCCTGATTATCAGACTAGGGATATGGATATAGTAGGGGTTCCCCTTCTGTCCTGATTGTCTGAACCAGGGCTCTGGGTACAGTGGGGTCACCTTCTAGATCTGAATGGGGCCACCTCTGGTCCTTCTGATTGGCAGACCAGGGTTCTGGATATAGTGGTGTCACCTCTGGTCCTTCTGCTGATTGTCAGACTAGGGATCTGGATGCAGTTGGGTCATCTGTTCTTCTGCCAATTGTTAGTCAATAGATCTGGATGTAATGGGGTCACCTCCTGTTTGTCAGACCAGGGCTCTGGATGTAGTGGGGTCACCTCCTGTCCTCACTGTCTGACCAGGACCCCTGGGTGTAGTGGGGTCACCTACTGTCCACCCCCCAATTTTTTTGACCGAGTTTCTGGATGTATTGGGGTCTCCTCCTGGTAGATCCATGATTGTCCGGCTTTAGTTGTGATTATTTTGGGGTCGCCTCCTATCCTCTGAGCAGAAGTCTGCACTGTCATTTAGGTAATGCTGATTGTCAAGCCACTCCTGACACACATTCCCCCCCCCCCCCCCCATACACCGTCCACACACAATGGTTTAGCATATCACAAGAAAGTAAAAAATAATAATTGTGCAAGGAAAGCGCAGACATTGTGATTTATTTGGATAGAGTGAGAAGTTTGACTCTTCTTATGATGATGATCTGCTCAGCCAGATCTGGAAACTCCAGGCACACTTGTTGCCGTTGTTAACTTCAGAATACATTTTAACTACTGTGGAACCTTTTGATATTAAGTTGTAACTAGTGTGGAGCCATTCAGAATACATTGTACCTAGCGTGGAACCTTCAGATTAAGGTGTACCTAGCGTGGAACCTTCAGATTAAGGTGTACCTAGCGTGGAACCTTCAGATTAAGGTGTACCTAGCGTGGAACCTTCAGATTAAGGTGTACCTAGCGTGGAACCTTGAGGCCTCGTACACACGGCCGAGATTCTCGTTGAAAAAAACATGTCGTTTTTTTCGACGAGATTCTTGGACAAGAAACTTGTCCCGGCCGAGTGTACACACGCTCGTTTCAAAGAACCCGCGGTTCTTTGAATGGAGCGTACGCGGTGACGTCATCGACTACGACGAGCATGCGCTCGTCACATTTGATGCCGTCGCCGCCATCTTGGTATACCCTACGTATGCCTAGGAAGCTACCGCGCATGCGTTGAATTCATTTCGAACATGCGCGGGCTTCCGGGAGGACAGGTAAGTGTACACACACTCACTTTTCTCGTCGAGAAACATGCCAACGAGAATCTCGACGAGAAAATAGAGAGCAGGTTCTCTATTTTCTCGTTGAGGTTACTTGTCGGTTTTCTCGACGAGAAACCCGATAGCCGCGTACACACGACCGATTTTCTCGGCAAGACCTCTCTGCCAGCAAGTTTCTTGCTGGTTCTTGCCGAGAAAATCGGTCGTGTGTACGAGGCCTCAGATTTGATTTTTTAATCTGTCCCCTGATTCCTGCTGAGCAGGCAGATGATAGGACACACAGCTCGCTCTCCTCTATGGGCAGTCGTATAGAAACGGACTGTCTGTCCGTTCACATCCGATCCATCAGGCGGATGGGGAATGGATATTTTTAGTGGATAGGATCGGATGTTGGTGGGTGTAGAGGGACACATATCCGCTTACGTCCACCACTCCATAAAGAGCAATGAATTGGTCCGATCAGGTCTGCCTAAAAAACTGACCGACAGAACCGATCGGTCTGCCCGTGTGATAGGGGCCTAACTAGTGGGGAACCTTCAGAATGCATTGGAATTCTTTGTTTAGAAGTAATTGGTGATGATAGCAGCAGTAGCGGCCTGGCCACCCCCTATTCTGCATTTGTGTGTAAAATGACATGAAATATTCATCCTCAGGTTTTATGGTGTGTAGGGCAGGGGTCTCAATCTGGCGGCCCTCCAGCTGTTGCGAAACTACAAGTCCCATCATGCTTCTGCCTGTGGGAGTCATGCTTGTAACTGTCAGCCTTACAATGCCTCATGGGACTTGTAGTTTTGCAACAGCTGGAGGGCCACCAGTTTGAGACCCCTGGTGTAGGGCCAGCTATCAAATGCCGGCAGAGGAAACCTTATCTCCGATAGGAAAATATGGTGAACGTGACTTGTACAGCAATGATTCCCGCTGGCAGACATGCTGGCCTTCGCAACTTTCTCTTGCCGTAACCATCTGATGAAACTAGGCAACCTATCTGTATTTTAATATTTAGGGGGGTGTTCGTAGGTTGCCTTGATGTTTGCCATCAATAAACTGCTTGAAGTTGCTGGAACTCACAACGTGTCCGGCCAGCCAGCGTTCTCCTTACCTGATCCCTTTAGAATAAATATGCTCTTCCTGATTTATTTTTTATTTTTTTCACATTTAGTGCATGAATATTTATTCTTCTATTTCACCTTTTTTAAATGTTTGTTTTATTCTGGGCTGTTACTTTAATTGGCACGTCGGTCATGTTTTGGTTGTGTGGCACATGCTGAAGAATTTGGTCAACCGCAAGCAGTTGATGAGCCCTCCCGGGCCTGTTTGTTTTGTACTTTAGTTGTGTACGCACCGATGTTGTCGCCCTCCCATGTGCAGCAGCGGAGGGGGTTAAGCAGGAGGCATTAGTGTTGGACAAGCGGCTCTCTCAGGCTTTATGGGTAACACTTAGTAGTGGAAATTGCATATTTCCTGAATGTGCTACAGAAGACATCCCGAGCTGAAAACTGCAGTGGAGGCTGCAGGCGTCCTGGGAGGATTTCTGAGCGCTTCCACTCGGCTCTTCCCAGGGTGCGGGGCCGGTCTCTGGCCTCCGATCGATTGGACGGTTCGGCATGAAATGTTACAGAAAACGCTTCGATATCCGGTGATTCCAATGGGTCTTCAAGCAATGGGAAGGCCTCCCTCTCTGTTAGTTTTTATTTTTAACCTGCAGACTTGTAGTAGACGGAATGTAGGTCATGACTTTTATTTAGTGGTGCACCGAACTGAAAATATATATATATATATATATATATATAATCTCTATATATACACACAGACACGTGTACACCCCTCAAATGTTTGTAAATATTTTATTATCTTTCCATGTGACATCACTGAAGAAATGACACTTTGCTACAATGTAAAGTAGTGAGTGTACAGCTTGTATAACGGTGTAAATTTGCTGTCCCCTCAAAATAACTCAACACACAGCCATTAATGTCTAAACCGCTGGCAACAAAAGTGAGTACACCCCTAAGTGAAAATGTCCAAATTGGGCCGAATTAGCCATTTTCCCTCCCCGGTGTCATGTGACTCATTAGTGTTACAAGGCTTTAGGTGTGAATGTGGAGCAGATGTGTTAAATTTGGTGTTATCGCTCTCACTCTCTCATACTGGTCACTGGAAGTTCAACATGGCACCTCATGGCAAAGAACTCTCTGAGGATTTAAAAAAAAGAATTGTTACTCTACATAAAGATGGTCTAGGCTATAAGAAGATTGCCAAGACCCTGAAACTGAGCTGCAGCACGGTGGCCAAGACCATACAGCTGTTTAACAGGACAGGTTCCACTCAGAACAGGCCTCGCCATGGTCGACTAAACAAGTTGAGTGCACGTGCTCGGCGTCATATCCAGAGGTTGTCTTTGGGAAATAGATGTATGAGTGCTGCCAGCATTGCTGTAGAGGTTAAAGGGGTGAGGGATCAGCCTGTCAGTGCTCAGACCATACGCCACACTCTGCATCAAATTGGTCTGCATGGCTGTCGTCCCAGAAGAGGCTTCCTCTTCTCAAGATGATGCACAAGAAAGCCTGCAAACAGTTTGCTGAAGACAAGCAGACTAAGGACATGGATTACTGGAACCATGTCTTGTGGTCTGATGAGACCAAGATAAACTTATTTGGTTCAGATGGTGTCAGGCGTGTGTGGCAGCAACCAGGTGAGGAGTACAAAGGCAAGTGTTTCTTGCCCACAGTCAAGCATGGTGGTGGGAGTGTCATGGTCTGGGGCTGCATGAGTGCTGCTGGCACTGGAGAGCTACAGATCATTGAGGGAACCATGAATGCCAACATGTACTGTGACATACTGAAGCAGAGCATGATCCCCTCCCTTCAGAGACTGGGCCACAGGGCAGTATTCCAACATAAAGACCCCAAACACACCTCCAAGATGACCACTGCGTTGCTAAAGAAGCTGAGGGTAAAGGTGATGGACTGGCCAAGCATGTCTCCAGACCTAAACCCTATTGAGCATCTGTGGGGCATCCTCAAACGGAAGGTGGCGGAGCGCAAGGTCTCTATCATCCACCAGCTGTGTGTGGTGTGTGGTGTGTATATGTATATATGTGTATGTGTGTGTATATATATATATATATATATATATATATATATATATAACATTTTAATTAATATCATGAATTTAAATAACCTATGAATTTATTTTTGGCACCTTTTCGACTGATCAGCTGCTTTAACACTGCGCAGTTTTTGAAGCGATTTTGCGTTTAAAGCGCAAGAAGCACTGAAGAAAAATGTATCCCTGTTTGAATTCTTTGTCTTCACGCTGGTCCGTTGCGCTTCTGTTGTCATGGTAAAAATCCTGCATGCAACATTTTTGGTGCATATTCACACCCCTGTTGCGTCAATGTAAAAGTGGCAAAATCGCACAAGTTTTTCAGCGGCCATTACCGGTGCCTTTTTTTTTTTTTTCCTATCGGCAAAACGCAGATAACCCTATTTTCGGCCGATAAATGCGTGCATCCCTACTTGCAGAAGTATCAGTGCCGAAACTGTGCGTTTGCACCAGTACTCGTGCAAATGCTCCAATGCCCAAAACCGATACCTTTGCAGTGCGATTTGAGACCATACAAAATGAATGGGCTCATATTGCACTGCAAAGAGTCGTATGTGATTTGAACAGGAATGCAGTGCGATTCCTGTCCAAATCGCATGCAGTTTCCCGCACTGCTCCTGTGTGAACCTAGGTTTGTCATAGTGACTTCAGCCTGGGTTCACTCAGGAGCGGTGCCGGAAACCACATGTGATTTCCGACAGGAACAGTACAGCATTACTGTTCAAATTGCATGTGATTTTTTTTATTTTTTACAGTGTGATTTAAGCCCATTCATATTATTTGGGTGCAAATTGCACTGCAAAGTTTCGGTATTGGGAGCATTTTCACGAGTACTCGGTATTGGCGCATCCCTAATTGTTGATATGCTAACCCCCCCCCAACTTCAGTACATTTTGAGTGACCCGAAACACAGACTACAAATTCAAAGGAAAGAACTGGCTGCATTCCAACCCAGCCTTGTGAGTGAAATGCGTCAGTACCTCCCCCCCCCAATGACGCGTTTCACTCAGAGCTGTTCATGCTGTCGCAATTAAAGTTGCCAGGTTTTGAATTTATTTTATTTCTTGGAGCACAGTCTTCTTTTTTATTCCTTTTTTGGATTTTTGCAGTCTGTGGAGCATAGGAGAAGCCCCTGCTGGCGTTCACACCAGATCTTCGATGAGGGTGACCCGATTCAGGACGCGAAGCTGCGCACCCCATACCAAGTGTGCAAACCAGCAGCTCCAGCTATGCTTGCTTCATACTTTAGTTGTTGAAGCCAGAGGATTGCCATGGCAGCTGGCAAGTCTTTTTATTTTTGGTGGTCTAAGCATGTCCTGATATTTCTTATATTCGAGGTGTATCTCGCATGCTTTAGCAGCATTGAACATTGTTTGCGAGGGTGTTCCTGATTTATGAAATATAAAAGAGCACTAGTAGGATGGGGACTTGGCGGTGTGCAAGATTTTTGATTGCTTTGCAGCGTTCGGTTTACCTAGTGTCCCAGTCTCTGACCACTTTTATAATGAACGTGTTGTCTGTGCAGGCGTTTGGTTTTCATGGAGATGCGGGTTGCAGGAAAGGGAATGCCTAGCGCTCCGCTCTTGTGTGCGCTCCTGCGTTGTGTATGGCTGAACTGCCAGTGACTGTCATTGCTGATGGCTGGCTCCAGTACTCGCAGGACACTAAGGCCCCTTTCACACTGAGGCGTTGAAAAAACGCTCAAAAATTATAGGATTTTGTACCTCGATTTTACCGCGTTTTTACCGCGATCGCGGTAAAAATAGCGCTAACGCGTATGCGTTTTTACCGCGATTTTACCGCTAAAATTAGCGCGAACGCGGTAAAAACGCATAGGCATTAGCGCTATTTTTTAACATGACGCTTATGCCTATGCGTTTTTACCGCGAATCCCATTCATTTCAATGGGGATAGGCGTTTTTACAGCGCTATTTTATGCGCCCTAAAGTTGCTCTAAAAAAGCTGTTTGCAGGATTTTTTTCAACGCCCAGCCAGCAAAACGCCTCAGTGTGAAAGCCCTCAGAGATTTCACATTGAGAATGCTGGGGCAGGATTATTTCAGGCGTTATTACAGCGCTATTTTTACCGCGAAAACGCGGTAAAAACGCCTCAGTGTGAAAGGGGCCTTACCCGGAACAAATGTGCAGATTGGATGGTAAAGCAAACCTTGCTTGAAAATGAAAGTTCTACTTCGCTTGCAGTCCCCCAAATTTATTAAATAAAAACTACTAGCATGCAAATGATAAAGCTTTTTAAAAACTGACCTTGGACCCCCGGCTTTCGTTTATTTCCTGGAGGTGACGATGGTGTCATTGTGGTCCCACTGCTTCTTCCCTGGAAAACTGGTGCTGGAGTGCATGCGTGAAGAATGTGGAGCATCCAGCTTTTTGCTGGAGGAAGCAGTGATGTCACCGGAGCCTCCAGGGATTGGAGGAAAACTGGGGTCCAAGGTTTTAAACTTTATTCTGCTTATATTTTGCCTTCCCAGGTTCCTCCCCATCCATCTGCTAAATTTTAAATAAAACCTTTTTGATTTTCATGATGGGTCTTATTTTAGACCCAATGATGTCATCACTATGTCTCTGAGCTTCCCCCTGAAACGCAGGCAGATCATAGCTGGTAGGAGGGGCCAGCAGGGTGCTGTACATACACTTTATTACCAAAAGTATGGGGACGCCTGCCTTAAAGCGGTTGTATAGTGTTTTTTGGAACTTTTACCTACAGATAAGGCTTACCTGTAGGTTAAAAAAAAAAATCTCCTAAACCTTTACGGTTTAGGAGATATTCCCCTCGCAATGAGCCGCTGACTGCAGCGACGCATGTGCATCGGGGATTCTCGGCTGAAAGCCCGGCAGACGCTGGACCTTGCCAGAAAGGTGACGACATCGCGGCTCCAGCCACTCACAGCGCTGGAGCCACGATACCCAGAAGACGTGCCAAGGAAACTTGTCATCTCCCTCGGCATGGACCATGTGAGTTACCGACGCCTTGTTCTGAGGTACTAGCTTATTATGGTTTTTACCTTACGGGTTTTTGCCTTACGGGTGACAAAAAAAAATTTTTTTGTTTGGGACTATACAACCGCTTTAACACGCACATGAACTTTTGTGGCATCCCAGTCTTAGTCCGTAGGGTTCAATATTGAGTTGGCCCACCCTTTGCAGCTATAACAGCTTCAACTCTTCTGGGAAGGCTGTCCACAAGGTTTAGGCGTGTGTCTATGGGAATGTTTGATCATTCTTCCAGAAGCGCATTTGTGAGGTCAGGCACTGATGTGGATGAGAAGGTCTGGCTCACAGTCTCTGCTCTAATTCATCCCAAAGGTGTTCTTTCGGGTTGAGGTCAGGACTCAGTGCAGGCCAGGCATGTTCCTCCACCCCAAACTCGCTCATCCGTGTCTTTTATGGACCTTGCTTTGTGCACTGGTGCGCAGTCATGTTGGAACAGGAAGGGGCCGTCCCCAAACTGTTCCCACAAAGTTGGGAGCATGAAATTGTCCAAAATGTCTTGGTATGCTAAGGCCTCATGCACACAGGGCGTTTTTTTACAGCTGCTTTTTGCGGCGTCAGACGTTTGTTTTTGCAGCTTAAAAACGCCTCTCCGTATTCTGTGTGTCCATGCACACATAGGCTTTTAGGAGCTGTAAGTGGCATAGGTGTTTTCAAGCTGTAAAAAAAACCCAGGGCCAGCACTTTCTGAGGACCAACGTTCGAGCTGTAGATGCTGGTAAAAGCTTCCAAACGCGGCTTAATGCTGGATACAAGCCACGTCAAGGGTATTTTTTTTTTTTTTTTGACATGTCAAAATCAATGGTTCCTTTTGAGAGCCCGTTGACTTGAATAGAAGTCACACCACAAGTTGGATCATGATGATCCGACTTGCGGTGCGGCTTGTGCGCTGAGGATTTTGAAGGGGAACCCTCGCCAAAAAACCTGGCGTGGGGTTCTCCCTCCAAGAGCTTACCAGACCCTTCAGTCTAGTATGGATTTTAAGGGGAACCCCAAGCCAAAAAAATTGGCGTAGGGTCCCCCCAAAATCCATACTGGAACCTTATGCGAGCACGCAGCCTGGCAGGTCAGGAAAGGGGGGGGGACGAGCGAGCGCAGGGGGTGGGTGCTTTGGGGCACCCCAAAGCACCTTGTCCCCATATTAATGAGGTCAAGGGCCTCTTTCCGACAACCCTGGCCGGTGGTTGTCTGGGTCTGCGGACGGGGGGGGCTTATCGGAATCTGGAAGCCCCTTTTAAAAAGGTTTTTTTTTTTTGAAGCACTGATTAGAGCCAGAGGCTCTAATAGGCTTCAAAATAGGGAGGGCTCGGGGCGCAGAGAATGTGCTCAGAGCCCACCCAGGTGTGTTACAATAGCGAATGGACAGGCGATCCTATTGGACGCCTAGGAGGAGGGAAGAAGTCACACGCTGGAAGCAGACGATGGAGAAGAGGACACTGAGCCGCTGCCTGCTACCCTCCTAGATGTGGTAAGTGCCAGACCGACCGGCACACAGCAGGGATGGGGTGGTTGTTTGCAGCTCCTCTCGGCCCCCCCCCCCCAAAAAAAAAACACCACCCACCACTGGTCTTCATCCTCCGGATCTTCTCCTCTCTCCGCTTATGTCTTCTCCTTCTGACAGTTCTCCTCTCCCCCTGCTGGTTCTCCTCTCTCCGCTGAGGTCTTCTTCCGCTGCTGGAATCCCGCCCCCCCTATCCTAACCTGCCGGGCTGTGTGCTCGGATAAGGGTCTGGTATGGATTTTGGAGGGACCCCACGCCAATTTTTTTGGCATGGGGGTTCCCCTCAAAATCCATACCAGACCGAAGGGTCTGGTATGCTCTTGGGGGGGAACCCCACACCAGTTTGTTTTTGTTTAGTTTTGGCGACGGTTACCCTTCAAGATCCTCAGCGCACAAGCCGCACCGCAAGTCGGATCATCATGATTTTAGGGTGGGGCTTCCGAGAGACATCAGGGGTCTAAGCAAACCTAAACTTTTTGACACAAAGAAAGCTTTATCGGCACTGTAGAGGAAGAGTCTTTATAGAGACCCCTATTCATTCACAAACTGAAGTATACTATACTTGAGAAATGAATGAACGTAAGCGATCAGTACCAATCGCTATTTGTTCATTCAGGAAAGCGCGGACTGGTTTACCAACATGTAGTGTATCTAAATCTGCTATTACATCGAACACACCCTCCCCTCAGACTGGCAATGCTGCTGTCTAAAGATGCCCCCTGTGCTCCTTCGTCCAGAGTGGAGGCGCTCTAAAATAGGAGGTGTGTTACTGACCGATCACCAGGTGAAAACAGAGGGAAATAAAAGAAAACTAATGTAGCCACCACATCTGATGATTGGTAAGCTGCAACATATATAATTTTTGGGGGATTTGGGTTCCGTTTTTTTTTTTTTTTTTTCTCCTCCAGCGTGTCCAAGGTCAGCATTTTAGAAAGTGAAAACATGCCAGGGGGTCAGTGCAGCAGCCAAGTACAGAGTTTTTAGGAGGGGGTCAGCAGTGCTCCCCTCTGTATTTCTCACCTTTATTGTACCTTCTCCGTTGTGGAAGTGTGTAGGGCCATGTGAGGACTACGGATCCTGAATGTTGGGTCTGGGAGCAGAGTTGTGTGATTTTGGTTACGGTGGGGTACATTTAGCCGTCTCTCTCTCTCATTGGCTCCTCCTTTCGGTGCTGAGAGCGCCCTCTTCTGGAGCGGTAGGCATGCACTGATTTCAGGCCCCCACCAGCCTCCCTGTGCATTTTCACACCTGAGAAGTGTGTCGGAGGGGGATGAGGAGTGAGCAGAGCAGCCAGTGTGCCGTGTGATGTGCCTTAGCACTCTTCCTTTTTATTTAATTTATTTATTTTAAACTTTATTGAAATGTCAGAGTGACATTTCATAAAGTTCTGTCGGCTGTCACGTGGTGCAAGGTGGTGGTTCACCTACAACTGCGTTGCAAAAAAGTACAGCCTACTGCCCTCTTTTTTTTTTTTTTTTGGCAGTGTGAACTCGGCACATAGGAGACAAGGTATTTTGCCATGTGAGGTGGGACTGTGCTGGAATAGCTGACCAAGGCAGTCCCACCAAACCTGGCGTGATTGGACCTTTAGGCTCAATCACACTGGAAACGGCTGCAGGTCGCACAGGAACGCTGTGCGTCCCTGTTCTCCGTTTCAGACATGAATCAGGGCCAAATCTTTGTCTGAATTTGGCCCTGAAACTGCGCCAAAGACGCTCCGCAGCCACCCCGGAGATATGTGAAACGGCTCCATAGAGAGACAGTCACATTCTCTTGCTATGCTAATTGGATGCGGCGAAACTCGCATCCAATTCGCATAGGTGTGAACCCAACCTTAGGGCTGGTTCACACTAGATGCAGTCCAGTGTGTTTTTTATTTTGCATCAAAAATGTCCTCAATTGAGATGGGAGGGGGGGGAACGCACCAAAATGCATCAAAAACGTACATGCAGAAACGCATCTGGAACACAGAAATTGTAGGTGTGAACCGACCCTTATCCCTGGTTCACACTGGTGCGGCTTTGAAATCGCACTACTTCAGCACGATTTCAAAGCTGCAGTTCGGTGCGATTTGCACCTACGATTTCATTGCACCTTGCTACTTCATTTAACAGAAGTCTATGGAAGTCACTATGAAATCGGCAAAAAGTAGTGCAGGAACCTTTTTCAAAGTCGCTGCGACATAAGTCATGGCAATTTAAACGGTTCCATTGCCGACAATGGATCGCATGACGAATTGCACCGCTGTGAATGGGGGATTTAGACCATTTTTTATTGTGTACTCCATATTTAGGGTGTATCATGAAGCAGAGTCCCACCATCCCCGAAAAGCAAACCTCCCCCCTTCCCTTGGGCCCCTTTCACACTGAGGCGTTTTTCAGACGTTTTAGCGCTAAAAATAGCGCTGTAAAAACGCCTGAAATAATCCTGCCCCAGCATTCTCAATGTGAAAGCCCTGAGGGCTTTCACACTGAGGCGTTGTGCTGGCTGTGCGTTGGGAAAAATCCTGCAAACAGCTTTTTTGGAGCATCTTTGGGGCGCATAAAATAGCGCTGTAAAAATGCCTATCCCCATTGAAATGAATGAGTACCGCTGTAAAAACGCGGTAAAAAAAAATCAGTAAAAATGCATAGGCGTTAGCGGTATTTTTAAAAATAGCGCTAATGCCTATGTGTTTTTGCCGCGTTTTGACCACGTTAGCGCTAAAAATAGCGCTAACGTGATAAAATCACGGTAAAACCGCATAGGCGTTAGCGCTATTTTTAACGCTATTGCGGTAAAAACGCGGTAAAAAAATGCAGTAAAACGAGGTAAAATTGCAACGCCTCAGTGTGAAAGGGGCCTTAATGGCGAGGTGCCACCTCCAGCACATTTCTGTCATTCTGTGAATTTTCTGTGCCTGTGCGGGCGACCATTAAAGGGAAATTTGCATTGAACTGTTTTTCTAAAAAAAAAAACGCTGACTGGCCGGCATTCTGTTGATCCAGTTGCTTTAGCAGCTTTCTGAGAGACCCAGAACAAGTCTGTATATCGGGAATTCTGACTTTACTTGCTGGATCGGTGCCCCAAGAAAGTACTGAAAACCGCCACAACTAGGCAGCTAGCCATTTTAGAAGTAGGTCCGCCATCGTGCCTCAATATTCCGCAGGGTGAATGTCCTTGGAGGGAACTTGTGACTTTTTTGTTTTGTTTTGCACAGCTGCAGTGTTTGCTGGATAGCGTTATGGGATAATTTGTTGCTTTTAGGCCCCCTTCTGCTAGATCGACACTTTATGGTGGCTAGGCCCGAAACAACTAATCGATTAATCGTCAACTAATCGATTATGAAATTAATCGATTAGAATTTTTATAATCGATTAATCGGCCAGTAACATAATGGGTTAAAAAAAATGAAAATAAACCCTTTATAGTACAAAATCCGAAAAATCTTTGTACAGTCGCTGAATGAAAGAACGTCGTTTGAAATTTTCACTTGCTTTTAACATTCAGTTTCCTGAACGAAAACCACATAGACTGTCTGAAAATTCCTTTGACCAAGAAGTTCTCTATTTCTAAACGTCCCCGTTACTGTGGTTGAAAACCAACGTCGCTTTCACCCCACTGACGATTAGAAAATCGAACGACCATTCTTAAAATATTTTTGTTTTTTTGATGTAAGACGTTGTATGGCCATACTACTTTTTTTTTTTTTTTGGTGAATAATCGAAACAATAATCGGCCAACTAATCGATTTATGAAAATAATTGTTAGTTGCAGCCCTAATGGTGGCCTTGTAATGATCAGGGCCAGACAGGCTCCCAATCATGTGATCAGATGAGCGAGGACATCCATACACCGTCCTGCAAAGGGATCAGGGTGCGGTACGGCCAAATTAAAGGTACTGTGTGGTTGGGGTAAAAAGGGTCTGAAGCAGTAGAAAAGGACCGTTTGTTTTCTTCTATTTTACACTTTCCGGGATTTTTTTTTTTTTTTTTTTTTTAAAGCTGAGCAAGAGATTTTAGGATATCCAGTACTTCAGATCTGGTTGAATGCGGCCCTTTAAACCAAGAAAGGAAAGCTCAGATGTGTCATTTAGAGTCCACAGCTGGGGGGTCAGCAATCAGGAGAGCGGCCTCGGCCTCCATGGAATCGCAGCACACAGAGCGCTTTGTTTTTCTTCCTTCTTCCTGCGGAATTTGTTTGGTGGCCTTTGATGTCAACGTTTTTTTATTTTGGGAGCGCCTCCTTTTTATTATCTGGGAGGATGCGTAGCGTGCCTGTTTGTCATGTATTATCGGGTATGTTTAAAGCTGAACTGTGTGTGTGTGTGTGTGTGTGTGTGTGTGTGTGTGTGTATATGTGTGTGTGTATATATATATATATATATATACACACACACACACACACACACACACACACTGTGAGGAACACTAAAGGCAAATTTTTTTTTTTTCTTTTTTAATAACAAACTTGTTATACTTACCTCCACTGTGCAGCTCGTTTTGAACAGTGTGGCCCCGAACCTGGTCTTCTGGGGTCCCTCGGCGGCTGTCTGGGCTCCTCCCTGCAAGAACTATCCACTTTCATGCAAAGCTCTCTTGCATGGTGGATAGTTTTTGCGGGCGCGCTCCCGTGATACAGCCGGCGGCTGTTGCCGCTCACTGTATCGCTCAGCCCTGCCCCCGGCGCGCCACGTCATTGGATGTGTTTGACAGCAGCGCGAGCCAATGGCTGCGCTGCTTTCAATCAACCAATGAATGAGCCGAGAAGCCCACCCGAGATACCAGTGCGTTCACGGCCCGGAACTTTCGAGGGGTCAGGTAAGTGAACGGGGGCTCAGGGGGCCGCTAATCCTCAGATGTTTTTTCACCTTAATGCATAGAATACATTCGGGTGTAAAAAGTTGTACTTTTACAACCCCTTTAAGCAGGCCATACAATACACGGTCGAATTTCGAACTAATTTTCTTTTCAAAATCAGAACTTATTTTTTATTTTTTTTTTGTGATCCGATGATGCCACCATTGATTTTTGAAATTCGGCCGACAAGCCTTCATGTTGCTACAGAAAATAATTTTCGTGGCCGGGAATCTTTTCTTTCCAGGAATTTTCTTTTCTTGCACATGGACATTTTTATTTTTTTTCCTATTACATTTCTCGCACAATTCTCCCATCATTGATTAGACAATCGTTTGTTTTTCAAAAAATTTCCAACATATTCCTCAAAATTCCACACGAAAATCGGATGTTACTGCAGCCCACTAACGGTGCAAAATTTGTACGAAAATTCTTAGATATGATTTTCGAAAGAAAATTCTATCAAATTCGAACCGTGTATGGGCCGGCTTTAGATAAAAAAAAAAAATAATTCGGAACTTTTTTTTTTTTCCACCTTTTTAACCACTTAAGGACCAGCCACTGTATATATACGTCGGCAGAATGGCTCGTACAGGCACAATCCCCTTTAACTGCCCGACGTCGGGGTCGCACGCGCGCCGTCGGTGGCGTGCTCGCGGCCCTCCCCTGCCTTCCCCGTGAGTCGGACCGCGGGTCCCACAGACTCGATCGCTGCGGGGATCTCCACGATCGTCTCACGGAGGCATGGAGCGGGGAGATGTTAGTGTAAACACAACATCTCCCCGCTCCCCTACTGACAATGTCACCGATCTCCGTTCTGTGTAATCAGAGCGGAGATCGGTCACGTGTCACTCGTAGCCACGCCCCCACACAGTAGTAATCACTCCCCTAGGCACACTTAACCCCTTCAGCGCCCCTAGTGGTTAACCCCTTCACTGCCAGTGTCATTTGTCCACCATAATGTCGCAGTCACAAAAAAAATCACTGATCGCCGCCATTACTAGTAAAAAAAAAAAAAATATATATATATAAATGCCATAAAACTACCCCCTATTTTGTAAACGATATAACTTTTGCGCAAACCAATCAAACGCCGATTGCGATTTTTTAATTTTTTTTACCAAAAATATGTAGCATACGTATCGGCCTAAACTGAGGGGAAAAAAAAATGTGTTTTTATATATTTTTGGGGGATATTTATTATAGCAAAAAGTTAAAAATACTGATTTTTTTCTCCAAATTGTCGCTCTATTTTTGTTTATAGCGCAAAAAATAAAAACTGCAGAGGTGATCAAATACCACCAAAAGAAAGCTCTATTTGTGGGAAAAAAAGGACGTCAATTTTGTTTGGGAGCCACGTCACACGACCGCGCAATTGTCAGTTAAAGCGACGCAGTGCCGAATCGCAAAAAGGGGCCTGGTCTTTATGCTGCGTATTGGTCCGGGGCTTAAGTGGTTAATGTGACCTATAAACTGTACAACTCAATTGAAAAACTAGCTGAAATCTTTTAGGGGGAGGGGGAGTAAAAATAAAAAAAAAATTCATAAAAAAAATCATAATTAACCTCCACGCGTCCCAATGACGGCTACAGCACGGACCTACATTGCAGGGACGCTGTCGTATGACGTACTCCCCTTTGCACGCTCCCCTATGAGACTCGGCTGATCAGATCGGAGTAAGGGGTCGATCCCTTACTGAAAGACTGAGTGCTGTAATGTTGCTTCAACAAAATATTAGTGTAAGGGTGTGCACACTTGTACAACCATATTATTATTTATTTATTTTTTTTACTTCCCTCCACTCAAAAGATTTCAGTTCGTTTTCCAATTGAGTTGTACAGTTTATAGGTCACATTAGAGGTGGAAAAAGTTCTGAAATAATTTTTTTCGACTCTTTTTTTTTTTTTTTACACAAAAACCTGACAATTTAACAGGGGCGTGTAGACTTTTTATATCCAGTGTATTATATATGTGTGTGTGTGTATGTGTGTGTGTGTATATATATATATATATATATATATATATTTATATTTAGTCTAATATAAGCCGAGTTTTTCAGCACTTTTTTTTTTTTTGTGCTGAAAATCCCCCCCTCGGCTTATACTCGAGTCACCTTTTTGCGTCTGATCTCCCGGACTTTGGGGACCCAGTACCGGCCGGCCGTAGGTCCCCATGACCCCAAGTTTGTTGTCCGGGGGACCTACAGCCGGGGAGCAACGATTTTTCAAAGCGGGCACCCCTTCCATTGATTCCCATGTTAAACGTCCGTCTAGTCATGGACACAGTGAGGCATGCAGATGGACACTCTAGGCTTATACTCGAGTCAATACGTTTTCCCAGTCTTTTGTGGTAAATTTAGGTGCCTCGGCTTATACTCGAGTATATACGATATATACCGTAATTACACACTGTGTGTGTGGAGAAGGTAGGGGGCGGGGCAGTGTCACGGTGTGTGTGTGTGTTTTAGATTAGGGCCGAAACAACTAATCGATTAATCGTCAACTAATCGATTATGAAATTAATCGATTACAATTTTTATAATCGATTAATCGGCCAGTAACATAATGGGTTAAAAAAATGAAAATGAGCCCTTTATAGTACAAAAAGAGCAAATAATCACTACTGTTCATATTATATTAATACAAAAAATCTTTGTACATTCGCTGAATGAAAGAATGTTGTTTTGAAATTTTCACTTGCTTTTAACATTCAGTTTTAAAATGAATATAAATTTCTGAACGAAAACCACATACACGGTCTGAAAATTCCTTTGACCAAGAAGTTCTCTATTTCTAAACGTCCCCGTTACTGTGGTTGAAAACCAACGTCGCTTTCACCCCACTGACGATTAGAAAATCAAACGAACATTCTTAAAAAAAAAAATATATATATATATATATATATATATATATATATATATATATATATATATATATATATTTTTTGATGGAAGACGTTGTATGGCCATACTTTTTTTTTTGGTTATTAACCGATTAATCGAAACAATCGGCCAACTAATCGATTATGAAAATAATCGTTAGTTGCAGCCCTAGTTTAGATCATAGCAGATCAGCTACGCCATTGTCCTGTAGATTGGCGGTTGTAGGTGACCGCTCTTTCTTGAACTCAGGTGCCAGTGGTTTTTCGTCCTTCGGGGAGGAGGTGTGGGGGGGGGGGGGGGTTGTGTGTATTGTTTACACAATAGTACCCTTTAATACTTATTGTAAATTTGGAGCAGCTTGACCTGTTTGTGGTCGGATTAGAAAACAGAGATAGAATCTGCAAGGTTGGCATGGTCTGCCGTGTAAATAATGTGTCATTCAGCGCCTAGCCAGCTCTGCCAGAACATGAAACGCTATACAAAGCAGCACAATTAATCCGGTATGATTATCCTTCGTGAACGGCCAAGACATTTTTTGCTCCGCTGTAGATCAGCGTTGCTGAATTCACACGATGGCCGTGCAAGCTTTACATCCAGCTACTAAAACTTTTCCATACATTAAAAAAAAAAAAAAAAAAAAAAAAGAGGGGGGGGGGGGGGTAAGTTCCTGCCTGTGCAGATAGCGATCTCTACTTTCCTCTGACCTTTTTTGGTGTTGCGTAGAAGTCTAGGAGGCTCCATTTTTGCTTGGTGAAGCCTGTGTGTCTGGATTGTTCACGGGAGGGGAGAAGGGTGGGCTGTGGAGCTCTTCACCAGGATCCTGTGTGGGCCCCGGTCTGTGACATAACGCCTAATCCACTCCAGTGATGTAACCCGTAATCTTATTGCTCCGATGGGCCTGTGCCAAGTGACTCAATCGGGGAATGCGGTGTCTGTGCTTTACTCAGGGATGGCTTGAAACTGAGCTGGCCCGTCTACCTCCCTGGGTTAAATGCTTTAACCATTTTGCTGCGGCAAGTCAGCGACTAAGTTTGGCGGCTTAAAGTAACTTGCTTTAAAGAGGACCAGGCTTGACCAGACTGTATATTCTGTCTTTAGCTTGCACAGGCATACTTTAGGAAACAAATGCCTTTTTTTTTTTTTCTTATCAGACCGTACACTGGAAGAAGACATAGGAAACTGTAGCCCAACCCCACGTGTTGCATTAAATTTTTTTTAAAAGTGCACATGGCATGAAGGTGACCTGGGAGCCAGAAATGTCCAAGGTACAGCCAGAGAACCACCAGCCTTGGCCACAGACTGGGGATAAAGCGTGCTGAAGATCGAGGAAGCTTCTATTGTTCAACCAGGGACTGGAATCCTCAAAGGTCACTGTAGACCAGGGCTTGACACATTTGCTTTGAATCTAGGAGTCAGCTAAAAAAAAGTTAGGAGCCAGTTTGTGCGGCGCGATATGCAACAAGTATACAGTGGAGCCTTGGATTACGAGCATAATCCGTTCCAGGAGAATGCTTGTAATCCAAAGCACTCGCATATCAAAGCGAGTTTCCCCGTAGAAGTCAATGGAAACTAAGATAATTTGCGCCACATTGACTTCTATGACATGCAATACCGCATGTGGCCAGAGGTGGGGGGGGAAGGCACCAGAGAGACTCTGAAATACTCGGAGATCGTGCGGCTGCACTCGAAAACCCTCGGAAAGGCTCAGAAATACGAAGTGTTAACGAGTGTTTCCGCGTATTTCCAAACGGCTCAGAGTGTCACAGGCACCCCCGCACCTCTGGCCAAATGCGGTACTGCACTCCGCAGAGGCTTGAATCCTGCTCGTTTTGCGAGACAACACTCGCAAACCGAGTCAGGATTTAAAAAAAAATAATTGCTCCTATTGCGAAACGCTTGTTAACAATCGACGTTTTGATGCATAGGCACCCCAATGCGTGCGTTTTACGTTTTGAGTGTTTATATGTGGGGGTGGGGACCCTCATTTTATTTTTTTGGCGGGGCATTTTAAGTGCTTGGTGTAACTTACATTTTTTACAAATTCAATCTTCTTTTTTTTTTTTTTTTATTACATGGGGGACAAAGTCCCCTATGTGATGACCGGCTTTCTTTAATTAGACCGTGTATGTCTCCCCTGTGCTCCACTGAATGTAATCTAATACATTGCAGATCGTCAGCATGCTGGCCGGGGGAAACTGTCAACGGGGACCCATAAGTAACATCATACACGTCGCTTCCAGGTTAGAAACAAGATGGAGAGGAGAGTAGACGTGTGTGTGTGTGTGTGTGTGTGTGTGCACTCTCTCCTCCCTCCCCTATCCTGTGGCGTCTGGTCCCGGGCCTGTAGATGGGCAAGCGGTGCCCGGGATAGGGGGGGCACTTTTACTGCGTGTGTAAAAGCAGTCAGGCAGCGGCGAAACCTCCCGAATGCTTCCACCTGACCAGAGAGCCTTTCTGCTTGCCCGCAGCAGGGCTAAATGTAGAAAAGAACTACCTGCCCAGCGCCTGGAACTGCATGTCCCGGGTGATACAAATTATGCATCCCTGCAACAGTAAATGGACTGACAAAAAGTCGACCTGGCGCCTGGAATTTGTCGAGCTCTGCTGTAGATGCGGGATGCGTTTTGAACCCGTTCGGCTTCTTCATCAGCCTGTCTATGCTGGGCTATTGTTTGGTGTAGGCCACCTTCCCCTGGTGTTCCCGAAGTAGGCACCTTCTTATGTGTGTCTCGTTTATCGCCCCTTTCCATTCTTCATCTTACACCAACGTCTTTTAAGAATCCTGCACAAGCGCAGCAGTGCATGAAATCAGAGGTGGCTCTTTGAAGGAGATCTTTGGTCACAGCATACACCTTCGTTTTTAGAACATCAGCATTGTAATCGCAGTACAAAAACGTGTGATTTTTGACATTCTGGTATAAACTTACTTTAAAGTAGAAACCTAACTAGTCTTAAAAGTTCTCCCTCCCCTCCTAACGGCTATGCTTGCTAGTCTATGTAAGAAAGATCTGTGTACTTGCCTATTTACAGCCCGCTTTGGTCCGGTCAGGTGATCCAGCTCTCCCTGTGTCAGCAGCTGCTGCAGGGGAGTGGAAGGAGCCCTGACAACGGATGGGCTATATGAGCCTATGGGTGACATCACCACTTCAGGCTTTACTAGTTGTTGAACAATCTCTCCTCTCCCCTGCAGCTGCCGCTGGGACTTTTTTGGAATTGGGGTTTGTACATTTCTTCTGTTACTTCCTGGTTTCCAGGCCTAGGCAAATGATGTACATCCCAGGAGTCTTGAGGAGAGGAGGAGGGGTTTTCTCAGCTAAGCACACCCTCCTGCCTGCATGCTTGAGCTAAGGGCAGATAGATTATAGAAAGTTAAATGCAGCATGAATCATACATGTATTATCTGACCTTACTCAAGATGGCCACGACCAGAAATGCTAGGGGGGGTTTCAAAGTGATTTCTTAGAAAATAAAGCATGGATGGGGGAGTTTTCTCTGAATATTAAAAACGCATTAAGTAGCATTTCAGTTTGTGATTCTGAGATGCAGTGTAGTTGCACTTTAAAGAAGTCCAGGTATGGTGCATGGATCAATGTAACTATGTTCATACTATACCTGGTTGATGCTTCTGGAGGCTGGAAATCGCAGATGTAGACCCCATTACTCCAGGGATCTCCACTTGCTTCTCAGTCCCGTACGGAGTGGCTGCTCTTATGCATTGTGAACACAGGAGGGCTTCTCAGAACGGCGCCATTCAGAGGATATTCAGCATTTTGTGATCGAATGCAGAGCGTTGTCTGATTGGATGAGGTGGGGTGGTGACATCATGCTATCCACCTCATCCAATCAGAGAACAGACTTTGATTACTGACCTCTGATACTTGAGCGTCACTTGACCCGTTCAGGGAAAATCGACAGATTGTCTTTAAAGGGCATTCCCAACAGACTGGTATTTTCACTGGACCCCCAGCTGCACTGTTCATCTATAGGAGTGATGGAGCTTACCCTAGGGTAAGCACCATGTCATTGTGTTGCAGCCTACTCCGGGTAATGACCCCACCCCCACCCCCACCCCCATGTGACAATGTTCGAGCCTACAACTGGCCAGTCAGGTTTGTGCACTCCTTCCTGGAAAAACGGGTACAAGGTTACATGCTTCCCTATACACAATACTACAGAGTATCTCCAAGGGCTCTGACAGGTGAATGGAAGGGCAGGGGGTAGGGCCAAGGTGAGATTTAGTGAAGGAGGGAGGGTGTCCTATCAAGAGAACCTGTCTTTTTTGCTGTAAATGGGAATATTGACAGATTATCTTTTACCTGAAGATTCAAACTATTGCTGCCTTGTCAGCTGGGTGGCAGTAACCAATCTTTAAAACAATGGTGCCAAATAACAGAACCCCCATGAGCCAGTACGTTTGAGGGCTTCTGTTCTCATGTTACACGCATTAGGAAGCTGGAAGTGTGTAGCCAACATGGAGGGTAGGGGGAAGCATTGGAGGAAGTGAGCCAGAATGCAGTCATGTAAGTTCTGGTTGGAATTTTGTTGCTTTTTTTTTTTTTTATTTTATAGGTAGTGCCCCTTTAATTACCTTGCTGCACATCCAGTATAATATGCCGAACCTAAAGCAGGCCATAGATGGGATCGAAATTTGACTTGTTTAGCTGGGAACTGCTGAATTTCGAACCATGTGTGGCCCTCCCTATTCAATCCTTAGACAGATTTCTATCAAAAAGCAGTGAATGTTTGAAATTTGTTCTCGATTGGCAGCTTGTGTGGATGGAAGAATCCATTAGTTTTTAAATTTTTTTTTTTTGTTTCATCGAAAAAAAAAAAAATATTGGAATATATGGCCAGCTTAGCTGCGTTTTTCAGGATCATTATCGTTTTTAAGAGAACCTTGTCTGCCTTTAAAAAGAATCTAAAGTAATAACATTAGCCGGACTTGATACCTTCTTTGGCCTTGTAGAATCATTGGAAGTCTCAAAGTCAATCTCTCAGGAGACCCTTGAAACTTGGGCACAATCTCAACTACTCCTCAAATTGATGTGCATGGGATCTCCACTACTCTCCAAATTGATGTGCATGGAATCTCCACTACTCTCCAAATTGATGTGCGCGGGATCTCCGCTACTCTCCAAATTGATGTGCGCGGGATCTCCGCTACTCTCCAAATTGATGTGCATGGGATCTCCGCTACTTCCCAAATTGATGTGCATGGAATCTCCACTACTCTCCAAATTGATGTGCATGGGATCTCCGCTACTTCCCAAATTGATGTGCATGGAATCTCCGCAACTTCCCAAATTGATGTGCGCGGGATCTCCGCTACTCTCCAAATTGATGTGCGCGGGATCTCCGCTACTCTCCAAATTGATGTGCGCGGGATCTCCGCTACTCTCCAAATTGATGTGCGCGGGATCTCCGCTACTCTCCAAATTGATGTGCGCGGGATCTCCGCTACTCTCCAAATTGATGTGCGCGGGATCTCCGCTACTCTCCAAATTGATGTGCGTGGGATCTCCGCTACTCTCCAAATTGATGTGCGCGGGATCTCCGCTACTCTCCAAATTGATGTGCGCGGGATCTCCGCTACTCTCCAAATTGATGTGCGCGGGATCTCCGCTACTCTCCAAATTGATGTGCGCGGGATCTCCGCTACTCTCCAAATTGATGTGCGCGGGATCTCCGCTACTCCAAATTGATGTGCGCGGGATCTCCGCTACTCTCCAAATTGATGTGCGCGGGATCTCCGCTACTCTCCAAATTGATGTGCGCGGGATCTCCGCTACTCTCCAAATTGATGTGCGCGTGATCTCCGCTACTCTCCAAATTGATGTGCGCGGGATCTCCGCTACTCCAAATTGATGTGCGCGGGATCTCCGCTACTCTCCAAATTGATGTGCGCGGGATCTCCGCTACTCTCCAAATTGATGTGCATGGGATCTCCGCTACTTCCCAAATTGATGTGCATGGAATCTCCACTACTCTCCAAATTGATGTGCATGGGATCTCCGCTACTTCCCAAATTGATGTGCATGGAATCTCCGCAACTTCCCAAATTGATGTGCGCGGGATCTCCGCTACTCTCCAAATTGATGTGCGCGGGATCTCCGCTACTCTCCAAATTGATGTGCGTGGGATCTCCGCTACTCTCCAAATTGATGTGCGCGGGATCTCCGCTACTCTCCAAATTGATGTGCATGGAATCTCCGCTACTCTCCAAATTGATGTGCGCGGGATCTCCGCTACTCTCCAAATTGATGTGCGCGGGATCTCCGCTACTCTCCAAATTGATGTGCGCGGGATCTCCGCTACTCCAAATTGATGTGCGCGGGATCTCCGCTACTCTCCAAATTGATGTGCGCGGGATCTCCGCTACTCTCCAAATTGATGTGCGCGGGATCTCCGCTACTCTCCAAATTGATGTGCGCGGGATCTCCGCTACTCTCCAAATTGATGTGCGCGGGATCTCCGCTACTCCCCTAATTGATGTGCGCGGGATCTCCGCTACTCCCCTAATTGATGTGCGCGGGATCTCAACGATTCCCCAAATTGAAGTTAAACACATCTTCTCATGGAGCTGAGTCCCACGCTAGTTATTCTGGTAAAGATTTGCAAGTTAAAAAAAAAGATATATGAACTTGACATTGACGAAGAATACAGCTTCAGGCCAGAGACGCTATTGCCCAGAATGAAATTGTGGCAATGATCGAAAACAACATACAAGTGAGCACAAAAAGACAATAGTCTGGTCAAATATATAAACATGGGAAGAGAAATGGGGCCCCCACCCTACTTATTCAGTGGTCTAAAAAAAAGCCGACTGCCCACCAAAGATCTGACATTTCATAGTTGAATTATAGGAGGGCGGGGCTAAATATTGACTTGGAGAAATGTTGAGGGCCTGTGTTTAGCCCCTAGGTTACAGGCCAGGTTCACTTTAGAGAAGAAGAAACTGATATGTTTAGATTCCTTGTGAATGTACATTGACATCTTTATCAGGTATAGGTTTCACTGAAAAAGAAAAAAGATTTATTGACGGTGTGGGAAGTCAGAGATAAGGATTCTCATCTGAATACCTATCTCCTGTTATAGTGCTTATGGAAGAGATATTTGTGGAATGGGAATAAAAGACACTAACTCAAAACCAACTCCATTTTTATTATTTATTATTATTATAACTTTTACATAAACATTATTCCTTTTAAAAAAAAAAAAAAATGAAAATATTTTTTTTAGACCATGGTAAGACCCATTACAACACCATTTGAATGTAGTGTACCTTTGCAGACAACCATAAATATAGTGATCTTCATCTAACCTGTTCCTTGAAACAAAGTCCACATTTTATTTTATTTTTTTAAGGAAGCACCTAGAGATCAGATAGTGAGAATGTTCTTTATAAATGAGTAGTTGAAAAAAAATAAAAAAAATAAATGAGTAAACATATGTCATAGAAGTACCTTGGTCTTCTGATGTGTACAATATAAAGTGTCAAATACAGACATGTAATGGATCATAGTATGCTGTATTAGGAGATCTTTCCTTACTCATTTCAATGCAATGTCAAAGGATCACCTTACAAAAAGCACCCAATATGGCAGGACCACTGAAAGAGAGCCAAGGATGTATGAAAATTATCCCAAAGAAAATACCCCCATATGACGAGCGCAGTGCCTATACCCTGCAAACGCAATTTTGTCTGATATGTGGGAGTCCACGGAGATGGGTTTTACTAGATTTACTTGAGATTGTGTTCACTAGCTGGGCACCTCATGTAGAGAAATCAGATGGCAAGGTGGGAGGAAAAGTACCAGGGAGATTACTGTAAGGCCCCATGCACACGAGACGCTGTTATTTGCTGTTGAACGCGCGTTCAGAGGCAGTTGGACGCTTTTTTCAACTGCTCCTGAACCCATTCAATGTTATCCTATGTGTCCATGCACACAGTCTCGTTTTTTGGCGTTTACAAGCAGTTGCGTTTAACCTCGTTTTTCCAGAAGCAAAAAAATGGGTTCAGACGCAAAAGTTTTCACGTTTCAGACGCTAAACGCTGCTAAACGCGGGTACCGGCGTTTTGCCGCGTTTGCGTTTATAAGCGTTTTTAAAGGTGACCTATTTTTTAACATTAGAAATCTCAAAAATGATGGCAAATGATGAAAAACTTAAAAAATATAAAAGAAAACTGTAATTGCTTGCATTGCATTGTGGACAATCCACAACTTGTGGCAGGTAACGTGGCAAGTGGACAATCCACAGCTTGTGGCAGGTGACGTGGCAGGTAACGTGGCCAGGTGACGTGGCAAGTGGACAATCCACAACTTGTGGCAGGTGACGTGGCACGTGATGTGGCCAGGTGACGTGGAAAGTGGACAATCCACAACTTGTGGCAGGTGACGTGGCTAGATGACGTGGCAGGTAATGTGGGCAGGTAACATGGCTAGGTGACGTGGCAGGTGACGTGGCAAGTGGACAATCCACAACTTGTGGCAGATGACATGGCCAGGTGACGTGGCAGGTGACGTGGCAAGTGGACAATTCACAACTTGTGGCAGGTGACGTGGCCAGGTGACGTGGCACGTGATGTGGCCAGGTGACATGGCAAGTGGACAATCCACAACTTGTGGCAGGTGACGTGGCAAGTGGACAATCCACAACTTGTGGCAGGTGACGTGGCCAGCTGACGTGGCAGGTAACGTGGCCAGGTGACGTGGCAGGTAACATGGCCAGGTGACGTGGCAAGTGGACAATCCACAACTTGTGGCAGATGATGTGGCAAGTGATACGCTAAATACAAGTACACTGCGGCTCTCTCAGCTGCTGCTACTCACTCTGGTCTCACAAACTGGCTGAAATGGTTAAAATTTACTGTTTTTTGAGCTTAGGGAGGGTCTATGATGAAACGCTTATAAACGCAAACGCGGTAAAACGCCGCTAAACGCGGCCCCAAACGCGGCAAAACGCGCGTTTATAAATGCCGGTTTCAGCGTTTAAAAACGTGTGTTCAGCAGAGTTTGCACCTGCGTCTCATGTGCATGGGGCCTAAGTGCAACGTTTGTTTTCAAAAAGTTTTCCTAAGAAGTCAGTACAGAATAGTGTGTTAGCGCAAATGGAAAATTAGGAGTACACTGGATTTTTGGCAAGTTAATGGGTAGTTTTCTGTACTTGCACTGTATGCGTCACAGAGATAGTTAGTTAGTTGTGTTTTTTTTTTTTTTTTGTATTTTGCCCTGAAACTTTAAAGCTGAATTCCAGGAATTCAGCTCCTTTGTAAAAAGTGAAGGCACACTATGAGTTAAGTCCAAGGAGGCAGATGACCTCTCCTGGGCTTATCTCTATTATAGACAACTATTGCTCAATTTCCTGGAGTCATCTTCAAACATTAGAGTTGGTGCAGCTGCTATGCCTGCCCCTCCTCATGCCCAATCCCAGAAGCCTTTGTGTTAAGTGAACTTGTTCACAAAATCCAAAGGCTTTTCTGAATGGGCAGGCATAGCTACTCTGCGTGCATCTCTCTCTCTCCTCTGTCACAACCTCAAGTGTCAGTGTATCCTTCGATAGAGCCATAAACCTGTCAGATATAAATGATGGAGGTAGGTTTAGGAGATGCTGTGCACCTCCTTAAGCCCCGTACACACGGTCGGACTTTTGGCCAACAAACTTAATTTTGAGCAAGTTGGACCAACAATCCGACCGTGTGTACGCTCCATCGGACAAACTTTTTTTTTTTTTTGTTTTCATCAGACAAATGTTGGGTCTGCAAACGGACAAACTTTTGCCCAACAAAAGTCAGATGGAGCAAAGTCCGACCGTGTGTACAGGAAACCATCGGGATGGACAAAACAAATAATGTTACAATCAACCAACAATAGCAGAAGTTGACCAAAGGGTGGTGGTAAAGAGCAGAAAAGAACAGAAAAACCATGTGATGTTGGATAAAGTTTTGGGAAAGTTTGCAGAAAAGTCAGAGCGTGTGTATGCTATGGGTGTTCCCGACCAACTCCGTTCGAACAAAAAACCACGGAAAAGTCCGATGGAAGTCCGTGCCTGCACTTTTTACAAACTGGCTGAGTTCCTGGAACTAAAGACAAAGCTATTTTGCTTGTTTATATTGCTGTCTTAGTCCCTGCTAGGGAGACTTTTTTCCTCTCTAGTGTAGTTGGCCACTTACCTTTTATCACCGAGAGTAAAATCGCAATTTTTGGGTTGACATTGGAATAGTAATAGCAGGGAAATCATTAGTTCAGAAGGTTACAACCAGGGATTCCTTTTACTTTTAGAGGATTTCCTCTCACCTCCTGTTTGACTATGGGACAGGAAGTGAAGGGAAATCTACCCAATGGCCTACATAGATGGCAAAAAAACTTGACAAGGGGTTATAACCTTCTCTATTCAAAATGGGGGAAAAAAAAAATTACTCTAGTTTACTTGGTTTCCTTCCCTCTGTGGTCACATAAATTTGTGTCATCAGAGTTGAGCTTTTCTCCATGGTGCTGCATATATGCGTACCTGGGTTTGTGCTTGGAGCACGCTCCATTGTGCACCCCTAGCATGGAGACCAAGCTATTAGTGACAGCTTCCAGTCCCGAACTAACAGTTAGGAGCTGGGAGAACTGGCTTCTGATCACATGATCACTGTGATAGCCAATTACAGTGATCAGTGCCTTTACAACCCTCCCTTGTATCTCTTTAGCTACTCTGTGAGCAGGGAAAGCTGCATTGTATCTTTTTCTTCACTTGATAAGTCTTCTAACTAATATAGTTAGATTTGCCTCCAAATAAAGAAAAATTTTGTCCTGGAAAAAAAAACAAGGTGTAATTCTGGATACATCAGGTAATTGCAATTATATGTACAAATTTACTAATACATTCCAAAGTTGCGAAACTGCGTTGAGGTGTTAACGGGTTGTTAAAACCTGCCTATGCAGGTAAGGGATGCTTGTAGCTAAAAACTAACTGTGTAGCTTTGACTAAAGTTGGGTAATGCCCTTGCTATAGGTGTAAGCCGTTTACATACCTCCCAAGGCCTGGCTGAAAAACTTCCATAGATGACATTATCCCAGATGAACAGTACACCTTCTGCACATGAGTTTGGTGGTCTACCACAAGATCTTCCTACACATGTGTAGCCTAGCTCCAGATACGAAGGCACTACACCTTACTGACCTCTCTGGACTGGGGTACTCCAACACCACACTGAGAAAAACACAAACAAGAGAAGACACACCAGCCTAGCGCATTACCTTTTTAAAAAAAACTATTTGAGAAAAAACATTTCTATTTCCAGTCAAAGCTCATTATAAAAATGCGGTTTCACATCCACTCCTTATGCTCCTTGGGCTTGGGAGGATGTACCCTGGATCCAAATGGCTTGTGCATTTTGAGGGTTGTACCCTCTTCCTTAAGGCGGCCATACACGGTTCGAATTTCGAAAGAATTTTCTTTTGAAAATCGTACCAAAGAATTTTCGTACGAATTTCACACCGTTGGTGGGCTGCAGCAACAGCCGATTTTCGTGCGGCAATCAAATTTGAGGAATCCGACATGTTGGAAATTTTTTGAAAAACGAACGATTTTCTGATCAATGATGGGAGAATCGTGCGAGAAATGTAATAGAAAAAAAAAATGCGCATGTGCAAGAAAAGAATATTCCCGGAGAGAAAAGAATATTCCCGGCAACATGAAGGTTTGGTCGGCCGAATTTCGAAAATCAATGGTGGCATCATCAGATCACAAAAAAAACGAACTTTCTGATTTTGAAAAGAAAATTTGTTCGAAATTCGACCGTGTATGGCCTGCTTTAGAGCCAAAACCCTTCCTTCAGGTTTTGGCTCCGAAGAAGAGGGTACAACCCTCAAAAAGCGTAAGCCGTTTGGATCCAGGGTACATCTTACCAAGCCCAAGGAGCACGCGGAATGGATTGTGCAACCACATTTTTATAAGGACATCATCCCATCCTGCCTTGTTGCTAGGACATTAAAGTGGTTGTAAGGCTTGTAATAAAAAAAAAAAAAAAAACATGTTGTACTTACCTCCACTGTGCAGTTCGTTTTGCACAGAGTGGCCCGATCCTCGTCCTCTGGGGTCCCTCGGCGGCTGTCTCGGCTCCTCCCCGCAAGAGCTAACCCCCTTCATGGAAAGCTCTCTCCCAAGGGGGTTATAGCTGCCGACTGTATCACTTGGCCCCGCCCCGTCATTTGATGTGATTGACAGCAGCGGGAGCCAATGGCTGCGCTGTTATCAATCTAGCCAATCAACGGCCAGACTCCGTGGAGAAGAGGCCACCGGGGACGCGCACAGCAGGTGAACGGACTCGGGTAAGTAAAACGGGGGGCTGGGGGGGCCGTCATTGCCAAGTGTTTTTTCACCTTAATGCATAGGATGCATTAAGGTGAAAAAACACAAACCTTTACAACTCCTTAAAGACCCTCCCCCCACAGCCATTATCCCCACCATCACAGAAGTGATTTCCAACCCCCGCACATGTGTGGTCCACTTTCTCTTCTGTCGCAGCATGGCTGAGCTCGGAGCTACTGTGGCAGAAGAGAAAAGTGCACGTGAGGAGGTTTAAATCAGCTGGGACTGTCTTAGCAATATCCTAGCAACAAGGCAGGGCAGGATGACGCCATCTTTTGGGAGTTTTTTTGGTTGGGCTATAGGAGGTACATAAATGGCCTACCTATAGCAAGAGTATCATTTCACTTTGGTCCAAGCTGCACAGTTTGTTTTTATCTACAGGCGCCCTCTTACCTACCCAGACAGTTTATTGATGAAGGTGAACTTTCCGTTTTTTAATGTTTGTTTTTACCTTCTGTCATGAAGGGGTTAAAGAGCAGTGAAAGGAAAACCTGTAAACAATGACAGGTGCGCGGTGATTGGTTATGGCATTCCTGGCCCGTCTGATTCCATCAGGGGCATACCTTCCCTGGGAGTGCTAGCTGTCAGGAGCTTGTAATGGAGATGGAAAGGAAAAGCTAATTGCTCAGGCTTCTGCCCTTCACGGTCTCCAAGCAAACGGCTTCCACAATTGTCCTTTGTGTGGAAACCGGAGATGCATTTTTTTTTTTCCCCCCAAGCTTTTGTCTTCAGAAGGTTGAAATGGTGTTTACAGTGTAAAGTATACAGGATGATTGACTGCTGAATATCATTCTGATTGTGATACAGGCCAAACATGGAGAGATTTGACAATGACAGTCTGTTCAGTTTGTTATTGATTGTGGGACAGCTGTAGTCTGACTTCTGATTACTGCTGGCTTTTCAGACAAGTCGTAGCTGCCATTAAAGTGGAAGCTTGCCCTCGAATTACTGTATGAATGTTAAACAGCCACATAACATGTACATTGATAAATGCATGGAACCGTGTTTGAATTCTATCCACACCCTAGTTGTCCAGCAATCGGCATGGGAAATTCCCGTCTTTTGCCACCACCATTAACAACTCATGGTGTCAATCAGCCCCCTATCTGCGGTGTTGACAGCAACGGGGCACAGCAGTTTCCCAGTCAAGGTTTGCAATCAGAGGGGTGCTGTGGGACACCATGAGTTGCATAATGTCACGGGTATATGGCTAGCAATTTCCAGTGGTGATTGCTGGACCACCGGAGCATGGGCAGAGCTCAAGTATGGTGCTATGCATTTATCAGGGTACGTGTGTGTTTTATATGGTTATTTGAGGGCTTGACAAATTTGCTTTTGAATCTAGGAGCCAGCTAAAAAAAAGATAGCAGCAGTTTTTGTTTAACAACGCTTTATTTAGCCTTACGAAGGAGCTAGAATTATCGCTCTCATTCCAACATGTGCAGCGATATGTAACGCGTATCGCCAGCAACGTTTTCAGGTGTAGGTGCGTGCAATTACGTTTGTATGTACATATATGTGGGGGTAGATTACATTTTTACATTGTCAATTTAAAACTATTGATATTATTTATTTTTGCTCTGTATTACAAAATGTATTTTAACTTTTTTTTTTTTTTTTAATTATGAACATTTGAGGTCTAGCAGCTCCTCCTGCTTATGTTTCTCTGCAGACAGGCTGGGAAAGAGCTGGGTCACGTGACAGCTGTATATTGATTAGGAAAAAGAAAAAAGGTAGTGCCGTCATCTATATACAGAAATAGAGAATGTAAATTAGAAACATAAAAAAGTGATGGCAGCAAAAAAAACAGCAGCCCATCGAGTCTGCCCTTTATTTTTTGTTAACGTGGAGCTCCGCCTGAAAAATAAAATAAAAATTATAGTGACTTTTAATACAAGGACACTTAACTGTCCAGGAATCCCGCGATGTCGGCAGCCCAAACCGATTCATACATCGGCTTCGGATGCAGACGCCGGCATTATAAGTAAGGGAAAACAGCAGTCAAGCTTTCAGGCTTCACTGCCAGTTTCCTATTGCACATGTACATGTCACGCTGCGCTTTTTGAATGGTCTTGCTGTCTTCTGGGGCACACACAGGTCCCAGAAGGCAGCGAGGGGAAGTGGGAGGGGCTGGATATGTTGTTGATCGCCGTGCGGCGATCTTACCCGGAAGTGGGAGCGGGTACCTGTCAAAACAAGGTACCCCCTCCCCCCCCCAAAAAAAAGTGTCTGTGTGTGTGGGGGGGGTTGTAAAGAAGCAGAGCTTCCCCTTTTGGCTGGAGCTCCGCTTTGACTTTTTTACAAAAAGCAGTGTGCATTTAGTATCACTTTGAGATGGTTGCTGTGTGTGTCCCGTGATGTACTCCAAGAAATGGATTTTACATGCAAGTACTAAAATTCTCACTCTGGACTTCTATAAGAGGAGTGGTGCTTCTGTGTTTTGTCCCGTATTCAAATTCCTATTGTGGACTGTCCTCATTGAGGAGATTCACCCTCCGTTCCTGTCCCAGGGACACCAGGACAAGAAATAAAGGGATTTTTATAACGGCTTACCTGTAAAATCCTTTTCTTGGAGTACATCACGGGACACAGAGCGACTTAGTCATTACTAATGGGTTATATAGATTACCTTCAGGTGCTGGCACTGGCCACTTCCAAACCGGAAGTACCCTCCCCTATATAAGCCCCTCCCATCCGGGAGCACCTCAGTTTTGTAGCAAAGCAATAAGTGTCCCAAAAAGAGGGGTGGGAGCTCTGTGTCCCGTGATGTACTCCAAGAAAAGGATTTTACAGGTAAGCTGTTATAAAAATCCCTTTTTCTTTTTCGTACATCACGGGACACAGAGCGACTTAGTCATTACTAATGGGACGTCCCAAAGCAATGCCAAATGAGGGGAGGGATACATAAGCTGGGCGCCATCAGGCATGAGGCTCTTTTGCGGCCTGCAACACACTGCGCCCAAAGGCGACATCCTCCTGACTTCTGACGTCTACCTGGTAGAATCTAGTAAACGTGTGTACTAAGGACCATGTTGTGGCCTTACAGACTTGAGCCAGGGAGGCTTGGTGATGCACTGCCCATGAAGTTCCAACTGCTCTTGTGGAGTGCGCCCTAACTTTGAACGGAGGCGGTCTCCTTTTCAAGCCATAGGCTTGTATTATGACCTGTCGAATCCACTTGGCTAAAGTAGATTTTTGATGCTGCCTGACCCTTTCTGGGGCCTTCCGGCAGAACAAACAAAGTATCCGTTCTACGAATCTGAGCAGTGGCTTTAAGATAAGCTTTAACTGCTCTTACTACATCCAAAGAATGCAATAACTTTTCCTCTACCGAACTAGGTTTGGGGAAAAAGGAAGGAAGAACCACATCTTGGTTCAAATGGAACCTCGATACCACCTTAGGAAGAAAGGCTGGATGAGGACGTAATACTACTCTGTCCTTATGGATAACCAGATATGGCTCCTTACAGGACAAGGCGGCTAATTCCGATACTCTTTTAGCCGAACAAATGGCTACTAAGAAAATCAATTTCCTGGTGAAAAGAACCAAGGAAATGTGCCGCAATGGTTCAAATGGTTGTTTCTGTAGAACCGACAGAACCAGGTTTAAGTCCCATGGACATATGGGAATACTAACCGGAGGGCTAATACGCATCACTCCTTGTATGAAAGCTTTGACTAATGAATGCAAAGCCAAGGGCCTTTGAAAAAAATATTGACAAGGCCGTCTGACCCTTGATAGTACTCAAGGCAAGCTTCCTATGTACAGCCCACTGTAGGAAGTCCAGAATCCTACCTATTATGTACTTACGTGGATGCCATTTCCTGGCCTCACACCACGTGATGTATGCCTTCTTGATCCTATAATAGATCTGCCTGGATACCGGCTTCCTGGCATTGATCATGGTAGATACCAAAGGATTAGAGAGCCCTCTCTTTTTTAGAATGTGGGCTTCAATAGCCAGGCCGTCAAACCTAGGGCTGGTAAGGAAGGGTAGTATATCGGTCCTTGCGAAAGCAGGTCCGGACGATGTGGGAGGGTCCAAGGACTTCCCACTGACATTTTTACAATCTCCGCGTACCATGCCCTTCGGGGCCACGCTAGAGCCACCAGAATCACTGGTTTCTTTTCTACCCTGATTCTGCGGATTAATCGCGGTGGGAATGCATATATCAGCTTGAACTGATCCCAAGGGAACACTAGGGCATCCGAACCGCAAGCTAGGGGATCCTTTGTGCGAGACACAAATCTGTCCACCTTTGCGTTGAATCTGGATGCTAGCAGATCTACATCCGGTGTTCCCCACCGCTGGCATATTGCCTGTAAAACCTCGGGGTGAAGAGACCATTCCCCGGGCATAATTGCTGGCGACTTAAAAAGTCCGCTCTCCAATTTTCCACTCCTGGGATGAAAACCGCGGATATGGCTGTGACATACCTTTCTGCCCATTCCAGGATGCAATTCGCTTCCCTCTGGGCTGCACGACTCCTGGTGCCACCCTGGTGAT
This sequence comes from Rana muscosa, assembly GCA_029206835.1. Lineage (NCBI taxonomy): Eukaryota > Metazoa > Chordata > Amphibia > Anura > Ranidae > Rana > Rana muscosa. The sequence goes on along the minus strand of CM055127.1, from coordinate 152,464,074 downwards.
TGATATATGCCACTGCTGTGGCATTGTCTGATTGAATTCTGACAGGTGACCCTTGGAGTTTGGATGTCCATGCTACTAGGGCATACCGGGCTGCTCGTATCTCTAAGAGATTGGTGGGCAGGGCCTTCTCTGCTTCTGACCACTTGCCCTGGAGAGACCATTGCTCCAGTACTGCCCCCCAGCCTATGAGGCTGGCATCTGTAGTGACCACCTTCCAAGAAACCGGACTGAAGGGTTTCCCTTTTTCCAGATTCTGGGGCACCAACCACCAATGGAGGCTCTTGCGAACGGAAGGGGACAGGGACATTGGTAAGTCTAAAGCCTGAACTTTTTTGTTCCAGGCTGACAGTATGGCCCTCTGCAAGTTCCTTGAATGGAATTGACCGTAGGGTACTGCTTCGAATGAAGCCACCATTTTTCCCAGCAGCCTTATACACAGGCGTATGGATGGTTTTTCTTTTTTGTACCCACTAAGTGGGTCAAATCTTTCAAAGACGACACCTTCTCTGGAGGTAAGAAAATCTTTCTCTGATTTTAATCCAGTCTTAGCCCCCAAGTATTCCAGGCTTTTGACTGGTTTTAGGGCTGACTTGTCTCGGTTGATAATGCAACCGTGAGATTCCAGATACTTGATTATCTTGTGAACGACCACTTCTAGTTTTTTTCACTGAGTGGTCTATCAGCAACAAGTCGTCTAGATATGCCATTATCGTTACACCTTGTGTTCCTAGTTTGGCCAATCGTAGGGCCAGGATTTTTGTGAACACTCGTGGTGCTGTGGCCAGACCGAAAGGTAAGGCTCTGAACTGAAAATGGCGCCCTTCTACTGCAAGGCGTAGAAATTTCTGGTGGGCCGGACAGATGGGAATATGCAAATAAGCATCCCTTATGTCGATCGAGGCTAACCATTCCTGCCCTTGTAGGGCGGTGGCCACCGATCGGATCGACTCCATCCGAAAAAGTCCTGATATGTAGGAACTTGTTTAGCCCTTTTATATTTAATATGGGCCTCATGTCCCCATTTGGTTTGGGGACTGTGACAAGGTTCGAGTAAAACCCGAACCCGTTTTCTTCCAAGGGAACCTTCATGATTACCCTTGGGGCAATAGTTGTTCTAGTGCCAGAAGGAGGGATCCACTCTTCTGGGGATCGCTTGGCACGTTTGACCTTATAAAATGGGCAGGAGGAATGTCTTTTAACTCCAGCCTGTATCCCAGACTTACTGCGGAGATCACCCATCTCTGATGGTGTCCCGCCAGGTCTCTGTGAACAACTGAAGTCTTCCCCTCACCCGATTTGAGTGGGGGCAACCCTTCATGACTTAGGGGGAGGTTTTGTACCTCTCTTGACCCAGGGTTTCTTGTTACCCTGTGATTGTCCCTGATTTCTGCCCCCTGGATTTGACCGGAGGCCGTCGGAACTGTTTCACAGCCGATGTGCCAGGGACTGGAGAAGTAGGCCTCTTAAAAGAAGGACTTCTACACTTGTTCTTAACCGGCAAGAGTGTACTTTTACCGGCAGAAGTTTTCTGGATATATTTGTCCAGATCATCTCCAGATAAGCGTTCTCCATGAAATGGGAAGCTAATCAGCAATTTCTTACAGGGAGCTTCAGCAGACCAGTTTTTGAGCCATAGAAGCCTACGCATATGTCTACAGACAGCGTAAAGCGGGATGCCTGTTGGATTGTATCCTTTATGGCGTCCACCGCAACACAAGGCTCTAGGTAGGTCAGCTAGGGCAAGAGCCTGCTGATCTGGTAAGTCCCTTAAGACTTGTTTCAACTGATCTTTCATTGCTTAGCAGACTCCAATCGCTGCTACTGCAGGTTGTGTCACCACGCTTGCTGTAGAGAAAGCAGATTTTAGTAAAGACTCCAATTTTTTATCTATTGGGTCCTTGAACATTGGAACATTATCTACTGGACATGTCAGTGATTTATTTACACAAGAGATGGCTGTGTCCACTGTAGGGACCCTCCATTTTTTTTTTTTTTTTTTATGAACTTATCCTCCATGGGATAGATCACTGGAAATCTCTTGGGGGGAGTAAATATTTTACAGGATACTCCCAATCCTGGTAAATAAACCCTTCCAATAAAGGGTGGATTGGGAAGGAACAGACAGTCTGGGGAGCTTTTAGCGACTCCAGCGAGGAGACAGTAGTGGTTGATGGTTCCGCCAGAGGCATTTAAAATGCTGCTCGGACCATGTTAGTCAGAGACTGAACCCATAATCTTTCAGCCTGAGATGCTGAGAAAGGTTCTTCCACTGTTGATTCCTCTATAACTTTATCAACCTCACCTGATCCCCTTCAGGTAGGTCGATCTCTGGGACTGTTCCTCCACTAACAGGCACTCTGCAGGAGGAGACGGAGATCGGACGCGCTTTTCCTGTGACAGGGAAGCAGCGATCAATGCTGTTAATCTCTCTTCCAATCCTCCCAGAGTTGAGGATAAAACCTCCTCTGTTATATATACAGGAGCAGGTGGACTGGGGACAGCCGCAGTACCAGGTACTCCTGCGGGGTTCCTACGGCTACTGACCTCTGAAATTTCAGGGGAGATTGGCGCAGTACAGCATGCCCAAAATCCTCAGAGCCCGACGGAGACCCCTTTCACTTCTTGGAAGATCTATTTCCAGAGCGTCTGGACGACATATCCTATAAGCACAAAGCTGAGGTATTCCCGTCGTCATACACCAATTTTGCTGGTAATAGTCTAACACAGTTGCTGCTATATACCAGCTGGTGTCCACTAAAGTGCCTTTCTATGGGGATGCCTGCATCAACCGCCTCTGTGTGCCACTGTTTGTTGCTAGCTCTGTTTGCATCCAGCTGACACTTGTACTGTGTCTTTATACAAGCTGGGACGCCTGCACATGCGCAGAAGCGCCGTGGCGCGCATCGAGCGTCATCCACCCGCCCCGCCCCTTTTTTTTCATAGGAGGCGTGTGCGCGCCCGTGCGCCATTGGCGCCCTTTTCGAAAATCAAACAGGGACTAGGAGCCAGGGCCCTTTTTGCCGGAGGGCCTGTGCGGTGGATGAGCGCAGCAACAGGGCAGAGGAAGTGGATTCCCACAGAGAAACTTACCAACTGCCTGGATCTTTTGACTTGAGAAAACCAAAGATCCACATGACAAGAAAAATGGACCACAGCGGCCTCTAGTGGTTTAACACAGGTACCGCGGTCCTTTTTTTTTTTTTTCCTTGACTACTATTAAAATTTTACATTTTCAGTAGTTACAGGCATACACAGATATTAGCGGGAATACCGTTAGGTAACAGACAGAAAGACAAATTAGGCTTGGGGGTCCCCCAATAGAACCAAGTTCCTGGGGGCCCCCACTTACCTGATCCCCGCCGCAGGACTTTGTTTGGTCCACAGAAGCCCAAACTTCACCTATCACGGCAGGCATTGTAATTAAACCTTCAGGGACCGGGTTCCCAAGGATTCCACTCCCCTGGACCTGTATAGCACCCTGCACAGACAACATCTTGGTCGTGGGTATGACCAGAGCTCTGGATCCCAGGGTCCAGCCCTCCTAAGAGAGGCATTACAGGCAAAACCTTGCTCTTCTGCTGCAAGGCCCGGGTACCGACCGTTTAGCTATGAAGCTTTTTTGGTGGGATCCGGAACAGCTTACTAAGGCCCAAAAGAACCTGTACGCAAGCCCAGTGAAAACACATGTTACTCTTTGGCCAACACCTTAGACACTGGCAAAAAACTGAGGTGCTCCCGGATGGGAGGGGCTTATATAGGGGAGGGTACTTCCGGTTTGGAAGTGGCCAGTGCCAGCACCTGAAGGTAATCTATATAACCCATTAGTAATGACTAAGTCGCTCTGTGTCCCGTGATGTACGAAAAAGAAAAGAGGGTTCTGGTGTCACTAGGAAGACTTGGGTCACCATAAAAAGCTGACAGATGCTCCAATCCTTATCTAGCTTCTGCTTTTCTCCTTCCAAATCCCTCAAGCCCTGATGGTGGAACCTTTTGAACCCCCTGAAATGTGGTGGTTTCATAATGAGCCTAGCTTTAAGTACTGTTAGGTTTTGGAATTTACAAAACCTGTTAGGAGTTCCTTGTAGGCTTTGAGAACTTTGTCCAGGCCTGGAGTAAGTAAATAGTTCTGTTGTAAGACATGGTCAGAGCTTACTGCCTCTGCATTACGTCACCTCCAGATACATAATCCAAGGAAGCTGTTCAGTGTCTTTCTCCATTCAAGATGCATCTGTGTGCTGGGATGTGTTACAGGCCGGTGATGGCCCCAGACTGCAGACTCTGGGAATTGTGTATGTGAGAACGAGAGGCGGGTGTACAAGGGTTCTCTGTAACTGAACCTGCCTCTGTCCATCACATGGGGCTTTCCTCTGTTTGTTTTCATAAACCTTTTACCTTCCTAAATGTGGCTAGACAGCTGCCATCTGACTGCGCTGAGTTTATCTGGATGTCCAGACTGAAAGGGACAGCTGCAAATGCCGCCCTTCACTTACAGTAAATAGATTGCTATTACATAGTGGGGGGTCATAATGTCACACAGTAAACATGCATTGGAAAACCAATGGGATATTACTTCTTCTGGATTCACACTCTCGGGATCCACCCAACCCTGCGGGTTGCTGAATTTAAAGAGAAGCTCCAGGCCCTCCCCCCAAAAAATTAAGTCAGCAGCTACAAATACTGTAGCTGCTGACTTTAGTATAAAGATACTTGCCAGTCCAGGGCTCCAATGATGTTGATTCTTCAATCGGCTTTGGGTGCAGGTGTCACCGTGTCAGCATAGCAAGTAAGGGAAATGCAGCCAGTTTCCTACTGAGCATGCGAAAACCGCGCTGCGGCCTGTGAATGGTCCCGTAGTCTTCTGAGACCTGTGATGTGTGGGGGGAGGGGGCAAACTTCCAACGCAAAAATCTGAGCCGGAAGTAGGATCGGGTACCTGTCAAAAAGTACCCAATCTCTCCCAAAAAAGTGCCAAATGTGGCAGTGGAGGGGAGAAGGGTGCAAACAAGCAGAACTTTCCCCTTTGGGTGGAGCTCCGCTTTAAGGAAGGTAACATTTAGAAATGGCAGCTCTGCAATCTCCATGCAACTGCCCTACATACTGTCTACTCTCTGGACTTACTGGTGATCCACTATACCAGGGGTCTCCAAACTTTCTAAACGAAGGGCCTGCTCATTAGACCTTGGGTGGGCTGGACTGTGGCCTGCAGGAGTAGAAAATGGTATCCGTGAAAAGAATAGTGTCTCATCTATGGTGTCTGTGAAAAGAATAATATTCCATCTTTGGTGTTAGTGGAGGAATAGTTCCTCATCTTTGGTGTCAGTGGGAGAAATAGTACCACATCTTTGGTGTCAGTGGGTGGAATAGTATCACATCTTTAGTGTCAGTGGGAGAAATGGCATCCCAAAGGCCAGATAAAGGCAAGCAAAGGGTCGCAGTTTGGAGACCACCGCACTATACTGAGCACGCCCATCGCACTATACTGAGCACGCCCATCGTATGTGCTCTATCTCCAGGAATCCTGCTAAAATCTCCCCCTTCCCATTTCTTATCTTATATAGCAGACTGTTATACTGCAAGCCATATTTTATCTTTCATCTGGATGTAATGACTCCATATAAAGACAGATTTGAGGTCATCACAGTGGCTGCACTGAAAGGATTAACTTTTACGTTGAAACAACCACAGTCTTTATTGAAGTATACATACAAGCACTTTAAAGTTAGATTACAACATTGAAAAATATCCATATATCAAGTCAAGGAGCAATAGGAAATGATACATATAAGCAGTTGGAAAATTTATACAAGGTGCGGAAGTACATTGGTGCAAGGGAACCCATATACAGTATCCAGAGTCTAGCAAGGGTGTACATATACGGTAGCCCCAAATCCGAATGGCCACCATGCCTTGACCTGGATTTGGGAAAGCACTGAATTGACCAAAACGTCTCGTTTATAAAGACAATTTCAGGTACAGGTAGCAGAATCTTTCAACCACTGATCCCATATTTTATTATATATGGTGGGCCAGCCCCTCTGAGCTCCCTATACAGAAGGGTAACATTGACTTCCCCAATCCATGATGGAAGGATTGGCATTTAAAGGCACACGCTTAAAAGAGAAGTATGGGTTTTGAATTTTTCTCATATTTATACTTGCCTCGGTGCATGGAGCATCAGACCAATGCTCCAGCTGTCCCCCGCCGTCCGTGCACTGAGAACCGAGCCACCGAACATCGCTGCTGGCTCGGTTCTCGCAGATCCCAGAGAGGAAAGAGGCTGACTGTCAGTCAGCCTCTTTCCTCTCTGCTTCTCCACGCTCATTGGATCGCTGAGCCATGGAGGGGCCGGGAGAGGCTGTCCCATCGGCTCGCTGAGACTGCCATCAATCAGGGCAGCTGGCGGATCCCGACTTTCGAAGTCGTGATGATGCGCTGCCCGACTGATGGTAGTGAAGTCAGCGGAGAGCGGACTTCAGACCGCTCTGCACTGAAAACGGGTCACAGGAGTGCAAAACGAATTGCACTCCTGTGACCCAGAGGAGAAGCCCAGCCTAAAAAGCTCAGGCTGGACTTCTCCTTTTTAAAGTGGATCAAAAATTGGATATAGTTTTTCATGTTAAGTGCATGAGGCCTAATTGCAATGTGCACATGAGCCTTTTCCAGGTATTTATTACCTTTCCCAGAGATCACTGTACTCTCCCTGATGTCTTCATCTGCTTGATGAAAAATGTCTTTCTGTGAAGGTTCTCATGTATCCAAGTCATGGTATAGTTCAGCTTTACACAACCTTTTTAACATGGAGGAACCCTTAAAAAAAAAACAAAAAAAACTTTCCGGTCTCAGGGAACCCCTGCTAATAATTACTCTCTCCGCTCATGACACATTTGTGGTATGGTCACTGGGAATAATGTTCCTAACATTTGTGGTCTTTGAGAAGAATTCCCACCTTACTGATAATTAAAAAGATCATTGATGTTAGAAATTGGTTATTGCTCAAGAAACCCCTAGCAACTTCTGGAGGAACCCTAGAGTTCCATGGAACTCTGGTTGAGAGAGGCTGATATAGTTCGTAGTAGTCAGTCACATTCAGCTAGACTTGTGAAGGCCGTTTCGTAGCCTTTCCTAGCCACTGCTTTTTAACTTGAATCCCAAGGACAAGCTATGAAATCGTACAGAACAAGTCCAGTTGACTATGACTAACCACTACTAGTAATAAGTCCCTAATATATATGGATCTTCTATGGAAGTGAGACAAACAAATTCCTTCTATTTTAAGATGACTCTGTTTCTCACTATTTACATTGATGGCTTTTTGGTTCCATAAAGCCCACCTCAACATAGGGTGGGCCAGTCATACTATTGGTCAAGAAGAAAATGGAAGCCTTGGTGGCCAACAAGCCTGAGCCAGCTCGGAAACTATGGCAGGATATATGTGTACCATAAGTGGTTCTTCATGTACTTTTGGCCATAGGGGCATAAATGAATGATTGCATGGCCTTGATCACTATCCTAAAATTGGGAATAAACCTCTTATTTTTGGGATTTATGATGGAAGTGGGACAAGCAGATACTTTTTAGAATGCTCAATATTGTTTTGTACTCTACAAATCAATGGCCGGCACCGCTGTTGTTCACATGTAACCACTCATCTGTGGTTTCCTTTACTTTGGTTATGAGGATAGGAATTCTAGTTATTTATTATACTTCTGTAAGAAAACTAGGACCTCAATAACCAGTCATGGTGAAAGTGTGTTGTAAACCAGCTTCCGGCGACCAGCTGCTGTACACAGGTCTTGGGTTGGTTGTAGTAGTCTAGTTAGTGCTGTGGCTTTAGAGTACACTTTGCAGTGTTAACACGTCTATTATTATTTTTTTGTTTTCATATTGTTTGCTCTGGAGGTTTGGCGGTGATGTGCTCGCTACCTGACAGAGTAATACAGGTGTATGTTACATTAATGAAATAATAGGACTGTAAACCCGTAGGTTAGGAATGATCAGCCCTTGCTTTAAGTGGCATTTACCTTGCTAAATGCTTCACAAATGTTTCAAGCATAGTTTTATTGCATTAATAAATTTAGCTGTCATCTTCATAATTGCTGCCAGCTTTGCATACATATGTATGTGTGTTCTGACATAACCTGCTCTGTTAGGTAGGGCTTTACAGTAAAATGAGTTGTCTTTTTAACTAGCTGTGGGGCTGGTCATTTTGTTGTTGTTGTAGTTATACTAGGAGTTACTTAATGACATATAACAACATAGAATCGAGTTGTGAATCATCAAAGGTTAATAGGTTTGTAGGCTTCAAGTAAATTGGCATCAATGAGAACGCAGGCCATCTAGTCACCAGAGACTGGTGACATCACTGAGCATGCAGCTCATGTATTTACTAGACACCGGTGACATCACTGAGAATGCAGCCTATCCATTTACTAGTGAGCAGTGACATCGTTGTGAATGCAAATTATCTATTTACTATAGCCTGATGACATCACTAAGAATGTAACCTATCCATTTACTAGAGACTGGTGCCATCACTAAGAATGCAGCAGCCTATCTATTTACTGGGCACCGGTGACATAACGAAGAATGTTGCCTATCCATTTACTAGAGACCAATGCCATCCCTAAGAATACAGCCTATCCATTTACTAGAGACCAATCACACCACTGAAAATGCAGCTCATCTATTTACTATAGACTGGTGACCTCAATAAGAATGTAGTCTATCAATTTATTAAAGACTGGTGACATTACTAAGAATGCAGCCTATCCATTGGCTAGACTGCACTGAGAATACAGCCTATCCATTTTGCTAGAAACCAGTGACATCACTGAGCATGCAGCCTATCTTTTTGCTAAATACCAGTGACATCGATGAGAATGCAGCCTATCCATTTTGCTAGAGACCAGTGACATCACTGAAAATGCAGCCTATCCATTTTGCTAGAGACCAGTGACATCACTGAGAATGCAGCCTATCCATTTGCTAGAGACCAGTGACATCACTGAGAATGCAGCCTATCCATTTTGCTAGAGACCAGTGACATCACTGAGAATGCAGCCTATCCATTTTGCTAGAGACCAGTGACATCACTGAGAATGCAGCCTATCCATTTTGCTAGAGACCAGTGACATCACTGAGAATGCAGCCTATCCATTTTGCTAGAGACCAGTGACATCACTGAGAATGCAGCCTATCCATTTTGCTAGAGACCAGTGACATCACTGAGAATGCAGCCTATCCATTTTGCTAGAGACCAGTGACATCACAGAGAATGCAGCCTATCCATTTTGCTAGAGACCAGTGACATCACTGAGGATGGGGGTGGAGCCTTGCTGACATCGGTGAGAATTGAGCCTTCCCATTTAAGAAACTGATGACATTACTATGTGTTGCCAACGTTAGTGCAATAAGTGGGTCTTGTCAGTGGATTTTTTATTGTTCTAGTGTTTGTCTGGTCCGTATCTTGGATTCTGAATTTTTTAAAAACAGAATTACCATGCTTTTCTTAAAAATTTTATTAAACGGTTTTTGAGATCCCCTGGTCTCTCCTACATACCACAGAAGCAGTGTTGTCAGTGATGGACACACACTGCCTGGAGAGGACACACTGTAAATTAATACAGGTAAGGGAGGCCACTGCAAAGGGAGCCCAAATGCCTTCGAGGGTTCTGCTTATCTAGGCCACATTCTAGAGCCTTGAGAGTGAATTCCTGTCTTGTGCAATGTCAAGTTTTCTTAGTCCATTTCCTTCTCTAATCCTGCTTTCTGTAACAATTCTTGTAAACACACATGCCCTACCACTATGTAATGAGGGGAAAAGTGAAATGCACACTTCAACAGTGGCATTTTGTAATGGCAGGCACTTTTCTCCTAGTGTCAGAGCACGTCTGGTCACCGGAAGGACACATTTACACCGGCATCTTTTTGAATAAGCAAAACTATTTCGGCTCCAGGGGTGTTGAGGCATAAAAACATTGAAGGCTGTTAGGAAATGTGTTTTTTTTTTTAATTTGTTTATTATGGCATGTACTTAAAAGGGGTTGTACACCCTCGTTTTTTTTTTCACTTTAATACATCCTATGCATTAAGGTGAAAAAACTTCTGTCACTGACCAGCCCCCCCCCCCCCCCCCCGTTTTTACTTACCTGAGTCCTGTATTCCTCCGCCGGAGTCGCGCTCTTCCTCTCTGCCCGGGGTTTTTGGCTCTTGATTGGATAGATTGATAGCAGCGCAGCCATTGGCTCCCGCTGCTGTCCATCAAATCCAGTGACGCGGGTGCCGGGGGGCAGGTCGAGTCCTACATTCGGCGTCTATGGACGCCGAAAGTTGGACTCGGAAGCACGCCCACAAGGTAACCCCCCAGGAGAGCACTTCTCCTAGGGGATTATCTGATGCGGGGAGGAGCTACCAGCGCCGCCAAGGGACCCCAGAAGTCGAGGATCGGGGCCACTCTGTGCAAAACGAACTGCACAGTGGAGGTAAGTATTACATGTTTGTTGTTTTAAAAAAATTAAAAACAAAGCCTTACAATCACTTTAAGGTTGGCAACGTTTTTTTAGCCCTTTTGGCATCTCTAAAGGCACATGTGTCAAACACAAGGCCGCAGGCTGAATCCAGCCCTCCAGGCTATTTCTATTTGATGTGGCACCTCTCCTGCAGCTGCGGCACCCTCCTTGTCTCTGCCCCCACCTTGTCTCAGCAGTTGGCAGCAGAGGGGAGGGCAGAGCTCCTTCAGATCCTACATTTCCTTGTGCAGCTGTAGAGAGGCTAGTCTTTACTGCCCCTCCTCCCCGTCTCGGCAGTAGATAACAAAGAGGGGGACAAAACTTTTCGTAAGCATCCTACGCCTCTCTGTGCAGCCGCAACTATCCCTTTTCCGCCTCCCCTGATCTCAACAGACTCTGGCAGCTGACTCCTGCCCTCCTCTGGTCCTCCTCCAGACCCTGCACTTTCTGCTTCCTAGCTCTGCCCCAAGCTTCTTCCTGGAAGAAGCACATGGTAAGGGGGTGAGTGATGTCAGGACGGGTGGGGGACTGTTGACTTCTGATGGTGGGGCGCTCGACATCTGATGTAAGGGGGGTGGTGGGGTAATTTGGACAGCTGCTTTTATTTATGAGAATAATGCAATTCTATGCCAGTTGAAAAGGAAGGTCGCACACCACTAGTGTAGTTTTCCAAGAAATTTATTGGAGACTGCTCAGACAGAACGCCATGGCAGAACCATGTTATATCTGAGCAGTCTCCAATAAAGTTTCTTGTGAATACCAGCAGTGTGCAACCCTCCTTTTCAGACTAGACTTGCATCACCTGCTATAGGAGTGTGAGTGGTCTCCATGCCGGTGTGCACCTGCCCTTCACAGCGTAAGTCTTAAGTTATTACTAAATCCACTAATAATCAAATGCAGACACAATTATTTTATATGATAAAGAGTAGATAAATGTTTATAGTCTTAAAGATGCAACCGGCCCTTTGACGGCAACCATATAGCTGATGCAACCTGCAATGAAATCGAGTTTAATTCCCTTGTCTAAAGGGAATTTTGTCATATTGGCAATTTTGGTGGTTTTATCTTTTTAGACCTGAACAACTGCATCTTGGGAGGAAGTTCACATATTTCCCCCATACTTAGGACCACCAGGTAATTCCATAGACTTTGATGGGAGAACAGAGACGAGAAGCAGAACACAAAGGTTCCTAAATGTTTTTAAATTGAATATAGATTACCTTGGGCATCCTCTAAACTCATTTCTAGATCAACTTTTTTTTTTATTTTTTTTATTTATTTTTTAACTCCAGCGAGTTGCAGGCCAAGACATTTCCATAGTCCACCACCTCTTTGTTTATGTGGGCTGCAGGGTGGGAGTGGGAGTTTGGAGTTCGGCTGGAGATGAGTTTGGAGGACGCCCAAGCTCAACTCTAAAAGCGAAGAAACAAAAGGATACATCCAAGAGGCATTGGACCTTCAAAACGTATTTATGTACAGCTGTGAAGGAAACAATCATTCGGCGGGCTCATTGGCCTCTGATGTAGACAGGGGCTACCCTCCGATGGGTACTCTAAAAGACACTCAAAGCATAAACCAACAGAAGGAGTGTCAGAACAATTAAACAAGCAACACATTTAAAGGGCTAAAATCTCCCCCCTCATCATGGCTTAAGATCTAATAAGAACGTAATCTGGACTCAAGAAGGGAATTTGCTATATTAATCTGCTTAGGCAAAATCTCCAACCGTTGAACCTGCGATATTGGCAGTGGTAGCAGTAACTAGTAATCTGTTATTTCCAACAATGATGGTACAATGGATTACTGATCACTGCTGCCACTGCCAATAGTGCAGGTTCAACTATTGGAGATTTTACCCAAGTAGATTATTGTAGCAAAGTCTCTTCTAGAGTCCAGATTAAGTTTTTATTAGATCTTAAGCCCCGAAGAAGGGGGATGTTTTTAGCCACCAAAATGCCATGGACTCTTTTGAGATCTTTGTCATCAAGTAGCTTTTTCTTTTGGTATGCTAGGAATATGGGAGCTGCCGTTTTTGGTCTTGCCATTGATCATAGTCATTAAAGTAGCTTCTTCTGTTGGTTGGCTAGGAATATGGGAGCTGCCATTGCCGTCTTGCCATTGATCTTGGTCATCCAGTATCTTTTTCTGTTGGTTGGCTAGGAATATGGGAGCTGCCATTGGTCTTGCCATTGATCTTGGTCATCCAGTATCTTCTTCTGTTGGTTGGCTAGGAATATGGGAGCTGCCATTGTCTTGTGTGTTTTTATTTTATTTATTTTTTATTTTTTTAAGGTGCCGTTTCCTGGGCTATTTTGCTTTTTTCTTCACTACTTGAGTCCCTTACCTGGAACCAGCATATGTATTTTCATTGGTCATGTTCATCAAGTAGCTTCATCTGTTGTTTGGCTAGAAATATGAGCGCTGCCGTCTTGGTCTTGCCATTGATCTTGGTCATCAAGTAGCTTCTTCTGTTAGTTGGATAGGAATATGGGAACTGCCATTGGTCATGCCAATTGATCTTGGTCATCCAGTAGCTTCTTCTGTTGGTTGGCTAGGAACATGGGAGCTACCATTTCTGTCGTGTGTGTGTGTGTGTGTGTTTTTGAGATTATATATATATATATATATATCTATATCTCAATTTGTTTTTTAGATACCGGCTCCTTGGGGTTTTTTTTTTCCTTTTACTACTTGATGAGTACCTTACCTGGAACAAGCATATGTATTTTCTGGGAGCACCTGATGTAGACCTGCTTGAGCGAGGGAATAGTCTAGTTCAATAGTGAGGGAAGATAAAGCATAAGGGTGACAGCCTTTCAAAATTAGTTTGACAATGGCTGCTTATGCATTGTTATGGCTGCTACTTTGAGGGCTGACTGAATTTTTCAAATCTGCTTCTGTGTTTTTGACTGAACAGATTGTACAGATCAGAAGCGCTTATGTGTAATTGGTCGTCGCACGCAACTGTAAAATGTTTTTGAAGAAATGCTTGCATTAATTATATAGGTATTTATTTGACTTGGCTGAGTTGGAATTGCTGGGAATCCTTTATGCGGAGTGGCGATAGAACAGGCTAACGGTTATGAATTGCCGCTGCTGTCAAACCACATAGTCCTCTCTGCATAAGCTGCTTCGTAAGATGTTTAACAATGGTCTTTCCAGCAGACTCCGCACCGTGTCAGGACCTGTAGAAGTAAACTGTTTATATTTCGGCCTCCCATCGCAGGGCCCTTATATAGTCATGGCTTGCCGAGCAAAACGCTGCATGACTGATGTATGGAAGAAGCCCTGTGTGCGGATTAATGTATGCGTATGTGCTTGTACCGCCAAGGGTGGCTATAATTATATATTCATTCTGGGTCAATCACTTAGAAAATATTGAAATGACGCTCAGCCAGGGGACAAGCATTTTCAAAAGGATGCCAGCTTAGATACCTTCATCAGTACGGCTTTCTGTAATTTGTGATCTGCTGCATAATAAATGCACAAATGACAGTGCAGAGTATGAGTATGGTTATGATCCTCGATCGCTCGTCTCCTCTCCATCTCCTTGTCTCTGCCCGTTTTGACCACCCATAACACCCCATCCGGGGCTCTGAAATGCCTCTGCCCTCCTGGTTCATGTTGGCTCCCGGTCACTGGACTCCGCTGCTGTTTAGGATCACCATGGCAGATCTTCCTATAAAGTGTAAACTGTAACTCCAGGACTTCCCGCTGGCCTTTTTCTGCTTGTCACCAGCTGGCCCCTGTTAAGGTGCTTCTGTCACCTCCTGATCCAGCACAGGCACCGCCAGCTAAACACTGAGCAGAGCAGGCAGTGCTGTGTATACACAGGTGACATCTGCCAGCTCCCAGGCCGCTTCAGTCTTATGTTATTACTGTTTAACGAGAGAGCCGTCATTTCATGGAACTAATCTGTATCCATCGCCATGATCAAACTGTTAGAGTACTGTAATGTGTCAACCATTATACAACAGGCACACATTAAAGTGCCTCTGTATTTATTTAATGCATTATTAGTTATTCTTTTTTATTTTATTTATTTATGCAAGCAGTGTAAATACTCAAATTTGACTTGGTATCAGCCCCCCTTGATCCTTTTACAGTAGAGCTCAGACTGGTAGACATAAGTGCACCAGTGATCGTGTGCTAACAAGGAACATACTGATGGGAGGAGAGAGCAGAGTAATGGTGGGGGTCATTGCTGCTTCTCCTTTCCCTCCCCTGACCTAGGTTGGGGGTGGGACAAGACTTAAAGAGGTTGTAAAGGTTCGCTTTTTATTTTCTAAATAGGTTCCTTTAAGCTAGTGCATTGTTGGTTCACTTACCTTTTCCTTCGATTTCCCTTATAAATATTTTTTTTCTTTGTTTTCTTTGTCTGAATTTCTCACTTTCTGTTCCTCCTCAGTAAGCTGTTCAGTAAGCTGTTCTGGCTGACTCCACACCACTCGGATGATGGTGTGAAGTTTACTGAGAAGAAACAGGAAGTGAGAAATTCAGACAAAGAAAAAAAACATTTAGAAGGGAAATCTAAGGAAAAGGTAAGTGAACCAACAATGCACTAGCTTAAAGGAACCTATTTAGAAAATAAAAAACAAACCTTTACAACCCCTTTTAAAGTGGTTGTAAACCCACTTTTTCAACTTGCACCTACAGGTAAGCCTAGATTAAGGCTTACCTGTAGGTGCAAGAAATATCTCCTTAACCTACACGGTTTAGGAGATATTTACTAAAAATGACAGGCGCCGCTGTCTACGGCGCATGCGCACCGTAGACAACGGCGCATTCATGGGGTTAATCCCATTCACAAAATCGGCTACTTCCCAGCAATCGCTGGGCGTAGCCGATTGTGACGGCTCTCGCGCGCATGCGCAGAGTGACGTCTCCGCCGCTCCGGCCAATCACAGCGCCGGAGCGGCGCTGTGATTGGCTGGTGCGGCGATACCCGGAAGTAACCTTCCGGCTATCGTCGCAGCGATGGATGCGGCTGAAGAGGGAGACGAGGACGGCTTCGGGGAACCCGATCTAAGGTAAGTGATGCATAATGAGCTATTATGCTAGTCATATTAGCTCATTATGCCTTTTCTCTTACAGGTAGTTTAAAAAAAAAAAAAAAAAAAAATTCTAAGGGTTTACAAACACTTTAAACATATTGTCTAACTGCATCAGGTCAGTTGCCCCTCCAGACAGGACTTTGATGTGCAGGTAATGCTGTACATAGATAAATAAATACTGTATATACTCAAGTATAAGCTGACCTGAATATAAGCAGAGGCACCTAACTTTACCACAAAAAACTGGGAAAACATATTGACTCGAGTATAAGCCTAGGGTGTCCATCTGCATGCCTCACTGTGTCCATGCCTCACTGTGCCCATGACTAGACTGACGTTTAACATGGGAGTCTATGGAAGGGGTGCCTGACTTTGAAAAATCGGTGCTCCCCGGCCGTACGTCCCCCGAACAACAAACTTTGCACACTTGTAGAGGAAGAGTGGGGCTACATGTGTGCCAAGTTTGGGTGCAGGGGACCTACGACTGGCCAGTACCGGGTCCCCAAAGTCTGGGAGATCAGGCGCAAAAAGGTGACTCCAGTATAAGCCGAGGGGGCATTTTCAGCCCAAAAAAATGTGCTGAAAAACTCGGCTTATACTCGAGTATATATGGTAATAATAATAATAAAAAAAAAATTATATATATATATATAATCTCTATTATACTCGCAGGCCACTTTTAGGTACACCTTGCTAGTACTGGGTTGGACCCTTTTTTGACTTCAGAACTGTCTTAAGGCCAGGTTTCACAGCAGGGGGTCCGGTGCATCCCTGTTCACTGATTCGTGTCCAAATTTTTGCCTGAATCGGAGCCAAAGATGCACAGGACCCTTTTTTTAAATCCGGACCCCGGCCGTCCCGGAGCTGTGTGTAGCGGCACCATTGAGAGCCGGTCACACTCTCCTGTCATGCGAATTGGATGCGGTGAAACCCCAGCCTGTGATTTGACAGCAAAGAAGAAATGGCTTCCTAATGACCCCATTTCTCGGTTACTCTACTCTCTTCTCCTATCGGCACATTTCTTGAAATATGAACACTGAGGCTTGTTGTGCTGCCTCTCCCTCTTCGAATCTGAGCTCTGCGGTAGCAGGGACTGCAAGAGGCAGATAAGAAATTCAGGGACTTGCATTTGAGGGCCTTTCATACTGGTCAGTTTTGCTTTACCAGAGGCAGAAAAAAAATGCATGAACAATAAATCCTATGGAACTATTTACACCAGTCAGTTGCGGGTCAGTGGTGTTTTACTGCATGCTGCATTTTTAGTGTGGTAAAAAAAAATACACCTCCCATTAAAGTGAATGGAAAACGCACCCACGGTAGATTTTTTTTTTTTTTTTTTTTTTTTGAGTGCCGTGTTCTTTTTTCACAGATGCAAAATACCCCGGAATGTGGCAAAAATGCATATGCATCTTTTATGTGTTTTTGCAATGGGTCGGTGTGAAAGCAGCCTTAAAATATAATGGGCTTTAACTATTTAAATACACATTTTATTGCATTTGTTTTATTCTGTCTTAGACCTCACTATTCTGTTTCTTATGTTACAGGCCAAGCCCATTTATGGAGGATGGCTGCTCCTGGCTCCTGAAGGCACAGATTTCGACAATCCTATGCACCGATCAAGAGTAAGAACTCCCTACATTACTAGTTTGTGTATAGCATACATGTATTTCTTTAGTAAGCTTTGCAAGCTTGCTACTCTGACAAAAAATTAGTCTCATTTATTTATCCAGGAATTTAAACCCCTTCACACCTTTATGCCCTGTACACACGATCGGATTTCCGATGGAATTTTCCGTCGGAATTCCGATGAAGCTGACTTCCATCAGTCTTGCATACACACTGTCAGACTAAATTCTGACCGTCCAAAACGCAGTGACGTAAAACAGTACGACGAGCCGAGAAAAATTAAGTTCAATGCTTCCGAGCATGCGTCGACTTGATTCTGAGCATGCATGGATTTTTTTCCATCGGAAAAATTTTAAACGTGTTCTATTTTTTTACTCCGATGGCAAAAAGTCCGATGGGGCCCACACACGATCGGAATTTCCGATGACAAAAGTCCATCGGAAAATCCGATCGTGTGTACAGGGCATAAGTGTAAAACCAATATTGATGCCTGAGCGCAATTTTTCAATTTTGAAATCTGTTAGTAAAATCGTACTTCTCATGACAACTACTTTGTGCATCCAGGTGGATTATACCGTGGGGTTTTTTTTCAGGATAAATTGGACTTTGATTTGGTGATAATGGTAATGGATATCTCCTGTGTGGGTTTTTTTTTGTGTCATACCTAAATCCTAAATCACACTGACAATGACTGACACTAATTGATACAAAAAAAAAAAATCCTGCCCAAAATATACTGACCCTGACCTTTGACCCTTACTTGACCCAAACACTAACCCTGGCACTGACCTAGATCAAACCTTGGTCTAGGTATTTTTTATTTATTATTTATTTGGAGAGAGAAACACAAGGGGGGGGGGGACTTTACAGTGTCAGATCACTGTGGTAGCCAATCATAGGCTACCACAGCGATCGGGTGACCCAGGAGTTCTGGGTACATCATTAGTATGGGACCTGGGGCCCTCAGTGAGTGCTGTGCGCTACCAGCACAAGGACAGATCACAGCAAAAAGCCCAGCTCAGTGAGGCCACATGTGTTCTGTCGCTAAAGTTTATTCTACTTATACTTTGCCTTCCATGGTCCCTCTCCCCCTCCCCCTCCCCCCTTTTACCATGCTAATGACATTTTTAAAAATGGCCCTTCTGTTTTTATTACCTTATTTTGTCATGGGGTCTTTGTGCTTCTCTATGCAATGCAGTTAGATTATGAGTAGTGGGAGGGTCCTGTACATTGCTTCCTGAAAACATCACTGCTCCCTGCCTTCGTACTCCTCACGTGAACTCTCACCCCTGATGCAAGTAGTGAGCTGGTTCTTGGGAGGTGGTCTGCAAATATCATCACAGTTGGGTGATGGTGATTGGTGGATGTCAGTCTGGAGGAGTGGTTGAGTATTGGCATACAGACTGCCCTAGAGCTAGATGATGCTGCATGTCCCCCAGCCAGGAAATGAGACGAGCTCTATCTGACTTGCTGCAGCTTCTAATGCACATTGTGAGAAGCTCACAGTGTGCAGTGAAATCAGAGTAAGCCATTTCAGTCCAGGAGAGGAGCCAGTACAACTGTGCAAGGCTGAAGGAAAAGCTGGAGTTCGGCTTTTTGGTTAGGGGACACAAATTAAAGTGGTTGTAAACCTCAGACATGAAATATGAACAAAGCATATCCCTCTATAGTGTGTACTTGTCTCTATCAGAGTACCAAGTGGCATTTCTGTCTGCTGCTTCCTTCCTCTGCTATCAGCATGAATCACATCTGACAAGTTTTCCTGACACCAAGAGAAAAATGGTGACAGGGGAGGGACCTCCAGCTGATTGACCGCCTCAGCTCTGTTCTTGTGTGCTGTGTGAAGGAGGGGTGTGTCCCTCCCCTCCAATCAGCTCTCAGAGCTCTCATCACTGATGCATCTTCAGCTCTCCCCCCCACGTTCCAGAGCTGAGAGATCCTGTTTAAATTCTGCACTTTGGATTTGAATGGATGTAGAGGTAAGACAGTTGTAGATAAACAGGTACAACTGGTGTAAGAGGAGTTGTGTATCATCTGAGGCCAGTCATTTCACTGGGTGTATGTGAGGGTTTACAACCACTTTTAATATTGCAGCAAAAATGCTGGATCAAAAATGACAGGTTTCCACCTCACTTAAAGCGGTTGTATACCCTCATATACTACATGCGCCTACATTAAGGCTTACCTGTAGGTGCTTTCAATAGCTCCTTAACCTACATAGTTAAGGAGATATATGCAGTAAAGCGAGCACCGATGTCTACGGCGCATGCGCGCCGTAGATAACGGCGCACTGAGCGCGGCGGCTCTTGAATGGGAGCCTGCCGGACACTGCCAGAATGCGCGCATGCGCAGGGATCGTGCCGTTCCTCGCGCATGTGCGGGAGAGACATCATCGCTGCTCCGGCCAGTCACAGCGCCGGAGCGGCGATACGCGGAAGTCACTCCGGGTATCATGGCGGTGACGGAGGACGTGTCCAAGGACCGCTGCTGGGGCATCGATCTAAGGTAAGTGATTGATAATGAGCTAGTATGCTAGTCATACTAGCTCATTATGCCTTTGCCATGCAGGTTTAAAAAAAAAAAAAGGTTTGCGGTATACAACCGCTTTAATCAAAAATGTTGATTTATGTCTTTTCATGACATTTGAAGAGTAGTGTTGAGCTGGGACAGTGTAAGCTGGGACAGTTTACATGAGCGCCATATGTTAGCCGACTTGTTCAGACAGTGTTTTTAGAGTATTCATCTTAAAGCCACAGTTGCTTTCCATGCTGCTCTTGATTGATATTGTGCAGAACAGGAAGAACTACTATAAACCAGGACCTTTTAGGGCAGAGTTTCTTTGCACTCTGCTCATTAGGATCTTGCACAAAATACAAGCCATTGGTTTCCGGTCACAATGGATACTCAAGAGCAGCCCATCGCTTCAGTATGATCTGGTCATGTAGCAGAACACAGACCCTGGTGGTTCACAAAAAAAGCAGAGCAATGGGCAACCAGGAACCAGAGAAGGTCTTATGTAACCACACGAGAAAATGGTGACCTCAACCAGATCTCTAATAAAACAATAGTGTCCGCGCTCAATGGAATATAAGGCTGCTGCCCCCCTTGTAAGAGTAACCTAGTGGAAACCCAGAAATAAAATCAGTGAACCTAGTAGGGCAGCGCCACCACCCCTACTAGGTTCACTGGTTTCAACCAGATCTCTGCTTACTTGTGAATATTGGTTCGAGCCACCGATTTTGATATGGTTGACAATTACCAAAAATTGCATTACATGATGACTTGACATTACATGATGACGTAACCTGTTGCATTTCTTTTTTATTTCTTTTTTTTATCGAACATGCCTTCCTAAAATGATCAGCATGCCTAAAAGACAACTTGTCATAAGCACTGCTTATGTAGCTGAAAGAATGTGTGCTAAAATAGGCCAAGGAAAAAGACTTGGCGTTGGGTAAAGTAGTAAAGGCAAAACGTATTTTATAGGTACTGTAAGTGAGGGAAAATCCAACATTTTTAATTGTCACCTGAGCTGGAATAAAGGGGACATGTTCTGGTTGGTTCTCTTGCTCCTGGGACCGATGTCTTAGAGGGAGTTCTCTTCACTTTATGAAGACTTCTTTTGCTTCCTGATGTGTCTACACAACTGGAAGTAAGTGTGTCCCCAAGTGGACATAAATGGTCAAAAAATCAAACCTGACAGGGATTTTTTACCCATTTTCTACTCTTATCTAAAATAAAAAGTTTGGCCTTTTTATTTGCTTTTACAGCTTGACTTCTGGAAGTTTTTATTTTTATTTTACATTTTTTTTTTTTTACCCCCTTGATGACCAGACCATTTTTTGCTATTCAGCACTACGCCACTTTAACTGGCAATTACTCGGTCATGCAACACTGTACAGAAAATGAAATTTTTATTTTCACACAAAATAGATCTTTCTTTTGGGGGTATTTGATCACCCTTGGGTATTTTTTTTTATTATATACCGTAAATTAAAAAATTACCAACAATTTTGAAAAGGAACAAATATTTCTACTTTCTGTTTATAAAACATATCCAATAACAAAATCTAATTTCTTCATAAATTTAAGGCCAAAATGTGTTGTGGAGCATGTCTTTGGTTAAAAAAAAAGAAAATCCCCATAAGTGCATATTGGTTTATGTGAAGCACAAACAGCGTGTACAAAACGATATAGATACGGAAATTTACGCAGCTATAGACGCTATACTGCAATGGCGGTGCTCAGTGACTTATAGCGTGACTGTGATAAGGTAATGGGCAATCTGGTGCTAACAGACATTGGCTGGGAGGGTCACCAACTGACACTGACCTCGCTAGTGACACTAATACAGTACAAAACCAAAGAAATTCCCAGCTCAACTTACCGACCAGTCTGCAACCAACTGAATGATCCTGTCTAACAATATGCGTTAAAAATAGAGGTTTAGTCTGCACACAGTTAAGCCCTGTACACACGATCGGATTTCCTATGGTTTTTAAACCGATGGATTTTTCCATCGGAAAACCGATGAAGCTGACTTCCATCAGTCTTGCCTACACACCATCAGACAAAAAACCGACCGTTCCAAACGCGGTGACGTAAAACACTCCGATGAGCCGAGAAAAATTAAGTTCAATGCTTCTGAACATGCGTCGACTTGATTCTGAGCATGCGTGGGTTTTTTATCCAATGAAGTTCCCACAGACGATAGTAATTTGCTATCGGTTTTTTAACCATCGGATAAATGTAAAACATTTTCTATTTTTAAACACTGATGGAAAAAAGACCGATGGGGCCCATACACGATCGGTTTGTCTGATGAAAAAAGTCCATAGGACTGTTTTCATCAGTAAAACCTATCGTGTGTACGCCGCTTAATACATTGATCAGTGCTAATACTGTATACTGTCACTGTACTAATGACACTGGCTGGAAAGGGGTTAACATTAAGTGGCAATCAAGGGGTTAACTGTGTGCCTAGCTATGTGTGCTGCTTTTACTTATCTGGCAATTTTTTTTTCTCCCTGCTTTTCAGGGAGAAGAAACAGCCAGATCGCTGTTTACTGTATTCAGAGTCCTGTGTTTTTGAAAACTCAGAACTCTGTGTGTAATTGGACACAGCCGATCAGCAGGTTTCTGCCAAAATCATTGGCTGCCAAACTCGTGCGATGTCCAGTCACAGCACGCCACTCGCTCGCAGTATATTTACTGTGAGCTGTCAGCAGGTGGTAAAATAGATCTGTAATGAATTCAGATCGGGGGACTGTTTTCATCTAACTTGGCCACATGACCAAAGGCAAGTGACATTTCACAAAATAAGTGTTTACAGGATCACCTTTCCTATAAAAGTAACACTTGAAACTATAAAAATTTATATAAAAAAATTAAAATATGGATTGAATAGGGAACCATGTGACTCTATCTCAGATTATTATTATTATTATTATTATTATTTATTTTATATATGTAGTGCTACCCCCAGTTAAGAGAGCCGCTGATATTGATTTGGGCCCTGCAGTGCACCGCCGTCAACCCCCGGCAATCGGCTCTAACCTCCCGTGGCACAGCTGGTGATAGAGAGATAGGACCGCGTGACCGCAACTGTTGGTGACGCAGTCCTATAACAAACATACACAGAATATACTTTAAAACTCCTATTAAAGTAAGCGGAACTGACACCAAATGTACTTTACCCAGATATTTTACTGAGGCTAATGGGCAAGTAATAAACAACAGTATAACAAGTTGCAGATCCCTGCAATAAACAGTAATAAAGATAAACAGAGTAATCAGAATAATAAAGTATTGCTATGCAACTCTAGCGCTGCCCTTTTACAGCTACTTCCCCTCATGGGTAGACTAACACCCAGCAATGTCTACCTATGCAGTCAGGCCTGACTGATCTAAATGGAAGTTCAGTGAAACAATATTCGCTAGCAATCTCTCGGTGGTGCACTTGAAGAACAACTTTGTAATCCCAACGAATAGTAAAGATAAAGTATCTGTCTTTAAACAGCTCTCACCACCCGGACAAGTCCAAGTCCGTTTCCTCCATCGATTCGTCTGGGAACAGGAATCCACCGACATCCAAGTCTTCAATCCTTCTGGTGTACTGCAGCAAGGAGGATTAGATGTCTCTAAGGCTCTGCTAGGCTGGCAGAGGGCTCTTTGGAAAGGAGCACACGGCCCGGGCTTCAGGCCTTGTGCACACAGCAGTTCAGCACAGACATCCTCTTGCTAGGAGAGGGGTGTCCAAAAAGACCGACCAAAACTCCGCCTCCCCTTTATAAAGTCTGCCCCAGCAGTCTCTGTTCTGGAGCAATGCACCCTGGGTGCTGCAAGATGTACTGGGAGATGTAGTCTCTCTCTCCTCTGCTTTCACTTCCATAATGTCTCTTTACTTCCTCCCGACTCACCTCTCACCTGGAACTTCTTGTCTCTCTGCATTAAAGGGGAACACCCCGCTACATATATTTTTTTTGTTTGTTTGTTTCCCTACACTTCCTTCCCTGGAGGCACAGTAGAAAACCTTTCTAAAGTTAGGGGAAGATCTCTCGTGTACAGCTGTTACTGAAGCAAGAATTTCTATTGGACAATTTTTACTCTCTTCCTGTTCTGGTGACAACTGTAAAATTCTGAACTTTCTATCACTTTGTGCTCTAGTGTTAGCCAGGACAGACGGAGGACACCTCCCTCATGTTATGGAGAAGGGGGGAAGATGTCCTCTGTTCTGAAGTCCACAGGGAGGCCTGGTAACAATCCAGAGCACACAATATGTTATCAGCTCACTGGATGTCTGGCAGGATCAACAGATATGATTGGGCACTTATGGGACAGATCTAACCATTCACGTTCGATGGTATATTTAACAGACAAAATGGATTAAAAAAAGAGGTTCATTGTTTGGGTTCACATATAATTAAATTTTTTTTTTTTTAAATTCTTTATTTTCCATTTTTTTATTTTTTATTTCCAACAATAGGGTTTATACATACTTACAACTAATCAGAAAAAATAAAAAAATATATAAAAAAGAAGAGAGAGGAAAACAAATCGAATTAATATATTAATAAATTTGGATCTATACCGCTATATTATTTAATATTACCATTGGGTAAGCTCTTTCGTCTTTGACATGACATGTGTTTTTGGTTTAATGGCCCTTTAAATCCTGTCTGCCCGTCCGCTCCCCTGTATGGATTTATTTTGTGAATGGAGTGTGAGAATGTTTATTTGCAGACATCTGCTACCAATTGTGCAAGGGTTAATGCATGCCCCCATTCCCCTCCCGTCCAACCCCTCCAGCTCACAGTCCTCATGAGCATTTCCCACCGGAGCCGCTGGTTAGACAAATATCCCATCTCATTTAGACCTTGTGTTTTTCCTGTCTCTGATCTCATCGTTTAATAACAGATTAAATATAGAAGCCTAACCAGTATATAACTCACTACATCAGGGACTGGGCTGCAATGGATGAGAATAGAAGCCAACCCTGAATAACTCTGACCTAGACCCATAGCTTCCTCCTAAAAAATGATGGCACTCGTCTGTTTGGCTTTGCTTTGGCAGCTGGCGGGTTAAACTGCGCGTTCTTAGTTTATCTCTAACCTAATCTTCCAGGCCATGTGTGAAGATTGTGTCATTCCTTTAAATAGAATAGGCGAGAATTAGGCGTCTTGTGGGCTGTCGTCAGATCTGTTTGTAAAAGAGCAGGTAAATTTTCCTTTATAAGGAACTGGATTATATAAAGTCTGAAGGAATTTTTAAAACACATTTTTTTTAACCTTTTTTTTTTTTTTTTAACATGTAAAGGTGATTCGCTTAAAGGAGTTGTAAAGGCAGAAGGTTTTTTTTATCTTAATGCATTCTATGCATTAAGATAAAAAAAAAACAACCTGTGTGTAGCAGCACCCCTCTAATTACCTGAGTCCCTTTTCTCTCCAGTGATGTCCAAGATCCCCCCTCAGCCATCCAGGACACTCCTCCTGATTGGCTTAGACAGAGCAGCAGCACCTTTGGCTCCCGCGACTGTCAAAGTCAGTCAGCCAATCAGGGGAGAGAGGGGGTGGGGAAAGGTCGGGGCTCTGTCTGAATGGATACACGGAGCTCTGACTCAGCTTGGGTGCCTCCTGTAGCAAGCTGCTGGCTGAGGGGCACTCAAAAGAGGGAGGGGGACCCAAGAAGAGGAGGATCTGGGCTGCTCTGTGCAAAACCAACCACACAGAGGAGGTAAGTATAACATGTTATTTAATAGAAAAAAAACAAGCCTTTACAATGACTTTAACCTAATTTATCAATGTTTGTTTTAACAACTTTGTTTCTATCTATCTCTCTTAAAGTGGATGTAAACCCTCCATATACCCAGTGAAGTGAACCACCTCAGATGATACACAGGGATGAAACAAATCTCCCTGCATAAGTTTTACGCTCTGCTAATCTATTTATAGCATCCTCCCAAACACAAAATTCAGGCTGCTTTTATCTCAGTTAATGGAGAACTTGTCAGAAGTTATCAGGCTGATAAAAGAAGAACGGAGCAGGAGACATCTACGGAACATGGTGCTTTGAAGAGAGATAAGAAAACACTGCAGATATATGTGCCCAGCTCTAATTTCATGAATCGGGTTTACATCCACTTTAAATATACATCATAGCACTGTGATGGTGTTTGGAGGCGGCTATAGTGGGGTCTCTGGAGGCCTTGAAGGGGTTGCTATTCAGGGGGCCTAAAACGCCTCACCATCTCACCCCTTCTATGCATACCACTATGCGGGCATGGAAGGTGGGTGAGGCGCTGAGGGCACCCCAGCCAAACTCCTGGTCTCCTCACATCCCCCATGTGGCTCAACTCTAACCTATCACAGTTCAATACCATCCCGGATCCACAGGCCTGGGCCAAATACAAAATACTGACCCTTGAGCATGTTCTCACCAACAGAGAGCTCACCCCCTTTCACGTTTTACGCACCAAATTTAATGTGCCAGCACGGGCCCATTTTAGGTATTGTGAGGGGGTTAGCTCGGTAGCGGGTGTGTGTGACCCCCTGGATGGGCTCCCCACACAAAAACAGGCCCAGCAGACGGAGGTTGTGGTTTTCAAGATCAAAAGGTGCGGTTTATTTCTCTATTTACAGTGACAAAAACACAGCAAAGCAAAAAGAAACATAAACAAAATAAATCCTGGTCAGTTTGACCTCTGACTAAACATGCAGGTTTCCCTAACTAACAACTGGGATCAGCCTGGTGCTGTCCTAGTCCCTAAGTCCCTGGTTTAGTAAATGTCCAAACAAATAGCCACACAGGCTTTTTCTCACCGCACAGGGGTTCACTCTCCCTAGACAGTCCACACAGGTCTGGTTCCAGGCATGAGCAAACACCTAATGAAGCTGGGAGTTTTTATAGAGGCCTTAAACGAGCTGACAAGCTTCAGCTGGTCTCATCAACTCCCTGCCTGCACGACGCCCAGCACTCTCCCTAGAGGTATGAATCATCCATGAGCCCACTAGCCTCAGCTGGGCTTCATCAACTCTCTCCCTAGTTGTATAAGTCGGCATAAAGCCTGAATCTGGGAGAAATATACCTACCCCCCTGGATGCAACCAGGTGACTTTACCTTCCTGCTGTCACAGTATCTTTAAATCGCTCATGCCTACAGGTGTCAGTTCTTAGGCCAACCAGTTGAATTGGCATAGAGAATAATAGAGAGCGGGAACAGCACTCACAATGCCACATCCATATATTTGAGAGGGGAACATAGAAGATTACTCAGGAGGGGTGACCAAAGGTCGGACTTTAAAGGCAAGAAAACAATAGAGATGGCAAAAAATTATATATTTTAATTAAAGAAAAAAAATTACAAATTGATTAACAGTGTTCAAGAATTAAAACCATACAAGATGATACAAAGTATAGATTCGGTCCCTTGTGCGTCTACGCGTTTCGCCGTGAGGCTTCTTCAGGACGAACAAAAATAACAAGAACAGAGAACAAGTCTCACCATCTTGAAATGGACAGGATCTGTTATATAAACGTCCGAAATCGGAAAATCTATATAGACGAGGAAAAATTCCATAGGAAGTATAGTAGAGATATCATGTATATCTGGGATTCTGCTCACAGGTCAGATAAGAATAGGCAAACGCTCCCTGTGTGGGAGATGTCCAATATAGGAAATGCCGTAGCATATCATTCATAGTTTGGCAAGTATAAAATGTGTCACTTAGTGGGGGCAGGCATCCAAGGTATGAAACTTATAAGGTTCACAGACGGCAAAGTGCAAAACCAGAGGTCCAATAAGGCATACCAAACTGGTGGAGTAGTGTGTGACCCGCCTCGTGTGTAGATCCAAAAAAGGAAGATAAGGATCGTTGGATGTGCAATATGTGCCCCCAGGAGACAGCCGCGTGCTGTACACTGGGGGCACATATTG
This sequence comes from Rana muscosa, assembly GCA_029206835.1. NCBI lineage: Eukaryota > Metazoa > Chordata > Amphibia > Anura > Ranidae > Rana > Rana muscosa. The sequence goes on along the minus strand of CM055127.1, from coordinate 152,436,455 downwards.
CACATCCAACGATCCTCATCTTCCTTTTCCTTTTCCCCTCTTGAATTGGCATACTCAGGGCTCGAATCCACCCTTCGGGTGAAAGACTTGGAGAAACCCACGTCTCAGCTCTACGGGTCCCTGCTGGTTGCTGCTAACCCTGAGTTGTCCTCCCTCCGCAGGAAATGGGTGGGGGACATACCGGAGCTGGACAAGGACGACTGAAGAGAGATTTGGGACTTTCCCTTCTCCCCTCTGGTCTCAGCTAGGGACAAACTGGTCCAAGACAAAATTGTGCATAGAGCTCACTACACACCTCACAGGCACCAGATGTATCCAGCGCATTCTCCAGCGTGCTGGCATTGCTCCTACCAACCGGGTGACTTTGTCCACATTTTCTGGGTTTGCCCAGCAATCGAACATTATTGGAAGGATGTACTCCAGGTGATTGCTAAGGTCACTAAGGCTCGTGTTCCTTTTGATCCTAAATATTGTCTGCTGGGGCTGGTGGAACAAATGCCAATGCTCAGAGCCAGGAAAATACTCCTATCCCTACTATTGTACTATGCTCGTAAGGCCATTACGATGAACTGGAAACAATCATCTCCCCCCTCTGTCAGATTCTGGAAATGGCTAGTGAATGCCAGTTTGCCCTTATATAAAGCCGCCTACTAGGGCAGGGGTTGTCCACAAAAATTTGAAAAGGTATTGACCTGTTGGCTAGATGATGATACCACGCTAACTGGTGCAGTAACCAATTCCTAGATTAACAATATATCTCTAGTCTGTTATATTGACCCAATTATTCTCATGTTGCATCATCCTGTCGGTACCAATTTGAGCACATATTCTCCTGAAGTATAAGTTGGTTGTTTATGTTGTGCCCTGTTGCAATATGTTGCTGCATATATATACGTCATAGCACCAAATGTTGCTGGACACCTGACCCTCACACCTATATGAGCTTGTTGGATATTCCATTGGAAAACCCTGGCTCTTCTGCAATGGCTTTGGGAAAGATTTTGGCCTTTTTTAGTGGGAATTTGTGCTTATTCAGCCTTATACTGTACAGCTTAAAACAGCAATTGTGAAGTCAGGTTGGACGAAGAGACCTAGCTAGCAATCCGCATTCCAAAGTTGTTCAGTAGGGTTGAGGTCAGGTCTCTGTGCAGACCCCTTGAGTTTCTCCACACCAAACTCTTCAAATCATGTCTTTATGGAGCTGGCTTTGTACAGTCATGCTGGAACAGAAAAGGCTTCACCAATATCTGGACGAGCGCGATTGCCTAAAATGGCAATTGTTTGATTTCTGTTACCAAATTCTGGTGGACACCTAACCCTCACACCTATATGAGCTTGTTGGGCATCCCATTGTAAAACCCTGGCTCTTCTGCAATGGCTTTGGGCAAAATTTTGGTGTGTTTTGGGTACCGTTTTTATCGGCGTATAACTCACACTTTTTTCCCCTTAAAATCAGGGGAAAATCTGGGGTGCGTGTTATACACCGATCCCCACTGTCTCTGAGGGCAAGAGGAGCGCCGCCGACATAGACCGAGCTGAGTGTGCTAGGCTCGCTCGGAGTCACGCCCAGTCCCGCCTCCTAGCCTTTACGTCCTGCCATTGGACCGGGGTTGTGTCCATCATAGGAGCTGGGCCAAGGGGCAGGACTGCGAGACGAGCCGAGAGGAGCCGAATACACAGGACATCCGGCTCTTTATCCCGGCGACGCTAAACTTAAAAACACATCATGCTGCAATTTTGATCAAGGCTGCAGATGGACGCTGGGCAAGGCTGCAGATGGACACTGATAAGGCTGCATTGATGGGCATTTAAAATGTAAGATGTAAGTGTTCACTAGGGTTGAGGTTAGGGCTCTGTGCAGACCACTTGAGCTTCTCCACATCCAACTTTTCAAACTGTGTCTTTGTGGAGCTGGCTTTGTGCACAGAGGAGTACAGTCATGCTGGAGCAGAAAAGGACCTTTTCCAATCTGTTATCACATGGTTGGAAAAGCACAACTGTCTAAAATGACAATTGTCGTTTCAATTAATCCCAAAGGTGTTCAGTAGGGTTGAGGTCAGGGCTCTGTGCAGACCACTTGAGACCCTGTTTATATGAAGCTGGCTTTGTCCACAGGGACAAAGTAATGCTAGGACGGAAAATAACCTTCTCCAATCTATCATTACAAGGTTGGAAGAGCACAATTGTCTAAAATGTCTTGGTATGCTGTAGCATTAACTGTAACCTTCACTGGAAACACCTAAAATGAGTCAATTGGTGGTATGCCCACATATTTGGATAGCTTCTGGCTGCTTCTTGAAGGATTTGATGATGTCACTGGGCCTTCATCTTGGATCCTGGAAAATCGGAGGATTCCATATCTCACACATGCTAAAGCTTTGTGTAGTAGCACATCTTTGTGGGACTTGTGATCCTTAGCTTTTCTAGGATCCTACAAGAAAGCTCTGTAATGTTACCCCAGGTTTTTTTTTTGCTTTCACTGAGGGGGTGATTGCTGCACAAGAGCAGATGTCACATTTTATTTTACAAAAGGGTTATTTTGTTTTAGAAAGGTATACAGAAGATCATGTGGTACAGTGTCACGCTAGAGATTACATAAGGAACGTGTAATTGCGACGTTGAATGGCCCTAGGAGAGCATCAGATGTCACAATGAAGACGTCAACCTCTTAGTTACGGGAAAGCGAAAATATAGGGGGACAATGTGCAGAGAGAGAAGAGGATTGTGATGTCTGAAAATTTGGGAAGAAAAGGAAAGGCAAATGGGGAAGGATTGCGGTCCACTCGGACATTATTGTGTTGTCGACTGAATTTTCATGGGACGTGCACTTTAATTTTATTTTTTGTACACCTAACCCTCCAGAGGCTGACAGATGCTGCAGGAAGATGGTTGGACGATTGTTTTTCTTCCTCGTTTGTTATTGATTTCCGTAAGTTCAGCAAGGCTGTTGGAGCACCTGTGAAAAATTTTACAATGATTGGACGCCTGAATGGACACACTGGATGTTTCCTGCAACCAATGCCACTCATTGTTTCCTCTACTTTGTAATCATGATCTGCAAAATTAATCTACACTATGAGCTGCAATTTTTAACTGAGGGTAAAACAAAGACCCTTTCTCGTTATTTTGGCTTGTCACACTGCTCATCTCTACCTAATAAGGGTGTGTAGATCCTTCTGGATTGGCTTACCTTCCGAACAGATTATAGACCAAGTTGTGTTTTTGATCTAGTTAGAGAGGGTTGTGCTGTCTCATCCTCTGACCAGGTGACCCCCCCCCCCCCCCTTGCTTTTGCTCCCATCCTTTTTCTTTCCCCTCCATAGAAGAAACTTGAAGCTGAAGTTTATTGAAGCAGAATCTGCCTTTTGGATAATGCTGCCTTAAATGGGCATCAAAAGAACAGCCAGCGAGATGTGCACAGAGTTTGTGCTTCGTCCTGGGTGGTGACACTCGTAAACCCTGACGTTGTCTAATGCTTTGTGCCAGTAAGCTCTGCCAGTAGCCGTATACATAGCAGATGGCTAAAGTAGATTTTGTTGATCAAATTCCCAACTTAAATGAATGAACAAGGATACACAGTCCGCATTAAGGAATCACAATATGATGCTGGGGGTCATTCACAATCACAAAGGGGGAAAATCAAACATAAGCCAAACAGCATTTTACTTTTGCCATCTTCAGTTCCTGTGGGTAACATCTTCGTGATGGCTGACCTCCGCTTGTGACCTGCGCACTCCGAGACATTTCCTACTTCTTGACACCCAGCAATATTCAGGTGATGTATGGGGCTTTTTTTTTTTTTTCTCCCGAGGGGGGGCCTGTGATTTGTTACTAACCTATTAGAGAAATTGTTTGTGTGCTCTGCTGATCTGTTCGGCCTCAAGACAAAAGTAAATGGAGACGTGGAAACTGGAGCCATCTCTACAAGACCTGGGTTTTCTCTGCACAATATTGATGCCCATGTGACTGTTGGATGCCTTAGGGAAAATGTTGGCTTTGTTGTATCGTGTACTGTTACTCTACTCACTTTCAAACTGAACTCCAGGCAGATATAAAAATAAAAGCCTTTTTAATCCATATATCTTCTTCTTCTTTTTTTTTTTTTTTGTGGGGCTGGGATTAAATGCATTTTAAAAATGTAGGTGATCACTAACTGTGAACTTTCTTATATGGTTTCTTTTGGTGTGTTAAAGCTGTAGTTTAGTCCACTTTTATTTTGCTATCCCTGGTTCCTCAATACCCACCTCATCAACATGCTCATGAAATCTATTAAAGCAGAGCTCCCTGAATGTTTTGTTTTTGTTTTCTTTCCATGTGGTGGGGCTGTGCCCACACTTCATGGGTTAACTGCTCATTTTGTCTAGAGCTTCTACTTACCCGATCCTTCGATCCTCCAGAAAATGTCACTCTCCTACGTCCAGCAGTGGAATGCTAGTGCTGTCCTCGCACTCAGAGCCGGTCTAGGCTTGATGATATCAGGAACAGTTCACCACACAAGACCGCTAGACCTCAATTTGGCAAGAGCACCAGGGTCCGGTCTTGCGCTAGGAGGATCAGTGGATTAGGTGCGTACGCTAAATTGCCAAAAGTATTGGGAGGCCTGCTTTTACACGCACATCAACTTTAATGGCATCCCAGTCTTAGTTCGTAAGGTTCAACTTTGAGTTGGCCCACCCTTTGCAGCTATAACAGCTTCAACTCTTCTGGGAAGGCTGTCTACAAGTTAGAGCTGCACGATTATTCGTTTAAGGAATCAAAATCGCGATTCTACTCCCCTCCCGATCTTTAAACCGCATTACCCCGATTCTATGTAACAAGTGCAGAGTTCTCTGCTCACTTCTGACAGCTGACAAAAAAATAATCCAGGCAGCCTTCCAAGTTTTATCTCAACATTGGAGATGAGCAGAAACATTGTAACATTTCCTTCTCAGATCAAAGGAATGAACTGCCATCTGTAAATGAGGTCAGTTTAACCACTTAGAATAAACCTTTTTCTGACACTTGTTGCCTACAAGTTTAAAATCAGTATTTATTTTTTTTGTCTAAAAAAACTACTTGGAACCCCCAAACAGTATATATAATTTTTTTTAGCAGAGACCCTAGAGAATGAAATGGTGGTTGCAATATTTTATGTCACATTGTATTTGCGCAGCAGTCTTTCAAACGCAATTTTTGGGGAAAAATTACACTTTAACTTTAAAGAAAAAATTAACCGGTAAAGTTAGCCCAATTTTTTTGTGTAATGTGAAAGATGATGTTGCGCCATGGGAATCATGATCTTTATTCTAAGCAAAAAAATTGTAATTCTCATTTTAGCCAAAATCGTGTAGCTCTACCACAAGGTTTAGGAGTGTGTCTATGGAAGGTGTCTCAAAGTACCGGCCCGCGGACCGGTTACAAATGGCCCGCAGGCAGGGCCAATCCTAGGCGGGTGCGACATGTGGCAGGACGCAGCGGCTGGGAGCTTTCTCTCTCCGTCTCCTCTTCCCCCGCATGCTGCTGCAGCCCAGCGCACACAACACAGAAGAGCAGAGCGGAGGGAGGATCCGCCCATCTCCCCGCCCGCCTAGGTCTATCGAACAGTGCCCGGGACGTACGGCGCATGCGCCGTACGTAATACCACAACAGCTGATTTTATGATGATGAGACGGCGCCTGCGCACAATAGCTGACTGAAGACATTTTTCAGTCAGATTGTGCCGAGGCACCTTCATGTAGGTGAGGGGTGGAACTTAACATGAAGGGGGCGAATGTTTTTAAGGATGGCCACTGCTGCAAAGTTGGGGGCAGAATTTTAAACGTTTAGCTAGCTAAATAGGCCCAGATTTGTTTGGGCATCGATAAAAATTCGGGCCCCATCTTTGCAGCACTGGCCATCATTGAAAACATCCGCGCCCTTCATGTTAAATTCCGCCCCTCACCTACATGAATGTGCCACGGCAGCGCTAGGCACAATCTGACTGAAAAATGTCTTCAGTCTGCTATTGTGCGCAGGCGCCGTCTCGCAGACACAACAGCTGATCGTAAAATCATCTGTTGTGCTTATTACGTACAGCGCATGCGCAGTTCGTCACGGGCACTATTCGATAGCGGGCACTTTTCGACAGAACACCGGCCCCGGATCCAGGGTCCTGCTGCCATCTCAGGGCGGAAGATTGTGGCGTGCTCTGCCACTAGGCCTGTGATGAAGATGAAGCCAGGACCTGAAAGGGGAGGACAAGGGAGGCAGAAGATCAGGCCACCAGCTGACTGCCAGGAGGAGAGGTAAGTCCTTAGTTGAGTGACTGGGGTTGAAATATTTAAAGAGGGGGTATTTGTGGAGTGTGTGTGGGGGGTATTTGTGGAGTGTAATGGGGGTATTTGTGTGAAGTGGAGTATGGGGGGGCATTTTTGGAGTGTATGGGATATTGCTGGGTGTTAATAGTGCATCCTCTGACACCAATGCTGGGGGTTAATGGTGCGTCCGCTGAACCAATGCTGGGGGTTAATAGTGCGTCCGCTGACACCAATGCTGGGTATTAATAGTGCGTCCGCTGACACCAATGCTGGGTATTAATAGTGCGTCCGCTGACACCAATGCTGGGTATTAATAGTGCGTCCGCTGACACCAATGCTGGGTATTAATAGTGCGTCCGCTGACACCAATGCTGGGTATTAATAGTGCGTCCGCTGACACCAATGCTGGGTATTAATAGTGCGTCCGCTGACACCAATGCTGGTGTAGCGGGGTGTTCCCCTTTAATGCAGAGAGATAAGAAGTTCCAGGTGAGAGGTGAGTCGGGAGGAAGTAAAGAGACATTACTGGAAGTGAAAGCAGAGGAGAGAAAGAGACTACATCTCCCAGTACATCTTGCAGCACCCAGGGTGCATTGCTCCAGAACAGAGACTGCTGGGGCAGACTTTATAAAGGGGAGGCGGAGTTTTGGTCGCTCTCTTTGGATCCCCCTCTCCTAGCAAGAGGATCTCTGTGCTGAACTGCTGTGTGCACAAGGCCTGAAGCCTGGGCCGTGTGCTCCTTTCCAAAGAGCCCTCTGCCAGCCTAGCAGAGCCTTAGAGACATCTAATCCTCCTTGCTGCAGTACACCAGAAGGATTGAAGACTTGGATGTCGGTGGATTCCTGTTCCTAGACGAATCGATGGAGGAAACGGACTTGGACTTGTCCAGGTGGTGAGAGCTGTTTAAAGACAGATACTTTATCTTTACTATTCGTTGGGATTACAAAGTTGTTCTTCAAGTGCACCACCGAGAGATTGCTAGCGAATATTGTTTCACTGAACTTCCATTTAGATCAGTCAGGCCTGACTGTATAGGTAGACATTGCTGGGTGTTAGTCTACCCATGAGGGGAAGTAGCTGTAAAAGGGCAGCGCTAGAGTTGCATAGCAATACTTTATTATTCTGATTACTCTGTTTATCTTTATTACTGTTTATTGCAGGGATCTGCAACTTGTTATACTGTTGTTTATTACTTGCCCATTAGCCTCAGTAAAATATCTGGGTAAAGTACATTTGGTGTCAGTTCCGCTTACTTTAATAGGAGTTTTAAAGTATATTCTGTGTATGTTTGTTATAGGACTGCGTCACCAACAGTTGCGATCACGCGGTCCTATCTCTCTATCACCAGCTGTGCCACGGGAGGTTAGAGCCGATTGCCGGGGGTTGACAGCGGTGCACTGCAGGGCCCAAATCAATATCAGCGGCTCTCTTAACTGGGGGTAGCGCTTCACGTGGGGGCTCGAGTCCGGGATCCTTGTACGTTGCACGCTGCAATCAAGCCGGTCAGAAGTACCAGCATGGACCCGCTGGCAATGTCACAGTGGTGCGCAGCGATTGGCGCCGATCCAACCGCGGCGGTAGTCATTGTACTCCCGGGGGAAAGATGGAAGGAAGAGGAGATAAAACAGCTCGTATTGTTACTGTCTCCGAGCCACAAAGCATGGGTGATGGATTTTAGGCCAGATCCAGTGATCTCGTTTACATACGCACTGGTAGAATGGAAAAACGAAATCCCAGAGCATTTTAAAAGTCAGAGTATACAAGCCATAGATAATCAGATCTATCACTTGATACATACGCTGCCAGTGAAGGAAGAATGGTTTCAGACACCAAAGCCATCACTCCCACAATTATCTCCACCACTATCCCCTAAAGCAGAAAAGCTTAAGGAACTATTAAGCCCGGGATCACCGCTGGCCGCTATAGGGCCTGAATTGTTGAATGCTCTAGGAGACCTTGTAATTAAGTGCCAGAAAAGCAGTACGGTGCATGTGGAGGCCGGTTACCGGAAGCTTAGCACCTTCTCAGGGAAGCTCCCCGTCCCTGCGGGGGAGGAAGATTTTGACACTTGGGTGGAACAGGCATTGCAGGCAGTAGAAGCATGGGAGGTGCCTGAGGCACAGAAGAGACAGCGAGTCTTAGAAAGTCTGAATGGTGCCGCGGCAGAAGCGGTGAAGAGCTTCCGGTTTGGAAATGAAAACTGTACAGCTCAAGATTGCCTGGCCATGCTGCAGGAAGCGTTTGGTCAGCTGGAGAAGGTGTCAGAGATGATTTATCAAATTGAACACACTCTCCAGCAGCCGAATGAGAAACTGTCAGAATATGTTAGAAGGCTGAACAGGCAGTTATGCAAGATTGTACTGAAGAAGGGAATGCTGCCCAAAGATGCAGATGAAGCACGCATGAAGCAGATCATGAGGGGAGCGCGGCGCTCAGACCCAGTCTGGCTGCACCTGAAAACCTCAGGAGGAGGAATGTCACTAACCTACTCTGATCTAATAAAAATTATTAGGGACGAAGAGGCGCTGCAGGAAGATCAGCAGGTGGCCAAGGCGAATGTCACACCTGTACCAGTGTTGGTCCATTCGGTCAAGAGCCCAGAAAGAGATGCGGAGGTTGACACTCTGAAATCGCAAATGGCCCAAGTGTTGGAGATGCTGACCTCTTTGATGGAGAAAGATCAGAGAAGACGAGAGAAACCAAGCCCAAGAAAGGAGTTGTTCCCGAACACCTCAGCACCGGCCTCCCTACAGGACCGAGAAGAGGTGATTTGCTATAACTGCGGAGGGAGTGGCCACTTTGCTAACGTATGCTCCAGCCCAAAGAAGAAGAGAACAGATAATTGCAAGCCGGCGGGAAACTCCAAAGGGCCCCGGTGAAGGAGTCAACCGGGTGCCCATCATCTTCAGTGCGCTCCAAACTAAAAAAAAAGGCCAAGAATGGAGGAGACAAAACTCCTAGGAGGAGGTATAGTACACCCCCACCAAGATGTACCCCAGAGGGAGGGGGCAAGACCCCTCAGTGGAAGTACAGCACCCCAAAGAAGGAACATCCACCTAAAAGGAACAATAACATCCCTCAGCGGGTTTGTGCCCCCATTGAGAGGGAGAAAGTCAATGCATGCCAGGCTCAGGAAAAATTAAAGTCCAAAAGGAGCAGGGCAAGGGTCGAAAGCCAAAAAAAAGAGGTGACCCCAGTCCGGCCATACCCAAAGGAACTGGTGGGCCCGTCTCCTACTGTGCCCATTCAAGTGGAAGGAGTCTATACTAAAGCTCTTTTGGACACCGGAGCACAGGTGACTTTACTATACCGGGACTTCTATGATAGGCACTTGAGTCATCTGCCTATCCAGAAGATAGAAGAGCTGGAGATATGGGAACTTGGAACCCAGAGTTTCCCTTATGATGGGTACCTGCCCATAAAGATGACTTTTGACCCATCCGTGGCTGGGAAGGCTGAAGTGTTTGACACCCTGGCAGTTGTGTGTCCCCGGCCGCCTGGAGCCAGCAAGATTTCCCTGATCATTGGGACAAACACGGATCTAGTCAGGAGACTCCTGACCCCTCTAGTGAAAGAGAGAAACCATTCAGCCACCAAAATCCATCCCATGCTAAAGACGGCCTACCAACGACTGGTCTTAGAGCAGAAGACCCCGGGAGAGGGGATAGGGAAGGTGTGGAGACTTGGCAGAGAAGGAGTAGTGCTACAGCCCGGAGAAGTAACCTGTCTTGGGGCCACTGTGAAGCTTTCGTGGGAACAACCTGGCCCCTTTGTCATGCTGGAATCAGACCCAAGGGAAGAGTCCTCAGGCCTGGAAGTGATACCAGAAGTGATTCCGTTCAAGGCCCTGAAGAAGGCCCATGGCAGAGTTCCGGTGAGTGTTAGGAACACTACGGGAGGACCCATGGAGATCCCTGCCAGAGTGTTGCTTGGTCAGGTGAGCCCTGCTGCCCCGGTCACTTGGTCCGAAGTCAAGGGGACGGGTGACGGAGGAGATGTTTGGGAGAAACTGTCCGTGGAAAACCCGAACCTACCCAGGGCTTGGAAAGAAGAGCCAAGGCCCAGCTGACCAGGTGGGAGAAGATCTTTTCCGAAGATGAATTCGATGTGGGGTGTGCAAGAAGTGCCACCCATCGGATCCGCCTCCAAGAAGATAAGCCCTTCCGAGAGAGGGTCAGGCGGGTCCCCCTGGCAGATCTGGAGGATCTGAGGGAACAACTTGTAGAACTAAAGAAGACTGGTGTGATCCGGGAGTCTAGAAGTCCCTATGCCTCCCCAATCGTGGTGGTCAGAAAGAAGAATGGGTCGTTGAGGCTTTGTATCGATTACAGGACTCTCAACAGGAGAACCATCCCTGACCAATACACCACGCCAAGGATAGAAGATGCCCTACAAAGTTTGTCTGGAGCCAAATGGTTCAGTGTGATGGACCTCAAGAGTGGGTACTATCAAATCCCTATGCACCCAGAAGACAGGGAGAAGACAGCCTTCATAACCCCGGTGGGATTCTTCGAATTCAATAGGATGCCTCAGGGTCTGTCTGGAGCTCCTGCTACCTTTCAACGCCTTATGGAGAAGACTGTTGGAGACATGAATCTTATAGAAGTCCTTGTGTACTTGGACGATGTCATTGTCTTTGGAAGAACCTTGGAAGAACATGAAGCCAGGTTGGAGAAAGTATTGAGAAGACTCAGCGAAGAGGGACTTAAGCTTTCCCCCGAGAAGTGCCGGTTCTACCAGTCTTCTGTGAACTATCTGGGGCACATAGTGTCTGAAGAAGGGGTGGCCACAGATCCTGAGAAGTTGGAAGCAGTCACTTCCTGGCCACGACCCATCACAGTAACAGAGCTCAGATCCTTCCTGGGGTTCTGCTCCTATTATAGGAGGTTTGTGGAGGGGTTTGCTCGGATTGCCCGCCCGTTGAATGAATTGCTAAAGGCAGAAGGGGAAGAGGATGACTCAGGGCCCAGGAGGCCTGGTGAGTCAGTTCAAGATCAGTGGAACCCAAGGTGTGAAGAGGCCTTTCATGCTCTGAAGAGGAGCTTAACCACTGCCCCAGTCCTGGCCTACGCCGACCCTACCAGACCTTATGAATTACATGTGGATGCCAGCCATGAGGGTCTAGGTGGTGTACTCTACCAAGAACATGAAGGACAACTGCGACCAGTGGCCTATGTGAGCAGGAGCCTGACCCCCTCAGAAAAGAATTACCCCACTCATAAGCTGGAATTCCTGGCCCTCAAATGGGCGGTAGTAGACAAGCTAAAAGACTACTTGTATGGGGCAGAGTTTACTGTGAAGACAGACAACAACCCCCTGACCTACCTCTTCACCACCGCGAAACTAGATGCCACCGGACACAGGTGGTTGGCCGCATTGTCTGGATTCAACTTCAGTCTGAAGTACAGACCAGGAGCCGGAAATAGGGATGCAGATGCCCTGTCCCGGAGGTCTCATGCCACGACAAATGACTGGGAAGATTGGACCCAAGTGGCACCGGACGGGGTGCGGGCCCTTTGTCAAGGGGCTGAATTCCAAGCCAGAGGAGGCTCCAGAGCAGAAGAAATAGGGGTTACCATGGTAGGAGTCCCCAAACACTATTGTGGGGTAACTCAACTGGAGGAAGACAACCTACCGAGACTGTCCAAGAAGGAGTTGAGGTGTGACCAATTGGAAGACCCCATGGGGAGATTGGTCCTCGAAGCCCTGGAGAATCAGGATCCCAACAAATTCCTACATCACCCCTCAAAGGAGGCTCGCCTGTTGAGGAAGGAATTGGACAGGCTACAGGTACATCAGGGAGTGGTCTACCGAAGGGGCCCCTCTGATGACTCAGAAGATAAGTGGCAGTTATTTCTTCCAGAGAAGCACCGAGAGACTGTACTAATTGCCCTGCATGACCATCATGGTCACCTAGGGGCAGAAAGGACCTTCCAGCTTGTCAGAAATCGGTTCTATTGGCCCTGCATGAGGGCAGAAGTAGAGGAGTATTGCCATTCCTGTGCACGATGCATTCAGAGAAAGACCCTACCCCATCAAGCTGCCCCAATGGGCCACTTACAGAGTCAAGGCCCAATGGATCTGGTATGCATTGACTTTCTCTGCCTCGAACCCGACCTGAGTGGATTGGGGAATGTTCTGGTAATAACCGACCATTTCACCCGCTATGCTCAAGCTTTCCCAACCAAAGACCAGAAGGCATCCACCGTGGCCAAGATACTTATGGAGAAGTATTTTGTCCATTACGGACTACCACAGAGACTCCACTCAGATCAAGGAAGGGACTTTGAGAGTCGGTTGATCCGAAGACTTTTGGATTCATTAGGAATAAAGAAGACCAGAACCACGCCTTACCACCCACAAGGAGATGCTCAGCCGGAGAGATTTAACCGGACCCTGCTCAACATGTTGGGAACCTTAGAAACAGAGAAGAAGCAACACTGGAGTCAGCACATATCAGCCCTAGTACATGCCTATAACTGTACCACAAGTGACGCCACTGGCTACTCCCCTTATCGACTTATGTTTGGGAGAGAAGCAAGGCTACCTGTGGACCTGGCCTTTGGCACTTCTATAGACAATACCTCAGCTACATCCCACAAGGGATACGTGGACAGACTTAGACGTAGCTTGCAGGTGGCCTATGAACAAGCCCAGGCGGCTTCGGATCAAAGGGGGGGCCCGCAACAAGAGAAATTTTGATCTGAAGGTTCGAGTGCAAGATCTGCAGCCCGGGGACCGAGTACTGCTACGCAATCTGGGGGTCCCTGGAAAACACAAGCTTGCCGACAGGTGGAGATCTGAGCCCTATGTTGTCTGTAGGAAGTTGCCCGGTTTGCCTGTCTACAAACTAAAGCCAGAAGGAAAGGTGGGTCCACTGAAGACGTGGCATCGGAACCACCTGCTCCCACTTGCTGAGGCAGTCAGAATACCTCCCGTGAGAGACTCCCCTGAACCGGCCTCTATCCTGGATATTCCTAGGCCGAACACTCGGTCCCAGACCTCTCGAGCCAAAGATGGGGAGGCCTCCCAATTGAGTACAGAAGAAGGTGGAGAACTGGACTGGCTGTGGCCTCCCTCGACTCTGGGAACGTCCGCCATAGATCTCCCAAATGGAGGGGATACCCCAGATGCAACGCTGAATCCGGAGGCTACTGAATTCATACCCTTCAGTCCCTCAGCTGATTAGTGGGAAGATGTTCCTGACACTTGCGCAGAGGAGGACTCTAGAGATTCCATACGTCAGTCGACTTCTGAATCAGAGGTTCCAGAACCAGCAATGTTACCTGAACTTACTCCTGAAGAAGAGCCTGTGGTGCTGGAGTCAGAAGCACCAAGAGAGCAGAGGGCTCGCAGAGTCATCAGGCCTCCCAAGAAACTAACTTACCCCCAAATGGGGACGAGCTCAGAGGACTCTGTTGTAACGGCTAGGAGAAGTGTTGAACAACCTGATCCCTCCACCGTCCATTTGGTGGAGGGCAACCCCAGCTCACTCTCTGGCACAGTTAGGCAGGCCACTCATGGTAGTGTGACCTGTGGGCAAGAGAGTTCCATCCCAAAGTTTTGGTGGGAATTCCCTATGCCAACATCATGCTCGACATTGTCCAAAATGGTAAACAGTATTTGTTGAAGTTTATCTTTGGGGACCAAAGAGTTCAAGTGGGGGGAGTGTGTAGCGGGGTGTTCCCCTTTAATGCAGAGAGATAAGAAGTTCCAGGTGAGAGGTGAGTCGGGAGGAAGTAAAGAGACATTACTGGAAGTGAAAGCAGAGGAGAGAAAGAGACTACATCTCCCAGTACATCTTGCAGCACCCAGGGTGCATTGCTCCAGAACAGAGACTGCTGGGGCAGACTTTATAAAGGGGAGGCGGAGTTTTGGTCGCTCTCTTTGGATCCCCCTCTCCTAGCAAGAGGATCTCTGTGCTGAACTGCTGTGTGCACAAGGCCTGAAGCCTGGGCCGTGTGCTCCTTTCCAAAGAGCCCTCTGCCAGCCTAGCAGAGCCTTAGAGACATCTAATCCTCCTTGCTGCAGTACACCAGAAGGATTGAAGACTTGGATGTCGGTGGATTCCTGTTCCTAGACGAATCGATGGAGGAAACGGACTTGGACTTGTCCAGGTGGTGAGAGCTGTTTAAAGACAGATACTTTATCTTTACTATTCGTTGGGATTACAAAGTTGTTCTTCAAGTGCACCACCGAGAGATTGCTAGCGAATATTGTTTCACTGAACTTCCATTTAGATCAGTCAGGCCTGACTGTATAGGTAGACATTGCTGGGTGTTAGTCTACCCATGAGGGGAAGTAGCTGTAAAAGGGCAGCACTAGAGTTGCATAGCAATACTTTATTATTCTGATTACTCTGTTTATCTTTATTACTGTTTATTGCAGGGATCTGCAACTTGTTATACTGTTGTTTATTACTTGCCCATTAGCCTCAGTAAAATATCTGGGTAAAGTACATTTGGTGTCAGTTCCGCTTACTTTAATAGGAGTTTTAAAGTATATTCTGTGTATGTTTGTTATAGGACTGCGTCACCAACAGTTGCGATCACGCGGTCCTATCTCTCTATCACCAGCTGTGCCACGGGAGGTTAGAGCCGATTGCCGGGGGTTGACAGCGGTGCACTGCAGGGCCCAAATCAATATCAGCGGCTCTCTTAACTGGGGGTAGCGCTTCACGGGGTATTAATTGTGCGTGCGCTGACACCAATGCTGGGTATTAATAGTGCGTCCGCTGACACCAATGCTGGGTATAAACTGTGCGTGCGCTGACACCAATGCTGGGGGTTAACGGTGCGTGCGCTGACACCAATGCTGGGGGTTAACGGTGCGTGCGCTGACACCAATGCTGGGGGTTAACGGTGCGTGCGCTGACACCAATGCTGGGGGTTAACGGTGCGTGCGCTGACACCAATGCTGGGGGTTAACGGTGCGTGCGCTGACACCAATGCTGGGGGTTAACGGTGCGTGCGCTGACACCAATGCTGGGGGTTAACGGTGCGTGCGCTGACACCAATGCTGGGGGTTAACGGTGCGTGCGCTGACACCAATGCTGGGGGTTAACGGTGCGTGCGCTGACACCAATGCTGGGGGTTAACGGTGCGTGCGCTGACACCAATGCTGGGGGTTAACGGTGCGTGCGCTGACACCAATGCTGGGGGTTAACGGTGCGTGCGCTGACGCCAATGCTGGGGGTTAACGGTGCGTGCGCTGACGCCAATGCTGGGGGTTAACGGTGCGTGCGCTGACGCCAATGCTGGGGGTTAACGGTGCGTGCGCTGACGCCAATGCTGGGGGTTAACGGTGCGTGCGCTGACGCCAATGCTGGGGGTTAACGGTGCGTGCGCTGACGCCAATGCTGGGGGTTAACGGTGCGTGCGCTGACACCAATGCTGGGAGAAAGAGTTTACATGCGGCCCCCATGTATGGATGTGAAAACTTGTCCTGTGGCCCTCCAGGTAATTTGAGTTTGAGACCCCTGGTCTATGTGGGAATGTTTGACTATTCTTCCAGAAGCGCATTGATGTCTTTATGGACCTGGCATTGTGCACTGGCCCAAATCATTTGGTAGAGGGCGGAATATGGTGTTGTTTTTTTTTTTTCAGGTGTTAGGCTTGGCCCCTGATTTCCAGTGAAGGGAACTCTTAAGATGTCAGCATACCAAGACATTTTGGACAATTTTATGTTCCAAACTTTGTGGGAACAGTTTGCCTCTTCCTGTTCCAACATGACTGCGTACCACTGCACAAAGCAAGGTTCATAAAGACATGGATGAACGAGTTTGGGGTGGAGGAACTTGACTGGCCTGCACAGAATCCTGACCTCAACCTGATAGAATACCTTTGGGATGAATTAGAGTGGAGACTGCCAGCCAGGCCTTCTCATCCAACATCAGTGCCTGACCTCACAAATGCACTTCTGAAAGAATGATCAAACATTCCCATAGACACTCCTAAACCTTGTGGACAGCCTTCCCAGAAGAGTTGAAACTGTTATAGCTGCAAAGGGCGGGCCAACTCAATATTGAACCCTACGGACTAAGACTGGGATGCCATTAAAGTTTATGTGTGTGTAAAGGCAGGCGTCCCAATACTTTTGGTATTCTGTTTTTTTCTGCTCTGCAGTCCGCTAGACAAAAATGAGCAGTTAACCCATTCAGTGCAGAGATGGGGAAAGTTTTTTTCTTGCCCGCAATGCTGCTTCAAATAACTTTTCCATTTTTATTACACAGTATACCTAATGTTGGACCCAGTGACATCATCACTGGGTCTCTATGCAATGCAGACAGATCATGGCTGGTGAGAGGGCCTGACAGTGTGCTATGCATAGCTTTCTGGAAATGGGAAGCTGTGGTAATGACCACATGTGATGTTGAAAGAACTAAAATCCAATGCATGAAAAAGGGGGGTGGGCCAGGGACAGACAGTTTGGGAGGAAAGCTCACAGTGTGCAGTAACACAAGAGTAAGTAATTTCAGTACAGTGGATGAGCCTATACTACTAATGTGTAAGACTAAAAGTTAAGTCTGGAGTTCAGCTTTAAATACGTTATAAAAAAAGTGTATTTTTGCATTCAATAGGTGTAAAAAAAAAAAAAAAAAAGCCTGTTGATCCTGCCAGAAATGTTGTCAGCTGATAACTTGCTGTGCTACATTCTTAGTTACCGTACATTGCTCTGTTATTTTTGAGGACTGGCCAAACTCACTCCAATCTTGCAAACTTTTTTCTTTTACTCTAATGGAATCAGGATGGGTCATTCCCGCTTCGCAGATCACCTCTTTGTTTACGTGGGCTGCAGGGCGTGGCAGGACCCAGCCTCGCAGCTCATTGGATTAAAAAATAGCGCAAATTCGGAGTTCAGCTAGAGATGTATTTGGAGGATGCCTGAGCTCATCACTACTGATGACTTCAGCTCTTTTCCCCTTTAATTAGTCCTGTGCTAGGGTGACAACGTTGCTTGTCCATACAGTACAGCGAGTAGGTGTTGTTGTCACCCAAGTACAGGAAGTGTGTTACGAAATCACCAGGTGAAAACCAATAAATACTAATGGAGCCTCCCCATCTAAGGACTGGTAGGCTGCAATATATTATTATTTTTTTCTTTTTTATTGGGTTTAAGGCCCCTTTCACACTGAGGCGTTTTTCAGGCGTTTTTAGCGCTAAAAATAGCGCTGTAAAAACGCCTGAAATAATCCTGCCCCAGCATTCTCTATGTGAAAGCCCTGAGGGCTTTCACACTGAGGTGTTGTGCTGGCTGTGCGTTTGGAAAAAATCCAGCAAACAGCTTTTTTGGAGCTTTTTTGGGGCGCATAAAATAGCGCTGTAAAAATGCCTATCCCCATTGAAATGAATGAGTACCGCTGTAAAAACGCGTAGGCGTTTTTACCGCGTTAGCGCTAAAAATAGCGCTTATAGTTTTTAGCGCGTTATTGCAACGCCTCAGTGTGACAGGGGCCTCAAGCCTCGTACACGCGGCCAAGAATCTCGTCAAGAAAAAACACGTTGTTTTTCTTGACGAGATTCTTGGACAAGAAACTTGTCCCGGCCGAGTGTACACACGCTCCTTTTCAAAGAACCCGCGGTTCTTTGAATGGAGCGAACGCGGTGACGTAATCGACTACGACGAGCGTGCGCTCGTCACATTCGATGCCGTCGCCGCCATCTTGCTACATCCTACCTATGCCTAGGAAGCTACTGCGCATGCGTCCGAAGTCATTTTGAGCATGCGCGGGCTTCCCGGAGGACCGGTAAGTGTACACACACACACTTTTCTCGTCGCGAAACCTGCTGACAAGAATCTCGACGAGAAAAAAGAGAGCAGGTTCTCTATTTTTCTCGTCGAGATTCTTGTAGTTTTTCTTGACGAGAAACCTGATAGCCGCGTACACACAACCGATTTACTCGGCAAGAAAGCTCTGCCAGCAAGTTTCTTGTCGTTTTTTGACGAGAAACTCGGTCGTGTGTACGAGGCTTAAGAGTTCAGCAATTGCGGCCTTTGTATGTCTCACATCTGGTGTCCTTCAAGTTCACCAGATGAGGAGGATCGGGGCTGCTCTGTGCAAAACCACTGCACAGAGCATGTAAGTATTAGGTTATTTAAAAATATTGTAGGTTTACAATCACTCTAAGCTTCTGTAACTTCTATATAAAAGTTCGTCTTGTTTCTGAATCTGCCATCTAATGATGATCTTCGTTCTTTCACAGAAATGGCAGCGGAGGTTCTTCATCCTCTACGAGCACGGCCTGCTGCGTTATGCCCTGGATGAGATGGTAAGACATCCTTTGCTTGGTATCGACAGAGCTGTTGAGTCTTTTGTCTGCTGGTGGCGCACAGCTTGTGTTGGTTTAATGTCACATTAACATGCGGTGCATTCTATAATGTAATGTTTGATTTGCAGTGAACTGTATATTATTCATGGTATGTAGAGAATGAGTCCGTAACCTCGGCTGGAGTGGAGGATCAGGTTTGGGCTCTGCGTGTGAAATGGCGAGCACTCATTTCCACACACTTTTTTTACTACTTCAACATACTCCACGTGGAGTTTCCTTCCAGGCGACTGTTGTTGGTTTGCATTCTGTTAAAGTTTACAAGTTCACGTATGTTTTCAGGTGTCTTTCTTTCTGTTTTGTGACTTGTCCTGGTACTGCTAAGTCTGTTATTCCTTCTGATTATTGGTAACTATCGTATACAAAAAATGCAGCGCTAGATATTAAATATAAATTGCTATAGTGGGGGGAAAAAATAAATTCTATATATATACACACACGCACGTATGTACGTAGACACGCATGCACGTACACACGTAAATTAAACTTTGCTTCACTTAATCTTTGCAGACAATGTTAAACCAAAAAATTTTTTTAAATAATAAGCAAGTCTCCATGAAGAGCCAAGAAAAGATGGTGGTCTTCCCCAAGTATAGTGAAAGAAAGCTGTAAGTCCAAAAGCCTTCAGGTCTTTGTACAGTGATACCACACATACCACCCTAATGCAACAGGAGGGGAGCTTACCAGAACAGAATGGCCCTCAGCGAAGAGTGGTCATACAGCGCTCAGTACATTCCTCAAGGCTATTGGCTATACTCCAGCAGCAGCAGCATGTCGGCTTGCAAACATCAACAATGTTGTGTGCACACACTGTCACTCAGAGCTCAGCTCGCCAATTAAGTCAAAATGCAGAGCATCCACATAGAAATACAGTGGGTAAAATTGAGTATTTAACAAGTCACCATTTTTCTAGGTAAATATATTTCTAAAGGTGCTATTGACATGAAGTTTTCACCACATGTCGGTAACAACCCATGCAACACATGCATACAAAGAAACCAAAACCAACAAGTTCAGAAAATAAGTTATGTGTAACACGGGAAATTCGAGACCCCAAACAAGGGCCGTGGCAATTTTCGCATGTGCAGTAGAGTGTGTTCTGGTTCCACCCTAATGTGTTTCGTCATACGTGACGTCATCAGGGGCTGTCTAGAACTATAGTTAACTATAACTTGGTAACTATCCAAAGCGTCACCTTTTCACATGATCCATAAAATTTCAACTTTCACTGGAAAATGCACTGGAAATCTTTCAACGTGGGGTTTGATCTGAAATATATACAGATCCATAGCTCGGCTCAAAACCTGTACATCCCATAGGCAGCCCAATGGCCAACTGAAAGCGTCTGCATAGCAGGCTGACAATGCTGCTGCTAATGGCAAGGCAGTGGCTTAACATTGTCAGCCTGTTACTGGCAGGGTTTCCAGCTAAGTAACTTTGCATTAGATTTCATGATTTGCTTATAAAAAACTGAATACAGTGAGGAATGACGGCAAGCATGGTGAAAAATTGATTTTGGCTTTACATGCAGTTTTAAACTATGCTCTTGAAAACACAGTTTAATCTTGCATTAACCAAAGAATAAGGTTTGCGCAACAGATGCCTGTCTAATGGGATTATACTTGGTTTAGTCATAGCATATTTCTCCTATCCTAGCTGTTGTTGGGGTCTCAAATTTCCTGTGTTAACAGTTTTCATACCCCCATAGTGTGTGAAACTGCATTATATTTTTTAAGCTCCTGTAACTTTCTTCTCATAAAAATATGTCCAATTTAAAATCTTACTGGCTAATCTTGTGGTAGCCATTTACTGTAGGTAAAGCAAGCCTGTCCCTTTATACAAGCTACTTTACTGCTCATGTCAATGTGGACCTCTCAAGTAACTTTTCACATCTCCTTCACCTTCTACCATTACAAAGCCATTCCAGAGCTTCAGTCAAGTCACTGTGCCATGGCTGAGAGTTCGAACAATAAGGGGGTCTTATGGCTTCCCAGACATGTGCAATAACCTACTGGGCACTATTGCACATCTGCAAAGCCATATAACCCCTTATTATTCCATCAGGGAGAGTTGAGAGGGCATTGGAATATCTTGGACACCCTACTTTGGGGGGTGCTTACATCGTATCCTCTGGTTTGTTTTAGTACTTTAGGCATTTGCCGCATTGTTTCGTGCTCCCCACTCCCTCATCCTGATGGGGTCCTTTTTGGTTATAACCATGGCTCATAACCTTTATTATTTTTAAACATTTCTACAAGTCTTTCTGAACGCCCCTGTCCAGAAAAAGCACATCAGCGAAACATGTTGAGGTATTACAGCCACTCCCCAAGCTACTATGGTTGAAATGATAACATGCATGTGTTGTATTGAATTTCTATACATCCGGTGGACCAATATTCTGACCTTTTCCGGAGCAGTCAGATATGTATAGCATTGGGGGGGGTGACAAACAATATGGGTTATGTTTAATAGTATGTGCGTTTTTTTTAAATCTGTGTGTCGGATGGGATTTTAACATTTAACAACCTACTACGTTGGGTTGAATTGACTATTCTTTTGAGACACAACACACCAATAAAGTCCCGTAGTACAAGTCGAAAGTCACAATGTGAGAGGCAGCAGCAGGGACTGACCAGCATCAGCAATTTGTGAACCCAGCCAAGACTTGTGGTAATAGGCTGCTCAAGCATGGAGCAGCCAGGCTTTGTGGGATGGGGGTGGGGTGGGCCTTTTTTCCAACACTAAAAGTCTAGGGGTTTTTTCAGGTGTAGATGACCTTCTGCAAGGGACTTTGTTTTTAAGACTGGTTCTTTCAGGTACTTTTATGGTGCCAATTGTTCATCGTATTTGTGATATGGCTGTAGGTTAACTTCTAGAATGTAGCTAGTGCAAAAACTTTTTCTAACCTGAGCATTACCCCTAAAGTTGTCCAGAGGAAAATACTATATCACTGGTAATACAAACCTTTGCTTGGCAAAATTCTTGAAATTTTATGCTCAATCTGCTCTAATATTTATATTCAAACTTCACCCGCTAAAAGTGCATACCGTATAAGCCGAGTTTTTCAGCACATATTTTTTTTGTGCTAAAAAAGCCCCCCTCGGCTTATACTCGGGTCTCGCCGATCTGCATACCTGATCAGCCCCTGTGTCATGCAGTCAGACGGCGGCCGTCTAGTGTAACATAGCCCCGCCTCCTCCTCGTCCGAGATAGGCGGAACACTGACTCACTGCTGGGAAACTGAGTGTTCCGTCTATCACAGACGAGGAGGAGGCGGGGCTTTGTTACACTGGATGGCCGCCGACTGACTGCATGACACAGAGATCAGGCATGCAGATGGGCACAGTGAGGCTGCAGATGGGCACAGTGAGGCTGCAGATGGGCACAGTGAGGCTGCAGATGGGCACAGTGAGGCTGCAGATGGGCACAGTGAGGCTGCAGATGGGCACAGTGAGGCTGCAGATGGGCACAGTGAGGCTGCAGATGGGCACAGTGAGGCATGCAGATGGGCACAGTGAGGCTGCAGATGGACATTGTTGACCCTCTTTTCCCACTTAAAGTAGCTGCTGCATTTCCTACCCTAGGCTTATACTCAAGTTAATACGTTTTCCCAGTTTTTGGTGGTAAAGTTAGATGCCTCGGCTTATATTCGGGTCGGCTTATACTCGAGTACATACGGTAATCCCGCCCACCGTTTGACTGACTTATCAACTTTTAATGAGTGGACTTTCTGACCAATAGTTAAGTGCGATGGGGAGAGGGAGCTGTTAGTTAACCAGCACTTTATTTCACAAGAAAATAAAAATTTGCATATCAGATTGACCTGGGTTTTGGTGTTCCCACAAACCTAGGTACGTGGAGGTGGTTGCTCAAGATGTCTGCCCTTGCATGGAGGAGAGTAAATTTAAAAGGATGAGGGTGCCATAAGTATAGATCAAGTTCAGTTAAGGTTTATATTTCACAAGCAGTAGGTCAAATTAAAGCCAATTTGTTTCTGGGGTTCACAAATCCCCCTTAACTAGGTCTTTATGCTGCCATTTACAGATGATTAGGGATAATACTAGACACGTTATTGCAGAACAGCCAGTGCAGTTTGCCCGTCTCACCTGATCTTTGTCTTTTTTTTTTTTTTTAAACCTGTCCAGTATTCTCTTTGATCATCTGTAACTATGAAAATGGAAAAATCCCTGATGAAGAGGGATTTGTGAAACCCGGAACATGTTGGTTTTACCTTCCGACATCTTGTAACAAATACACCTTTACTGAACTTGATCTAGATTTGTGGTGGTGTTCACCTTTTATGTACTCTTCAGGCTGGTCTTTGTTTTTCACAGTAACCACTCCAGTATTATCTTTAATTATCCATAAATACCAATATTAAAGCCCTGATAAAAGGAGATTTGTGAGCCCCAAAACGCGTTTACCTGTTGACATTAGGGCTGGGAAAAAAATCGATTTTGAGCTCAAATCGATTCAGTTTTGAAGAAAATCGATTTTTTTAGATTTTTTTTTTTTTTATTTCCTTCCCTTTAAAGTTTCCGTAGCAGGACTGCAGGGGGCGTATCCGGAATGGCACTGGGCAGCGTTACCCCAATTACATCTACTCGCTGCAGCCGCCGTCTGCCTACCTGATCAGCGTGTCATGCAGACAGACGGCGGCCATTGCAGTGTTCAAAAGCCGCGCCTCCCGAGTCCTCGTCGTCTGTGATAGGCGGCACACTCAATTTCACAGCAGGCAGTATTCAGCCTATCACGGACATCCTCTCATCCTCGTCTGTGTTATGAGGATGACCATGATAGGCGGAACACTGAATGCTGGGAAATTGAGTGTTCCGCCTATCACAGACGAGGAGGAGGCGCGGCTTTTGAATACTGGAATGGCCACCGGTGGAGCAGTAAAATCCGTATCCCATGAAAATCTGCATCAGGTACGGGCACAGTGAGACATGGGCACAGTGAGACATGGGCACAGTGAGGCATGGACACAGTTCAATTCAACTAAGAGTAACCTCAGGATTTTTTGTTGTTTTATTAGCTAAATCCAAATACAGTATTAATAATTTGGATGTTTAACAATCTTTGTTGCACACTGCAAAAAACAACAAAAGGTCACAAGCGCTAAATTGGTGGATAAAGAAAAAAATATAATGGATGATAATAATAATAATAATAAGAAAAAAATCCCAAATATTTTGGGAAGTACAAAGTATCCAAAAGGGGGAAAAAACAGGATCCAGCGCAGCAAGAAAAAATCCGTACCCAGAAGTACAAAATACACAACATGCACACAATATAATCCAGCGCTCATGGAACATACATTATTAACTATTTAAACTCTTGAAGAATTGATAAAAAAGCTTAGTCCATTTATCACAATAAAGAGAGGGATCCAATCCCAAATGTGCAGAGGGCAAATGAATCTTAACTCTCCAGTTGTCAGTGGTGACAAACTTGTTAAACTTGCAGTGACATCTGTGGAGCAAGGAGGGGTTAAAAAAGTCAAAACAAAGCCTGTGGCATGATCTCAGTGTGAGCACAGTACCTTGAATGATGGACAACAGGCAGACCAGCGTGTGGAGGGCCCTCCAACCCAAAAGGATGCAGAGCCAGGATCGCAGCAAGGCTGGGACAGAAGGAATCACACACAGAGTTTCAAGAGTTTTCAATAGTTAATAATGTATGTTCCATGAGCGCTGGAATATATTGTGTGTTTGTTTGCACACTGACTTTGCAGTTAAGGAAAGGGTTTGCCTTTGCAATTTTGTTTGTTGATGCACTTTAATTAATATAATAATAAAAAAAAAATCGAATCGTAAATCAAGTTTTTTATAAAAAAATCGCAGATTTTTTTTTGGGGGAAAATCGCCCAGCCCTAGTTGACATCTTGCTTGTTATAAATAAACATTTACTGGACTTGATCTAGGTTTGTGGATTTCGCCTCACTTATTTTCTTCAAACTGGTTTTTGTTTTTAGCAATAACCTGTCCAGTATTATTTTTTAATCATCAGTAAATACTATTATAAAAACCCTGATGAAGGGGGGATTTTCTGAGCCTCAAAACGTGTTGGATATATTTTCTGACTTCTTGCTTGTGAAGAATAAACCTTTTCTGAACTTGATCTCTCCTCCCCTTCTTTTTTTTTTTATATGCTTCATTCTGGTCTTTGTTTTTCGCAGTAACCGTTCCAGTATTCTGTTCAATCATCTGTAAATACCAGTATGAAAGCCCTGATTAAAGGGAGATTTGTGACCCTCGAAACTCGTTTACCTTCTGAGATCTTTCTTGCAACAAATAAACTTTTTCTGGACTTGATCTAGATTCGTGGATTTCTCCTCCCTTTTACATGTTCTTCAAACTGTTTTTTGTTTTCATTAGTAACATGTCCGATATTATTTTCAATCATTAGTAAATACCAATATAGAAATCCTGATGAATTGGGATTTGTGAGCCCTGAAACCTGTTAAATATACTTTGACCTCTTGTCTTTGATTTTCACGCAGTAACCACTCCAGTATTGTCTTCAATCATCCATAAGAACCAATGTACCAAAGCCCTGATCAAGGGAGGCTTTTTAGCCCCAAAACACATTTACCTTCTTCTAACGAATAAACCTTTACTGGACTTGATCTAGTTTTGTGGATGATTTCTCCTTTTACATCAAAGTGTGTTTTTGTGTTTTTTTTTTTTGTTTTTTTCTTTTTTTATTAAAGCAATAACCTGTCCAGTATTTTCAATCATCAGTAAATACCAACATAAAAACCCAGATGAAGAGTGGATTTGTGAGGCCTGAAACGTGTTGGATATACTTTCTGACCTTTTTGCTTGTGAAGAATAAACCTTTTCTGGAACTGATCTCTCTCTTCTTCCCCTTTTTTTTTTTTAATATACTCTTTAGACCGGTCTTTGATTTTTCCAGTATTCTCTGATAAAGCCCCGATAAAGGGAGATTTGTGACCCCTGAAACTCGTTTACCTTTTGACATTATGCTAGTGACAAACTTTTTCTGGACTTGATTTTGCCTTCTTCTTTTATATACTCTTCAATACTAGTCTTTGCTTTTTGCAGGAACCAGTCCAGTATGATCTCCGAGCCCTGATAAAGGGAGATTAGTGAACCTGAAACTTGTTTTACGTTTTGACATTTTGTGAGGTGACCAAAACCTTTTCTGGACTTGATCTCTCCTCCCTTTTATATACGCTTCAGACTGGTCTTTGCTTTTGGCAGTAACCACTCAAGTATTCTCTTCAAGCCCTGATAAAGGGAGATTAGTGTACTTGAAACTTGTTTACCTTCTGACATCTTGCTAGTGACAAACCTTTTCTGAACTCGATCTCTCCTCCATTTTTTATACACTCTTCAGATGGCTCCGGGGATCCCTACCATCACTCTTGCTGGTATGTTTGTCATACTATACTTACCTTTTGGGTTTAGAGACCTACCAACACTTCTTCTTCCTCTAGCATTGTACATGGAGGAGATTGCTGTACAGCCATACATCTGAAGCTGAACATTTGTTTGGGATATGGTTTTTTCCCTGCACAGGGATAGACGTGTTAGAAAATACTTTAGTGGTAACGTTATGCTATGATGTACGTTTTTTTGGTTTTCAGTTATGCCTTAGGATAGTAGACAAAGGCCCAGACTCAGCAGATACAAATACAGACACGTTTACCTGGTCTGCCTAAAGCAAATGTTGGAGATACGTGTGTCCCTAAAATCCGGGCTCTCCATACACGAGGGTTTCTCCTACCGTCTGCAGGTCAAATAAGCACATCAGATGCTGTCCCTGTTTTGTTTTTTTTTGATCATGTGCAGCAGCTGAAGGCCAATTCCCAGAATCCTCTGCCACATAGGACAAGCCCGGTAACACCAACCAGCTTCTTGAATACTCGGCTTCCCTTCACTGCCGGGGGCTGGTGGAAGCTGTAGAGACTCCCATGGAGGACGATGGGGGGGGTGATGGAGTAAAACGAGCTGTTTTTGTCTGTGGAGGGGATGGAAGTAGCGTGTCTGTACAGAATGGAAATTCCTCTGCCCTGCTTTCTACCTGAATGACTTCATTTGTAGGATGACAGCCGCAACAAGAACGATCGTCGCACAACAATAAACGACTTGCAATGTAAAAAAAAAAAAGATTGCAGTGATCGTGTGTTTTTTGCTTTCTGCTCGCTAAAGTGCTAAGCAGGGGCTTCAACAGGGTCCCCCTCAGACGTCTCCCGGAGTACCCTGGAAGTCTACAAACTCGAGGGCCCCTCTGTTACTCAAATAATGACTTCAAGCCCTTAAAGCGGTAATAAACCCAAAATGTAATCTATTGCAGCTTACCAATCCTTCGATGTAATGGCTGCATTTGTTTTCTTTCTTTTAGGCTATTTTCCCCTCCTGTCTTTGCCGATTTAGCGTGCCCCCACTCTGGATGAAGGAGCACAGGAGGCACCTTTTGGACAGCAGCATTGTTCTGGGTGGAGGGGAGTGTTTTGTGGATTAGCACATTTAGATACGGTAAACAAATTGAAGCCAAGTTCCAGCTCACACTTTTTAAGCCAGAGGTGTCAAACGCCATTTTATTGTGTGCTGCATCAGCATTATGATTGCCCTCAAAGGGGCAGGTTGTATTTGTAAGACAAGATATCTAGAGCACCCCTCTTACATAAGCTGTCAAGAGTCGTCGACCCCCCCCCCCTTACATCACCGTGCACCCCCATACCTTGTGCTGCTGCCAGGGCGGAGCTGGGAAGCAGAAAGTGCAGGGTTTGGAGGAGGACCGGAGGAGGGCTGGAGTCAGTTGCCAGAGTCTGCTGAAACCAGGGGAGCTGGAGACAAAGCGGTGCTATGGCTCCACAGAGAGGTGCACAATCTGTATAACGAGTTCTGACCTCCCTGCTGTTGACTGTGGAGGGGAGGGTGGGGCAGAGACCAGCCTCTCTGCGGCTACATGGAGAAGCACAGGATCTGGCGGAGGAGTTCTGTCCTCTGCTGCCGACTGCTGAAATGGGGGGCAGAGACGAGCCTCTCAACAGCTGTAAAGAGAAGCGCAGGATCTGGCGGAGGAGTTCTGTCCCCTCTGCTGCCAACTGCTGAGACAAGGTGGGGAGACGAGGGGGGTGCAAGGGCCACATGAAATGACTTGGCATGCTGAATTTGGCCTTCTGATTGACATGTTTTAAAGAGGAAGTAAACCCTGGAAAAAAAAAACCCTGCAAAAGAAAGCCATAATGAGCTAGTATGCATAGCATACTAGCTCATTATGAATGACTTGCCTGAGATCGAAGCCCCCGGTCACCTCCGCCGCCATCTTGCCTTGATGTCCCGTCACGGATGTCAATGTATCGCCGCTCGGGCGCTGTGATTGGCCGGAGCGGCGATGACGTCACACGCATGCGCACTCGGGCCGGCAAGAGCCCATTCAGAAAACCGCCAATGAAGCCGGCCCGCTAGTGCGCATGCGCGTGACGTCATTGGCGCATCGCTTTATAGTAAATATCTCCTTAACCATGTAGGTTTAGGAGATATTTCTTGCACCTACAGGTAAGCCTTAATCTAGACTTACATGTAGGTGCAAGTTGTCTAAGTGGGTTTACAACCACTTTAAGCATTTACAGCAAACCAATTTTTGTTTTTATTTCCTTTTTTGGGACAAAGTTTTTACAGCCTGTAAACAAAAAAAAATGATCATTGTTTGCACCTCTGTCAGTGGTAAATGGTTTCCCTCTTACTGCTACATCTGCAGGTTTTGAAAAACAGACTTGCGGGCCAGATCACCAGAATAAATCTGAGGAAAGAAAGCCTAGAATAGAAAACCTGATTGTAGTCATAACATCTAAGAATTGTAAGCTGCAATATAATAAATGTTTGCTTTTGGGTTGAATACTACTTTTAATTCATGCATGAAAGCAGGAGGATCTGGACTGAACCAACTACAAGAACGGGGGGCAGTATTTATGACAACGCTATACATTTACATTACCCCCTTTTTTTTGGAAACTGTTGGAAAATTGAAAATATTGCCAAACTGACCAGGTAACCCGGATGACACTTCATCTATGTCGGCTCTTCTAACCTTTCTGCAAGATCACTGGACTTCCCAGCACAAATTTAATGTAGATGTGATCACAAAGTTGACAAATTAGTAGGGCATAAAATCGGCGCACATTGCTATTATTCAGCAGCTTTATCCTGCAGTCTCGTGATTGTCTTGTCTCTGTGGACTGGGCACGGCTAGAGCTGGAGACGGGGAAGGAAGATGCAGCAGCAGGCCTGTGGTGACCTCACTGCTCTGCCAGCAGCCTTACCCTCATGCTGTACTGCTGTATATGGGGCCAGAGGAAAGCTTTACATCGGCACAGCGCTCCCTTCAGGTCCCATTCACCAGAAATGCTTCAGCACCGGATACTAGGGTCTCCACTATATTCATTGGTACCCAGTCACACTAGAGGAAAGCTTTGCATTGGCATGGGGCTCCCTTCAGGTCCCATTCACCAGAAATGCTTCAGCGCCGGATACTAGGGTCCCCACTATATTCATTGGTACCCATTCACACTAGAGGAAAGCTTTGCATTGGCACGGCGCTCCCTTCAGGTCCCATTCACCAGAAATGCTTCAGCGCCGGATACTAGGGTCTCCACTATATTCATTGGTACCCAGTCACACTAGAGGAAAGCTTTGCATTGGCACGGCGCTCCCTTCAGGTCCCATTCACCAGAAATGCTTCAGCGCCGGATACTAGGGTCTCTACTATATTGATTGGTACCCATTCACACTAGAGGAAAGCTTTGCATTGGCACGGCGCTCCCTTCAGGTCCCATTCACCAGAAATGCTTCAGCACCGGATACTAGGGTCCCCACTATATTCATTGGTATCCATTCACACTAGAGGAAAGCTTTGCATTGGCACGGCGCTCCCTTCAGGTCCCATTCACCAGAAATGCTTCAGCACCGGATACTAGGGTCTCCACTATATTCATTGGTACCCAGTCACACTAGAGGAAAGCTTTGCATTGGCATGGGGCTCCCTTCAGGTCCCATTCACCAGAAATGCTTCAGCGCCGGATACTAGGGTCTCTACTATATTGATTGGTACCCATTCACACTAGAGGAAAGCTTTGCATTGGCGCGAGGCTCCCTTCAGGTCCCATTCACCAGAAATGCTTCAGCGCCGGATACTAGGGTCCCCACTATATTCATTGGTATCCATTCACACTAGAGGAAAGCTTTGCATTGGCGCGGGGCTCCCTTCAGGTCCCATTCACACCTGAGCAATATGAAGCTTCACCACCAAAAGCATTTCAGCACTTGACGCTAGGTTTTCCACTAGACTCATTGGGGTCCAGTCACACCGCAGCGTAATGTTGCTGGAGGCTCATCGCTTACAAAAGTACATTGTCTTCTTTTGGGACAGACTGACGCGTTTTGGCCTCAATAGACTTCAGCAGGAGCACCTGAAAAGCCAAGTAACTAGCTTTCCATAAAAAAATAAATGTGTGAAATTAAAATGCATATTAAAAAACCCCCTGAAAAATGACCAAGGGTGCTTAGTCCAAGTGGAAATAAGGCCTGTTTCACACGGGCTTCAGCTTGTATAAGAGCAGTGTGAACAGCAAGCTTTGTTGACGTTTTTAAAGTAACATTCAGCTCCAGTTTGTAAATGCTGAACACAAATCCTAATAGGAGTGTTGATTGCCAGTTTATTCAAGCTGCTAGCAGGCTTTCAGTAAGCTTAAAAGAAGTGTTGAAGTCTGCTAGCAGCTTGTTTAAAGTGCAATCTGCACTCTCATTAGGATCTGTTTTCAACATTTACAAACTCGATTAGACACAGCAGGAGCCAATCAGCGGGTCCAGCGGACCCTCCAATCATTCCCGGGAGAGGCAGAACAACGGTATGCCGATGTAAACAAAGCCGATCGCTGTTCTGTGACAGAGGAAGATGGAGATCCTGTGTTTCTGCTAAGCAGGGACACTGATCTCTGTCTTCCCACACTTAAAGCATCCCCCACACAGTTGGAAAGCACTTCCTAGGCACACATCTAACCCTTTGATCGCCTCTGATGTTAACCCCTTCCCAGCCAGTGTCAGTACAGTGACAGGGCATTTTTTTTAGCACTCATCACTGTCTTAGTGTCACTGGTCCCCTAAAAAAATTTCACTTAGTGTTAGATTTGTCCACGGCAATATCGCAGTCCCGCTATAAGTTGCTGATCGCTGCTATTACTAGTAAAAAAAAAAATACAAATTCCATAAAAATATCCCCGTTTGTAGACGTTATAACTTTTGTGCAAACCAATTATATATATTGAATTATTTTTCCCCAAAAATACATAGCAGAATACATAATAGCCTAAATTGATGAAGAAATTATTATTTTTTTGGATATCTTTTATAGCAGAAAGTTAAAAAATATTATTTTTTTTCAAAATTTACGGTCTTTTTTTGTTTATAGCGCAAAAAAAAAAATGCAGTGGTGATCAAATACCACCAAAAGAAAGCTCTATTTGTGTGGGGAAAAAAAGGACATACATCTTATGTGTGTACAGCGTCGCACGACCGCGCAATTGTCAGTTAAAGTAACGCAGTGCCGTATCGTAAAAAATGACCTGGTCAGGAAGGAGGGTAAACCTTCTGGAGTTGAAGTGAATAAAAACTTCAACCAAGCCAAATGAAAGCTCTGCAAATGTTTCGTCAAAGCTTGCTGTTCACACTGTTCTTGTAAAAGCTGAAGCCCGTGTGAAACAGGCCTTCGAGCAGTATGAACAGCAAGCTTTGACAAAGCATTTGTAGAGCTTTCAGCAAGCTTTGATGTTTTTAAAGTATCATTCAACTCCAGTTTGTAAATGTTGAACACAGATCCTAATGGTAGTGTTGATTGCCACTTTAAACAAGCTGCTAGCAGGCCTCAGCGCTACTTAGTTTGAAAGCCTGCTGAAGCCTCTGAGTAGCTTATTTAAAGAAACATGAAAGTGGTAGTAAACCCTCTGCTTTTATTTTTAACTACAGGTAAGCTTATGACAAAGCTTACCTATAGGCAAAATAACTCCTAAACGTGCACGGTTTAGGAGATATTCTAGCCAGCAGCAGCTGGTGACGTCACCGGCGCATGCGCTCTGAAGGTACGGCATACCCATGTCGTTTGTTTAGAGCTGTGTGCCACAAACGAGACTCGGCAGGAATGATGTCATCGTGGCTCAGCCAGTCAGACAGCCGGCGTCCGCTAACCCTGGAGGAAGCCTGAGTGGAGATGGTAGCCTCTGCAGAGGTGACAGTGCGCCGCTGGAGGGCTTTGTTTTAAGTCTTTCATAATGTGCTAGTATGTGTTGCATACTACTAGCACATTATGATATTGACTTGCAGGGGGAAATAATTTAATAATAATTCCATAGCTTTAACAGGAGCTGAAGAGCGCTTTAAAGGCTTAGAGAAAGCTGCTTGAAGCTTGCAGAAAATTTCATAAAAGCTTGCTGTTCACATTGCTCTTATACAGTGTGAAACCATCCCTAAGGCCTTGGCCCTACAGTGGCTGCATGCGTGGAAGGGTGACAACACCACTGTGCTGTTAGCAGCAAGTGAGCTTTGTCACTAGGGGTGCAACGGATCGGTGGTGATCCGAACGGAGCGCTCCGGAGCCTCGGCCATAGGAAAGGCCGCGGCTTCGGCCTAGCTCCGGAGCAGCGGCCATCTTTGTACACCCGGCAGCGGCCGCTGTAGTGACGTTTAGCCGCCGCCATCTTGCTCCACCCCACACTCCTCACTCTCATTACTGTGAAGGGGCCCAGCGGACATCTTGTTACACCCAACAGCGTTTTAGATTTCAGGTATTTTATATGCTTATCAGCTTAAATACATTTGGAAATCCAAGGGACTGTTTACATTTTAAATTTTAAAAGCAGCAGCAAACCTTACATGCTTGCTAACGTGACGGAACACCTCTGATTTTCACATTTAACATTTAGTTAAATGTGAAAATCAGAGGTGTTCTGTCACATTAGCAACCATGTAAGGTCAGCAGTTTTGCTGCTCCTTTTAAAATTTAACATGTAAAGAGTCCGTTGGATTTACAAATACTG
Source organism: Rana muscosa (assembly GCA_029206835.1). Taxonomy (NCBI): domain Eukaryota; kingdom Metazoa; phylum Chordata; class Amphibia; order Anura; family Ranidae; genus Rana; species Rana muscosa. The sequence goes on along the minus strand of CM055127.1, from coordinate 152,403,795 downwards.
TATTTAAGCTTATAAGCTTTGTTTTGTGTTGAAAATAACTGAAATCGAAAAACCCGGTGGGTGTAACTTTTTTTTTTTTTTGGTTTGTTTTTTTTATTTCTTTTTTTTTTTTTTTTTTTTCGCTGATCCGAAAATGATCCGATCCGTGGCTCTGATCTGAGTTTTTTGATCCGTTGCACCCCTAGTTGTCACCCTTCTACAGGAAGTATCACTAACCGTTCAGTGAATGGAAAGGATCTTTGGGTAGGTTAACAAGATATACAGTACCCATCCCCACTCTGATTTTGTGGCTTCATCACCAACTTTATACAGAGAAATGATGCATGGGTCTGTATTTGTCTGAAACCTTTGGAGGCAGTGAGGGCAACGCCAAACAAGGAAGTAGGCTTTTATAAACTTTTCACCCAAGTGAATTTTAAAGTGGTGATCTCTAGAAATGTCATACACTGGTGATGGCACCTTCGTTATATAGGTATGTGTGGTTGAAATAGGATGGAGATATATATAATATATATATATATATATATATATATATCTCCATATCCATCCTGTGTGTGTGTGTGTGTGTGTGTGTGTGTGTGTGTTTTGCGAAAACCTGATGGATGTCCTCTTTATTATTGTATACTGTACTCCAGGCCGTCTAGGAAATTGCCACACATGTAGGCACCCCCCCCCTCCTCACTGAGAATACTCTTCTAGTTTAGACAAAGCTGCCTAAATGATTAATGAGCTGTACTGTGGAGTGCGGCATTGTCACACAGTCTTCTCTGCTGTCTCCCAGCAACAAGGTGCATGTGCAGGTAGCAGGCTGTGACGGAAGCCATTGAGCACTGGAACTGGCCCTCTGTGCAGGACTTTGTTTACTAGGAAATTTTGGGCATCTGCAGGGTGGTTCAGCCTGCTAATGTTCTGTGATCTGTGCTGGGGTATCCAGTCACTAAACCATTCTTTTCAACTAAAAGATCAGATTATATATGCATGTACCTAATAATAAAGCCTGCCTTGTGTAGACATCCAAAGACCCTGAGGCTGCTGCTAGATGCCACCATCTTGGATGTAATATCAGCAGCCCGGATTACACTCAAGGGACTCTATAGCAGTGGTTGTCAACATATGAGCTAAGGTGGGACCAACTCCGGGCAAATAAATGGTTTCCCATGCAGTGGGGTCGTGCCCACATTGCATGGATAAACTGCTTGTTTTGTCCATGGGAGAGGAGAAAGCTTTTACTCATCCGATCCTCCATTGACAAATAGCGCCCCCCCCCCCCCCACACACAATCCAACTGTGGACTGTGCCTGACGTCCTCATGTTCAGAGCAGGTTTATGGGTGTGATGACATCTGGAAAAGTTCACCGCACAAGACCGCTAGACCATGGAGCCACAGGGACTTGTCTTGTGTGGGGAGGATTAGGTAAGTACACTATGTTGCCAAAAGTATTGGGAAACCCCTCCAAATAATTGGAATTGTGTATAAAATCAAGCACCTAGGCATGCAAAATGCTTCTACAAACATTTGTGAAAGAATGGGTTGCTCTCAGGAGCTAAGTGAATTCAAGTGCGATACCGTGATGCAACCTGTGCAATAAGTCCATCCTTGAAATTTCCTTGCTACTAAATATTCTACGTTCAACTGTTGTATTATAACAAAGTGGAAGCACCTGGGAACAGCAATTCAGCCACAAAGTGCTAGGCCACATAAAATGGCAGAGTGAGGTCAGCAAATGCTGAAGCTTTACAGTGCGTAGAAGTCACCAACTGTCTGCAGAGTCAATAGCTACCTCCAAACTTCATGTGGCCTTCAGATTAGCACAACAACCGTGCGTAGAGAGCTTCATAAAATGGGTGTCCATGGCCGAGCAGCTGCATCCAAGCCTTACATCACCAAGTGCAATGCAAAGCGTCGGATGCAGTGGTGTAAAGCAAGCCGCCATCGGACTCTAGAACAGTGGAGACGTGTTCTCATGCTTCTCTGTCTGGCAATCCGATGGACATGTCTGGGTTTGGCAGTTGTCAGGAGAACAGTACTTGCCTGGCTGGATTATGGTTTGAAGTTGTATTTCAGGGGTTGGGCTTGGCCCCTTAGTTCCAGTGATGGGAACTCTTAAGACGTCAGCATACCAAGACAATTTGGACAATTTCATGCTGCCAACTTTGTGGAAACAGTTTGGGGATGGTCCCTTCCTTATCCAACATGACTGCGCACCAGTGCACATAGAAAAGTTCATAAAGACATGGATGAGCGAGTTTGGGGTGGAGGAACTAGATTGGCCTGCACAGTCCTGACCTCAACCCGATAGAATACCTTTGGGATGAATTGGAGTGTAGATCCAACATCAGTGCCTGACCTTACAAATGTTCTTCTGGAAGAATGGTCAAAAATTCCCATAGACACACTCCTAATCCTTGTGGACAGCCTTCCCAGAAAAGTTGAAGCTGTTATATCTGCAAGGGGTGAGCCAACTCAATATTGAACCCTACGGACTAAGACTGTGAAGCCATTTAAAGTTCATGTGCATGTAGAGGCATTTGTGTAAAGGCAGGCATCCCAATGACCAAGCACCAGTAAGGGGTGTGAAACGTATTACCGTATTTGCCGGCGTATACGTTTTTGGGATATATTTGCTGTAGAAGACGACCCCCTTCCGACTAGTCATGCCTCGCCTCACCTCACTGTGCCATTGCATACCTCACTGTGCCATTGCATGCCTCGACGATCCCATACCTTATCCCTGACATGCAGAATCTCAGTCAGACTGCGGCCGTCCATTTTTCAAAAGCCGCGCCTCCTCCTCGTGCTGTTCTGTGATAGGCGGAACACTCTGCTTCCCAGCAGACACTGTGTTCAGTTGCCCTCTCATCCGAGGCCAAGGACGAGAGGACATCCGTGATAGGCGGAACACTGAACAGAGGCTCTGCTGGGAAAATGAGTTTTCCGCCTATCACGGAACAGCACGAGGAGGAGGCGCGGCTTTTGAAAAATGGACGGCCGTGGTCTGACTGAGATTCTGCATGTCGGGTACCGGTGTATAAGACGACCCCCGACTTTTGAGAAGATTTTCATGGGTTAAAAAGTCGTCTTATACGCCGGAAAATACGGTAGATGATTTATCCACTATTTTTGATTGCTGTGTGGACTGATTTTATTCAATAAAGACATTTTTTTTTTCACTGGAGTGCAGCTGTCCAGATTTCCTCTGTTGCATGTGCTTTACACACAGAGCCAGCACCAAGGATGTGCAGAGAAGGTAAGTCTTGGTATTTCTACCTGGAGCGGTATATATCTCGCAGGCAACCTAATACTTTTGGCAAAATAGTGTGTATCTATAAAGAAAAAAGTAAAAAAAACTGCACTGGTAAGTAACACTAAAACCCTAAACTAATAATATAATCAAAGCAGCAATTCTGTGTGCAACACAAACGCCAACAGTAATGAATAAAAATAAGAATTGCGCTAATTGGTGAAAATTTTATATATGCATGAAATATATAAATGTAGAAAAGAATAAATAAAGTGCATCAATCATAAACAATATTGAATAATATGTGCAAAAAGTCCATGAACAGGTGATCTATAAAGATGATCTATTGATGAACAAATCCATCTTCCATCACCACAACCGTTGTGAATCCACCACCAGCTGAAGAAACCGCTTACCAGCTCCTGTGGACCCCTTGTTATAGGGGGTCAGGCGGTTCCATGTTTCTGGTGTCTCGGTAAGGGAAGATGGAGTTTGGCACCCAGAAAAGACCACGAAGGCTCCACATTGTGTAAGACATCCTTGGGGTTTTACTAAATATAAAACGTAGCGCTCGTATATTAAAAGTTGAGTAGCGCCTATTTTTTGGTGTTTCGGCCGTACACAACTAAAACACCCGTCCGTCGGGACACAAGCTTGGTGGCGACGTCACCACCACTCTTGTGTCCCGACAGACGGGTGTTTTGGTTTTGTTCATTAATAGATCATCTTTATAGATCACCGTTCGTGGACTTTTTGCACATATTATTCAATATTGCTTATGATTGATGCACTTTGGTAGTGTATATCTATGTTCTCCAATCCCCTAGGCCAGTGGTCTCCAAACTGTTGCTCACGGGCCAGATGTGCTCTTTTGCTTGCCTTTATCTGGCCCTTGAGGCACCATTCCTCCCAATGATTCAAGGCACTATTTCTCTTGCTGATACCAACAATGAGGCATCATTCTTTCCACTCACACCAACAGTGGCACATATTCCCTCCCACTTTCAGTGACACCAACAAAGGGGCATAATTTCTCCCATTGACACAAATGGGTACAATTCCTCTTACTGGTACCAATGATGGGATACCATTCCCCCTATTGACACCAATGATGGGGCACTATTCCTCCAATTTATCACCAATGAGGCACTATTCTTCTATCCATGGGGTGCTATTCTTTCAACTAACATCAGTGAGGGGTACTATTCCTTCTCCTGCTGACTACTGCTATATAATTTTCATACATACCAAGCCTGAGTCACTGTTGCTCCCAATAACGCTGGGGCATTTTCAGCTACCACTGACCGTAGTCCGGCCCGCTAAAGTCTGTAGGACAATAAACTGGCCCTTTGTTTAGTAAGTTTGGGGACCCCTGCCCTTGGCAAAAAATGAACAGTTGACCTGTGCAGTGCGGACACAGCCCCACTACATGGGAAAACATATATATATATTTTTTTTTTCTTTGTTCGGAGTTGGGCTTTAATTACAAGTAGAAGCTGGAAACCGCACCGCTTTGTCCATGCCGCAGAGTAAACAGTCCCATTGGCATAATGCCAGGGTTGTGCTCGATCACAGTGGACTTATAACTCACCCTGAGGATTTGATGCCAGATCCAGCAGCTTGGAGGCCTTGTGCTGTATTCTAAGCAGCTGTCATTCCTGCAGCCTATAGCACAGAGGAATGTCACTTCCATTATGCAGGGTAAATGTTTACCCATATGTTACTGAAGCCATGCAGGAAAACGCAGTTAAACTTCAGCTCGCTCAAGCTGTTCTGTCACGTGGACACTCCCCTTCTATGATATTGAAGTGACTTTCTTGTTCTTGTATGAGAAAGGTCCTTCAGATTTTTTTTCTCCCTGTTTTTAAACTGCAGTTATCATGTGCTGCACAGTGGCTGCTCATTAATCTCTATGGTGACAGCATGCTTGGAACACGAGACTTGTAGACTGGAGCACAGAGCTCTTCAAAGTAGGTTAGCAGGAGCGTGTGTGCGTTGTGTTTTCCGGATTGCATACAGAGGTCACTAAACATCTGGACGGGGTGGAGATTATCTGTAGGTTATAAAGCAAATGAAATAAGCAACACCTAGACTTTGCTACATCAGAATGTCAGGATCAGAATGTCAGATGAGAAGGCTCCATGTGTGTCAGCTGACAGATGATAGTAAGGGACAGCACTGTGGCTTGGTTTGAAGTACACCCAGTTTTCTTGTTATCCCTATGTTTGTGTGGCTTTTGTTTTGATTCTGGTCCTGAAGGCCTGGTTCACGCTAGTGCAGCTTGTGTTGCACAGGATCGCATGACAATGGAAATCTCATTGTTTTCAATGGTGCCCAATCTTATCAATGCGACTCACAACGGTGCGATTTTGGAAAAGGTTCCTGCACTACTTTGGTGCAATTTAGTGACCGGCCAAATTTCGATCCATGTAAGGGCAGGCTGATTGTACCCAAGTCGATCCATCGATCGACTTGGGTAAAACAAGCCTGTCGGATTTTTGTACATGTGATTACTGCCAGTGGCTATAGCCGTTGGCAGTAATCATTGTATTCTGCTGGCCGGTAGGGCTCCCTGTGTCCCCCCTCCGCTGTCAGAATACAATAGCACCACAGGAGGGATTCCCCCATCAGCACAGTCGGTGTGGGTGGGGGGGGGGGGGAAATCCAGCAATTTTCTTTCATTTCATCCATGATGGAAGGAAAGAATATCGATTTATCTATGGCTTGCCCAAGTGTTATGGTGTGGTGGAGTTTTTTTTGTTTTTTAAACTCCAGTCCTTGAATTTCATCTGGAACACCTGAGGAGGCTGTTCCAAGTTTGAGAGCCTAGCCAGAATCCTTCAGTCCTTCAACAAGAGACTTTGTTTTCCAAATGCCCCACTTGTGAACCACCATAGATCCATCACCTCAGATCCAGTATTAATAATCTGATAGAGGTTCTGTCCAATCACCGATGTTACTGAAAATGTTCCTGAAAGACCATTTAGAGAAAATGTCTCCGGTAGACAACATCCATAGTATAAACCTGACCAGCGTTTTATCCCCAACGTACTCCATCCACAACATACAAAACACAAGCTTTGGATGCCATTTTTAGCTTTGTAAACATGGGCAGAAATATGGAGGTCGTTTCTTGTGTACTTTGACTTTTTAAAGTAGCACCAACCCAGAACAATTATGCACCTAATAAAAGCAACTACTGACCAATTTCATAATAACAGCAAGTATAAGACTGAAGTGCCACACCATTGGCCAATGGCCCAGATACAGTTTTTATTCCAGTATAGGATCAAGAAGGAATTCAAAAAGTGGAATCCAAGGTGTTTTGTGAGTCCAAAGATACACCCTTCATTAGGGTTTGTAATAGGCAATGTACATGGACTGAATTGAGGGTAAAATGTTAATGGTATTTTTCTGGCTTTCTGTTGAAATCCCTGATGAAGTTGTTCTTGGACCCCTGAAACGCACTTGATTTCCTCTTTTAAGGATTTGGTGGAGTGGTACTTCTACCTTCAGTTTTGTGCTACAAAGCAAGGAACCTGTTAGAATGCTTTGGGTTGTAGAAGCTGCCAACCCGGTAACCAGATATCCTACACCAGTGGACGCCAAACTGGCGTCTTTTATCTTTCTATTGGGGCACTATTCCCCCCCCCCCCACTGACACCAATGAAGGGGCAGAATTCCTCCCAATGACATCAACAATGGGGCTGGGGCACAATTCCTCCCACTGACACCAAAGATGGGACGTTGTTTATTCCCACTGACGTCAGGACCTTTTCTACTCCCAATGAGTACAATCCGACCCTCTAAAATCTGAAGGACAGTAAACTGGCCCTTTTCTGTTTAGAAAGTTTGGTGACCCCTGACCTACACCAACACCATTCTAATACCACTGGATAGCAACACCAATAGGACATCCGCAGGGTCCAGCACTATCTAATTTCTTCTTGAAGTTCATAATATGGCAGCTTTAGAAAGCTTTCCCTTTTTTTGCAATGAAGAAACCCAAAAAAGACTGCATTCTATCCTTGCAAGATGCAAGGGCTAGCCATGGAAATGAGATGTTGATTGGAAGACCTGACCAGTTGGGGCTTTGTCTTGCAAAGTCCTTCTGTAATCATTCAAAATCATTTCAGGAGCCCAGCCTGGTCTGGGAAGTTTATTAAAATTCATTGGGATTCCAGGGATGCCCTGGAGGAGGATAAGTAGCTCTTCTAGCTGGTGGCTTCCGGAAAAACCTGCTGGTGCTGGGAGAACAGCAAATCTCTGTACAGTGCAGGTATGGAGGTGTTCACATTCTAGTGAGATTTCTTCCCTAGATCCAATGTGTAACGCAAACTTTATTTCATAACTCTATTGTCCTTGGTGACACATATAATCTGTTTTGACACACAGCGCAATATACTCTGACTAAACTTCAACTTTAATTTGTATGTGGTGACATTACGCTTTGAATTATGCAAACATTTACAGTGTAAATCGTTAATGCAGAGATGAAAGGAATAGTTTTATGGTCAGTTCGGCTGTATGCAGCTTTTACAGCTGTCAGGTTTTTATGTCTGTATCTCAGAATTATTTTTAAAATCTATATAATGATTCACATAAACTTTTTAAGAGGAGCCTTTTATGTATATTCAGGGTGCATTTTGAGTTATTATTGTAACGTTTATTCCAACGTACACAATTGCTTGTTCTGTACGTTTTTATCTTCCATACATAGTTTCTAGAGGTGCACCGAATGCAAATTTTGGTACCGAAAATGACAGTCCGCCGATTTTTTTTTTTTTTTTTTTTAATAAATACTGCAGCTGCTGACTTTTAAAATAAGGGCACTTACCTGTCCAGGGCGCTCACAATGTCGGCACCCGGAACCTTGCGGCTTCACTTCCTGGTTCCCTACTGCGCATGCACGATTCGCGCTGCACTATCCCACTGGTCCCTGCTGTCTTCTGGGACCTGTGTGTCTCCCGGAAGACAGCGGGGGGGGGGGGGGGGTGCCGGAAGTGGCGTAGATACCCGCGGGTGGCTCGGTTATCTATGCCCGGGAGCTGGGAGCAAAATGCCTGTATTACACAGGTATCTACCTCCCCTTCCCCTCCTGAAAGGTGCCAAATGTGACACTGGGGGGGTTCCGAAAAGCGGAAGTTCCATTTTTGAGTGGAACTCCGCTTTAAATGAATATGAATTTGTTGGCCATTATTGGCACCTTAAGAGCCCATTCACACAGGGGCGGCACGACTTGTGCCGCGACTGTGCTGGGCGATCTCAAGACGACTTCAAAGCAGACTTCCAAAATGACTTCTGTATTGAAGTCAATGGAAGTCTCCTTGAAGTAGTACAGGAACCTTTTTCTAAGTCGGAGCGACTTCAGTCGCTCCACTTAGAACGGTTCCATCGTACAGAATGGGACGCGACTCGTCAGGCGGCTGAGACGCCTGACGAGTCGCCCCTGTGTGAATGGGGTCTTAGCGCAAGAAAAGCTCAAGAAAAATGTATCCCTTTAAATTCAATGTATGTCTGCACGCTGGTCCGTTGGGCTTCCACTGTGGTGTTAAAAATCCAGCTTAATGCACTTTTGGTCAGTTAAAAAAACGCACAAAAACGCGCCTTTCAGTTCAAATGCATTGAAAATGCAGCAAGATTGCATCGTTAATACACCCGTGTTATTTTTTTGATGCAGTTGTTAAGTCACATGACCTATGAAAAACACACCATAAGCACAGTAAATCATGGCAAAATCGCAGTGAATTTGCAGCAAAATCGCAGTGAATTCACAGTAAAAACGCGGGGAGTTTTAGGTGCCATTATCAGCAATTTTTGTCTTATCGGCATTCTGGCGATAACCCCATTTTTGGCCGCCAAAATTTTGGTGCATCGCTAAGATTCCTAAATGCACCTTCTAGCAGTGATCTGTAGGTTAGGAAATCTAAAGGGGTACTAGCACACTGTACTGAGGTATGAACATCAGACATTTCTGGCAGCAAGTGTATTAAGTAAAGACAGCGCTAAACCCCAAAATATTACAATGAACACATTAGTAAATAAATATGACCATAAACTCGTGCATGATCGTGATGATCATCAGAGACGGTGTAGAAAAATAAACAAAAGTGCGTCACTATTCTCCCATGCACTAATATAGTTAGTGAGAAACATTCCAATACAATATAAAGTCCAATGTGAAAGTGATAATACATAGTTCTCCACTCGTGACATCATTCCAATGTGCAGAAAATGCTCATTAAAAACTTACCAGAGCACCATGACTCTCTAAAGATGAGTGGTCATGGTAAGCATGTGTAAGAATCTCCTAATGGCTCCCCCTGAAGACTCCATCTCATCATCATCTGACGAAATGCGTTGGAGCATGGCCTTATGCGGTGACGTCATCACGCACGCCAATCGGACATTTTCCATGTTAGATGCTGGCCAGATTTTGTTTAAAGCGCTGAGACTACTGGGTATATGTGAGTGCATAGTTTTGCTTAAAGTATAACCAGGGCTTTTTTTTTAGGTGGAACTTGATGGAACTCTGTTCCACCACCTCTGGCTCAGACCCTTTGGTGCCTGCTCACCACAATCACTTCTGTGTTTACAAGTGACAGCTCTGCACTCTGTGTGCAACCCTTCTGAACTGTACACTCTGTATGTAATGCAATCCTGGTATTTAATGCCCCTTTAAGACCCTCCTACTGTTTGTGAGATGTGTGTGTGGGGTTTTGGGGGGGGGGGGTCGTGGTTGAGTTCCAGCACCTTTTTGTTTGAGAAAAAAAAGCCCTGAGTATAACTAAAGGCAAAAAACTTTTTTTTTGTTCGTTTTGGATAAAGTGTAGTTGGATTAGAATAAATGTCAGTTTTTCTTGCTGTCTGTGCCCCTTTCAGATGGAGCAGAATCCGTCAAGCGGATCCGTCTGTTTTGCGGGGATCTCTCCGCTGAGCAGGCGGATGACAGGTCCATGTCTGCTCCACTATGCAGAGCAGATACGGACACGGCTCGCTGTTCTCTATGGGGCAGTCAGATGGAAACAGACTGCCTGTCCCTTTCCATCCAAATGTCATCTGATCCGATCCACCAGAGGGATGGGAAATGGATCCCCATCTGTCTGTTTGTTTTTAGCGGCCCGCACGTTTAGGAACTGCGCTTCCAGCAACTGTTCTTGCATGGATTGTTTGCAAAATCACAGAATAATAACATCTGATTCCTGCTACATGAAAAAGGAGAAAAGAAATCGCATAATGAGGGGGAGAGTGATGTCTGGGGTGAATTTTAGGCAATGCCTGGACATGCACTTTAAGCACCACAGAGAGAGAGAGAGAGAGAGAGAGAGCGCGAGAGAGAGAGAGAGAGAGCGAGCGAGAGTCCTTTATTCTTATAAGGGACCCATAGACTTGCAATGAGAGAGAAGAATTGTAAGGCACACTCACTCTGCAGGATTAATGAACGGCAAGCAGAGCCTACACGTGTGATGAGTAAATATGCCTGCCCTATGTACACATATAAAGTTAACATGATAACTTTATTTACATTTATCTTATTGTTGACATGTATGACTAAATGATCGCAGAAAAAAAAGAAAATAGTTTCCCTTTAAAAAGCCATTGTAGACAACAAGCTAAACCAATCGGTGAACTATTTAATTAGGACTATAGGCAAATGTTTTTTTTTTCATTTTGCAGAGAGTAAAGTGGGGTACACGCTATATAAGAAAATCGGGCGAACGTTCGTCCGTATTTCTTTCACGGTGTCACAGCAAATCGGAACCGATGAACGAAAATTCGTACGACAAAGGCTTTTTTTTTTGTTGTTGTTTCTGATCATACAAGTTTTTCTTTTCATTTTTTTTCGAAATTGGTACATTAAACGAAAATCGTTCATTCTGTTCCCGTACGAGAAAAAAATTTAGAGTTTGTCCCTTTGGGAATTTTCGTACGAAAATTCGAAATCGGCTGTTGAAAGTTGTGTTCATACGAAAATTCTTTGGGCGAAAATGTTCTTTGGTTTTCTTATAGTGTGTATGAGCCTTAATGGAGGGTTATAAACTCTGTAAGGTTTATTTTTGACATCTGTGTCCCATTGGGGAGATTTACCTTTACTTCCTGTCCAATAGACCAGGCAGGAAGTGAGAGGAAATCCCTGCAAATTAAGGGAATCTCTTGGGGACCCCCAGGTAGTGTCCCCATTGGAAGATTTCCTCTCTATTACTTTTACTTTTCTGGGGACAATGCAAAATTGGGGATTTTCTTTTACTTTCACTTTCAATGATAATGGTAAACAGAAAAAATAGAGGGGGACACAGACACCTCCCCTCTATCAAAAACTAAAAGAAGAGTTTTGCCTTTTAGTTCTACTTTAATGCTAACCCTATCCAGCAAACTTGCCAAGTGTGCTAAAACAAAAACCTTAACTGAGTTTTTTTAAAGCTGAATTCCAGGTATGGAGATTTCTGCATAGTCATAGTGGTCCAGCTTAGACCAATGTAAGTGTGCATCGGTCATATAAGGCTGATCCCCGTGTAATCTGGAAATCACTGTATTATACACCACTACTCCACTGATTGCAGATCTCTTCCGTGTCCTGTTCCAAACAGCTGCCCTGCGGCTTGGTGAACACAGAACGTCGCTCATCGGGCATGTATGCCATTTAAAGAATACTTTGCATTTTCTCAGTGAATGCAAAATGTTTTCTGAATGGGCAAGGTGGAGATCATGATGTCACCTCCCTGGCCTCTTCACCTCCTCCATTCACAGAACACTTTGCATTCTAAAATGTGTCCTTTTGAATGGCGCCTGTGCCAAGCGAGTGATCTCCTGTGCTCGGTAAGAAACGGTGCAGCTGCACGGCATGGGACCTGGAAGCCTGTGGCAATCACTGTAGTAAAGATGTCCACTACAGTGATTTACAGTTTCCACAGTGATAGACCGGGTATGGCACAGGCATACTTACTAGGGCTGTGGAAATTAACTATTAATTCCTCGATTAATCAATTAATTTTTTTATAATCAATCAAAATTCTTTTGATCGGTACTCACCTCTCCGCCGGCTTCCGGGTCTTCAGGGAGTTCTGTCGGAGATCCGGTGACATCACGGCCACCGGCGGGGCTTGCCGTGTCCATCTGAAGGGCTCCTTTGCTGTGCCTTCATATCTGCATGACTCTTATGTAAATTTCAGCTTTGCCAGATCCTTCTGTATAATTCAAGGTTTTCCAGCTTTGGATACATTTGTGACTCTAACGTAACCTCATTTTCTTTCAACAGATTGCACTGCAATCTGTTCTTACATTGCCACACCGCAGGGTGTTCTACTCCATGAAGAATACGGTTTGTCCCGCGTCCAGCCGTGCCGGCTGAAGGACATTTCACCATAGAAATTGATAATGTGAAACGTCGCTATGAACTGATGTATTGTCCCCAGGTTTAATATTTATCCATAGGGATCCTGAAGACTGCATTGTACAGAAATAGAATATTGGTTCCAGCTAGAGGAGGCCGTTGAATCTGCAGTAAATTAGCTTCCTTCTCATTTGACCTATTAGAGATAGTAGGCTTTACCATAATGGCAGAAATCCAGAGTTCTGTTGAAGTTCTTGGAGATTAAAGTAAAACTATGGGCAAAACTTTATTTTTCATTTCAGATAGAGTAAGGGAGGGTAATAAACCGCTGTCAGATTTTTTTTTTTTCGCCATCTTTGTCCCATTGCGGAGATTTTCCTTCACTTCCGGTCCCATAGCGAAACAGGAAGTGAGAGGATATCTCTTCAAATTTAAAGGAATTTTTTGGGGACTCCCAGGTCACCAGAACTAGTGTCCCCATTGTAAGATTTCCCTTTTATTACTTTTCTGGGGACAACCCAAAAATTGGGGTTTTCTTTTCTTTCAATGATAATGGTAGAGCGGGTGAATCTCCTTAACGGGCACAGACAACAATAAAAACGGGCAGGGGCTCTAATCCCTCTCCACTCTGTCCAAAAAAAAAGTTTTGCTTTTTAGTTATACTTTACTGTGTAGGTCAGTACAAAAAAAAGCTATATTCCATACATATCTGTAATACATGCACATTTCCCTGTGGTTTACACCTTTTAAAAAAAGTTTCGTCCAATGCCCTGTGCACACGGGCCGAATCTTGCCCTGTTCAACAGAAACCGGCCAACATTCGGCCCATTTGTACACCAAACTGTCTGACCGGCTTCTGTCAAATGGGCATACTGGAGAACCAGCATCTGATCAGCTTGACAGCTATTGGCTATTGTGTTCTGGTGGGGGGGCCAAACCCCCTGTCAGAACACAATACCACAGCAGGGAGATCGCTGTACTAACATCCGGATTGTTAGTACAGATGCTCCTTCTGAGCTTTTTTTTTTTCGTTCAGCACACTTGTATTGAATGAAAAAAGAAAACCTGATAGTGTGTACTAGGCATTACAGAATCTGTCAGAAATCCAGTGAGCTCCTTAATTCTTGTAGTGAGCTGGCAACACTGCCTCTGCTGCACTGAAATCCCATGCAGTATTGTCAGTTTTTGCCTGGGTTCTCCCCTGCTGTGCTACAGAACAACTCTCCCTGTTTAAAATAAAGACACTTACCTGTCCAGGGCACCCGCGACGTCCTCACCCGAAGCTGACCCGTCCCTCAGCTCCAGGTGGAGGCGATGGCATCTTCAGTAAGGGAATCAGGAAGTGAAGCCTTGCGGTTTCACAGCCTGGTTCCCTACTGCGCATGCGCGATTTGCGATGCGTGTTCTGAGTGGTCCCTGCTGTCTCCTGGGACCTGTGTGTCTCCCAGAAGATGGGGGGGGGGGGCGGAGGAGGGGCCGGACATGACGTAGATCGCAGCGGACACTGCGCAATCTTTTGCCGGAAGTGGGAGCAAATATCTGGATTAGACCGGTATCTGCTCCCCCCTGAAAGGTACAAAATGTGACACCGGTGGGAGGAACCGGATCAACGGAAGTTCCATTTATGGTTGGAACTCCACTTTAATTACTAAGCTCTGGAGCAAAAAATAAAATTAAATTCAGCAGCTGCTGACTTTTAATATAAGGACACTTACCTGTCCAGGGATCCCGCAATGTTTGCACCCCGAGCTGATTTGTCAATCTGCTTCGGGTGCAGGCGCTGACATTGTAAGTAAGGGAATCTGGCAGTGAAGTCCCAGAAGGCAGTGGCGGGAAGAAGGAGGGGCCGAAAATGCCGGGGCTGGAAGTGGGTGCGGGTACCTGTTAAAACCATAAAACCAGGTACCCCCCCCAGAAAAAGTGCCAAATGTGGCAGTGGAGGGGGAGGGTGCGAACAAGCTGAGCTTCCTCTTTTGGGTGGAGCTCTGCGTTAATACCCTATCTGTCCAAAAAAAGCAATGTTTAGTACATTAGGGTAGACTAAAAAAAGATATATTGTGCAGAAACAAAAAAAAAAAAAAGACTTAAAGTAGCCTGGTACACACGATGAGAAAATCGGACAAAACTAATTTGAAGCGATCGTTTGATCATCTCATTTATTAGTACACAACTTTCGAGAGCTGATCACGACCGTTCTTTCAATAATATCTGAAGTGACCAGCACAAGAATTTTTCAGAACGAATGATTTTTGTATGATTTATTATAGTAGTGAAACAAATCGAGTGAAGACCACGCATTATCGGAAACGAAAAAAAGACACAGAAGAAAGAAGCAAGAAAACAATTATTGTTTACAACAAAAAATGTTCTTAACGAAACGAGAAATCGTAGTTTGCATTTTTCGACAAATATTCTGTTATGTTGATAGCTCTGTGAAGTATGATTTATCTTGTTATGAGAAGAGGAGTCACACGTACATTACACCACTTTGCACTGTAGAACGTAGCTACGTACTTCCTGTCGTACTAGAATTTTCATACCTTTTTAGTAAGCCCCTCATTTTCGATATGTGACGAGTGTGCAAAAAAAAAACAACAATGGACGATCGTTTGTGCGATTTTTCCTGTTTTATCCTGGAAGCTTCGGTGATCGGATCCTACATGGACATCCAATGGTTTACCGATGACTATGACAAACTTGACTTTCACTGATCTACTTTTACCAGAGTTTCTAGAAATGATGAGGAATTTTGATGTAAAGATCTGGGTTTGAGGGAAGACTGCCGGCCGTCTTTTGTTTGTCCGACACGTTCTCAGGATTGCTATTGCTGAAGTCCGATCGTCTCTCATCACCTCTCAGAGCCCTTTTTATTGCGCAAGCGCGTGACTCGCCGTACTGTTTACTATACTCCTTCATGTGGTCCGGGGTTATCTCTGTGTTATGACTTTGTGGCCAGTGACTCATTCTGTTATCAGGTGGAAAAGGACTAGAATCTCCCGGAAGCGGTTATTTAATTTGTGTGTTTTGTGGGAGTCTTCGTAGAGATACCGGGGTAATGGCTGCGACGCCAGGACATTGGAGCCAACGTGTTATCACAGCTTTGGCCAAGCCGCAGCCTCAATGCACTTTCTTAAAGGGAACCTATAGTATGTTTTTCAGTTGGTTCACCTTTTCGGTATTTGTAGATTTTGGCCCGGCCTACACATTTTAGTTTCTTTGCTCTTTATTTTAACAGCATGTATTTTATATACAGATTTGTAAATGCCCCCCTCCAGTTGTTGGCTGTATATTTGGGAATCTTGATTAGCATCTTTGCTGAAAATAAACAAAAAATAGTAAGGAAAGCAATGTACTTGCCAGTACCGCCTCTGATTACTCTTGGTGCTGGAGGTACCAGTAGAATATCTGCTGTGTCGGAATGAATGGCACCCCAATGGACCACACTGCATCCTGGGTTAGTGACTCTGAAAGTATTGAAGCCAGGAGCAGCCAGGCAACTAGTACTCCTTGGAGCTTAAACCATAGAAAATACAACTTTGCTTTATAGTCCTTTCAATATTTTTAATGATACCGTTGGCTGATTAAGTTGGATAAGGGTTTTTTTTTTTTTTTACAACCATTTGAAACTGTTTTGTACGTATCATCTATCATTCCATGTGCATCAGCCCCCCTAATACTTACCTGAACCCTCTCTCGTTCCAACAATGTCCACAAGAGCCTTGCCTCTCTGGGGACTCGCAGTCCTGATTGGCTGTTGGCAGCAGCGGCCAATCACAGCCAGTGAGCCAATCAGGAGCAGAGGGGGTGGGGGCCGAGCCGCGGCTCCGTATGTGAATGGACACACACAGCCGTGACTCGGGAGCACGCCTGCTTTGGTGCCCACAGAGCAAGCTGCTTGCTGTGGGGGCACCCGGCAGGAGTGCCGGCGTGGAATCCGAGAAGAGAAGAATCGGGCTGATCTGTATAAAACCATTACATGGAGCAGGTAAGTACGACATGTTTGTTTAAAAAAAGAAGGCTTTAATATCGCTTTAGACCCGGTTTACACAGGGGCGGCACGACTTTGGGGGCGACTCGGCAAGGCGATCTCAAGACGACTATAGAGGTGACTTGCAAAATGACTTCTGTATTGAAGTCAATGCAAGTCGCCCCGAGTCGCCCCCCAAGTAGTACAGGAACCTTTTTCTAAGTCGGAGCGACTTGAGTCGCTCCTATTAGAACGGTTCCATTGAACAGATCGGAGCGCGACTTGTCAGGCGGCTGAGTCGCTCCTGTGTGAACCGGCTCTTAAACTCTTCTTAAAGTGTACTATTG
Organism: Rana muscosa; assembly: GCA_029206835.1. Classification (NCBI taxonomy): domain Eukaryota; kingdom Metazoa; phylum Chordata; class Amphibia; order Anura; family Ranidae; genus Rana; species Rana muscosa. Next base: position 152,386,908 of record CM055127.1, on the reverse strand, counting down.
CTAAATGCACTAAACTCCCATGCTGCTCTGTTCAGCACACGGGAAAGTATCCAATTCTAGAGATGTGAACGACAGAAAAACTTGTTTCGTTCAGTAAGCTACACTTCATTCACCCCTGAGCGTTTTGTTTTTAGGCAGAAAGATTTTACAGCGATTTTTTTTTTTTTTTTCTCCTGCGATTTTTGTACAGGTCAAAAGGTCACCAATGTAAAAATCAGAAAAACGCCCCTAATCTGCCTAAAAAGAAGCTTGTGTACTTTTTTGAGCTTCAGGCGACAGAGCGCTCAGATGTGAACAGGGGCCATAATAAATTAATGAGATTTTGCTCGTTGGGCGTTTTTGGAACTTTTAAGATGAGCGTTTTACAAGCTGAAAACGCTCAGGTCTGAATGCAGCCTAAATCATTTCATTATATTTGTTATGTTAGAATGATTCGTTTTTTGGCATTTGTAATTTGTTAGATGTATTCGTTGTTCCAAATTTTGTATTTTGGAAGAATGGCTACATTTGTTATAACGTGATGGTTCGTTATTACTTATATACTCTGGGTGGATACCTCAGAATCTCTAGTGCCCTGTACACACGATCGGATTTCCGATGGAATTTTCCGTCGGAATTCCGATGAAGCTGACTTTCATCAGTCTTGCCTACACACCATCAGACAAAATTCCGACCGTCCAAAACGCTGTGACGTAAAACACTCAGATGAGCCGAGAAAAATTAAGTTCAATGCTTCTGAGCATGCGTCGACTTGATTCTGAGCATGCGTGGGTTTTTTCTCCGTTGGAGTTCCACACAGACGATCGGAATTTCCTAACAGTTTTTTTTTCCATCGGAAAAATTTAAAACCTGTTCTATTTTTTAACACAGATGGAAAAAGTCCGATGGGACCCACACACGATCGTTTTTTCCGATGAAAAAAGTCCATCGTACTTTTTTCATCGGAAAGAACGATCGTGTGTACAGGGCATAAATCATAACATAACAAATGGAACTAAATTAATTTTGGATTCATTCATTTTGTTATGATTCTGATGGATCCAGATCCAACCCAAACACATTAGGAATCCTCTTCTTTCACTTTTTTACCTTACTGTATTTATTGTAGTATGTTTTCATTTTATATGTAGTGCATTTTTTTTTAATAATGAAAAATATAAATGCAACATTCAGTTTGGAGCATTCATTACGTTGTTACATTATTTTGGATCCGAATGAAACAAATGAATTTGAATTTGTTGTTTTGTTAGAATTTTTTTTTTTGTTGCGATACCTCCGAATAACAAATTTCACCCGAATGACGATTCATAACGAGACAAATTGCGCATGTCTACAATACTATAAAGCATGGAGAAGTAAGTCGCACCGTGTGACAGTACTGGCCCAGTGATGACTGACTCAAGGAGTCCATAGCCCCATGTAAGTTATGGTTCTGGCCACTTAACCATGGTGGTTGAACAGAGCAGCAAAGACAGGTGCGTTTTTATTATTCTGGGCAGGGCTTAATTCAAGTGATCGTATTACTTTGTGGGCATAGCACCTAGACCTGTGTGGGCATAGCACCTAGACCTGTGTGGGCATAGCACCTAGACCTGTGTGGGCATAGCACCTAGACCTGTGTGGGCATAGCACCTAGACCTGTGTGGGCATAGCACAGGTTCACTGCAAGGAACACATATTTAACTACTGGAAATGTGTAAACACTTGAATGAACAGAATACGGGAGGTGCCCAGCTAGGGCTGAAGCATTTGTGGTTAAATGTTTCCCTCGTGTGTCACGCTGGCGTTCGAACCTTGTGCCGCTGGCTGTACGCAGCGAGAGGGTTAAAGTCTGATGTCATTCCTTCACGTCCATCTGGTCCTGGTAGCAGAAACAGCTGTTCCCTCGCCTGCGTCTGGGAGTGTGAGACTCCGCTGGTAGCTGCTGTGTGTAATTACAGTGGAAAATTGTTCCCCGCAAAGCCTTGAAAAACGACCCTTTGAAGCCTTTCCCAGCCATTCTTGGGCAAATTTGATGTGTAATATTTCAGCGTTTTCCCTCATATGGGCACGGCCATGGCTGCGGCTTGGTGCGTTTTTGTTCCAAGTGTAAGCATGGATTACTGACCTCAAACTCTCACACGCTGGGAAGTCGCCGTTCTCACACGTTACACAAGAAATGTGAAGGACCTCCGTCTTCTTCTGAAAAGCCCTGATTGCCTTGCTGATATGTTAAGCCAATGGATTCAGCACTGAAACAAGTAATACAGATGAGGAGTTCTGAAATCGCTGTACTAGACAATTTTTTTATTTTTTTTTCCAGGTTAGGGACTCAAACTATTAAATCTGGTGGTTTAGTTTGATGCCCGGGCAACTGGCATTTTTAGAAGAACAGGTCGATAGAAGTACTCGTCTATTTCTTTCTACAGTGGCTCCTTTTGAGGCCTCCTACACATTGGGCGTTTGCCCAGCTCTTCTCAATGTCTTTCCCCTGGCAGGAGAGAAAGCAACGTAAAAACATGCCTAAAGTGGCGATTTTGCAAATGCGTTTAGGTGCTCACTTATTCCATTGGCCAAAATAATAATTCATTCTGCCAGTTGAAATGCTCAAGCACTAAATGTGCTTATAGTTGGACACAAATTTTTATATAGATAGATAGATAGATAGATAGATATAGTGAGGAAAGGATAAGTCTGCCCCCCCCCTTTTTTTTTTTTTTCTTCTGTTCTCAAAGGTTCCTTTAGAGCAGTGGTTCTCAACTCTGTCCTCAAGTACCCCCAACAGGCCATGTTTGCAGGGGTTTTCCTTTATCTTGCACAGGTGCTTTAAATCAGAGTCAATGGCTTGGTATTTTGGACAGCCATTTTATTTAAAAGAAATACCCCAAATATGGCCTGTTGGGGGGTACTTGAGGACAGGGTTGAGAACCACTGCTTTTAGAGCAGTGGTTCCCAACCTCAGTCCTCAAGTACCTCCCAACAGGTCATGTTTCAGAATCTCCAGCAATTGGCTTCCCTACATAGATTCACATAGGAAAGCTCTATTCAAAGTCCATTCAAGGTCCTTATCTTAACTAAAGCCCTGATGAAGTAGGAGTCTTTTCTGACCTCCGAAACATGTTGTACACTTATACATTTGCACTCTGTTATCCTTTGGTCTGGCGTAGCCATTTGTGCATGTTTTTGTTTTTTCTGCCAACTGTATACATAGTAGATAAATGATTGTGGATAATTGTATTACTAGCAAACTTACTATACATGTATATTCTATGGTCCTGATTAGAGAGGGTGGGGATCGCTTCATCAGGACGAAGGCAGAATGTGTAGATATATCTGTCAGCAAAGTCTGTTGACCTAGTAGCACCAAAACCACAAAGGCAGATAAAAGAAAAGGGTACTAGCTGTCCCCTCCGGCTCAAAAAATGGACCAAAGGAAAAAGGCCCCATAATCAGGAGTGCCCACTGGAAGATGGCAGGATCTCACTGGCCCCCACCAAAGATGAATTCTAATTCTTTATCCAGAAATATGATGGTTGTGTAATAATACCAAGCATATATTGCAGTCAGTTTAAAGACTATGGAAAGGACAGCCCATTGTGCTTGTTACTTTGGTAAATAGCTGTCCTGTAAACGTGGGAGGGGGCATGTTCGGAATACATCCTGGGACATCCATCAAACAACCATTTTATTTAAGGAAAATTCCCAAAATATAGTCTGTTGGGTGTACTTAAGGACTGAGTTTGTGAAACACTGCATTAAGCCAGCCATAGACCGCAGAAACCAGCTGATTTTTGATCCATCTGGTTGTATTGAAGTCGTTCTATTGAAACGGCTTCAGTACAACCAGCCAGTTGGATTATTTTCGTACGATCTCTGCTGGTGGCTATGGCCACCAGCAGTGATCATTATATTCGGGCAGCTGGGAAACCTCTTGCTGTCAGAATACAATAGCGCAGCAGTAGGGATTCCACCATCAACAATGACTGTGTTGATGAGGGAATCAAGCAATTTTCTCTCCTTTTAACCTGTGGTCGAAGGGAAGGAAAATTGCATAATCTATGGCTTGCCTTGGTTGGAGAGATATTGCCAGCGGTATCACAAAGTCGAGGAAAATCCACAACACAGACAAATTAAATGCCTTTTCAATAGAGTAGGGGGAAGGCTAGAGCCTCTGTCAGATTTCTATTGCATTTTGGGAAAGTGAATAAGTAGCGCTGGAACCTCGGGGGTTGTCCTGTCGATATTGTTATACGATCGTATTAAAGTGGTGTTCTTACCGGGTGTCTGATTTCTGGGCTGGCATTTTCCACACCCCAGAGGATTCCCACAGTATTACTGCATTGTAGTAGAAATCAATTGAACTGATCCTATTGGGTGCAGTCACCGTTCAGGTATTCATACAGCCGTCGGATGCTGTGGTTGTTTGAATGCAATAGCCGGCAGTAAAGATTCATCAACATGAATGGAGGAATCTGTTTATTACAGGCTGAATGGGAGAAGTCCAAACATCTATGACTAGCTTTAGTTTTGCCAACTGTGCATGCTTGCTGATGTGGTGGTGGTGGGGGGGCAGAAATGCCAATTTACCTTGCAGAAAACTGCAGTAATCTGTAATATCCAATGTGGCTGATACAATAACTTTGCCTGTGATTAGTCACTTTGGCATGTGGTGGCGTTTTGCTCGGTGTGTGGGTTTGGTATATTCACATCTGGAATATTTGCTTTTCCACATTGTCATCTATTCACTGTAACATTTTTCCTTCCAAAATGATATGAAATGAGCAACATTTTTCTATTGTTGAACCTCGACCTGGAGTTTAAATTCCATAGCCAGGAGAAAGAAAAGTGTGTGAAGTAAATGGCGTGAAAACAATGCACATCTTTTCATAGAACGGCCTCGGAAAGCGGATATTGATCGCAATTATTTTAAAGTATGCAGATGCAGACTTTTTTTTATAGGTTGGGATAGAGTGTTGCGAGCTGAGAGTTTTTTTTTGTTTTTTTTAATTTAAAGGTTTGCAACAGATAACAATAAAACAATAACTTCATACAGTTGTCAAATGCACTTTTAAGTAGGAGTAAGGCAATTTTCCAATGGAATCCAAAAAAGGGGTACAGCAATACATACAGGGAAAAACACACTAGGGGCACAGCTGAGCCCATAGCCACACTTTTTTGGGGGTTTGTATTTGTTGCATTGTGGAGGGCTCTCCTCTTTGTTTGAAATGTAAAGGTAGGATTTAGGTGCAGGTTTTTCTTTTTTTTTTTCTACAATACATACAGAGGCTGCATTGACTAATAAGAACCAATATGCACAGGCAGGGCTGCTGAATTAAATCACGGGGCCCCATACAGCCTACCTGACAGGGCCCCCCTCCTCCGAAAATATCTAATTATATTTTTTGCTAAAAATGCAACGCCCATGATGCTATGCTTTGCAGCCATGGCAGAAATTTATACCGTCGTTGAACAAGACCATTCAAGGGAATAGCGGCACAAAGGCAATATCTGCACCTTGCAGTGAGCGATCGGTACTGCCTAGAGGTGCACTGAATGGAAATTTTGGTCCCAAAATCGAAAATGCAGGATGCACGTGGCTGAAAACTGAAAATGACGGTTTTTAAAAATATATATATATATATATATATAAATTTATATTTTTATATATGTATTCGTCTTTTTAATTAATATTATAAATTTTAATGAATATGAATTTGCCAGCCGTTATTGCCACGTTAAGCGCAAGAAAAGATCCAGATAAATGCATCCCTTTAAATCCTATGTATGTCTTCATGCTGGTCCATTGCGCTTCCATTGTGGTGGTAAAAATCTTGCTTGCTGCATTTTTGATCAGTTAAAAAAAAAAAAACGCACCTCCCCCTTGAAATGCATTGAAAACTCATCAATAACGCATCAATAACACACCTGTGTTACTTTTTTGATGCAGTTTGAGTCACATGACCTATGAAAAACACATCATAAGCACAGTAAAATTATGGTAAAATTTGCCGCAAACCCATTTTCTTTCTCGTACATCACGGGACACAGAGCGACATAGTCATTACTAATGGGTTATATAGATACCGTCAGGTGCTGGCACTGGCAACTTCCAAAACCGGAAGTACCCTCCCCTATATAAGCCCCTCCCATCCGGGAGCACCTCAGTTTTTTGCCAGTGTCTAAGGTGTTGGCCAAGAAGAAACATGTGTTTTTCACTGAGCTTGCGTACAGGTTCTTTTGGGCCTCAGTAAGCTATTCCGGATCCGACCAAAAAAGCTTCATAGCTAAACGGTCGGTACCCGGGCCTTGCAGAGAAGAGCAAGGTTTTGCCTGTAATGCTTCTCTTAGGAGAGCTGGACCCTGGGATCCAGAGCTCTGGTCATACCCACGACCAAGATGTTTTCTGTGCAGGGTGCTATACAGGTCCAGGGGAGTGGAATCCTTGGGAACCCGGTCCCTGAAGGTTTGATTACAATGCCTGCCGTGATAGGTGAAGTTTGGGCTTTTGTGGACCAAACAAAGTCCTGCGGCGGGGAACAGGTAAGTGGGGGCCCCCAGGAACTTGGTTCTATTGGGGGACCCCCAAGCCTAATTTGTCTTTCTGTCTGTTACCTAATGGTATTCCCGCAAAATTCTGTGCATGCCTGTAACTACTAAAAAAAAAAAATGTAATAATTTTTAATGGTGGTCAAGAAAAAAAATAAATAATTTTTTTTATATATATATATATATATTTAATATATTAGACTGCGGTACCTGTGTTTGTCCACTAGAGGCCGCTGTGGAACGTTTCTTGTCATGTGGACTAGTTTCTTCTCATCAAAGCGAGTCCAGGCAGATGGTGAGTTCTCTTATGGGAAACTGCTTCCTCTGCCATGTTGCCATGCTCGTCCATCCCCCGGCCTGCGGCAAAGGGGCCCTGGCTCTTGTCCCTGGTTTCCATTTTCGAAATTAGCGCCGAAGGCGCACGTGGCCGCGCGCGTGCGCGTGCACGCGCCTCTATATATAGAGGTGAGTCGGGAAAGGGGGCGGAGCCTGGGGGATGACGCTCTGTGCGCGCCGCAGCGCTTCTGCGCATGTGCGGGCGTCCCAGCATGTTAAAAACCACAATTTTGTGTGGTGAGCTGGCTATGAAGTACAGAGACAGAGCTGGCAACATTTAAAGAAGGCATACAGCAAGCGGTTGATACAGGCATCCCCTAGAAAGGCACATTAGTAGACACCAACTGTTTCTTATAGCAGCATTTATGCTAGACTATTGTCAGTAACTGGTGTATTTCGGCTGGAATACCTCAGCTTTGTGGCTTAGGAATATGCCGTCTAAAAACTCCGGGACTAGAAATTCCAGGAGGAATAGGGGGTCTCCATCGGGCTCTGAGGATCTTGGGCATGCTTTGGCTGCACCAGTCTCCCCTGAAGAATCAGAGGTTAGTGACCGTAGAGCACCCTCAGGAGTACCTGGTACTGTGGCTGTCCTCAGTTCACCTGCTCCTGTGTATGTAACAGAGGAGGTTTTTTCCTCAGCTCTGGGAGGGCTGGAGAGAGAGATTGTCAGCATTGATCGCGGCTCCCCTGTCACAGGAGAAAAGCGCCCGATCTCCGTCTCCTCCCTCAGAGTGCCTGTTAACAGAGCAACAGTCCCATACAGGGATCGACCTACCTGAAGGGGATCAGGATGAGGTCGATTCGGTTGTAGAGGAATCAACAGTGGAAGAGCCGTTCTCAGCATCACATGCTGAAAGGTTATGGGTTCAGTCCCTGACTAATATGGTCCGATCAGCATTTAAAATGCCACTTGCGGAGCCATCATCCACTTCTGTCTCCTCGTTGGGGTCGCTAAAAGCTCCCCAGACTGTTTGTTCCTTTCCGATCCATCCTTTACTGGAAGGGCTCATTTACCAGGATTGGGAGCATCCTGACAAAATATTTACTCCCCCCAAGAGATTTCCGGTGGTCTATCCCATGGAGGATAAGTTCATCAGAAAATGGAGGGTCCCTACAGTGGACGCAGCCATCTCTTGTGTGAATAAATCACTGACATGTCCGGTGGATAATGTCCAAATGTTCAAGGACCCAATAGATAAAAAATTGGAGTCCTTATTAAAATCTGCTTTTTCTACAGCAGGATTGGTGACACAACCAGCAGTGGCAGCTATTGGGGTCTGCCAAGCAGTGAAGGATCAGTTGAAACAGGTCTTAAGGGACTTGCCAGATCAGCAGGCTCTTGCCCTAGCTGATCTACCTAGAGCCTTATGCTTTGCGGTGGACGCTATAAAGGATTCAATCCATCAGGCCTCCCGCCTTACGCTGTCTGTAGTACATATGCGCAGGCTTCTATGGCTCAAAAACTGGTCTGCTGAAGCTCCCTGTAAAAAATTGCTGGTCAGCTTCCCATTTCATGGAGAACGCTTATTCGGGGAAGACCTGGACAAATATATCCAGAGAATTTCCAGCGGTAAAAGTACACTTTTGCCGGTTAAAAATAGAGTTAGAGGTCCCTCTTTTAAGAGGCCTGCTTCTCCAGTCCCTAGGACATCGGCTGTGAAACAGTTCCGACGGCCTCCTCGGTTAAATCCTGGAGGTAAAAATCAGGGACAATTGCAGGGTAACAAGAAGCCCTGGAGCAGGAGAGGTACAAAACCTCCCCCAAAGTCAAATGCATGAAGGGTTGCCCCCACCCAATCGGGTGGGGGGAAGACTTCAGTTGTTCACAGAGACCTGGCGGGACACGATCAGAGACAGATGGGTGCTCTCCGCAGTAAATCTGGGATACAAATTGGAGTTAAAAAACTCCCCTCCTCCCCTCCTTCCCGCTTTATAAGGTCAAACGTGCCAAGGGATCCCCAGAAGAGAGGATCCCTCCTGTTGGCACTAGAACAATTATTGCTCCAAGCAGTAATTATAGAGGTTCCCCTGGAAGAATGGGGGTTCGGGTTTTACTCAAACCTCTTTACAGTCCCGAAGCCAAACGGGGACGTGAGGCCCATATTAAATCTAAAAGGGCTAAACAAATTCCTACATATCAGGACTTTCCGGATGGAGTCGATCCGATCGGTAGCCACTGCCCTACAAGGGGAGGAATGGTTAGCCTCAATCGACATCAAAGATGCTTATTTGCACATTCCCATCTTTCCAGCCCACCAAAAATTTCTACGCTTTGCGGTAGAAGGGCGCCATTTTCAGTTCAGAGCCTTACCCTTCGGTCTGGCCACAGCACCAAGAGTGTTCACAAAAATTCTGGCCCCATTATTGGCCAATCTAAGAACACGAGGTGTAACGATAATGGCATATCTAGACGACTTGTTGCTGATAGACCACTCAGTGGAAAAACTAGAAGTGGTTGTTCACGAGACAATCAAGTATCTGGAATATCACAGTTGGATTATCAACCGAGACAAGTCAGCCCTAAAACCAGTCAAAAGTCTGGAATACTTGGGGCTAAGGCTGGATTCAGACCAGAGAAAAATTTTCTTGCCTCAAGAAAAGGGGTCGTCTTTGAGAGATTTGATCCACTTAGTGGGTTCAAAAAGACAGCCATCCATACGCCTGTGCATGAGGCTGCTGGGAAAAATGGTGGCATCATTCGAAGCAGTACCCTACGGTCAATTCCATTCAAGGAAGTTGCAAAGGGCCATACTGTCAGCCTGGAACAAAAAAGTTCAGGCTCTGGACTTACCAATGTCCTTGTCCCCTTCCGTTCGCAAGAGCCTCCGCTGGTGGTTGGTTCCCCAGAATCTGGAAAGAGGGAAATCCTTCAGTCCGATTTCCTGGAAGGTGGTCACTACAGATGCCAGCCTTATAGGCTGGGGAGCAGTACTGAAGCAATGGTCTCTCCAGGGCAGATGGTCGGATGCGGAAAAGGCCCTGCCCATCAATCTCTTAGAGATACGAGCAGCCCGGTATGCCCTAGTAGCATGGACATCCAAACTCCAAGGGTCCCCTGTCAGAATTCAATCAGACAATGCCACAGCAGTGGCATATATCAATCGTCAGGGGGGCACCAGGAGTCGTGCAGCCCAAAGGGAAGTAAATTACATCCTGAGATGGGCAGAAAGATATGTCCCAGCCATATCTGCGGTATTCATTCCAGGAGTGGAGAATTGGAAGGCGGACTTTCTAAGTCGCCAACAATTATGCCCAGGGGAATGGTCCCTTCATCCCGAGGTTTTCCGGACAATATGTCAGCGGTGGGGAACACCGGATGTAGATCTGCTAGCATCCAGATTCAACACAAAAGTGGACAGGTTTGTCTCTTGGACAAGGGATCCCCTAGCTTGCGGCTCGGATGCCCTAGTGTTCCCTTGGGATCAGTTCAAGCTGATATATGCATTCCCACCGCCACAATTGTTACCTCGATTACTCCGCAGAATCAGGGTAGAAAAGAAACCAGTGATTCTGGTGGCTCCAGCGTGGCCCCGAAGAGCATGGTACGCGGAGATTGTAAAAATGTCTGTGGGGAGTCCTTGGACCCTCCCACATCGTCCGGACCTGCTTTCGCAAGGACCGATATACCACCCTTCCTTACCAGCCCTAGGTTTGACGGCCTGGCTATTGAAGCCCACATTCTAAAAAAGAGAGGGCTCTCTAATGCTGTGGTATCTACCATGATCAATGCCAGGAAGCCGGTATCCAGGCAGATCTACTATAGAATCTGGAAGGCGTACATCGCCTGGTGTGAGGCCAAGAAATGGCATCCACGTAAATACGTAATAGGTAGGATTCTGGACTTCCTACAATGGGCTGTAGATAGGAAGCTTGCCTTGAGTACTATCAAGGGTCAGATTTCGGCCTTGTCAATATTTTTTCAAAGGCCCTTGGCTTTGCATTCACTAGTCAAAGCCTTTATACAAGGAGTGATGCGTATTAGTCCTCCGGTTAATATTCCCATATGTCCATGGGATCTAAACTTGGTTCTGTCGGTTTTACAGAAACAACCATTTGAACCATTACAGCATATTTCCTTGGTGCTTCTCACCAGGAAATTGATTTTTCTAGTAGCCATTTGTTCGGCTAAAAGAGTGTCGGAATTAGCAGCTATGTCCTGTAAAGAGCCATATCTGGTTATCCATAAGGACAGAGTAGTATTACGTCCTCAGCCAGCCTTTCTTCCTAAGGTGGTATCGAGGTTTCATTTGAACCAAGATGTGGTTCTTCCTTCTTTTTTCCCCAAACCTACTTCGGTAGAGGAAAAATTATTGCATTCTTTGGATGTAGTAAGAGCAGTTAAAGCTTATCTAAAAGCCACTGCTCAGATTCGCAGAACGGATACTTTGTTTATTCTGCCGGAAGGCCCCAGAAAGGGTCAGGCAGCGTCAAAATCTACTTTAGCCAGGTGGATTCGACAGGTCATAATACAAGCCTATGGCTTGAGAAGGAGACCGCCTCCGTTCAAAGTTAGAGCGCACTCCACGAGAGCAGTTGGAACTTCATGGGCAGTGCATCACCAGGCCTCCCTGGCTCAAATCTGTAAGGCCGCAACATGGTCTTCAGTTCACACGTTTACTAGGTTCTACCAGGTGGACGTTAGAAGTCAGGAGGATGTCGCCTTTGGGCGCAGTGTGTTGCAGGCCGCAAAAGATCCTCATGTCTGATAGCGCTCAGCTTATGTATGGTGTATCCCCCCCCTCATTGGGCATTGCTTTAGGACATCCCATTAGTAATGACTATGTCGCTCTGTGTCCCGTGATGTACGAGAAAGAAAATAGGATTTTTATAACAGCTTACCTGTAAAATCCTTTTCTTGGAGTACATCACGGGACACAGAGCTCCCGCCCCTCTTTGGGGACACTTATTGCTTTGCTACAAAACTGAGGTGCTCCCGGATGGGAGGGGCTTATATAGGGGAGGGTACTTCCGGTTTTGGAAGTTGCCAGTGCCAGCACCTGACGGTATCTATATAACCCATTAGTAATGACTATGTCGCTCTGTGTCCCGTGATGTACTCCAAGAAAAGGATTTTACAGGTAAGCTGTTATAAAAATCCTATTATTGTCACTTTTTTTTTCTTATCGGCAAAATGCAGATAACACCATTTTTCGCCCGATATGTTTCGGCCGCCGAAATTTCGGTGCATCTCTAGTACCGATCGTTCACGGTGTTCATTCAGGGTGGTGTGTTCATTGCCCGCAGTCCCAACATCCTTAGCGCCATGAACAGAAAGTGCATGCATGTGCTTGAGTAATCAAATTCACAGAATTAGGGGGTTTGTAGGTAGGAGTGATTAGATGCACAATGCAATTCCATAGAAAAATAAATAAAAAATTCTAGTTTGATCAGTTGGCTTTTTTCTTATTCTACTTAAAATCTTTGGAAAGGGTGAAAATGAACTCTATACTTGTTTTTTTCTTGGACTCCATCTATAATATGTTGCAGGTTTTGATAGATAACGGCATTGAAGTGTGTCGCCATTTATAGCTGTCATACTGGTCAGTGGGATTATTATGCTAGAAAAATGACCAAGCTCGGCCCAGGGGATTAAACCAGCACAGCTGGAGAGCCAGCATAATCCTCTCACCCGGCGGAGACAGCTCATCTGTCTAAATGCCTGATATGGGATTTGCGTCTCTATTTTTGTGTCCTGATTGGCTGAATATCCTCTAAATTGAATAACTTGTAATCCCTAATGTGAAGAAATCCAAATGTCCAACATAAAGCTTGGCAGCAGAAATTACAAAATGGGCACGTGCAGTTTGGAGAGGTGGCTTATTTCAAGGTCCATTGGTGGTATTACTAACAGGAAGTCAATGGTATAGAATCGTGGTCTCCCAAACTGCGGCCCGGGGGCCATATGCGGCCTTTGCTTGCTTTTATCTGGCTCTTGGCGCACTATTTTCATCTACTGGTACCAACAATGGGGTATAATTCCTCCAGCTGACATCAAAGATGGGGCACAATTCCTCCCAATGAGACCAATGGGGCCCAATGACACTAATGATAGGGCACACAATTTCTCCCACTGACACCAAAGATAATGCTGCGTACACACGATCGTTTTTTTCGACGGTGAAAACACCGTTGAGAAAATCGACGTGAAAAAACGAGGAACAGCTTGTTCCCCCCCACACACGGCCGTTTTAAATGACATTTTTTTTTGTTTGAAAAAAACGACCGTGTGTGGGCTCCCTGGCAGTGTTTCCCTATGGGAAAACTGCCGCGAAAAAAAACGACGGGAATCACAACGAGAAAAATTAGAGCATGTTCTAATTTTTCTCGTCGTGATTAATGCCGTTTTTCCCGTCGGGAAAAATGACAAAAAGCCCACAGACGATCGTTTTTCTCGTCCAAAGGAAAAAATTTTAATTTTTCCCGACGGGAAAAATGATCGTGTGTACGCGGCATAAGGCGTTGTTTATTTCCACTGATGTTTTGACCTTTTTTACTGGCCCTTTAAAGTGTAAGTAAACCTCCCTATCGTTTTCAGCCAAGGAAGCTGCCACCTTTGCTTCTGTTTCTTCTACAACTGCCATCGTGCTGCACATGTGATCAGTTATGACACCAGCCATTAGATGGTTTGACAGTTTGGTTAAGAGTACAACCAATGGGAGTGTTACATTTCCAGCATGTGCCACAAATTAAACTCTTTTTTTTTTTTTTTGGATGGGTTTTTCTTCCACTTTAGGGCCTCATGCCCACGGATGTTTTTACAGCCGCGTTTTTGAGCGTTTTTTACAGCTTAAAAACGCCTGTCCATGTTAGTCTATAGCTTCATGCCCACCTAGACGTTTTTGAGCTGCAAATAGCATAGACGTTTTTAAGCTGTAAAAAAAAACCCAGGACCAGTGCGTTCCTCAGCGTCAGAATTAGGCAGAAAAAAACGCGAGTGTCAAAAAACGCGCACTAGCGCGCGGTCGCGTTTTTAGCTCCGACGTTTTTTTTTTGTTTTTTTTTTCAAAAAAAATAAAAAAATTACAATAACATGGACAGGCGTTTTTAAGCTGCAAAAAACGCAGCTGTAAAAACGCCAGTGGGCATGAGGCCTAAGTCTGAAGGACAGTAAACTTTAGAAAGTTTGGAGACCCCTGGTATAGAAAAACACTCTCAGCCGGTTCACACAGGGGCAACACGACTTCCAGAAGCAACTTCAGACACGACTTGAGCATGAATCACAGCGAGACTTGGAGGAGACTTCAGCAGACTTGGAGGAGACTTCAGCAGACTTGGAGGAGACTTCAGCAGACTTGGAGGAGACTTCAGCAGACTTGGAGGAGACTTCAGCAGACTTGGAGGAGACTTCAGCAGACTTGGAGGAGACTTCAGCAGACTTGGAGGAGACTTCAGCAGACTTGGAGGAGACTTCAGCAGACTTGGAGGAGACTTCAGCAGACTTGTGGTCATTAACAACACGACTTGAAGTAAATTCCTTGTGGCTTCTGGGTTAATTCCTTTCTGCTTCCTGTAAAGTTGCCTTCAAAATGAACAGTGATCAGACTTCTAAGCGACTTCCATTGAAATCAATGGGTACAAGTTGCCTACAGGTCACCTAGAAGTGTGATTGAAGTAGTACAGGAACCTTTTTTGAAGTCGGAGCGACTGCAGTCATGTACATTAAAACATCTCCATTCACTTCAATTAGTTTTAAAAATAGCGCGACTTGGGGCATCTCGGGGAGACCTGAAGTCTCGTCCGGAGTCGCCCCTGTGTGAACCGGGTCTTATGAGCTGCCGAAACATAATAAGATGTTTTTGTGTACAAAGTTGCATTTTATTTTTAGCAGAGCTTAAATTTGATTTTCCATAATTGACTGGGAACTGCCACAGTCCAGAAGAACAGCTTTCACAAATGTAGTGGAGTGATCACCAGACCATTTGTAGCCTTCAAAACCTTTACTTGTGCCGGTAACATTCGTTGCACTTTCATTGTCCTTCAGCTTTGTGGAGGTACAACTTTCCAAGCACGCCTCTCCAAGAAGAGAATAGTGTTTTTGTTTTTTTCCTTCACGATGAAGGTATTTCCTAGGAGAAATTTTCAGTTGGGATCCTCAGAATATACTGTACATGGGTTTCTCCAGCAAAATTTTGCTGGAGGCGTTTTCGGGCCACTATTTGTGTTCTAGAAGTTCGTACTGACAAAAGGTACTTGTGCATGGTGTGTGTCGGGTGGCATTTCAGGGGCCTTCCTTATAATAAAATACCGGAGGACGTTGAACTGGGTACAGGATAACAATACTGGATCAGAGGTTTTCTTTGGTGTAAAACCAATCGGTAGATCCAGAGCTTATAGGCAGCTGAAGAGATCTTCATCACTTGACTTTTTCTTGACTCTTCCTAGCTAAGTGTCAGCCTTTTTGATTTCTATTATTTGTGAGCCCAGTCTATCATGCATATAGCATCAGTTGTATTATTATTATTAATATTATTATTATTACCATTATAGGGACATTAATTAGTCCCTGCCCTTAAGCTTACAATCAAAGGCAGACTTCCACAACCTTTTCAACACAGCGGAACCCTTGAAATTTCTGGTCTGATGAAACCCCTGCTAAAAATGACTATCTACAACTCAAGATATTAGTGTGGTGGTCAGTGGGGAAAAATGTTCCTTATGCTTGCAGTCATTGGGAAGAATTACCCCCTAAAAAAATATAAATGGTGGGAGTGGGAACTTATCTGAGAGGCAGAAATTGTTCAAGGTACCCCTAGCAACAGCTGGAGGAACCCTAGGGTTCCATGGAACTCTGGGTGAGAATCCTTGATCTAAGGCAGTGGTCTCCAAACTGTGGCACTTGGGCCAGATGTGGCTTTTTTGATGGGGCACTGTTCCTTCCACTGACACCAATGACGAGGCACTGTTCCTTCCACTGACACCAATGACGAGGCACTGTTCCTTCCACTGACACCAATGACGGGGCACTGTTCCTTCCACTGACACCAATGACGGGGCACTGTTCCTTCCACTGACACCAATGACGGGGCACTGTTCCTTCCACTGACACCAATGACGGGGCACTGTTCCTTCCACTGACACCAATGACGGGGCACTGTTCCTTCCACTGACACCAATGACGGGGCACTATACCACCAATAGTGGGACTCTATCCCACCCCCCCCCCCACTGACCCGAAGTATGGGGAACTATTCCCCCATACATTATTGCTTCCACTGACACCAACAATAGGACATTATTCCTATTGCCAATACCCATTATGGCAAGGCTTGACAAATTTTGCTTGGAATCTAGGAGCCAGCTAAAAAAGTTAGGAGCCAGGTTTTCTTTTTTTTTAACGACAGACCAAAGCTTTATTTTCAATATTTTTACTTTTTGCAATAAAACATATCCAATAAATGTTGGCCATAACGCATTCTGCTACATGTCTTTGGTTAAAAAAAAATCACAATAACTGTATATTATTATTATTAGGTTTGTGTGAAAGTTAGTCTACAGATTATGGTATTGGAGTTTTTCTTTATTTTATTTTTTAATACTAGTAATGGCAGAGATCAGCAACTTAGAGCAGGACTGTGATAGTGCGGCATACAATCTGACACTGGGTCAGAACTAACTGCTACTGACCTCTCAAGTGACACTAATACAGTGATCAGTGCTAATAATATACACTGTCACTGTAATAATGACACTGGGTAGGAAGGGGTTAATACCAAGGGCAATCATAGGGTTAACTATGTTCCTAGTAGTGTGTGTTTTACTATGTGGTGCTTTAACTAAGGAATGTGACTGCTTTTATTTCCTGCCTTGCAGGGACACAAGACCGCTATATCCCACTAAGGGTCCGATCAGGTCCGCCTGAAAAACTGACAGGCGAACCTGATCAGACAGCCCGTGTGAAAGGGGCCAAGCAGGGATATGACAAATAATAAATATTTTTTATTAAGAAAAAAATAAACAGTTTTTACTTTAAAAAAATAAATATAAAAATAAAAGCTATTACAAAAAAAAAAAGGCTATATGAAGCTATTTAAACCAGCCACCCCACACTCACCATTAGGCAAAAGGGACCAGATGACGCTCGCAATCACTTCCTTCTCTACTCCACTTTGGGAAGGATATGGGCGGGCAGTGAAAACAGGCAGGGGAAGCTCCATTGGCATTGCTGGTTGTCTTGTCATACCAAGGGGGGGGGGGGGTGCGCACGTAGACAGGATACCCCAGATGTGCCGCCCCACCCAGGCACCAGGTCACTAATTCTAGTCGCAAATGCGACCTGGCGCCCGGGGTGGTTTGTCAAGCCCTGCATTATGGGGCACAATGCCTCTTACTGACCATGGGTGCAATGTCATTTTTTTTACTCCCACTGGCCACAGTCTGGCCCCTCTGAATTCTGAAGGACTGAAGTAAACTGGCCCTTTGTTCAAAAAGTTTGGAGACCCCCGATCTAGGGTCTATATTTCACTTTTATACACATTTGAGGGTAAATTTTACATATGAGCAAATTAAACCAGCAATTGTTTTTAGTGTGGGAGTAACAAGCACAAAGAGAACATGCAAACTTCATGCAGATGGTGTCCTGGCTTGGATTTAAACCGGGGCCCCAGTGCTGCAAGACAGGTGTTCTAACCACCAAGCCGATGTTCTCTAAGAGCCGGTTCACACAGGGGCGGCACGACTTTGGGGGCGACTCGGCAAGGCGATCTCAAGACGACTTGAGAGGCGACTTGCAAAATGACTTCTATATTGAAGTCAATGCAAGTCGCCCCAAGTCGTCCCCAAAGTCGTACAAGAACCTTTTTCTAAGTCGGACGACTTGCGTCGCTCCTATTAGAACGGTTCTTTTGAATAGAGCGGAGCGCGACTTGTCAGGCGGCTGAGTCGCCCCAGTGTGAACCAGCTCTTAAGGAAACGTTGCTTATGCCTTTTATCATATATAGAGAGAGAGAGAGAGAGAGGGATACTCCTTTCAAAGTAAACCTGTCGTAGTGCTTAGCACATTGAATTATCCGTAACTATTTGGATAAAAATGGAAAATCTTGGTTGGTGTGTCTGAAAATTCTGTGGTTGTCCCACAGGTCAAGCTGGCAATTTTAGTTCACAGGTTGCACAGGCCGGTCTTGGTCAATGCTTGGTCCTGTACATGAGTGGATAAATGCGTTTTGCACACTCTTCTCCCCCCCCCCCCCCACCAGTTCCCCTGCCTCTAGGTCACGTCACTCTCCATATCCTGCTCCATCCAGTGTCACTGGCCTAGCCTGGACTCTTCTTTCTCTATTATCAGTTTATTAGGCCTTCATCCTCCCTTGGCCCCACCCGGGTGGCCCCCCGCAGTCTGTGGGAAACCTGTGCCTCGGGCTCTATTCTCAAGCATTCCTAAATTTGGATATACTTCCCCCCTCTTTTTCCCTCTCCGCTGGCAATGTGCCTAATTGATCCGTTATTTCTCTTCTTTTCCCAGCTGGAAGGGGAGGTGGAGAGGGGTCCTCGGGCTCAGTGACATCTCGTTTAGGCCTCGCAGTGTGACACCACCTCGGGGAGGGGAGAGGATGTTAACTGAGGCTAGAACCTGGAGTTTTCTTAGGCCTATGGCTCTGGATAATGACAGCCTCAAATTGGCACATTAACGATAACTACTTTGTACGGGACTTGAGAACGTTGTATTTACCTTTCTAGTTACAGGAGTGCTGCTGCTTTTGGCTGAAATCCCAGCTACTCAACCCTTCCACGTTGTAATCTCTTATTTAAAGAGATACTCCAGTCACAATTATTTTCATTTTTTTAAAACCCGAACAGTGACACTCGTTCTGGCTCGTGAAATCTACCATTGAACGCGTTTTTTGTTATTTTTGTTTTCTTTTTTTTTGCCAAAAATCCGGTGAGCTTGTAACTTGTAACTTCATGTTCGCTCAGTTACTTCTGCACGAAGATCCCAGGCAGTGTTCATCGGCCTTTCCCAGTTCTCTTCTATGACCTGCAGAACACTCCCTTCTGTTATGGAGAGCTGGAAGTGCTCTGTCGTCAAAGCCTAAGGTGACAACGCTGCTGCTTTGTAGATTAAGGAAAATGGGTGTTGTCACTCTGGGACAGGAAGTTTGTTACTGGACAGATCACCAGATGAAAACATTCCCACTGCAGGCTCCTTGAGGCTCTTGTAAACAGAACATGTTTTTACCCTCATGGACTCTAATGCCGCGTACACGCGATCGGAAATTCTGACAAGAAAAGTTTGATATGAGCTTTTTGTTGGAAATTCCGACCGTGTGGACTTTTGCTGTCGGAATTTCCGCCAGAGAAAAGATTGAGAGCAGGTTCTCTATTTTTCCGATGGAAAAAATTCCTCTTGGAAATTCCGATCGTCTAGCAATTCCGACGCACAAAATTCCTACGCATGCTCGGAAACAATTCTACGCATGCTCTGAAGCATTGAACTTAATTTTCTCGGCTCGATGTAGTGTTGTACGTCACTGCGTTCTTGACGGTTGAAATTTCAGAGAACATTTGTGTGACCATCCAAGGTTTTTCCGACGGAAATTCCGATCGTGTGTACGCAGCATTAGCCCTGGTTTACACTACTGCTGCGTCACATGCCTGATTAATGGGTCCTGCGTGGCTCCAAAATGTTGCTATGTGCTGTAACGATGTGATCGCTGACTAAAATCTTTGCACCCATTCTGGAGATCCTTGGTGTGCTGGTGAAATTTTTTTGTTTTGCAACACAGAAAGTCGTACATGACAAGTCAAAACACATTAATTTCAACGGGCGCTGTCTTAATGATGCACTGAAATGAAAATTTCTGTGCCGAAACTGAAAAGTCGGGGATGCACTTGGTCTAAAACCAAAACACAAATATAACTTTTTTTTTTTTTTTTTAACTAATTATTGTGGCTGGCGTGTTTGCATTGAGGACAGTGGGACGCGAGCTTGCATTGAGGACAGTGGGACGCGAGCTTGCATTGAGGACAGTGGGACGCGAGCTTGCATTGAGGACAGTGGGACGCGAGCTTGCATTGAGGACAGTGGGACGCGAGCTTGCATTGAGCTCAGTGGGACGCGAGCTTGCATTGAGCTCAGTGGGACGCGAGCTTGCATTGAGCTCAGTGGGACGCGAGCTTGCGTTGAGGTCAGTGCGACGCGAGCTTGCGTTGAGGTCAGTGGGACGCGAGCTTGCGTTGAGGTCAGTGGGACGCGAGCTTGCGTTGAGGTCAGTGGGACGCGAGCTTGCGTTGAGGTCAGTGGGACGCGAGCTTGAGTTGAGGTCAGTGGGACGCGAGCTTGCGTTGAGGTCAGTGGGACGCGAGCTTGCCATTATCGGCTAATAGTTTTCAGCGGTCGATATATTGGATGCTTCCCTAGTCTTAATTGCTGTGACTTAAGTCGCTAAGAAAAAAAAAAAGGGTCCTGCACTACTTTTCTGCATCTCTGGTGCTCATTGTCTACTGTGTACTTGTGCCCAGCCCATCCCTGCATCTCAAAATCTCCCAAGTTTTCTCACTTCCCAGAGAACATTGCCCACCCAGCCAGCATGACTGCTAAGCACCATACAACGCAGGGAAACAGGAAAGTAAAAAGAAATCACTCTGTATTGTTACGATTGGCCAAAGTTTTAAAACATCAAAGTCCCATAGAAGTCGCATGGCCTTGGGGTCGAAGCAATGTGAACTGTGCCTAAATTAACAAATTGAGGCCGATTTACTAAAGGAAAATAGGTTGCTCACTTTGAACGGGAAGATGTACTTTGCAAGGAAGTTCATCCCTGAGCTTAGTGAAAGAGGTGATGCTCTGTTCTGTCATCCAATACCGTGCAAGCAAAAAGAAATTCAATTTTAAAAAAGTTTCTTTTTGCACGTGGTTATTCTTTGCAAAGTAAAACTTTGCCATATTCACTAACCTCTGGGGCAAATTAATTTGCAAAGTTAACAGCCTATTTGCCTTTAGCAAATCAACCCCTGTGTGTCTGATAGAAGCGCTCATACTTTTTTGATGGTTCCTCCTTTTTCTGCACAGATGCCATGTCTCCTGAATAGCATGAACAGTCTAAGATATTTTTGTGGCTGTTTCACAAGTGCAGAATTTTATTAGGAAATTCTTTTGCAGATGTAGAGAGGACATACTCTTATTTTTGCAACTGCTGAACTGCTGGTGTTTACTGTCCCCTGCAGAGCTCGCAATCAATGAGTGGAAAGGAATATAATCGCGCACATTCTGCTTTGATTAGCGGAGAATTCCAGGTACGCCGGCTTACACAGTAGTGCTTTCGTGGTGATGGAGTCTTCTTGGAATATTCGCAGTGGTGGGGCTCTGTGTGAGCGCATACATATGGAACTGAAGTGAGATTGTGCAACCTTGAGGTTGAGGAGCTGAGTGTTTCACACCTGGACATCTTTAGGCCTTGCCAACAGTTGTCACTCATTGTGATTTAACTTGAGGATGTTGCCCCATTCCTGTTCCCCCCTCTGCAGCATGTAGAGCTTTGTCCCACTTTTAAAGAGGAATTGCAAGGAAAACTTTTTTGTTGCCTTCAACAACCAGATCCCCACTGTCATCCCTCTAGTGCAAGGTAAGGGATTGAATTTACTGTGCCCATCTTCTCTGTAGAAAAGGTCCAAAAAGTAAAGATGGCGATCCCAACGGTTGGAAGAGTCTGTTGTGGCCTTTAGGTAAGGACTCCCGACTGTTGAAGCTATGAATTGGGCTCCCAGTGTTGGGCTCATTTCTGGTGACTTTTCTCACAAGGCTCTGAAAAATAAAGATGGCAATCCTAACAGTTTAAAGAGTATGTTGTGGCATTTAAGAAAGGACTCCTGACTGTTGAAGGCTATGAAGTGGGCTCCTAGTGTTGGGCCCATTGCTGTGATTGATGGCCCTACTGTTCTATGCTTTGTTCATTATGTAAAACACCTGTGGAGAATGTTTAGACAATATCCTTGCCTTTACATTAGGCTTTCACACTGGACCCCACATTCTTTCTGGCTAGTATCCCCAATCTCCTGTCATCTTACGAGATTTGAGATCCTCATTAATCTCGCTGGAAGGACAGTCGTGTCACCCTCACCAGGTGGAAGCTGGCAGTAGGTAAGTTTATCTTCTATCTTTTCTTTGCATTGTTAGAATTTCCTATTTTTTTTTTTTTTTTTTTTTTTTACGGTATCCTACAGCATTTTGGCCTGATGGTGGGATGGGGTCTCATGTAATAGGCAGACCTTGCTTTTTCATGCAGGGTCCACTTTAACCACTTTAACCACTTGAGAACCGGAAGCTTTTACTCTCTTCATGACCAGAGCATTTTTTGCTATTCAGCCCTGTGCTGCTTTAGAAGGAAAGGGAGTTACCGCTCCAGGTGGATAGGCTTAGCAATCAATGTCCCCTCAGGAAATCGTAGGTGTCGGCAATGCACAAGGCAACCGTAAAGGTTTTTTTGAAGTGCGGCTGTCCATACCAATTTTTATTTCCTGCGCTACTTTAACTGGCAATTGCACGGTCATGCAACACTGTACACGACTTACATTTTATATATTTTCCCTCCCAAATAGAGCTTTATTTCGGTGCTATTTGATCACCACTGGATTTTTTAAAATTTATAAGTGAAAAAAGACAAAAAAAACATTGAAAATAAAGAAACTCAATTTTCTACTTTCTGTTAGTAAACATATCCCATTCCAACTTGGTATATAGTGACCATGCTGAAAAAATGCAATAAGCAGAGATTACTGCACATGAAAACTGCCCATCCGAGCAATCAGTAGATCCAGAAGAAGTTACATGAAAGTGCAAAAAAGCCTCAACTTTTGCATACAGAGACTCTTTCAAGACAAAGTGACAGTCTCTTTTAAAGCCCATCACTTAACCCAGGGGTCTCCAAACTGCGGCCCGGGGGCCGGACGCGGCCCTTTGCATGCTTTTTTTCCGGCCCTTGGGGCACTTATCCTCCCACTGATACAAGACGCTATTCTGCCATCAAGCACCAACAATGGAGCACCATTTCTCCCAATGACACTAATAATAGGGCACTATTCCTCCTTATGATACCAACGATTGGGCACTATTCCTCTAACCTAATACCAAATGTGGTGATGTTTACTCCTACTGATGCCAGAAAAATTTCCACTCCCACTGGTCACGATCTGGCCCTCCTGAAGTCTGGAGGACAGTAAACCGGCACCTGTGTTTAGAAAGTTTGGAGACCCCTGACTTAACCCACCTATATTCCCCATCCCTTGGTTCCCCTGCCCCAAAACGCCCAAAGCTTTAAAGTATGAGGGACATTAGACCATCTCTCATGGCAGTCTCTTTGCTAAGCGTGCCGCCTCCTGAGCTTTCTCACTGGGCCATCATTGTCAAAGGGAAGCCTTGTTGTCCAACAGGAAGACTCAAGAGTTCGGAAGGCCAAACTTGACTTTTTCTAAAGGGCCGTACACATGGGCCAAATATCAGCATCGGCCGGTTCAATGGAAACCATCTGACACCCGGCCCGCATGTACAGCAGCCAGTCCGACAGAAGCTGGCCGTTTGGCCAGCTTCTGTTGAAGGGGAATGACTGAAATAGGTCTGCCAATCGGCAACCCATAGCTGGGAGCGCTGACCAGTGTGTTCTGGTGGGGTGGGCCACCCCCTATCAGAACACAATAGCTCAGCGGGTTAGAGATTGCTGTATTAACATTGCATAGTTAGTACAGCGGCTCCTCCCGAGCTCTTCAATTGTTTTTCGTTCAGACCGCTGGGTTGAGCGAAAAATTATAATAGTGTGTACCAGGCTTTGCATAGAACTCCTTCGGTTGCCTGTATCCCGAAGTTTTGAGCTCTGCTTATGTATTTTTTTTCCATCATACGCTCAGTTCAAAATAACCCTTTGAATTACCCCTCGTGACAGGTTTACTTTAAGGTGATCTTTGTATGTACATTCCTGGTCATGATGTGTCGCTACAGTAGATGTATTATGTCAATGGACTGAAGAAATTAATCTTGGTAGAGCGTCGGTGATAAGCTGTGGTGCAGTCAGTGTGGATAAGGTAATGTTGACTTACAAGGTCATTTTTTTTTTTTTTTCTTTTGGTGAAAGGTTTTCCAGATAACCGTTAGGAATTGTCAGATGTGCGTCAGAAGGTTTTGCAGTATTAAAGCTATTTGTGTGTGTGTGTGTGTGTGTGTGTGTGTGTGTGTGTGTGTGTGTGTGTGTGTGTAAGAAATATGGACATCAGGGTTTCATTCCTGCAGATTTGTTAGTATTGTTGCTGTGCGTCATAACATTTGAGCAAGTGCAGTGTCTGTCTGTGCTGTCCTTAGCAACCAATCGGATTCCAGATGACTTTTTTTGTCTGGTTTATGTAGGCAACACATTCCTCTCTTTTTTTGTATGTTATTGATTTTTCAACTTTCAAAGCCATCAATGGGTTTTATCCAAAATACTTTGGATTCTATATTTGTGTTAATCATATACAGTGTATATGTTGAGACGCACGCACGCACACACACACTTGTTTTGGAAATATTTTTATGTATTCAGTGAGCATAAGGCTACTACTTCCAAGTTTTCTTGAGCCTGATTTACTGCTATGTTGTGAACAGCCCATGTTGGGAATAGACCTTAACAGCAGATGAAATCTTCTCCATTCCCTGGGAGTCTTCCGAGCCGGTGAATGTGAGGACACAGTGAAGTTTGTAGTGTTTGTGGAAGTGACTTAATGTTCTTTCTTGTACATGTATTTTGTCATAGTTAGTCTACTCTGGTGGGATCTATATGTATTTTTAGCCTAGTTGGTTTTATTAATAGATTGTGGAAATTAATTCTACGAGCATCCTGTGATAGCGGCATCTGAGCCAACTTCATACAACAATATCTCTTACAATGAAAGCTCCACGCCCAGTGCTCACTGATGAGTTTGCCTCCTGTGTCTTTGTTTTATTCTTAGATATGTTTGTTTTTGTAATTTTTTTTTTTTTTTTTTTTAAAACTCCGTGGACCTTTTGGCCTATTTGTGAGGAAAAGAAGCAGATTTTAAACCAGTGTAAAAATAACAAAAAAAAAACAACAAATAACACCCTTCTCTGGTGCCTTGATGTGCTGCTAGAACCCCTCAAACCGTATCCCCAATCCCCTTTTTAGCAGTGATGATCTAGATAGATAGATAGAGATCTAGATAGATAGATAGAGATCTAGATAGATAGATAGAGATCTAGATAGATAGATAGAGATCTAGATAGATAGATAGAGATCTAGATAGATAGATAGAGATCTAGATAGATAGATAGAGATCTAGATAGATAGATAGAGATCTAGATTATATATATATATATATATATATATATATATATATATATATAATATATATCTCTAATCCAGTGGTTCTCAAGTCCGGTCCTCAGGGCCCACCAACAGGCCAGGTTTGCAAGATAACTGAAATACATCACAGGTGATATCATTTGCTGCTCAGGGATTGCAGTATTCTAGTCTGCATCTCACCAAGGTAATACTTAAAATCTGGCCTGTTAGTGGGTCCTGAGGACAGGAGTTGAGAACCACTGATCTAATCTATATCTCCCTCAAATGCCTAAATACACAGTCACATGACACGCTGGGTCTGATATCTTTTGTACTGCAGGGTGGAAGGGTCCTTCTCTGGGTGCCCACGTCACTGGTAATGTGCATACTTCCCCATTAAAGTGGAAGTAAACCCTCCTGTGGTTTTCAGCTGAGGAAATTGCCATCTTGGCCTCTGTTTGATATTCAACTGCCATGATGCTGCACATGTGATCAGTTATGATACCAGACCTTTGATGATCTGACAGTTTGGTTGAGATCACAACCAATGTGACCATTACATTTTCGTCATGTGCCGGTAACGTAACAGTTTTTTTTTTAAACTGCTAAATTTATGGGCTTAGTTCCACGTTAAGTACATTGCCAAGGTCCTTTATAGGTTCTGAAGCATTGTGAGGTCAAGATAAGTGTTGGTGGCAGTTGCCGCCAGTCTTCACCCATAGAAGACGGGCAGTTGAGATACGTTTTTTTAAGGGTCGGTTCGTTGAGATGGGCTTCAACTTGCTTTTCCCTCTATGGTCCTTGCATCCTCCACCCTTAAAATCCTAGTATCTGCAGGTATATTGGGGGATATGTGACATCAGCCACCCATAACCCCCCCCCCCCCCCACTCGCCAGCCTTTACAGTACTGAGATTCTGCATATGTAATGACAAAATATGGCCACCCCTATTTAAGTGTTTGAGTTGAAATCACTACATAGAAACAAGGCTTGCTAAATATTAACAGTAATGGATAGTATTATTAACATCTAGTGTATCTAAACTACTTGGTTATCTAAACCAAAATAAAAATTCCTTTACTTCCCTTTTTAATGGGTCATCTATAAAGGGAAACCTGGAGTTGTGTCTTGACAGATCTGGCTGATCTATGATTGCTGTCGGGGTGTTTTAGTTTAGTGTTCTTTATGCCTGCGGAGAGAGTGGTGACTACCTCTTTATTGGTCTCCTAACAGAGGTCCATCCAATCAGGAAGTTGTATGTTCTTGCAAGAATAGCTTTCCATCATGAAACTTGACTTATTGACGAATCTGATTTTATTCACCAAGTATACCAAAATGGTTAAATGACAAACCACAGAAGCTTTAAGTCCTTCCGAAAAGTATCTGGTCACGTTTTCGCTAATTTGTTAAACCTCTTGTGGTAGGTGACCTTTTAGGCAACATCTAGTTGAACGCAGCTCCATACAGCCAAAGCTGTGGTGACTTCTGAACGAGCCCGGTTACCAAAAAGAGCTTTCATCTGTGCCGCTTTACCTTGGTTTACAGCAGGGGCAGGTAACCTCAGCCTCCAGCTGTGGTGAAACTACAAATCCCAGCATGCCTCTGCAAGTCATGCCTGTGATTGTCGGGGGTCTTGCAATGCCTCATAGTTTCAAAACAGCTGGAGGGCCGAGGTTGCCTACCCCTGCTTTACAGCAGCCATTCTCGCCCAGGGTTCTGTGGATCCCTAGGGTTTGCTCCAGAGGTGGATAGGGGCTCCTTGAGCTGTGGCTTATTGACCTGTCATTTGATGATGCCTGCTTTGTTCCAAGAACAATGCCACTTGGCAAAGCCAGTAGCATGACACCAATTATCTCTTTAACCGTGGCATTCTGATCACCACTACAGAGGTTACGTTCTTTTTGTTGACCACAGATGTAAGGGACGTTTTTGCCATTGGCCCCAATGATTTGGTTTTGATCACGGTTACACAAAACCTGAAAATTTATTTGAGGTGTTCCTCTGGGCTTTAAAGGTAGAGAAGGGCTGGTTTACAGACACACTGAAGAGCTTCCCATGAATTTATTATGAAAGTGGCGCAGGAGGTAGCTTAATGGTTGCCAGTGTACCAAAAGGCCTTTTATGAGACCGTCTCCCAGCAGATGGAACTTGGAGACATGTTGGACAAACATACTATAAAACCTAAATGAGATGCAGACTAGTTACAGACTTTAGAAGACTAGATAGCTAGACTCTGTTTTCCAAGGATGGGAAAATGACTGGCCAGTTCGTCTGTATAATCTCCAAAGGGTCCTACTTCTCCGCTTTAAAAATATTTATCAAAGCTGAACTTCAAACACATTTCAATTAATAAATGTAAATATTTTTTTTTTTTTTTAAACGTGTGTCTCTATAATGTAAATACCACATAAGCAATTTACAACTTCTCTCTTTGCAAGTAACCTTTAAAAAAAAAAAAGTATTAAAATTCCTAACAAGTGGCATTGGCTCCATATCTTCTCTAGCAGGCTGGTCCTCCCAGCTGCTTCCCAGTTATGCTTCATGTACACGGGACGTTGTTCAACCTCTCCTGAAAGATTTAACTTGACAGCTAGAAACCAGTGTCTAAAAACGGTTGTTTAGCCGCGTTTACATGCCACGTTTGCGTCTAGAAGCATTTGAAAAAAATAATTTTTATTTATTTTTTGTTAAAATGGAAAATGTCTCTAAATGAAACGCTGCTAAACGTGAGTTGCCACGTTTAGTCACGTTTTGGCGCTTTAACTGCCTCTAAACACAGCTTCTGAACGCATTTTTTTTGGGTTCAAGAAAAAGCCTCTAAACACATCTGCCTAGAAACGACTATAAACAACCCAGTGTACATGTACTGATAAGATAACACAGAGGAGAGATCGGGGATCCTGTGTACATGTACTGATAAGATAACATGGAGGAGAGATCAGGGATCCAGTGTACATGTACTGATAAGATAACACAGAGGAGAGATCAGGGATCCTGTGTACATGTACTGATAAGATAACATAGAGGAGAGATCGGGGATCCTGTGTACATGTACTGATAAGATAACATGGAGGAGAGATCAGGGATCCTGTGTACCTGTACTGATAAGATAACATAGAGGAGAGATCAGGGATCCTGTGTACATGTACTGATAAGATAACATGGAGGAGAGATCAGGGATCCTGTGTACATGTACTGATAAGATAACATGGAGAAGAGATCGGGGATCCTGTGTACATGTACTGATAAGATAACATGGAGAAGAGATCAGAGATCCTGTGTACATGTACTTATGAGATAACATGGAGAAGAGATCGGGGATCCTGTGTACATGTACTGATAAGATAACATAGAGGAGAGATCAGGGATCCTGTGTACATGTACTGATAAGATAACATGGAGGAGAGATCTGGGATCCTGTGTACATGTACTGATAAGATAACATGGAGAAGAGATCGGGGATCCTGTGTACATGTACTGATAAGATAGCATAGAGGAGAGATCGGGGATCCTGTGTACATGTACTAATAAGATAACACGGAGGAGAGATCGGGGATCCTGTGTACATGTACTGATAAGATAACATGGAGAAGAGATCGGGGATCCTGTGTACATGTACTGATAAGATAACATGGAGAAGAGATCGGGGATCCTGTGTACATGTACTGTTAAGATAACATAGAGGAGAGATCGGGGATCCTGTGTACATGTACTTATGAGATAACATAGAGGAGAGATCTGGGATCCTGTGTACATGTACTGATAAGATAACAGAGGAGAGATCAGGGATCCTGTGTACATGTACTGATAAGATAACATAGAGGAGAGATCGGGGATCCTGTGTACATGTACTGATAAGATAACATAGAGGAGAGATCAGGGATCCTGTGTACATGTACTGATAAGATAACCTAGAGAAGAGATCGGGGATCCTGTGTACATGTACTGATAAGATAACATAGAGGAGAGATCGGGGATCCTGTGTACATGTACTGATAAGATAACATAGAGGAGAGATCGGGGATCCTGTGTACATGTACTGATAAGATAACATAGAGGAGAGATCAGGGATCCCGTGTACATGTACTGATAAGATAGCATAGAGGAGAGATCGGGGATCCTGTGTACATGTACTGATAAGATAGCATAGAGGAGAGATCGGGGATCCTGTGTACATGTACTGATAAGATAACAGAGGAGAGATCAGGGATCCTGTGTACATGTACTGATAAGATAACCTAGAGAAGAGATCGGGGATCCTGTGTACATGTACTGATAAGATAACATAGAGGAGAGATCGGGGATCCTGTGTACATGTACTGATAAGATAACATAGAGGAGAGATCAGGGATCCCGTGTACATGTACTGATAAGATAGCATAGAGGAGAGATCGGGGATCCTGTGTACATGTACTGATAAGATAACATAGAGGAGAGATCAGGGATCCCGTGTACATGTACTGATAAGATAGCATAGAGGAGAGATCGGGGATCCTGTGTACATGTACTGATAAGATAACAGAGGAGAGATCAGGGATCCTGTGTACATGTACTGATAAGATAACATAGAGGAGAGATCAGGGATCCCGTGTACATGTACTGATAAGATAACATAGAGGAGAGATCGGGGATCCTGTGTACATGTACTGATAAGATAACAGAGGAGAGATCAGGGATCCTGTGTACATGTACTGATAAGATAACATAGAGGAGAGATCAGGGATCCCGTGTACATGTACTGATAAGATAACATAGAGGAGAGATCGGGGATCCTGTGTACATGTACTGATAAGATAGCATAGAGGAGAGATCGGGGATCCTGTGTACATGTACTGATAAGATAACAGAGGAGAGATCAGGGATCCTGTGTACATGTACTGATAAGATGACATAGAAGAGAGTTCAGGAGCAGTTGAAAAAAATGCCCAACTGCTCCTAAAGGTCTGTTTACCAGCAGCAGTGTACAATGAGGCCTTAGGGCCTATCCTCACCATCTATTTGTGGTAATGTGCGACAACATGTGTTAAGTGCATCAGTATGATGCGGTAATAAATGGCACCATATCATTCCAGGAATAGTACCCCATTGGTGGTATCCGTAGGAGGAATGGTGTCCCATCAATGGTGCCAGTGGAAGGAATGGTGCCCCATTGGTGGTATCAGTAGAAGGAATGATGCCCCATCATTTATGTCAGTAGGAGGAATAGTACTCCATGGGACACCATTCCTCCTACTGATACCACCTACGGAGTACTATTCCTCCTACTGGCACCAATGATGGGGCATCATTCCTCCTACTGGCACCAATGATGGGGCATCATTCCTCCTACTGGCATCAATGATGGGGCATCATTCCTCTTACTGATACCACCTATCAATGGTGCCAGTGGGAGGAAGAATGCACCATTGTTGGTATTGGTGGGAGGAATAGTGCCCCGTCATTGGTGCCAGTGGGAGGAATAGTGCCCCGTCATTGGTGCCAGTGGGAGGAATAGTCCCCCGTCATTGATTCCAGTGGGAGGAATAGTACCCTGTCATTGGTGCCATCAGTGGGAGGAATGGTGCCCCATCACTGGTATCGGTGAGAGGATTTGTGCTCCATCATTGGTGTCGGTGGGAGAAATTGTGCCCCATCATTGGTGCCAGTAGGAGGAATGGTGCTCCAAGGGCTGGATAAACACGAGCAAAGGGCCACAGTTTGGAAACCCCTGCACTGTAAAATCAGATTGTACAATCTCTGTACAGTCTCCTTTAGCTTTACGAAAACTGTTTTATATGAGGAAAAAACTAAAACTGTCCATTCAGTGTGTAGCTACTCAGGTAGAATCAGATTTTCTAGTGCAAAGCAAATGATTGGCTGACTTTTCAGATACTGCTAGTATGAGGCAACTTTACAATTGTCCCCTCCATAATCCCCAAAACATCAACATGGAGAGATGTAGCCTTGTGAGGTAGGATGGTGGGCCTCAGTCGTATTGCTCAGTGCTGTCATTAAGGTGCCTACAAGACAATTTTCAGTAATATCCAATCTTGCTACTGAACAACCTTTCTCACCAACGGCTGTTCACACATTCCTGTCTGGCAAGTAATATAATTTCTTATTTTGGGATGAAAGCTGTGATTTTGTAATCTACAGATGTAGATAATCCAGATCTTTGATGATACATTTACTAGTGCTATTTGTGTGGGTCATCAGCGTTCAAGCATTCGCGGCACCGTACACGCCCAGAAGAAGCATCCCGTCCCTGCATTCCGGCATCCCACGTTTTACACTTTTCACCTGTGTGGGGCGCTAGGGCTGGGGAAAAAAAACGATTTGAATCGGGTTGAGAGGTCAAATCGATTCAGATTTTCAGCAAATCGATTTTTTAGATTATTTTTTTTTCACCAGGACCAGCGCCGACACCGCACTGGTCCTGAGGAGCTGCGGGCAGGAGTTTTTAGGTGAGGACGCGGCTTCGTCCTAGTCTGCGAGGCCGGACGCCGCGGACGAAGCCGCGGCCTCGCCTCAAAACTCCTGCCCGCAGCTCCTCAGGACCATCAAAAAAAAAACTTGATTTGAATCGTGTGTTTTTTTTTTTTTTTTAAATCGCAGATTTTTTTGGGGGAGAAAACCGCCCAGCTCTAATGGGCGCCTGCATCTCATCCATTCACGCATCATCCAGATTTTGTAGAGCAGGCCCTGGACAGTGGCACATGCTGGAGCAAAAATTTAACATAGGCATGGCTCTTCCATTCACCTCTATGGAGCCTGTAGTTGTGCCCGCACACTAGAGCACAGGTTCTCGGGAGTAAAATTAAATGGAATTGATCAGCAGATTGCTGGGCTGTGTAAATCAGTGGTTCTCAACCTTGCCCTTAAGTTCCCTCAACAGGCCATGTTTGCAGGTTTTCCTTTAAATTGCACAGGTGCTTTAAATCAGTCAATTGCTTGGTATTTTGGACAGCTATTTTATCTTCGAGAAATTCCCAAAACATGGCCTGTTGGGGGGGGACTTGAGGACAGGGTTGAGAACCACTGCTGTAAATCATTTGGGGTTGGATTTGGGGGTTTGATGGATAAAGATGTGAACATGGAAGTGGACAATTTAGGATCTGTACAATGGTGGGACTGAAAGCAGGGATGTGATTTCTCTTCTCTCACCTACGTGAAGTGGACTTTTCAATATCTTTACAAGGATGCATGAAGAATATTTATTTGTATTTATTAAGGGTATTTATATGGCTCACATCAGTCCCTGCCCCAAAGGAGCTTAGTCTAAAGTCCCCAACTCACATGACTATAATATCTGGACATACACGTAAGGGTCTGCAGTAAGCCATGGTGCCACATCCCCAATCAATTCATAGTACCCCCAGAAAGGTACCAAAGCAAAAAAATTATTAAATAGAGATGATTTCTGACTCTATTAATCGTTACACCACCAATCAAACGCACATGTTACATCAATAAAATTTTACAATCAATCAGATTTGAACCGATTGTTACAGGTGAGGCTGACGCGTTTCAGTTTCTAAAGAATCTTCAGGGTGTGATAGGTGGTCACATTGTAATAACGTCACAAATATCAAAAGTATATTCAGTATATGCGTCAAATTAATACTCCTACCTCGATCCTAACAATAACTTGGTGTCAACTACATAATCATAGACAATTCAGCCAAAACAAGAACGGTAGTATTCATAGATTGCCAGAGACCCATACAGCGGACACAAGGAGCGCCAGGACTCCTCCCACTATATATCTGGGCATCTCAAAATATACAATAACAAGTTTTATTTAAAAAAAAAAAAAAAACATTCTAAAAAGCTCTACCATTTATCAATAAAAAGGCATCTTTGAGCTCCAGTCCAGTCATTTTGCCTAACCTGAAATTTTGTCCTCAGTTTCCTGCAGAGGTCCTCTTTAAAGCTGAAATGTATTATTTTACCTACTTGGACATTCCTAAAAACATCACAGTACTCCTCTCAAGGGCCCTGCTACTTTCAATGGCAGTAAAATCGCAGGACGCCTGTCGCCTAAAAAGTTCCGGTACTTCTTTTGGGCGACAGGCATCACGCGATTTTGCTGCAATTAGTAGGGCTACAACCGCGGCAAAATCGCACTGCGTTCCGGGAAGCCATGGTGTGAACCGGGACTAAAATGCTCAAAGTCCAATCCCATTAATATCAATGGCTTCTGTTCACATCCGAGCGTTCTGTCACCTGAAGCTCAAAGTACATGAGCTTCTTTTTGGCAGATTACAAGCGTTTTTGGTCCAATCAATTTCAATAGAAACGCCTGACTTGAGCGTTTTGCGAGCGATTTTTCTGCTCAAACAGCAGCTCTCCACCCCTAATTTCCCCTCTCTCTGCTCCACCTACCTAGTGCTTTCTATTGATTAAACAAAAATGCCTGAAGCTGTAAAACGCTTGTAATACGCTTCCAAAAAGCTGCAAATAAATGAATAAATAAAAGGTTTGCCGAAAATGCCAGTAAATTTATATGCTCAGGTGGGAATGGAGAAAATAATGGCTTGACGGGTGGATGTCAGTCTGGAGGAGGCTTTATTTGCCTACAGACCACCCTAGGCAATGCCCACATGTGATGCAAAGAGTTGTAATCCAGTGAATGAAAGGGGCTGGCTCAGAACAGCCAGGTTGTCAAGGAAAGGGCTAGATGATGCTGGATGTCTAGCCACAAAATGAGGCAGGTAGCTTTTAATGCACATTGTAAGAAGCTTGCAGTGTGCAGTGAAATCAGAGTAAGCTATTTCAGTCCAGGAGAGGAGCCGGTACAACTGTGCAAGACTGAAGGGAAGGCCGGAGTTCTGCTTCAACAACAACTTGTGTAAGTCAGCCCATCTCTGTACTGTCTTGTAGATGGGGAGCCGTGTCCCTATCACTGCTCAGGTGGCGCGGGCGTCAGCTTGTACCATGAACAAAGGCAGCGAGAAGATTACAGTGCTATGAATGTGTCATCGTGCTCTAGATGTGGGAATGTCTTGTGCTGGGGGGGAATATGAATACATAGCTCCCGCCTGCATACTCTGCGCATAGCTGGGAGTGTAAACACACACAGACGTTTTTGTTTTGCACGTTTAGAGCTGGTGCTGACATCCCTCCACACAGGTTTGTCCTGTTTCATACCTGCACTGCATACCTGCATGTCATTGATCCGACCCGTAGACTCTCTGCCGGTCGTCCTCTGTGTACCAACACTATCGAGCCATGGCCGGGGCTCCATTACCGCCATTTAAAGGGCAAGCTGATAAGATATCCTCCTTTCACTGCGACCAAGGCTGACGAATGACGGATTACGCTGCTTGGAGTGTCTAAAGTGGCAAAATCAAAAATGACATCTGATGCAGTCTATTGCTAGCAATACAAGTATGACCAAAGATCTTGTGGGTCACAGGAGTGCACTTAACCCTTGTACACGCTATTAGAAAATCAGATAAAAATATCCGTATTCAGATCATTCGATTTTCTGTTGGTCAGTACACTGCTTTCAAGAGATGATATGGACCGGTTTCATGAATACTTCCACAACACAATACCTCAACGGGGAGATCGCTGTACTAACATTGCATAGTTAGTACAACAGCCCCTCCTGAGCTCTTCAGGTGTTTTTTTTTTTTTTTTGTTTTTTTTTTTATAATCAGTCCGCTGCGTTCAATTAAAAGAAACTGATAGTGTGTACCAGGCTTTAGGCTCTGGAAGGATCCCAACCATATTGTCGGGATCCACACAGATACCTGACCAGCAGCTGGCTCAGCCTCTCGACGCGTCACTGAGAGGCGGAGCCAGCTGCCATGACCCCCCCCCCCCCCCACAGCCTGGTGCTCCAGTGAGCACTGGAGGGGCTGAGCAGAGGGCTGGTGACTGATCGTTTTAACACATTGCATCAAATAGTATTACGCCACCATGCATTGTGGTGTGCTGACTTTCTAAAAAAGTATGTGCACTTTGGTGCACACTTCAGATGTTAAAGTGTTAAATCTCCATATGGTGGCTAAGGCTCTACCGTAAAGTGGAACTTCACCCCCCCCCCCCCCCATCAACTTTGACTCCCTGCACTCCCTTTGCAATATGATTTGCCGTTTTTTAAAAAACAAAGTTTTTGATTACTGTTTTTTTCGCACGTTGGGTCTCATGCACACAGGACGTTTTTTTTTTTTTTTTTTCCCTCCCCTGGACGCTGGGAGGAAAACACAGCTTGGAAAAACTAGCCCAAAGCTGCATTTTGCATCCAGGTTTGGTGTTAATGCATCCTTTGGCTTCAGTTAATCTAAACCCCTGACTTGAAATACGTATTTAGTTCAGGAGTTCTGCAGGCCTGGTCCGGGTCAGAAAACTTGGAAACTGTCAGATCAGCATGACAGGAAACTAGTTAACTGCGGTTTTTCTCTTTTACGTTTTTTCATTGCGAGTGGATTTTTGGCATTGAGTAGTTTGATCTTCAGAAGTTTTGAAATCGGCATAAAAGCGTTAAGTTTCCCTCTTTGCTAGAAACTCTGAAATAAGTTTTCTAAAAATGTAAGAGCGACCGCCTTCGTACGCAGAATTCAGTTGAGACAGGCTGAGTCCAGCCCAGCTCTGGGGAAGGTTAAACGGGCAAGCTTGCAATTACCACAGCCGGTGACGCTGAAAGGCCACAAAAGAGATTTGCTAGAAAGCGAGTGTGTGAGATGAAGTAGGGAGCCGTGTCTCTCTCACATCATATCCATATAAGGGCACAGACAGACCCCGCTCGACTGGTGGAATCTTACATTTTTTGTATGCTGCTTGAAGCAGACAGATTAGTTATTTTGGGTATAAGGTCGTGTTCCAATTACTCTCCTCCCAAGGCATTTGTTTTGGGGAAATTAAGGGGAAGAAGTTAACCCTGACTCGCCAGAGTTCTTTCGCATTTTATTACAAAAAAAGTTTGATCCGTCTTAGATTGACATTTCAGCAATGTAGATGAAGCACTATAGAAAGAAGAACCATGAAGAAGTCCTCAGGGGACGTCACAAGGATGTCTCCACTATAGAAAGAAGAACCACGAAGAGGTCTTCCTCAGTGTATGTCACAAGGACGACTCCACTATAGAAAGAGGAACCATAAAGAGGTCCTCCTTTTGTTGATGTCACAAGGACGTCTCCACTATAGAAAGAAGAACCATAAAGAGGTCTTCCTCAGTGGATGTCACAAGGACGACTCCACTATAGAAAGAGGAACCATAAAGAGGTCCTCCTTTTGTTGATGTCACAAGGACATCTCCACTATAGAAAGAAGAACCATAAAGAGGTCTTCCTCAGTGGATGTCACAAGGACGGCTCCACTATAGAAAGAGGAACCATAAAGAGGTCCTCCTTTGTGGATGTCACAAGGATTTCTCCACTATAGAAAGAAGAACCATAAAGAAATCTTCCTCAGTGTATGTCACAAGGATGTTTGACATTTCAGCAATGTAGATGAAGCACTATAGAAAGAAGAACCATGAAGAGGTCCTTTGTGGATGTCACAGAACGTCTCCACTATGGAAAGAAGAACCATAGAGAGGTCTTCCTCAGTGGATGTCACAAGATCGTCTCCCCTATAGAAAGAAGAACCATAAAGAGGTCTTCCTCAGTGGACATCACAAGGACATCTCCACTATAGAAAGAGGAACCATAAAGAGGTCCTCCTTTGTGGATGTCACAAGGATGTCTCCACTATAGAAAGAGGAGCCACAAGGACATCTCCACTATAGAAAGAGGAACCATAAAGAGGTCCTCCTTTGTGGATGTCACAAGGACGTCTCCACTATAGAAAGAGGAACCATAAAGAGGTCCTCCTTTGTGGATGTCACAAGGATGTCTTTCCACTATAGAAAGAGGAGCCATAAAGAGGTCTTCCTCAGTGGAGTTTACAAGGACGTCTCCATTATAGAAAGAGGAACCATGAGGAGATCCTCAGTGGACAACACAGGGATGTCTCCACTATAGAAAGAGAACCACGTCTCCACTATAGAAAGAGGAGCCATAAAGAGGTCTTCCTCAGTGGATTTTACAAGGACGTCTCCATTATAGAAAGAGGAACCATGAAGAGATCCTCAGTGGACAACACAAGGACGTCTCCACTATAGAAAGAGAAGCCATAAAGAGGTCTTTTTCAGTGGATGTCACAAGGACATCCCCCACCCGCTGACTGCTGTTTAAAGCACCAGAAGTTTTGAGACCCGACACTTTTCTGCAGAACATCATTTCAAAGTTTCTACGTTTTAAAAAAAAAATTTAGGTTTATTTTTACATTTCAGATTTATCTTCCAACTGTGCAAGCTGGAGACATGCTGAGCAATGGAAATGGCTTTTGGACGACCCTTGTGTTGGGTCACAAAACTCAACGTGCAGAGTCTTTTTCCTGTCCACTGCAATATATCAGTTGTCATCTTAACAGACTGCTGCAGTTAGTGTAGAGTCAGCCAGTAAAATCTCATGCAGTCATTGCCATATTTGCCTTGTGCTGCTGGCTGTTGCTTTAGTTGAAACCTTCCTTCCTCTGATGCCACCCACCCCATCCCCACTGCCTTAATCTGCCAGTGTAGAGCCGAGGGACCTGTCGTATGCAGTCATCAAGAGTGCTGGCTATGACAGCCCTTTCTGCACTCCTCCATTTATTGAAGCCGTACTATAGCTTCCTTAAATTAAAAGTGCCTTTATAAATAGAGAACAGATGGATGAATGAAAGGTCCTCCTGCATTCACAGATCGCATTTTATTCATGGAAGCTATAGTACAGTTTCTGTGAATGGAGGAGGAGGATGAAAAGGGTGGGCATGGTCGGGACTCTTGATAAGCATGTATAACCGGTCCCTCGGCTCTATTAACCCCCCCCCCCCGGTCAAGACCATATGTTGTGAATCTTCTACTTGTATTAAAGCTGGTTTTACAATGGTGATGGTATGAGTGTGCAACCCATTCATTTCTATATGACAAGTGGAACAACGGCGCGGGGATGTACTCCTGGGCATGCACCTGATGACAGCCAGTGGTGCAGGGAAAGTTTTGATCGGCATAGCTACTATCAGATCCACGCACTGTGTTGTCACCCTGTTATATGGGCTTCCACTGTAGACTGCAAGCAAGCCTTGCCGGTGTTCTATCAGTATGGGTCCCCCCATCAGATAGTGCCCGGGTTGGACTGCGCAAGCGGAGATCACGGAAATCTCAGAGACTGAACATCTGTTCTTGGAGCATGCGCAGTTAACCAGCCGGGTCCAGGGCGACGTGGAATTTGCTGTAAGTGGCCAGTTGGCCTCACG
Organism: Rana muscosa; assembly: GCA_029206835.1. Taxonomy (NCBI): domain Eukaryota; kingdom Metazoa; phylum Chordata; class Amphibia; order Anura; family Ranidae; genus Rana; species Rana muscosa. The sequence continues at coordinate 152,348,521 of CM055127.1, read as the reverse complement.
TCCTCGCTTCGCTCGCTCGGCCTCCTGGCTTTTTTTTTAACATCCCCATGTCCACGGGGATGGTAAGGAATGAGCCTAGATAGCTGATCAGGTTCGGAGATTTCCGTGATCTCCGGCTGCACATGCGCAGTCCAACCCGGGCACTATCTGATGGGGGACCCAGAATGATAGGACACCTGTGTTGTAAAAAAAAGTCTCAACCCATGCAGGATCTCGACCTCGTCACTTCCGGTGCGGCTCCGTCATCCATACAGCTGACAGCGGGGCTTTACCGCTAATGCGCGACGTCACTGGCCTCAATCACTAGGTGAGATGAAGTCCCCATTGCCAGGGGAGATGGAGTCCCTGTCCCCAGGAGAGAAGGGGTCCCTGTCAGGGGGAGAAGGGGGTCTCTGTCTTGGGGGGAGGGGGTCCCTGTCCACAGAGGGGGGAAGGGGGAGGTCCCTGTCCTCGAGGAAGATGGAGTGGGATATGGGATGGTCTCACTTACCATGACCAAGTCTGCAGGTCCCTCATTTATTGTCGTCTGGTCTCCCTCCAGCAGCACGGATTGGCGATCAGCATATATCCAGGGAGCACAGCTACGGCTTGACAATCTGGCAGCAATTGATGGGTACAGTAGCTGCGTTTGATGGCACAGTGCGGAAGGGTTTGATGGCACAGTGGCAGCGTTTGATGGCACAGTGACAGCGTTTGATGGGCAGTAAACGAAATGCCATTCAGTCAGTGATGACATCTACTTTCACCTATTTTCGCTTGCTGGATTTATTTGTTTTATTGTGAAGCATAAGGCTTCACGTTTCCTTAAGAAATTTCAACTATGAATTCTACTGATCAATACTGAGACTATTTCTGACATTGACCTGACATTGACCTGTCAAACAATGCAAATGTCAGAAAATGGTTCCGTGTATTTATTTATTTAGTATTTTTTTTATATATATTTTGGCACGTCTGCTTCTAGTGGTCAGTTCTTGGGCTCCCATGTGTAGCCCTCTGTTTGACAAAAGTGGATTGGTTGATCAAATTCTGTCTGGACTCTAACGGGACTGTTAGAAAACGTTTGTTTGATCAGCTGTTAAAGAGAGCACTGTTGCTTCTTCCCCACCCTGAGGGCTGGGGAAGACCAAAAGCAACACTGGAAAAACAAAAACCCCTTGCATATTACCTTTTTTATAAATCTTTTTACTAAAGAAATAAAACCGATGTGTACTCACAAACGGCATATGATATCAAGCTAAAGTCTCATGTTTTTTTTTTTATATAACAAACATGTTATACTTACCTGCTCTATGTATTGGATTTGCACAGGGCAGCCTGGATCCTTCTCTTCTCGGGTCCCTCTTCCTGGCCCCTCCCTCCTGTTGCATGCCCCCACAGCAAGCAGCTTGCTATGGGGGCACCCAAGCTGAGTTGCAGCTTCGTGTGTCCATTCAGACATGGAGCTTCCGTTCGGCCCCTCCTCCTCTCTATCCTGATTGGCTAACTGACTTTGACAGCCACAAGAGCCAATGGTGCGGCTGCTGTGTCTCAGCCAAAAAGGAGGAGAGTCAGACGGCCGAGGGACTTGTAAACATAGCAGGACCGAGATGGGGCTCAGGCAAGTATTAAGGGTGCTGGGGAGGCTGCTACACACAAGGCTTTTTATCTTCAAGCATATAATTTACAACGCCTTTTAATATCCGCAGTCTCCCGCATCGCTTGGTCCACTGTGTCAATTCCGAGTGTGGGGAAGACCCTTCAAATGTCTGATGCGTTTCGAGGGTAGGTCCCCTCTTCGTCCGAGCTCCTTAAAGTGCATGTAAACCCTCTCCTATACCCAGTGAAGTGAACCGCCTCAGATGATACACAGAGATGAAACAAATCTCCCTACATAAGTTTTACATGTATATCAGCTGTCTTCATCTTTCGATATTTTTTTAGAATTCTTTACATTGTGTTAGAATTTTTACTTTCTCATTCAGCAGGAGTGTAATCTTGGCTTACACTGTGTGACAGCTGATTGGAGGAAGGGCACACCCCCCCCCCCCTTTCCACATAGGCAGAAGAACAAAGCTACTTTCAGAGCTGTGCTGTGACCAGACCAGCTCTCTGCTAATCTATTTATAGCACACACACACACACACACATTCACACACATTTCAGGCTGGTTTTATCTCCAGTGTCAGAAGACTTGTCAGAAGTTATACTAATAACAGAGGAACGAAACAGCAGAAAGACATGGGACTCAGGGCTTTGGAGAGAGATAAGAAAACACTACAGATATATGTGCCCAGGTCAAATTACATGAATCAGGTTTACATCCACTTTAAGCACAACCTTTCTCAACCAGGATTTCTCCAGAGATATTGCCAGGGTTTACTCAAGCAATAAGCAACTTCAGCCTCTCAGATAAGTAACCACTGACCCCAATGATCGTTTTATCTGTAAGGGGAACATTCTTCCCCCTGACCATTAGACTAATGTACTGGGAGATCTAGATATAGTAATAATTAGCATGGGTTCCCTGAGACTGGAACGTTATTTCAAGGCTTCCTCAATGTTCAAAAGGTTGAGAAAGGCTGCTATAGCACTACAATGTCTGACAATGGGGAAACCGCATATGACTTCACTAGGAACCATTGGGGGCTGACTAGGGTTGCTGCTTTCCCAGCATTTTACCAACCTGGCTGGTACAAGTTGGGCTTGATGAACTGTGATCAATGGCAAAAAAATTACAGGGCTGGTATTTTTCCAGAAAAGGACTTCAGTACCCCATGCCACAGAAATGTGAGCAGCCTTAAAGCGGAGTTCCACCCAAATTTGGAACTTCCGCTTAATCCACTCCTCGCCCCCTTACATGCCACATTAGGCATGTAATTTTTTTGAGCGGGGAGTGGAGGCTTCAGTAGGAGAGGGACTTCCTGTCCCACTTCTTCCTTCTGCCCTTGGGTCGCCTAGGCGATTTGTCACATCGCCTTTTGGCGGCCCCTCCCTGTAGGCGATCACCTGGGACGTGACAGGTCCCAGGCGATCGCCTGTCCACTCAGAGAGCGCTGCGCCGTTCGCGCATGCGCAGTGAGTGCCCGGCCGTGAAGCCGAAAGCTGTCACGGCCGGGTGCCCACACTATGAATGGAGGCGCCGGCGGAGAAGGGGGGAGATGAGCGGAGCTCCGGGCGGCGCATCGCTGGACAGTGGAACAGGTAAGTGCCTGTTTGTTAAAAGCCAGCAACTACACTTTTTGTAGCTGCTGACTTTTATTAAACATAAAAAAGGCTGGAACTCCCCTTTAAGTAAACTGATATTTTCAACAAAATGGTGTGGGGGTCACCTGCAACGTTTTTTTTTTTTTTTTTTTGACCCAATCCTGAACTATCTCTCCCTTGTTTTTTTTTTTTTTTTGAGTCAATGTGAACTTTCCTGCCCTGGTGCCGTCCATCAATCTGTCTCCTTGGTGAAGTGTCCTGTACACTGTTTACCAGTAGACGTGTCGTAGACCTCTTGTTGCTGGAGAAGCTTCAGTCACTCTGCATTTCCATAGAAATAATAACCCCACTGTCCGGTGACTGTGCCCTAGGAAACATAGCAATAGCCTTTGGGGGGGGTCATATATTATAAGCAAATCACAGAGGAGATTGCTTGCTGGCAGCTTCACAGTGAAAACAGACCAATAATCCATGTAGAAGCGGAATTCTCGGTGCTGACTTCAGATCCTCGATGGTCCCGGGCTCATTTTGAAACATGATTTATGTGGTAGTTGTATTCATCACATCTCCCGATTTATTTTTTATTTTTTTCTTCATGTATAAACCCAGCTGTGTAGTTTAGCAGGAAGTGGTGACATGACTTTGGCTTTCCCCCTCAGGGATTAGGATTTATCCGTTAAATGGCTTCCTGCATTTGGCCTCAAGGGGAAGAAGAAAACCCCAAAAACTTTGCTTTGAATGTTTGTGTATGGCAAGCCAAAAAGTTTGTTTCGGATAGAATGGGGAAGGATATAAACAGCGTTTATTAAACGCCTTTTAGGTGTTACTGCTATCCGGGGCTCCAGAGAGAGATTTAACATCACTTCCTGTCCTGGTGACAACGGTTTCATCAGACAGGAAGTGAGGAGAAATCTGAAAAAAGGATACAGATGCAAAAATAAACCTGACAGGGAGTTCAATCTGCTAAAGAAAAGCTTTTTTATTTCTGTTTGTGTTCTGATGGAAAGTGTCCCTCACTTTCTGGTTGGTGAAACTGCTGTAGGCAGTACAGGTAGTGACTGTCGCTCCCACATGGAGCGTGTATTACTAACCCCTGCTGCTTCAGACGCAAGAACTAAATCCACGGCAGTGGAAGGATTAAAGTTTATACTGGCACAAACCATAAGCCGTGATTTATGTGGACCTAGCTTTGGAATTATATCTTGTCATATTAAGTGGGTGCATTCTATGTAATGTGGACGTTTCACACTTCCAGGTATCTACTACCCCTCATAGGGATTAAAGAACCCCTCCTGGCAATACTTGCATCTGTTTTTCTGTCCAGGATGGGAGCCATCTTTGTTCAGGCATCATCCAGTGTCACCATCTACTTCCTAAACCGAGATGCCAACTCGGTCATGGAAATCGTGGTGCCTGTGCAGTTCTTGGCTAGTGTGCTGTGCGAGATCGCATGTGATTCGCTCCGCACTGCAACTCACATGCAATGTCTGTGCAGTGCGATTTCAGAAATAGATAGTATGGCTGATATCGCACCGCATTCGGACCAAACACGCACAGGACCCTTTTTTTGGTCCGCACCAGAATCGCATAGGTGTTCACACCTATGCCATCCAATTCATCTCCGAACTGTCAGTTCGCCGTGCGATATGGGAGCTGAAATGGGGGTGTCGTTAACATTGTATGACACTCCCCAGCAGTTCGCATATGGCAGTGTGAACTGCCGTGCGAGTCGGGTGCGATGTGGGAACCCGCAGTGGATTCACAGGGTTCCCGAATCGCACCAGTGTGAACCCAGCCTCAAAGCATACAGCCTATAAATGTCACCTGACTGCTCCCTTGTACCGGCCAGGGTGTTCATTGTGTCTTGAGACATATCAGCCTCCACTGCAGCCTCTCAACTTTCTGACTTGATACAAAGTTACAATGTGGCAGTCTTATCACTGCAGGAGAGGAGACTGAGGAAATGCCTCCCCCTGTCTGCAGCAGACTGATTATATCATCTCAGTCTGGGCATAGCCACTAGACTAGACTGAAGATCAGGGATGGCTTTTTAATGATAAAAGGTGGAACTTTCTTGAAAAATGCTACTGCTTCTGTATAGCGTAATATGTCAGGAATTTTTTCATGCAGGTTTGTAAAGTTACCAAAAAGTCAATTTTCAGTGTTATTATCCCATGTGTGCCAAAAACCCTGTGATAAACAATAATTTATCAGGTCCAGTGCATCTGTGGGGATTTGGACCCACTCAGCTGAAAGAAGTTGGGTACTGATGTTGGGACGAAAAAAAAAACAGGTGGCGTTGCAACTCAACCCAAAGGTGATCAGTAAGGTTCAGGTCAGGGCTCTGTGCAGGACACAAGTTCCGCCACACCAAACTCATTAAACCTTGTCTATACTGAGATGTTGGATGAGAGGACCTGGCTCATTCCAATTAATCATAAAGACATTCAGTAGAGTTGAGGTCGGGGCTTTAGGTGCAGGACACAAGTTCCTCCACACCAAACTCATCAAACCAGGTCTTTATGGTGGTGAGGGATGATCATTCCAATTCATCCCAAAGGTGTTCATTGTAGGGTCGGAACAATTGATTATGAAAATAGTTGACAACTATTTTCATAATCGATTAGTTGGTCAGCCGATTAGTCGGCCTGCATACAGAATGCATTATTTGTTTACATATCAGAAAATACACAAGCCTGACGAAGGGGTCCTGCGTAGCTCTGAAACATTGCCCTACACCCTTTTGTGATGTGATCATTCTTTGAATAAAATAAACGTTTGGACAAAATTGATGATCCTTGGTGTGTTGGCGAAGATCTACATATCGCATAGGTTCCAGCATCCAGCTGGCTGTTGCTACAGCACCCAATACATTTTAGAGCTTATTCCAGGAACGTGTGCGATGGGAATATGGACTGTGGATGAGAGGACCTGGCTCGTTCCAATTCATCCCAAAGATGTTCAGTGGGTTGAGGTCGGGGCTTTGTGCAGGATACTCAGTTTCCTCCACACCAAACTCCTCAAACCATGTCCTTCAAGTGGTTGTAAACCCTTACAGACCACTAGTGGTGCAACGGATCGGTGACGATCCGTGATCCGAACGGGTCACCCCGTTCGGATCAGCACACACTGCGATCCGCGGAGCGATCCGCGGCCTCGGCCTTAGGAAAGGCCGCGGCTTCGGCCTAGCTCCGGAGCCGCGGCCATCTTGGTACACCCGGCGGCGGCCGCCTTGTGCGTGCTGACGTCATCACCCCTCACCCTCGCTGCTCGTGGATCTGAACTGGCCGGCGGGAGAGTAAGGTAAGTGGGGGAGATGCCCATTACAGGGGGAGAAGATTGTGGATATTACAGGGGGAGAAGATTGTGGATATTACAGGGGGGGAGATTGTGGATATTACAGGGGGGGGGGAAGATTGTGGATATTACAGGGGGGGGGGAAGATTGTGGATATTACAGGGGGGGGAAGATTGTGGATATTACAGGGGGGGGAAGATTGTGGATATTACAGGGGGAGAAGATTGTGGATATTACAGGGGGAGAAGATTGTGGATATTACAGGGGGAGAAGATTGTGGATATTACAGGGGGAGAAGATTGTGGATATTACAGGGGGGGGAAGATTGTGGATATTACAGGGGGGGGGGGGAAGATTGTGGATATTACAGGGGGGGGGAAGATTGTGGATATTACAGGGGGGGGAAGATTGTGGATATTACAGGGGGGGGAAGATTGTGGATATTACAGGGGGGGGAAGATTGTGGATATTACAGGGGGAGAAGATTGTGGGATATTACAGGGGGGAGAAGATTGTGGATATTACAGGGGGGGGAAGATGTGGATATTACAGGGGGGGGGAAGATTGTGGATATTGCAGGGGGGGGGGGAAGATTGTGGATATTACAGGGGGGGGAAGATTGTGGATATTACAGGGGGGGGGAAGATTGTGGATATTACAGGGGGAGAAGATTGTGGATATTACAGGGGGAGAAGATTGTGGATATTACAGGGGGAGAAGATTGTGGATATTACAGGGGGGGGGGAAGATTGTGGATATTACAGGGGGGGGGGAGATTGTGGATATTACAGTGAGGGGGAAATTACATGGATATTAGTAATTTTTTTTTTTTGCCGATCCGAAAATGATCTGATCCGTGACCCCTGATCCGAGGATCGATCCGATCCGTGAGTTTTTTGATCCGTTGCACCCCTACAGACCACTTTTCGCTACAGGTAAGCCTATAATAAGGCTTATCTGTAGCTACCCAGGATATCTCCTAAACCTGCACGCTTTAGGAGATATCCCCTGTCCCCTGCATGTGCCGATGTCATCGGCGCACTGAAGCAATGGCACGTATGTGCTGTTGCATTAGCGAGTGTGCTGTTACCGGCGGCTCATGCGCGCATGCGCAGGAGTGACGTCATCGCGGCTCCGGCCAATCACCGCGCCGGAGCCGCGATACCCAGAAGTAACCCCCGGGAGTGATGTCGCCGGCCGGTGGAGGGTATGAGGACTGCTGCGGGGGCTTCGATGTAAGGTAAGTAATTCATAATGAGCTAGTATGCTATGCATACTAGCTCATTATGCCTTTGTGTTGTAATTTTTTATTTATTTTTTATGGTTTACAAGCACTTTTAGGGACTGGCCTTGCATACAGGAGTACAGTCATGCTGGAACAGAAAAGAACCTTCACCAAACTGCTACCACAAGGTTGGAAGGAAGTGTCTACAATGTCTTTATATGCTGTTGTAATAACAGTGCCCTTTAGAGCCGGTTCACACAGGGGCGACTTGGGATCCGACTTCAAGTCGCCCAACATGAGAAAATCAATGGAAGTGAATGAGAGCTGTCTTAATGTGCACTACTGAAGTCGCTCCGACTTCAGAAAAGGTCCCTGTACTACTTCAAGGCGACTTCTTGGCGACTTGTTCCCATTGATTTCAATGGAAGTCGCCTCCAAGTCGGATCCCCTGTCTTAACAGAAGCAACTTTCAAGGAAGTAAAAATTGTTTTCTAGGCAAACCCCTCACTCCCCCCTCCCTCCCACACAGCTGATTATTATGTGATTGGCCACTGGCAAAGTCCCCTATCCTGGAGGCGACTTCAAGTCCCGTTGTAAGTCGCCCCAAGTCGCGCTGTGGTTCGCGCTCAAGTCGTGTCCAAGTCGCCTCGCAAAGTCGCGCACAAAGTCGTGTTGCCCCTGTGTAAACTGGCTCTTACTGGAGACACCTGAACTTAATGGTTTTGGAGGGTCTACATATGCATTGACCATTTGGGGTAGCTTATCCTATTTCTTAAATAATATACAGTATCTTTGTTTCGTTATCAATACGGTAAAAAGTAGGGCTGTGTAAATGAACTATTAATTCCTTGTTGATCTATATATATATATTTTCTTCTCCTTTTTTCTTTTTTTCCTTAAACGTATAGGGTGTAACATGTATGTATATGTATACCTTACCAATGTTTTGTTTGCTCCTAGAATCTTTGCATTAACTCTTTGTGCTTCACTTAATGGCCCTGACGAAGCGGAAATCCGCGAAACGCGTAGGCCTCCACTTCTCTCCTTGAATGGGAATTGCACATCCCGTTACCCAATTATTCAAACTGTAATGTGATTTTATATTTTTGTAAGATTATAACTTTTTTACATTGCTGCCTAAGGCTGGATAATAAAAACGGTTTATTTTTCTATACATTGTGATACGTCTATATTTATTCACTCCACTGAGGCACACACAAAGTCCCACCCTTGATCAACCATTTTTTTGACATATAGTCGCATATTAATTCCTTGATTAATCGATACATTTTTTTGATCGATCAAAATTCTTTTGATCGGTACTCGCCTCTCTGCCGACTTCAGGATCTTCAGGGAGTTCCGTCGGAGATCCGTTGACGTCAGACACCGGCGGGGCTTGCCGTGTCCATCTGAAGGGCTCCTTTGCTGTGCCTTCATATCTGCATGCCGGCGGGACCTTACTATCTGCCACGTGCAAGGGCTGTTACACTTCCCTCTATTACTTCCCTCTATCAACCTGGGATTCTACAGCCATCCACTGGGAGTTGTGATAGTTCCCTTCGCGGGACATCTACATGCCGACGGACTGGTGTTAACCCCTCATCTGGATTCAGCAGTGGTATCGTTGTACACATTTTTATACCAGTATCATACTTAGCTACATGTTTTTATGACTGCTTTTGCTACCGTTTAGTATTACTCGCACCATTTTTACAGTTTATGTAGCTACATCGATTTTATCTCCAGTGCAATATTTACTTTGTTACCTACTTGAAGACTATAAAAGTTTTAATGCTATTCCCATCGAGCGCTGCCTTTGTGTGTTTTTTGTATCCTGCTATCCATTTTTCCAGTGGTTGGTAGCTGCACTGGGAATCAGTCTGCAAGGAGATCAGCTAAAAGTAGTTGGATCTGTATGTACGTTATAATTAATCGAAATTAATCGATTAAAATTTTCGTGTTCGATTAATCGATTTTTTTAAATCAGTAACAGCCCTAGTAAAAAGCAATAAATGCCATCAAATAATTTGTATTTTGAGAAGTCTCCGTAAATGTTGCAGCTTCTAATTCTGGAGATGGAGTGGAGCGGATGAAGCCCCCCGCAGCCCTTTCTCTAGAGTCGTGTAAGCAGGAATCATTCAGCGGCCTTTCATCTCCCGTGCTCTGAGGCCTGTGAGTTGGATTACAATAATGAGGGCTTTATTCCCCGCTCTCCGCCTCCCCGTCTTGCTCTTTTTCTACTCCCCCTGCACAGGGTGAACTTTTTGTCATTCAGCCTGGGTCTCCTTTCCAAGTGGGTCTGCAGGAGTACAGCCCGGGTTCTTGGCGGCTCTAGTGTGAGAGAAGAGCGGCCCCGCAGGCTTTGTACACTCTGCAGCTTTCCCCAGCATTGACCTTTTCCTGGAAGCAAGGCATCGTGTGATACAACAAGGCACCGGGAATGCGCAGCCCTCTGTAGTGCCTCCCATGCATGACACAGACTTGTAGCATCTGGTACAATTCAATAAAACCGGTTGGCCCGGTTTCTTCTCTTGTTTGCGAGACGCATCATCTGCATTCTCCTCGGCTCGGAGAAGATTGATGCAGAGTAACTGTGCTGAAATGGCCTCAAATTGGTCATTACCCTGCCGTCTTCTTTATTAGTTTGCGTAGCAATGTTCTTTATAATCTAATCTAGTTTACCTGCCCTGTAATTTAGTGTGAGGACACCAACCGCCCCCTAGCAGGCTCCATTTGGGTTACTGTCTGTGCAGTAATACATATGGGTGAAACCTTTCATTCTATATGGTACTTCTTACTCGTACCCTGTAATCAGTAACACAAACAGATGAGTAAATGTTTGAAGCACTACCTCTCCCATAAAGTCTATTTATAAAGCCATTTTTTTGTTTTTAATAGAGGAAATGTCTTGAGGAAGGAATGAAAAGGAGATATGGCCTTTAAATACATGAAGGGTGTGAGTAAGGTTCAGGAGAGCAGGGCTTTCAATATAAAACCAAGATCAAGAACACGGGGACATGACCTCTAACTAACTAGAGGAAAGTTCAAAACTAATCTTAGAAAATATTATTTTACTGAAAGAGTAGTTAATGCTCGGAATAGACTTCCAGCAGAGGTTGTAAGTCTTTCATCAGTATGCTTGGTAGATTTTTTTAAACAAATGTTTGTACTAATATTCTCCGTACATTCAATGACTTGACGAATGCACTTCTTTGGCTTTTAACATTCAATTTTGAAATAAGTAGAATTTCCTGAACAATAACCTCATTTACTGTTAGAAGCAGTGGCGGTTGGTGGTAATTTTTTTTGGGTCCAGTCGGTTGGGTGCAGAGCACTTACCCCATCTATGGCAGGCAGCCCTGCACAGGCGGCGGGCATCACCGGTGGCCTCCCCTGCTCTCCGCGGGCATCACCGGTGGCCTCCCCTGCTCTCCGCGGGCATCACCGGTGGCCTCCCCTGCTCTCCGCGGGCATCACCGGCGGCTTCCCCTGCTCTCCACGGGCATTACGTTGGCTTCCGTTTCCTCCCTCCCCGGCGGCCAATCAGGACGCTTCTCCTTTTGGCCAATTGGGAAACTGGTATCGGACCCACTTCCTGATTGGCCGGTAGGGGGATCAGCGTTTCAATAGCGAATATTCATTGTAGCACACCTGGGTGGGTTTGTAGCGCAATGCTCTGTGCCCGAGCCCACCCTATTTTGAAGCCCATTATAGCCTCTGGCTCTAATCGGGTGCTTAACCCTGGCCCCCCCCCCCCATTGGAATTCATGCATCCGGTATCCTGCATGGGGCCGGACGCATGGAATGGGGAGGGTGGCGCCCCTAATGGATGGGCCGCCCCTGGTTAGAAGCGTGTTCATTCTATAAAAAAAATTCATCCGGCTCCTTTGAATTTTCTCTGGTCAAAAAACAAAGGTCAACGTGGCCCCATCAAAGAGGTTGTAAACCCTTGTGGTTTTTCACCTTAATGCATTCTATGCATTAAGGTGCAAAACCTTTTTTGATGCAGCAGCCCCCCCAGAGCCCCCTTTTACTTATCTGAACCTGGTCTTTCCAGCGACGGGGACGAGCACACCAGCTCCAGCCGGTGTGTCTGGTCCTGAATGGATAGATTGATAGCAGCACAGCCATTGGCTCCCTCTGCTGTCAGTGAAATCCAATGACGTGGGGGGGCGGGGCCGAGTCCTGCTGTCTGTGTCAATGGAGGCAGCACGAGTGCCCTGAGGGAGAGCTGCTCTCCAATGGGGCACTCTAGAAGAGGAGGGACCAGGAGCGCTGCTGAGGGCCCCCCAGAAGAGGAGGACCGGGGCCCCTCTGTGCAAAACCAACTACACAGAGGCGGTAAGTATGACATGTGTTTTTTTTTTTTTTGTTTTTTTTTTGTTTGTTTTTTTAACAAACTTTTACATATCTTTCAACCTCCAGAAAATCGAACAAAGGAAAACAAATTAACAAAATTTCAGTAGTATATGGCCAGCTTAAAGTGATGGTGAACACACACTGTTTAATTTACATTGTCCCTTTTCTTTTCTGTATGTGAATGATGGCACTTTAATTATTTTAATAAAAAAACAAAACAAAAAAAAATCCAAGTACCTTTTTGCTAATCGATATAAAGCTGTCCCATGATCCAGATCTTTCTCAGCCTGTCTGCAGGAAAAAATAAGCAGGAGAAGCTTCTAGTCTTCTGCTGCTGGTCACGTGTTCAAACCCCCCCCCCCCCTCCCCTCCCAAAAAAACAGCCTTTGAAATACAGAATAAAAATAAATGATCTCAATAAACTATTTTAAATTGTCACACAAATATAAATTTGAAATCAAATTTTTATTATTTTTTGGGCAATAACATGGTGTGAGTGGATTTCTGCCAGTCATAGGCCGTGTCGCGCCCCTCCAGCCTGTGCCTTAGAATAATAGGGAGGTGAAGCCTCCATCAATCTACATGTAAAATCCCACCCCGATTTGTGTTTAGCTGGTTAGTGGGCATGGAGGAGGAGGAGGGAGGGAGTGGGCTGTCATTTACCACTGTGTATTCACCCACATGTGTGACTCTATAGTCACATGCGCTGCTCGGATGTGATGGGGAGGAAATGCTCAGCATAGAAACTCACTGAAAACTGAGCAGAGTTGCCACCACAGCTGCAAATTCCCTAGGTTAATTGGGGACATGAACAGAAGGGGGAGGTAGAGAGCAGCAGGATCAACCAGGTTTTTTGCAAAATACAGAAGACTAATCTAGTGACTGAGTGAGTATGAACCACGTGTAATACACCATTTATAGGTCTTCTTCTTTTTTTTTTTTTTTTTTTTTTATGATGTGGGTTTAGTTGCACTTTAATTCCACCCCTTTTATCATTATTTTTTTTGTTGCTCTCCTGATTACCTGATGCTGAGCTGGCCACACTTCAGATACTCGCCCACACAGAAGATCCAGTATTGCCCTGCTGTCATCCCCTTCTCTGCAGCTGCTGCCGGATCCCATGTTTATATGTGACATTATCAGGGAGCTGTTGAGGGTTCTGGCGCAGCCTACTGATGATGTTCCTCCATTGGTGAATGAGGTGGCGTGCAGGGCTCCCGATGCCTCCTGAGATATGTACGTCCTATATCCCAGGAGGTGATCGGGGCACTGACATTGTTCGCCTAGGCGAAACCGTAAAAAAAAAAAAGAACTTGGTATATGTGCAGCGGAGGGTGGGATCAAGAGAAGCCAAGTCATTGGAATGGATGAAGATCCCCTTTAACCACTTGCCACCCGACAATGGTACATTTTACAGCTAGTGGGCGGCATTGCAATGTACTGGTATGTCACAGTCCAGTCCTAGTTTCAGGTGCACGTGCCCCTCTGCTGATCTGTGCTGTGATTGGACACGGCACAAATTTGTCAGCAGGATACAGCCAATGATTTTGGCTGTATACCTGCTGATCGACTGTGCCCAATCACAGCACAGAGTTATGTGTTTACAAACACACAGAACACAGATCAGTGAGTTGAGGGAGAAATGCCAGCCAGTCTGCGAGTAAAAGCATGTCATGTAAAAAAAAACCAAAAAAACCAAAAAAAAAAAAAAAAACGAATAAACTATGCTATCAAAATTATGTACTAAAAATATGCAACCTTTTCCCTTTTTATCATGTAACGTGTAACAGAACATGCTGCTTGCACCTTCATGAACAAATCTGATATAAAGAAAGTTAATTCTAAAGGAATTACACTTGTTATTTATTGGCACAATTACCACTCACAAATTTGCCAGGATATAATTCTCTTCTATATTTGATTGAGATTTTATATATATATATATATATATATATATATATATCTCTCTATATCAATTCTTCCAGATCTGTGGAGTAATCCAGTGTGAGACTTCCCCTCTGTGCAGGAACTTCCTGTGATAAAGACCGCTCACTACTGCCCTCTCTTCTTGTGCAGGGTGACTGGTCTGGTCTCCGCCCTTTTTGCAGTTTTCTGCAGACAGCCTGTAGTGGGTGGGGCTTGCTGGGCCCCTCTTACAGCTCTGCTCTCTGCACAGGGTATGCACGGCACATTGATGATATGTCAGCTATTATCTGGGTTTGCAAAGGCATTTGTTGCACACAAAGTAGATTCATAACCTTTGCGTCTATTGATTTTTGGTTCTTTCCCCATCTAGTGACGCTACATCTATTATTGACATCATAGGCCATCATAGGTGTGCGCAGCCTATTGTATCAAACACACATGAACACCACCTGCTGTTACAGGGAGGAGGCTCTGATGGTGGGAGACAGTTGATTGGGAGCATATTACATTACACCCTAAATATGGGTGTAATGGGTTCCTAAATTTGAACCTAGAATTTATTATAATGGGGGCATTAACACTGGCCACTGGCACCCCCAATCACCCATGGATAATGCTAATGTACATGGGGTGATTAGAGTTTGCCCAGGCACACCCAGCACACCCTGTGCGCACGACTATGATTGCCATTCTAGCCCCCCCAGGGGGTGCTTATTGTTTGAAATTTTTTATAATATAACAGCAGAAATCTTTTCTCTTTGTATCATATGTGTTTGTTACATTTGTTGCATTTTGTTTTTGTATTTTTATTTTTCTGCTTGAAGCTCTTGAGATATACTGAGTGTGTTTATGTTCTCTTGCAGCCTACAACCCTCCCTCAGGGGACGATAAACATGAACCAGTGCACGGACGTTATAGACGCGGAGAGCCGCACTGGCCAGAAGTACTCTCTCTGCATCCTAACCCCCGAGGAGCATTTTATCAGGGCCGAGAACAAGGAAATCATTAATGGGTGAGTCTCTGCACAAGACTCTCGAATTCTTTTCTCGCTTTATTGTATTTTCTTGTCTCTGTAGTTCTACAACAGCCGTACTAGCTCTTCCTGCCTTACTGACCCACTAATACCTGCCAGATGCTGGCCAAGCACAAATCTGTCATTGCTTTAAAAAAGTATGTTAACAATAAAATGCTCTTATTTGCTCCCTTTTGGTCTATTAACCACTTAAAGACCGCCCCATAGAAGTTTTACTGCTACAGGACGGCTCTGCACTTCCGCCTGTGGGGAAGTTTATTCACAGCACAAGCCGATCTGCAGGTGCCAGGCACTGGATGTCCTGCGGCACCCGCCGATCATCGATAAAATACACAGAATGGGGATCTGCCTATGTAAACAAAGCAGATCTCCGTTCTGACGGGGGAAGGAATGGATTTTGTGTTCCTGCAAAGCAGGGGACAAAAGCCATCTCGTCCCTTTAGTAAAAGGGACACAAAAACAGTGGCTATGCACGCAGTTAACCCTTTGCTCGCCGTAGATGTTTAACCTCTTCTCAGCCAGTCTCATTAGTACAGATCACTGTATTAGTGTCATTGGTTCCCGCAAAGTGTCAAGTGTAAGTGTCCGATTGTCTGCCGCAATATTGCAGTCCTGCTATAAGTCACTGATCGCCGCCATTACTTGTATAAAAAAATAAAAAATTTCAATATTCTATCCCATAGTTTGTACACGCTATAACGTTCGCTTAAACTAATTAATATACTCTTTGGATTTTTTTTCTACCAAAAACATGTAGCAGAATACATATTGGGAAATTTTGTTGTTTTTTTATTTTTTTTAGTCATTTTTTTTATTGGATGCATTTTATAGCAGAAAGTAAAAAATATTTTTATTTTTTTTCAAAATAGTTGGCCTTTTTTTCTTTTGTTTATAGTGCAAAAAATAAACGCAGAGGTGATCAAATACCGCCAAAAGAAAGCTCTATTTGGGTACAGCGTTGCACGACTGCGCAATTGTCAGTTAAAGTAACGCAGTGCTGTATCATCAAAAAATGGCCTGGTCATGAAGGGGGGGGGGATAAATCTTCTGGCGATCAAGTGGTTAAATATGTAATTGAAAGTGTTTGTTTTATTATATCTGATTGGCAAGTGCAAACAAATCCAGCCAAGAAATCTTGTGAGCTGATTGCTTACTGTCTGTCCCTGGACTGTTACGTGTTAGCATTGTTCCCTGCTACCATTGTGGACTACGTAACGCCTCAAGGTGTTATGTAGTCCGAACACACACCCTTACTAGGATAACCACACTGCTCAGTACAATTATCACCCTAGGACAGGATTTGTGGTTATGACAGGATTACCAGGTTATAATAAAGGGGGGGAAAAAGGTGTGAAAAAGAAAACAAATGCAGCCACCACATCTAAGTACTAAGGACTACTATATCAAGACATGCTTTAAAAGGTATGTAAACCCCAATAATGAGGATCAGCATGGCAGTCAGGCAACAAGTCTTCTCAGCAACAGACGGCCTCTATAGTTCTTTCCTGACAGGTGCCCTTTAAGAAGCACAGAAGTGGCGAATGCAGGTGTGTAAGGTCTGGCCCAACCTGAACCCACGAGCCGACATCCTACAATAGGGACATTGTACCTGCTGCTTTGTTCCAGGGAGACACCCAGAGAGATTATAAGCCGTTCTGACAGCCGGCCCGGGCGGCAGCTTCTAATGTATTCCTCCATCTGTACTTTGTATTGATATTCAGTCCTCGCTTTATGCAATCTTCAGGATGCCTGTTTTTTTTTTTTTTTTTGCCTAAAATTTTCCTTTTCATGTTTCCTGTCTCCGTCTCCATTTCATCTGTGAAGAAAGGTTCCTTTGACTCTTCTTAAAGGAAAATGTCATCCTTTTTCAGGTTTATTTTATAGTAGATAATCTAATCAGTCAGTGCTAATGCTTCAAAAGCCATTTCTGAGTATAGCTGGAAACTGCACACATATATGGGACAGCCATTGTTTATCATTACCATGGGCTGCCTCTGCTTCCTTTTAAGTAGTGCTGCACAGTGATTGGCCTTCACTGTTCCTCTGTCAGCCTGACCTGAGCCTGATTCAGTAATAACCTTGTTGTTACTGACTGCCGGTTCACATAGATGCGCTCTGCGAGATTGCATGTGATGCAAATCACATGCGATGTCTGTGCGATGCGATTTTTCAGCCATACAGATAGTATGGCTGACTTTGCATCGCATTCGGACCAAACTTGCACAGGACCCTTTTTTTTTGTGCGCACCAGAATCGGATCACATGGCTGTTCACACCCATGCGACCCGATTCATGTCCAAACTGTCAGTTCGCAGTGTGAAATGGGGGTGTCATTAACAATGTATTGACACTCCCATCAGTTCTCATATGGCAGTGTGAACTGCCGTGCGAGTCGGGTGCGATTCGCAATGTTCCCGCATTGCACCTATGTGAACCGGCACTTAAAGTGATTGTAAAGTCAAACATGATATACCTATCTGCTCAGTGCAATGGACTTGCACAGATAGGCCTTGATTCTCCTCTTCTGAGATATGCTGCCGACTCTCCTGGCTCCTCCTCTTCTAGGTGTGCCGCTATAGAAAGCGGCTTCCTATGATGACACACCTGCAGGCTTAATCCTGAGCCATGCTGTCTGTGTCCATAGACACAGACTGCATGGCTCGTCACAGGATTTGAAACTCCCACTGCCTCAGTAAACCCTGTGAGAATGGGGATAGGGGCTACAGACGGGCACAGTGCTGGATCGGGTGAGGGCTCAGATAAGTATAAAGGGACGTACACACGGGACGAATATCAGGCGTTATCGGATGGTTCCATAGAAACCCGCTGACATTCGGCATTGTGTACAGCAGGCGGTCCGACAGCAGCCAGCCAGCCAAACGTCCGGCTTCTGTCGAAGGGGCAGGACTGAAAAAGGTCCGCCGATCGGCATCCAATCGGCTCTCTCAACCACTGTGTTCTGACAGGGGGGGCCACCCTCCTGTCAGAAAGCAATAGCTCAGCGGGGAGATCGCTGTATGAACATTGTATTGTAAGTACAGGATCTTCTCCCAAGCTCTTGTGTGTACCAGGCTTTAGGAGCGGTTGGGATGCTGAATATTTTTTACCTTACATTACCAGGTAATTGAGATAAAAAAATAAAATAAATATAAAACTTAATTTTTTACAAATATGATTTTATTTTTTATGCAATCTAAACACAAAAAATTTTTACAAAACAAACTTAGCCACTTGAGCTCCATACGATTTTACCCCCTTCGTGCTATTTGGCACTGTGTTACTTTAACTGACAATTGCTCGGTCATGCAACACTCTACTACACAAATAGAGCTTTCTTTTGGTGGTATCTGATCACCACTGGGTTTTTTTTTTTTTTTGCACTATATAAATCAAAAAGAAAGAAAAAAATAAAAAACATTTTGCTATAAAACATATCCAATAAAAAATTATTTATAATTTTTGGCCAAAATGTATTGTGCTACATGTCTTTGGTGAAAAGAAAATCCCAATAAGTGTATATTAATTGGTTTGTGTGAAACCTATAGAGTCTATAAATGACGGTGTGTGTATATATACTGGAATTTTATTTTTACTAGTAATGGCAGCGATCAGCAACTTATAGCGGGACTGTGATAGTGCTTTGCAGAGAGACAAAAACCGACACCCCCCCCCCCCGCGGTCAGTAGAGAGATCTGTGGTTACCTACCCAGATGACTCTCCTGTCATCTGCTCGACCAATCGGACGAGCCCCGGTCACAAATGCTTGGTGATTCGCCGCTGATCAGCATGTGACAGCACATCCAGATCGGCACGGAACTTAACAATTGCATATATATCTACGTGATTCTGCACGACCGGCCCGTACTCTAGCAGTAAAACTACATTGTGTGGTCGGCAAGTGGTTAACATACTTTTTTTTTTTTTTATGCTTTAAACAGCATTAGTTGAAAAAAGATAGTTACTGTAGATTTATTTCTATAATTTGTCTGATATTTGAAATGACACAAAAATTATGAATCTGGTACAAAGCATTGTAAAAGTATTTGCAATTAAAAAATGTTTTTAAGCTGGGTTCATACCTATGCGAATTGGATGTGGGTTTCCCCCGCATTCAATTTGCATAGCAGAAGATTGTGACCGGCTCTCTATGGAGCCGGTTCACACATCTCCGCAGCGGCTCCGGTGTGAATTGTACAGGAGAGTCCTGTGCTTCTTTTGGTACGTTTCAGGTCCAAATTCAGCCCAAAATTCGGGCTGAAATTGGACCTGAAACGATGAATGGAGACGCACCGGACTCCCGCTGTGAGCCTCATTCGGCTTGGATGTGAACCCAGCCTTAAATTTTACGTTTGTAAATAGGGTCGTTGGTGATTACACATGGGAGACCCAGCTGGGAGCTGCTGGTGATTAGCTGCGGGCGGATTCCACATTGAAAACAATGGGAGGCTGACAACTCTCACAGCTAATCGCAGCCCTGAATGCAGACTGTGTGTGGATGGCTGCAATTGTTACTCTAGCAGTCAGCTTCACATTGCATATGTGGATTCTGCCCGCAGCTAATCACAAGTGTGGATAGGACCTAAAACGTTTAACAAAATGAATAAGCGAGTTAAAAAAAAAATCGGGTAAAAAAAAAAGGAATAAACGAACGGCTAATAAGGTGATCAATAGGAAAACAATTTTATTTAAAAAATACACGTGTTTTTTTTTTTTACTTGTCAGTTTGCTTTGTGACATCACATCCTGATGGAATCTCATCCCTTTGATCTTCAGATGAATAAAACAAAACTGATTATTTATTTATCTCGTGTCTGAACATTGTTTACAAACATTGTGTCAGGTGGTCTGTTTTTCTTGACAGTAGCAGCTTCTACAGCTGCAACTCCTGGCTGTCGTTTTGACAACTGGGAATTGCTGGCTCCTGTGAGGAGGGGAGTGGCAGGAGGATATCCTGTGTAGTTTGCATTTTTTATGGGATGTGTAGAGATCATCCAATGTCCATAACTGTTTTACCCTTCTCAGGAGTCTGTTTTCCCTCTCTCCCCCAGCAGGTCCTTTCAACATCTGGGAGCAAAAAGAATTGGGCTTATATGAGTGCCATGCTGGCCCATTAAATAGCTATGTGACTGCTGTGTGCTCTAATATACTGTAGTAGCATTGACTATAGCCAGTAAGCGGTGCTGTGTTCCGGCAGCAGTACAAGTAACTTTCTGTCAGTTGCTGGAGCTAAATAGAGCTTGGCTGAATGTTTCTCTGCCATTTAGGAGAAGTCTTGTATTTTTATAAGTGAGTATAAGGCTTCCTCTGATTGGCTGAGATGGAGAGGTGGGCGGATGGCGTCACGGTTAAAACAGGGCTCTTCCTTCCCCCATACGACAGCGATAGGTGACTGAGCATCCACTCTCTAAGCACCTGAGCTGCCATGCGGCAGGGGTAGGAATGGTTCACTGGTTCCAGGATAAATGAAAGTAATGGGTATTCTCCTCCAAATGGCTGAGCGGCTTAGCGGTAAGTAGGTTTGTGCAGCTGGTGGGGCCACCATTGAAGTGAGTCTTTTTTATTTTTCTCTACGTTGGGAAAACACTGCTTTGGTTTAAGCAAAGAGACTCTTTAAAGCCGCTCTGTCACTTTGCCCAGTCTGTTTAAGTTAAAGCTGAACTGCAGGAAAACTGCTAAATATACAGATGAAATGCATACAAGGGGACTGGTTTACCGTCCAATAGAATTGTATTTCTGTTCACCCAATCCTATGGTTTACACTGCCCGTTCTTCTTGATGACACGGCTTATAGTTGAGGAATGCACACAGGGCCGTATTTAAGGTAGGGCAAAATGGGCAGCTGCCCTGGGCCCTGTCATTGTTGTGGGGCCCAAAGTAGCTGCCTCATACCTGCCAACTATTCAAGTTTACATTCCCTTGTCCCTTGATGTATTAGTCCCGTGCCGTGTCCTGATATTTCAGTGTGAAGTTCTGTTACTACTGCTGCGCCTAGCTCTGCCCTATTGTGTACAGATGACTCGTCTGCAGACCCTGTGTTTACATGTAAATACCGGCATTGATATGTAAATAGCTGCGGCATTCATATGTAAATAGGGGTGGTATTCATATGTATATCATGCCTCCCTGAGGTCATCCACCATCACCTATTCTGAATGCTGCCCACTGGGGAAATGGTTGGGTCATGTTTGAAAGTCCTGCCTACAACTGTGGTAATTAAGCCTACCATCAGCATGTTCTGCAAAGGTAAGCAAATTGCTTCTATTACATCAGTGGTCAGTGTAAACCCCTATTACATTGGTGGCCAGTGTAAACCCCTATTACATTGGTGGCCAGTGTAAACCCCTATTACATTGGTGGCCAGTGTAAACCCCTATTACATTGGTGGCCAGTGTTAAAACTCCTATTACATTGGTGGCCAGTGTTAAAACTCCTATTACATTGGTGGCCAGTGTTAAAACTCCTTTTTACATTGGTGGCCAGTGTTAAAACTCCTTTTTACATTGGTGGCCAGTGTTAAAACTCCTTTTTATATTGGTAGTCAGTAAAAAAAATCAGCATTTCCATTGATCGAAACGAGAGCGAAACTGCATGGAGGGGGAAGGAATCAAGAAATTTTTGGGTCCAATCAATATTAAAGACAGCCCTAAATGCACGGGTGTCGTCTCTGACAATCTGAATGGACAGTGATAGAGCAGCAGCACACTGATGTCACCATCTCTCTGCTCTCTCCTTCTATCAACATAGTACTTGTAAGCCTGTCAACACATCTGATTGGCTGCCAGTACTGCCTCTCTCTTTCCCAGTAATTTTTTTGTTTAAATTTAAATACCTTGCTGCATTAATATGCATCTATTAAAGTGTTTGTAAATGCTGGTGTTTTTTTTTTTTTTTTAACTTAAAGGTGTTGTAAACACTTCTGACACTAACTACTCCCCTGAGCCCTTCGTTCCCTTGGCGGAGACGCGCTCTTCCTCTCTGCCCGGGGTTCTCGGCTCTTGATTGGATAGATTGATTGATAGCAGCGCAGCCATTGGCTCCCGCTGCTGTCAATCAAATCCAATGACGCCGGGGCCGAGTCCGGCATTCTGTGTCTATAGACGCAAATGCTGGACTCGGGAGCGCCCCCACAAGGTAACCCCCCCCCCAGAGAACGCTTCTCCCAGGGAGTTTACTGATGCGAGGAGGAGCCGCGGGCGCCACAGCGGGACCCCAGAAGACGATGATCGGGGCCACACTGTGCAAAACGAACTGCACAGTGGCGGCAAGCGTGATATGTTTATTTTTATTTTTTTTAACACAAAGGTTTACAATCACTTTGACTATTATACCCAGTGTCATTGGCCTTTGTGTAAGCCAAACTGTATAGTCCTGCCCCTTAGGGTTGTATAAAATGTCAAAGGGGAACTATAATGGTGTTGGCTTAATATATATATATATATATTTTTTTTACGTTTTAGAAGTTCTGAAACTGATTTATTTTTCTTTTTTATTAAAAAAAAAAAAACTTTCACAAAATCATATCATAGGATGCACACATGATACCTCTGTCACAGAACCTAATGGGTTTGAGAGGGAGAGAGATGGAGAGAGAGATGTATAAGGCTATTTTCATCAAAGCAGTCAAGATTAGCCTGGTATAATGAACAGAAATAAAACCTATGCAGTATTTCATATTTTTCATGTATCAATTAAAAATCATTTTAGACCTCAATGTAATAAAGAAAATATATCCAATATTAGAAGGCATCTCCCCAGTAGTTCTAATCCAATCCACTTTATAAAATAAAAAAAAGGTTCACATTAAAAATATTTTGTGCACCATTACTCTGCTCTAAGAAAATACAATTGATTAACTGAGAACGTGTGCTGCCTTCCGAATGACCTCACTGAATCCTGGGCAACTTTGAGTGTTAGGAAAAGGAGCGTGTTAAGGAAATTTACACAGAAATATCCGAGCATGGAAAAAGAGCCGTGTAGAGTTTATATAACAAGTCGTTAAGCATTTCATATACAAGTACTGGAGTGCAGAGAACCGAATGCACAGAGTCAGGGCAAGGCAAAGGGGGCACAAGGGGAATATGGTAATAAGGGCTAATCCGCCAATTCCTGGAAGACGGAGAGACCTTCCAACAACTTGTCTGAAGCTCCAGAAGTGCTCACGTTTCCAATCCCACGTTTGCACAGCGGTAACGGCACCCTAATGCCACTTTTTCAACACACCTGTGTTGCAGCTTGCCACAATGCTTGGTATTGCACTACCCCCGCTTTGGGGGTGTGCTGCTAAAAATCGTGCATGCACCTATTTTTTGTGTGTGTTGGGCAGCCCATTCCAAAGCCCATACGTAACTTACATTAATGCACATCCACACATTAAAGGTGCTTTAAAGTGGGTCTAAAAAAAAAACCTTCTCTGGGCAGCAGCCCCCCTAATACTTGCCTGAGCCCCATCTCGATCCAGCGATGTGCACGAGAGCCTCAGCCCTCAGGGAACTCTCACTTCTCATTGGCTGAGGCAGCAGCGGGAGCCATTGAAACTGTCAATTCCAGCCAGTGAGCCAATAAAGAGAGAGGGGGCAGAGCCAGGCCGTGGCTGTGTGTGAATGGACGTGCAGAGCAGTGGCTCCGGAGCGAGCCTGCTTGGTGCAAGTGGGAGGGTCCAGGAGTGCCAGTGGGGGACACAAGAAGAGGAGGATGGGGGCTGCTCTGTGCCACTTCACTGCACAGACCAGGTAAGTATGACATGTTTGTTATTTTTTTAAACCAACCCTTTATTATTACTCGAAGCTTAAAGCAGAGGTCCACACAAAAATGGAACCTCCACTTTTCGGAACCCTCCCCCCTTCCGGTGTCACATTTGGCACCTTTCAGGGGGGAGGGGGTTGCAGATACCTGTATAACACAGGTATTTGCACCCACTTCCAGGCATAGATCCCTGTGGGAGTTGCGCCACTTCCTGCCCCCCCCCCCCCCCCCCGCTGTCTTCTGGGAGACAAAAAAATTGTGTCTTTCTGGACAGCTGCACTCAAAACAAAAGTTGCCTTTATTGTAAAATCAAAGCAGCACTACAAATCACAGCAGACCGGACAGCTGACCCATTACACACTATTCCTAGTGTTTAATCATAGCTGATTAGCACAGTGCTAATCATCTATGATTAAACACTAGGAATAGTGTGTACCGCTGTCCGGTCTGCTGTGATTTGTAGTGCTGCTTTGATTTTACAATAAAGGCAACTTTTGTTTTGAGTGCAGCTGTCCAGAAAGACACTTTCTTTTTTTGTCTTGCTTGATGCATCCCCTGCACCTGGAGTTTCTGTGAGGAGGATCATTACAAGGACATACCTCACCTGGAGCGGCTACCTTCTCTTTCTGTCTTTTGGGAGACACACAGGTCCCAAAAGACAGCAGGGGCCATTCGGATTGCGCAGCGCGACTCGCGCATGCGCAGTAGGGAACCAGGAAGTGAAGCCGCAAGGCTTCATTTCCTGATTCCCTCACCGAAGATGACGGCGGCAGCATCCAAGAACCGAGCGATGAAATGGCCCCGGGCGCCGACATCGCGGGCGCCCTGGACAGGTAAGTGTCCATATTTTAAAAGTCAGCAGCTGCAGTATTTGTAGCTGCTGACTTTTAAAATAAAACATTTTGGTGGACCGCCACTTTAACTTAGGTGGAATTAAAGTGATTTGTAAAAGCATTTTTATTTTATTTTTTTACATAAATGAACACGTCATACTTATCTGCCCTCTGCAATGGTTTTGAATTGAGCACTCCAGAACCTCCTCTTCTTGGGTCCCCCATCAGTGCTCCTGGCTCCTACCCCCTGCCAAGCCGCTCGCTATGGGGGCACTCGTGCATGCTCACCACAGTACCGAGCCAGCCATGTGTTTCCATAACATTCAGATCATGACTTGGCTCCGCCCCCTGCTACAGCCTCACTGGCTATGATTGACAGCAGCAGCTGCCGTGTCTGAGCCAATGAGGAGCGTGAGAGCCGCTGCTCTTGTGCACATGACTGGATAGAGATCAGGCTCAGGTAAGTATTTAAGGGAGTGCTGGGGAAGAAGCTGACAAAAAATGTTTTTAACTTAATGCGTAGAATGCATTAAAGTGTTTGTAAACCCTCATATTTAAAAAAAATAAAAATAACAAACATATCATACTTGCCTCCACTGTGCAGCTCGTTTTGCACAGAGTGGCCACGATCATCGTCTTCTGGGGTCCCGTGGCGGCACTCGCGGCTTTTCCTCACATCCGTAAACCCCCTGGGAGAAGTGCTCTCCCTGGGGGTTACCTTGGGGGCGCGCTCCAGAGTCCAGCATTTGTGTGCATAGACACAGAATGCCGGACTCGGCCCCGCCCCCCAGCGCCCACGTCATTGGATTCGATTGACAGCAGCGGGAGCCAATGGCTGTGCTGCTATCAATCTATCCAATCAAGGGCCGAGAACCCTGGGCAGAGGGGAAGAGCGCGTCTCCGCTGATCGAATGAAGGGCTCAGGTGAGTAAATGGGGGGGGGGGGGGCTGGGGGGCCGATCAGTGTCAGATGTTTTTTCACCTTAATGCATAGGATGCATTGAAGTTAAAAAGCACGAGGGTTTACAACCCCTTTAACTCTGATCCTCGGTAATATGCACAACATTGATGATGATGATGGCATTCATGCTTCATGACCCAGTGAATTGCCAGTTCACTGTATTCCATTGCACTCTTTAAACAGTTAGGTAAAATAAACCTACTGTTAAAGATGTAGTCTGTGCTTGTGGTTGAGGATGTGAGGAATGACCACTTCGTCCATCTGCCACCATTTTGGCATTACCATTACATGGCAATGTTGCCATTATGACACTTCCAGCAGCAGGCCCTAAAACAGATCATACTGTACAGTAGCATTGTATGTCATTAATAAAAGATCTAAATTGTTGCTTTTTTTTTTTTTCTTCCTTCCCACAGTTGGTTGGAGATGTTGATTGTATACCCAAAGACCAACAAGCAGAATCAGAAAAAGAAGAGGAAAGTGGAGCCCCCTACTCCGCAGGTAAAAGAGTCTTGTGGGCTTTATTTTAGAAATGCCGCGTTTTGCATTTGAACACAGTGCTGCACAGATGCATATGTATGAATGCAAAACGCTGAAGGGCTGAGTTTACCCTGCTTTGCCTGTGCCTCCAAAAGGTCATCCACAATACTCACTGCTTTGCCTGCAACACACACAAATCCCAAAAGGAACGTTACTTTTATAACAAAGGAAAGGAAGTCCTACGCAACCTCGGAACCAACATCCGCACTACTGAATTAAAGCAAATTAAATCTTGGCAGAATTGCCACCAAAGTGCACTGCAAATGCACATTACGTCAACGTAAGCCGTAAGTGCAGTTTGCACTTGATGTCCCTGTACTATATGTAAATGTTTGCGTATGTTCAGCAAAATGGAATTTTCATAAATAAGTAAACATAGGTAAAGATAGGGAAAAATATTGGGCTAAAACCTGCTTTTTGAGTCCTGTCTTCTCAGATGTAGGTTGTGTTCTATTGTGGGTAGATGACATATTTTCTTTTTAAGTACAGGGCATTGGTTTCTTGAAATAAGATTTTTTAGAGCAGTGGTGTCCAAACTGCGTCCCTTTGCTTATCTTTATCCAGTTCTTGAGACACTATTCCTCCCACAGAATCAAGGCACTATTCCTCCCTTTAACACCAACAGTGTGTTTATTATTCTTCCCATTGACAATAATGATGAGGCATAAATTTTTTCTCTGACCCCAATGATGGGGGGCTGTTCCTCCCACTGACCCCAATGATGGGGGGCTGTTCCTCCCACTGACCCCAATGATGGGGGGCTGTTCCTCCCACTGACCCCAATGATGGGGGGCTGTTCCTCCCACTGACCTCAATGATGGGGGGCTGTTCCCACTGACCCCAATGATGGGGGGCTGTTCCTCCCACTGACCCCAATGATGGGGGGCTGTTCCTCCCACTGACCCCAATGATGGGGGGCTGTTCCTCCCACTGACCCCAATGATGGGGGGCTGTTCCTCCCACTGACCCCAATGATGGGGGGCTGTTCCTCCCACTGACCCCAATGATGGGGGGCTGTTCCTCCCACTGACCCCAATGATGGGGGGCTGTTCCTCCCACTGACCCCAATGATGGGGGGCTGTTCCTCCAGCTGACCCCAGGGATGGGGCGCTGTTCCTCCAGCTGACCCCAGGGATGGGGCGCTGTTCCTCCCAGCTGACCCCAGGGATGGGGCGCTGTTCCTCCCAGCTGACCCCAGGGATGGGGCTCTGTTCCTCCCCGCTGACCCCAGGGATGGGGCGCTGTTCCTCCCCGCTGACCCCAGGGATGGGGCGCTGTTCCTCCCCGCTGACCCCAGGGATGGGGCGCTGTTCCTCCCCGCTGACCCCAGGGATGGGGCGCTGTTCCTCCCCGCTGACCCCAGGGATGGGGCGCTGTTCCTCCCCGCTGACCCCAGGGATGGGGCGCTGTTCCTCCCCGCTGACCCCAGGGATGGGGCGCTGTTCCTCCCCGCTGACCCCAGGGATGGGGCGCTGTTCCTCCCCGCTGACCCCAATGATGGGGCGCTGTTCCTCCCCACTGTCCCCAATGATGGGGAAGCTGTATAATTTTTTTTAACTCCCACTGACCACCAAGCCTGGGCATTATTTACTCCCACTGGCCATAGTCCAGCCTCCCTAAATACTGAAGGATCGTAAAACTGGCCTTCTGTTTAGAAAGTTTGGAGACCCCTTATTTAGAGGATATCGCTTTTTATTTAAATTCAAATAAAAAAAAAAAAAAGGAGCCAGCTTTCTGTCCAGAACCACTCGTTCATAGCCCAGATACAGCCTGAACTTTTAGAGCCACGTGTCCAAATATTTTGCAGTAGCTTTAGGCTCAGCAGCTGTCAGAGCAATGAAGAGGCAAACAGGAGCCCAAGTGGGGTTTGTGTATTACACCAAACTAAAAATCCTAAAACGCCTGTGGTTGATGATTGATAGTTATCTCTACTTTTTTAACTATATCTGTGCAGGAAACTAGAGGTTAAGGACACACATAGTGTAGCACATGGCCATGAAGGAATGATTTGCTTGGCCCTGTCCATAAATCATAAAGGGTCAGTCCACCCAGACCTGATATTTTGGTGTTTTTGGAGATGCTGTAGTATTCCACCACGTGCCAAGTTCTTGTATCTCTCAGGAATATTGGAAGAGATATCTGCTCTTGCCATGGCTGATTTTATTTATATTATGGAGAATGTCACTGGAGGAGATGATCTACACCAGGGGTGCCCAACCAGCAGCCCGGGGGCCACATGTGGCCTGTGGAGCCCTCTGATGTGGCCCGCGACCTCCTGCTCTGGGGTGGAATAGAATAGAATACGGTTATTAAAGGTAAGTTTATTACTAAAATCACAGTGTATAAATGGGCATACATGTTCTGCAGTGGTTACTGGGCTGCTTTCAAACTGATGCGCAGGTGCAGAGCAGGTTACCTGCACTGAACCATAGACTTCTATTACCTGCGAGTTTGGTGAGCTTTCTGAAAGTGCACCACACCTATAGGATATAATAGAAGTCTATGACAAAGTGCAGCTAACCTGCAGGAAAGCCACCGGTGAACCCGTGGTGCGGGTTAACAGTGCATCAGTGTGAAAGCAGCCTTAGGCCCCTTTCACATGGTCAGTCTGACCCAATCGGACCCTCCATTCAACCTCTAAGGAGTGGCGGATGTAAATGGACTTGTGTCTGTTTACAAACGCCTACCTCCAATCCGATAGAAAAAAATACTTGAGTGGGCTCTATAGAGTAGAGTGGGCTGCCGTCCACCCGCTCCACTCATTGTGTCCTGCGACCGGTTACCAAGTCGCTTAAGTGGCCCCAGCGCTTCAAAAGGTTGGGCACCCCTGGTCTACACAAAGAGGGGGTAGAAACACGCAAAACTCTCAGGCCGACAGGAGCAGAAACAGGAATTATGGTGGGTAGATCTAAGTGTTGAAGTATCCAGAACATATAAGAAGCCAGGGGCTGACTCAACTAACCAGGCACATCCCTAAACCAAAACATCACTTTTTTTTTTTTTCTTTTTTACTAGACTGGTCCTTTAAAATGAAGAGCGACCCCATTTTTTTAATTTGTGAAGGTATGAAAACGCTTTGTTTTCGGAAGGCAACACTGTAGATGAGAGCTTTCTTGCCAGGGGTGTACAGGTTCCCTTTGGGCCTTCACGATACCATGGCTGATTAGAACTCCCCTCTCTAATACCTTGCTAATGCTTTTATGCATAG
Organism: Rana muscosa; assembly: GCA_029206835.1. Taxonomy (NCBI): domain Eukaryota; kingdom Metazoa; phylum Chordata; class Amphibia; order Anura; family Ranidae; genus Rana; species Rana muscosa. The sequence goes on along the minus strand of CM055127.1, from coordinate 152,319,211 downwards.
TTGAGATGAGCTGCACTTGGCACATCTCTGTAAGAGCATTAACCCATTAGTGGAGCAAATACAACATATCTTGGCTGCAAATTGAGAAACCAGGGAGGTATAAGGTATTAAACAGGGACCTGGGCCTCACCGCTTCTCCCTGATAACGTGGGTGAAATTCCATCATCTCTCACAGTAGAAAATGATGTCAGAGGGGGTCTCTGTGTCCAGCCTTAGGCTCATACTATAAATGGTAATAGACAGCCGTCTCTCTGACTCACCCCATCCGACTCCCTCGAGTTGCGTGGGATCCCTCAGCTCAAGCTCCACTTTGCTTATGTTTCTGGGGAGATATGTGCCACCAAGTGCTAGTGACATTTAAATAAGGTGCCAGGGCTAGCACAGGAGATATAGAGGACAACACTGACCCAAACTAGCTGTCTGCTTGAGAATTGAGTGTGAGCTACAAAAATATGGCTGCCTTCTGATGACAAAATTTATGCTGTGTAATTGCCAAAATATTGCAACTTTGTTTTCTGCAGGAGTTCACTGATCATCTGCATGAGAGGGGAAGCAAAATTTGTGAACAAATTAATCCAGCATTCAAGAGCCAATTTATCTAAGCTAGGAGGAAATAGACCTTTCTAGGGCACTGCTGTCCTTTAAATAAATTAATCATTGATTCATGACAAACATGATACTTTCTGTAAGGAACCATTCTTGGTGCTCCACAGCGGCACAGTAGTTATAGGACCTCAGCTCTCATTTTTACCTAAGGTGGTTTATTCGTTCCATCGTTTTTTTTATTTTTATTATTATTATTTTCTTTTTCACTTTTTTCCTTTTAATAGTTTATCATTCTATAATGAAAAATCTGGGACATAGTTTATTAAAATATGACCTCTGGTCACAAAATATTTAGTTCAATCTGAGTTTGAGGAACAGATGAAGTTATAGGCATATAAATCGGTCAGATATCACGAGGCATTGACAGGTTTATTGGATACAATTAAAAGTTTGGTACATGTTGTTAGAAAAAAATTATTTATACGGTGAAAGAAGAAAAAAAAACCCAAGTAAAGAAGTTGCGTTCAGCGTTTAGGGGCATCAAAGGTAGGTATTTAAGAATTAGAAGCTTTATAAGTCATGGTGGTATTGACATATTATGAAAAAATGTATGCTGAAGGGATCGTGTAACATAGTATACATCAGTGATGACTTATTACATGGGTGTAATAGGGTCATATGGGGGATCTCAGATCTCAGAGATAAGACAGGTGCAGTTAAGGGTGAGATAGAGAGAGCGAGATGAGAGCAGGGTTAACAGAAGGATACACTCCGTCACGGAAGCTTAAGTGTGTCGCTTGTGGCCCATGTTAGAAATTCGGAAGAGTAGCGGAATATGGACCATGCGGTCCAGGTGAGAGAAACTGGTCTTCCTTTCCTGCCACCTGCGACAATAGTCGTTCAAGGTATCTTATAGAATCCAGCTTGATGGCCCATTCCCCCAGGATAGATATGACTTCCAGTAACGGGGGATTACTGCCCTGGCTGCAGTCAGAAAATGCATCCCTTTTGACAGATTTTGAAGGGTCCAGCTATCGTGGATAATAGGGCCATGTCAGGGGAGGGTTGAATAGAGGTTGCCATCAGGGTACAATGCAGACCAAAAAGAAGTTGCCAAAATTTCCAATTGAGGGGCATTCCCACAGGTATGGATCATATTACCCTTAGAGGCATGGCAACGCCACCATGTATCCGGTGATGATGGATTGAAAAGATGAAGAACCAATGGGCATCTATACCATCTGGTTATAAATTTAAACCCTTTCTCTTGGTGTTTAGTGGCTATAGAGGTTTTGTGGGTCAGAATAAAGCACTTTTGCCAGTGTGTGAGAGAGAGTGTGTGTTAAAGCTCTGCTTCCCAAACTCCCATGTAGGGCGGGAGTTCTGGAGAAGACTCATTCAAAAGGATAGAGTAGAGTTGGGATACAACATGAGTTGGAGGGGTCCTCCTGTAAGATCATAACTTCAAAATCCATCGGTGTAGCAAGAATTTCTGATGCTGAAGGGAAAGAGCGAATTCAGGACATTTACTTGTTGCTTCTGTAACCACTGTGATTGGTTAGGTGAAGGTATCGAAAAGGACTGTTTGTTGTCGAAGATGGATCCACTTGGGGAACTTGTATGAAGATCCTGTTTGATGGTCACAAAAGATTTAAAGCAAACTTATTGGCTTGCATAAAGAGGCTCCCCCTTCTGTGTCCCAGTGATTCAGATGCTGAGGTGCTTGATATGCACCTGTGATACCAGCAGCGAAGGGTAGTTTTGACCTCTGAGCTGGCGGACATCCTTTCACACAGAGTGCTCCAGCTGGACGGGCTCCTGGGTTTCTCTGGAAGATATGAGGGCTATGCCTACTTGTAGTTTCTCCTGACACTTGGAGGACTTTATCCAAGTGACAGGTGTTTATGGAGGAGCCAGGAAACATGTGCTTTCTTCTGTCCACAGCAGAACTGGATCACAGAAGGCAGCAGCTGTAGTTTTCTTGGCTTGTATTACAGCTCTCAGGATGTCTCCAGCACTGTCTTGCATATACTGGAGTGAATTGGTATCTCGTGGTATCCGTGCATTCTCTGAGAGCACTAAGCCATAAGCAATCACCGCTGCTACTGCCTGCTGGCCTCCCTCTTGTCACATCATCCAGTGGCCGAGTTTCTCTGATGGGTTCAGTTTTTTTTCTGCTTTCGTGCAGATTGCAGTACACACACACATCACCCATTGGAAATGTTTTGCCATTGATTAGGTCCGGACTAATAAAATGCAGCCTGACCTCCAAACTCCGCTTGACCTTTCCACAGCAAAAATCATGAACATGACATGCAGTCAGAAATGCCTGACTGAGCACAGATCTGAGCAATACAGCGTTCACTCTGTGGAAAGGGCACCTTTTGTTTGTGAAGGACGGAAAGTAGGACACATTTCACATGGGCTTATTTAGGAGCTCTGTGCGAGACTATGATGGGTAAAATGGTGCAACTCCCTAGTAGTCAGTTCTCGGTCACTGTAGTGTGAAACATGGAGACGATTTCTGTAGTTATGTATAACAAATAACCAGAAATCTTCTTTTCTTTTTAGACTACGGTAACTGAAATCTGGTTTCTGCACTCCCCACTTTTTATTGTTGTTATTCCATAATTATGTCCAAATTCACTTGCTTTGCCACTTTTTTTTGAAGAGCTGTCACTAACTTGTATACTGAAGTGGACTTTGAAGCCTGTCAACTTCTCTGTCCAAGGGCTTAGCTACGTTTCCACCTTCTCAGTGCATTCTGGCCTATAGTCAGTAATAGTAAAGCCGGCCATGAACGGTTCGAATCTCAGCCAGTTCATCAGGGACCCAGATGAGATTCGAACCATGTATGGGCAGGCTGATTGTACCAAAGTTGATCGATCAACTTCGGTACAACAAGCCTGTCGGCTTTTTCATGTGATTATTGCCACCAAGGATGAGCTCCGGCGTGTTTGCATACAACAGGTGCAGAGCCCGCCAGGAAGTCGGCACTGCGCTGCGCTAATCACAGACAGGGAGACATTGTCCCGATGCTCGGCTGCAGAGATCGGAAAATGTCTCCCTGTCTGTGATTCGCGCAGCGCGGTGCCGACTTCCTGGCGGACTCTGCACGAGTTCTATATGATCACTCTGTTCTCCTGGCCAGGACTGCTCCCCCACCGGGAAAACACAATCGCTCCCGTGGGAGGGATTCCTGCAGTCAGTGTTGATGGGGGAATGGAGCGATTTTCTTTCCTGCAACCCGTGCCTTCAGGAAAGAAAATCACTTGGGGCACTTTGACACGGACATGCGGCAAAAACGCATATATGATTTTACCGCGTTTGTGGTGCTGTTTTTAAAGGACGTGTAACTTAAAACGGCACCAAAAACGCATCGCGGCAAGTTTTTTGCCACATTTTACAGCGTTTTCTATTAATTTCAATGAGAAGGTGCAATTTTGGTGCAGTTTTTTTTTTTTTAACTCCCCAAACATGCTCCAAAGATGCTGCAAGCAGAATTTTTTTTTCAGCGCAACGGAAGCGCACCGCCACAGTGTGAAAACATTTATTGGTTTTAAAGGGAAGCATTTTTCTTGAGCTTTTCAGGTGCTTTTTTTTTTAATGCAAAAAAAGCTTGAAAAACTTCTGAAAGGGCCCTAAATCTTTGGCCAACTTAGTCACATGCTGGCTACAAGGCATTAGAGGCATGGCATTCAGATTAATTTCCAGGGGCGTTGCCACTTAAGAACCACCATGTGAGCAGCTTGTCATGAAGTCCTCCTCATAGAGCAGATTGGGGCTTGACAGTGTTCTAGATCAGTGGTCTCCAAACTGCAGCCTGGGGGGCCAGATGTGGCTCTTTGCTTGCCTTTATGCATGCCTTGGGGCACTATTCCTCCCTCTGATACACTATTCTGCCAGCTGACATCAGCAATGGGGCACTATTTCTCCCATTGACACCAACAATATCGTATGTCAGGGGTCTCAAACTGGTGGCCCTCCAGCTGTTGCAGAACTACAAGTCCCATCATGCCTCTGCCTGTGGGAGTCATGCTTATAACCGTCAGCCTTGCAATGCCTCATCGGACTTGTAATTTCGCAACAGCTGGAGGGCTACCAGTTTGAGACCCATGCCATATGTGGTCATGTTTGCTCCCACTTATGCCAGAAAAATTTCCACTCCCACAGGCCGGTCCCCCTAAAGTCTGAAGGACAATAAGCTGGCCCTTTGTTAAGAAAGTTTGGAGACCCCTGTTCTAGATAGAAGAAAGACTTAAAGTGGAACTGAACTCAAAAAGTAAAAGTTTGCTATGAAAATTTTAGAAATGGTATCCTGATGTTGCCTTATTTATTTTTGTCTGATTTGTATCCCACCAATGTTATTAATCCTGCTATATGGCCGATTATAGCTTCATATTTATTGGACTTTGTTGTTGATTTATATTTGGTCTTGGGTTTTTTACCTCCTAATTTGGCAATTTTGTATGTTGCTGAATACCTCTGTTCTATTTGCTGTTTATGTATAATGTGAAAACTGCCAATAAACCTTTGTAAAAGAAAATGATAGAAATGGTAACTGTATAAGCAGTATCCAAAAAATTACTTTTTTGTCTTGAATTCCTTCTGCAAAATAGCAGTACAATTCCTTGTATGTGAGGGTTCATAGGCACTCCTGTGCCTACAGCCTCATATCTGTATATCTGCAGTGTTCGATTCAAGGCACTGCTGCCTCAGGCTGCTAGATGAGTCCTGAAGTGATATGTGGTGATGTCATTACTCCTCACTATTCTTGCTGGAGACTCTGATAAGAGGAAGCAAAAGCCTGTCTCAGCCAAGATGGCTGTTCCCACACAGAGACAAAAAGGCTTGGTAAGTCGGTAATGGGGAAAGCCACACTGGGCCACAGGCAATGCCTACGACCAGTTTTTCTGCTGGCCTGTTTTTTTTATTGGGCCACAGCTACCAGAATTCAGTTCCTCTTTTATTTCCATTTGCACAAATACAAAGCCAACTGGGTTATGTGTTTTCCAAAATGAAAGTTATATTTACTATATACAGTACATAAAGTTCATATAGCATAATGACATGTTCACAAACTTCGTATTTCAGGAACCCGGACCGGCAAAAATGGCAGCGACCAGTACCGGGATCCCTAGTGCTGAGAAGGTTCCAGCCACCAAATCCACACTGTGGCAGGAGGAGGTGAAGGGCAAAGATGGGCAGGACAGTAGCAGCAGCAGCAGCCCCCTGCAGAGCCCCGTTCAGATGCCCTCTTCCCCGAACGAGCCAGTTCTGGACAACAAAGGAGGTGAGCGAAACAAGAGGCGATGAGAGACATCTGTTACTGTCGAGCCTTTCATTCCTATACCTTACTGCGTCTTTTCTAGTATGCGGTACAGAATTGGAACCTGTTCAAAATTAAATTTAAAGCTTGACAATTGATAAATGGTGGTCTTAATACTATAAAAACACTTGTCTTTATTCTGTCACAGCAAAGGTGAAGTGTCTTCCTTGGATACACCATGATCGCCAACCAAAAATTAATTAATAGAAAGTTAAGCGTAGCTGCTTTGGCAGCACTCCATGTTTATGGGATCTAGGTTTGGCATTTTCTCTGAAGCCTAAACAGACACTCAGCTCCATGTTCAGCTCCATTCTGATTCTTATAAACCCAAAGGTCTGCATGAGACATAAAGACTTCTGAGCACGCTTGAGATCATGCTGGTCTACTTCTAGTGTAGAGTTCAGTATATAAAGTATGTGTAAGCTGAGATGAAACCAGTTATGGTTTATAAGCTGGTGAGAAGTGGAGGTGCTGGAAGATTGAGTTTATCAAATTTCTGAAGCTGACCGTAAAAGTGAGAAATACCACATAGACATAGTCTAATCTTATGAAGAAGTAACAATGATTATTTTTATCTAATTGTTCTCCTTATAGGTGTACCTGTCAGTTATCATGACTCTTGCAATTATATTGAACTGTGCTGACAAGCTGCTGGAGAGTAAAAGATGGGGGAGGCAAAATTGGAAGCATAATATTGTCTGGGACTTTGAAATTGGGTTTTATTTTTTGTTCTCTGTAGTTCTCTTTTCTCAGCAGTTTTTAGAACAGGGAAAGTCGCACCTAGTCTTTAAGAGGAACACTGGACTGGCCAATAAATGAAATGTGCTTTACCCACCAGTTGCTGAAAATAATGCTCATCTTTTCAGGAGATGGTTTAACAAGGGAATATTACTTACCGTACTTCTCGGTCCTGCAGTCTTTCTCCCTGCCAGTTATATTTGAGATGTCTGGTCCCAAAAAGTAGCTCTTCTTGCAGGTCATGTCCCTTCACCACCCTTCTTTCTGATATCACCTGTAAAGCCATTGCCACTGCTTGTCCTGCATTGCACATAATGATGTTGAGAACTCAGCTGTGTTCCAACACTGGAGACTGGAAGATAGGAGTGTGTCACGATCTGGGGTCAGGCTTGGAAGCCAGTAGCTATAGCAGTAGCGAGGCACCCTCCGACCAGCTGGATAAGTACAGAAGCAGGTCACTCTAGTGGATGACACAAGCTCTCCCGAGATGCGGAGTCTAAATACTAACCAGTGTTCACCAGAGCTCCTGATGGCGGAGATGGGTTTTGCTGCTTGTTAGTACCAGGTTGCAGTCCTTAGGATTTCCCCACCAGGAGATAAAGAAGCTGGGGTCCAGTAGCAGATATAGCCGGTAGAGATAAGCAGAGGCGTAGTCAGTAAACAAGCCTAAATTGGGTAACGAGTGGTTGCAGGTTGAGATTAAGCAGTCGAGGACCAAGCGAAGGGTCAGTAACAAGTGGTAGTGAAGCTACCGATGGCAGCATAAGTGACATAAGAGAGATTGGCTGAAGAGAACACAATGATCTGGCAAAAAGGAAGTGCAAAGGCAAGGCTTAAATAGGAAGTTCATGGGAGGAATTCAAAGTTTGAATTCAAGGAATTCAAAGTTTAACAGAAACAAGGCACAAGGCAGAATTGCCCAATGGATCAGACGGGGTGCTCTCAGGTAGCTCAGCAGGTAGAGACAATGCCAGATACCACAAATGTCCCGGGTTAAGATCCAGGCCTTGACAGAGAAAGCCTGCTGGTGCCTGACCCTGGAGTAAGGCAAGAATTTCTCTCCATTAGATTTACCCCTAGACAAAACAAGTCAGTTGTTGCTAAAGGTGGCTGGGAGCATTTTTCCAATTTTTGGCTAGCCTTTAGGGTACACTTGTCTCTACAATTAATCTCCTAAAGCTGGGAAATATCAGCATGCAAATAATGACTTTAGCACCTGTCACTGTCAAGTAACTTGCACTGAATTATCCTATATATATCCTATATAGGACTGAAGTTTTAGCTAAACTTGTCGTCAGGTCTTCTCATTAATCTACATCTAGGAGCTATCAACATTCAAAAAACAACTTTTATCCCCAATTCAGTGAGTCAAGTAAGTCGCACTTAATTCTTCCACATAATTAAGAAGGTTTGTGGTAAACTTGTCGCAAACTTTACAGGTGTAGTGAAATCCTTAAGCTAGGAGTTATCGACATGAAAAGGACAGAACTCTGACTTCCCCTTCCCCCAAGGTATGCACCTTTTTAGTCAGATGTGCAAATTGCATGGATGAGGCATGGTGGAGTTCAATTTTTGCTTGGAGTCATTTTACATTTCCTTTGAGTGTATTGTGCCCAAGTGACAGGTGCTGTTTTTTTGCACATTGCATTAGCTCCCGTTACTGAAGAAATTATGTCACGGCTGTTTTTCTATTTTTTAGCTGCATTTTAGCAAAAGTATAACGCATTAGTTTGCTCCTCTACACCTCATTAGTCATTACCCTCTTATACAATGCATCTTGGACTCTCTCCCTAGATGGAGCAATGGTGAATGGAGACCGCGTTGATGGCGGACGTAAAACTCGTGTGGAAAGCGGCTACTTCTCCTTGGAGAAGACAAAAGATTTGAAAACCGAAGAGCAACCTTCACAAACCCCACCTTCGCCCTCAACGCCCGACGCCCCCAGCAGGTATAGTGTCTACGATGCCTTCGACCAGGAACAAGACCCTTTTTCTCCCCCAGATAACAGGCACTGCCAACCAGAGGAACTAGATCCGGAGCCAAGAACGCCATCTGGACCCTCATACACGGCCAACAAAGAGTATGCCCTTCTGGCTGATGTCCCTCGAGCACGCCGGATCTCACACAGAGAGCTCTTCCAGGTAGAAAAGAAACGGCTGGAGCAGCGTTCGCGGGGACGAAGCCCAGGGAGGGAGGAAGTGGCACGTCTTTTTGGCCAACAGCGGAGGTTAGTTCTCTCAGAATTTTTCTATATTTGCTTTTAACATAAACATTCGTTCTGGGTGTGTGTGTGTGTGTGTGTGTGTGTGTGTGTGTGTGTGTGTGTGTGTGTTTTTTCCAACAGTGATACAATGTTTCCTTTTTGACTACAGATATTTAGTACAGATTTTTATTTTTTATTGTATTTTTTTTATACATGAGCACAATTACTCCTTTAATGGCCATTATATGTATTTGAAATGGTTTTGACTCCCCCTGTTTAAAGTGTACTTTGTGGCATGCTGGTAACGGTCTTCATAGACCGGTCTTGGCAAATTCCAGGAGCCAGATAGCCAGTGTGCGACTATAAAACTTGCTTTTTGAATCTTTGAGCTCCTTCCATTGTTTGGAGAGCTTGCGTCCCAGCTGCCTTATAAGGGCCTGCGGATTGCACTCTTGGATTGACTGGCTCCTGAACTTTGCATTTATATGGCCACCCTTCAGTGTGATTGTTTTTTATGTTGATAAAAACGTAGAGATGTGTCTATTGGCCATATTGAAAAATGGAGAAAGCGTTTGGTTTTACTTTCTTTTTTTTTTTTTTTTTTATTAATGGAGACCGATACTCAAATATAATTTAAAGCTCTCTTAAAGTGGAGTTCCACCCTGAAAAAAACAAATTTCACTAAAAATCTATAAATAAAAAAAGGAAATTTTATTTTTTATTTTTTTTACTTACCAGAAATAGCGGTTGCTATGCGGGAAGTCCCTAATCTGCCTCTTCATCCTCCGCGATGGATCTTCTTTCTCGTCCTACACTCGGATTCTTCTTGTGAATGGGGCGCGCTGCCTTCTGGGAACTGTGTGTATCCCAGGAGGCAGCCGCAAATTCACAAAGTGCCGTGCGAGTCGCGCATGCGCAGTAGGAAACGGGCAGTGAAGCCGTAAGGCTTCACTGCCTGTTTCCCTTAGTCAGGATTGAGGCGCCGGGACCTGCCAGGACCGAGCGATTGCCGTCGGGGGCCCGACATCGCGGGCGAGTAGGACAGGTAAGTGTCCTTATTAAAAGTCAGCAGCTACAGTGTTAGTAGCTGCTGACTTAAAAAATAAATAAAAAATTGCGGGTGGAATCCCGCTTTAAAGAGGAATTAAAGCCTGATGGGTTTTACATCCTCTTTTGCTTCCTGCAAAGCCTGCAAATTAAAAGCATAATGGGCTAGTATGCAGAGAATTACACTTTAAAGTGTAAGTTCACCTTTACAGGAAAATCTGTAAGTTGAACTTACACAGGTCCCCCCCCCCTTCCCCACACACACACGTCCTGCTGACCTGAATGGCTGGCGGTAATTGCCCGTTGTGAGCCCTGGTATAGCCGCCTCTCGGCTCCTGGGCTTAGAAATCCTCTCAGCTCTCTCCTCTTCTTCCTCCCCGCTGAGAGGACAGGATACGCGGCTTTTGATTGGTCCGTGCCGCCCATGTGACAGCGCTGACCAATTAGAATGCTCCTAAACGTACCTCCTGACGAGGTATGGTTAGGAGATTAATCTCTCGGGATTTCTAAGCCCCGGGGCCGTGAGGCGGCTATACCCGGGGCTCAGAGCGGGCAATTACCGCCATTCAGGTCAGCAGGAATGGTAGGGTGCGGGGGGGGCGAGGTGGGGGTCCTGTGTAAGTACACCTTACAGATTTTTCTGTAAAGGTGAACTTCCCCTTTAATTTGTGCCTTTATTACCAGTAGGCAGTTGGAAGGAAAGACTTCATATAACCCACATTTTCACATGGCTGCGGCCATGTTTTGAAAGATGCAATGAACGATGTATCATTCCAGCAAGAATGGTAACACAGCTTTAAGTTAATGTCTGAGTACGGGTCCTTGTTAATTATGAAAAAAAAAAGTGATGTTTAGAGGACGTCGCCTTTAAAATATCTTAATAATTGGTTTTATGCAAAATTGTTAAGAAATGTTGTCAAATATTGTATATGAAAAATACAAGGTGCCGCTTTTTGTAGTTGACGTATTTGTTAGCTCGCAGTGTCAAATGTTATCTTGCATTGTTTTTGTTCTATAACCTTGTATTTTCTAAGCTCCCTCATCCTTGCTAGCAAAGGCACCATCTCTACTCCCCGCCTGCCTGTGATGACTTAATTAAGCGGGGAGGTTCAGCAGTGATCCAAGTTTTATATCATGGATGGTGCAGCTTTGCTTCAAGGCTTGAAGGATGATTAGAAAATGTAATAATTTGAGATGGTTTCTCAAAAACTGGAGATGGTTTAATAATTTTATTGTTCTAAGCTCTGTGTATGTAATGGTAGTGTGTAATGTATATATGTGTGCGTGTATGTATATGTATGTGTGTGTGTGTGTATATATATATATATATATATATATATATATATATATTAGTGTAATATTATATGTGCCCAGAGCTATGAAAGTTTCTTAGGCCTGCACCCGACTTGCTGACAAGTGATTAAGAAGATGCCACTTCAGATTTTGGAGTTTCACCTAACTGCATGGAATAACCGTCACCTCTGCCACCAGCTCACATTTGTCTACTAACACGCTAACCCTCACTGCCTATGTCATTCACTCACTGTAGTCTACTTTTGGTGTATCTGTCTGCTACACTCAGTGATGACGTGGGTTGAACCAATGTTCCGCCTACCAGTTCACCAAGAAGTAGTGACATTCCTGCAGCGGAAGCCATCTTGAAGATACGGCCCCATTATGCCTTTAGGGGTGTCTAGACCCCAATAAGTTTTTGGTATGCAGGAATATAAGGCTGGATCTTTATTGTGTGTAGGAGACAGGTACTCTTTGGTACACAAGACCTTCACTACTAACCAAAATAATAACCGTTACACTGGTTGTATTGTACCAGCAAGTGCATCTCTATGGACTAACTTTATAACCTGTGGTTTGCCATCCTTTTGGGAGCTACCTGTGAAGATTTTTTCATTCTCACAACTGTAGAAGGGCAAGTTAATAGAAATTTGTCTAGGAAAACATGTAAGCAAATTGGTGGAATAGGTAAAAGCTGTAGCAGCTGACTGCATAGGCTGTCAACCTATTACTTTTAGCTCATCATCTCTACCGCCCATCCTGAAGGTGTTCCCATTTCCTCATAGTGGATAATAGGCAGTCCTACCCACCAACCCTGCAATGCCTGGGTTCTGTGGGACCAATGTGCAGGCCTGGTTGGGTATTGTCAGGTGGAGAATAGGGGTTGTGACTGTTCTGATGCAGATGGCGGCTTTAGGAGCGTCTTTGTTTGCATAGACAGTTCAAAAGAGCTGAAATTACTCAATGATTTGACTTGAATATACAGTCTTCTGGCATGACTGCCAGACAACCAGCATTTTCAGAAGGAAAGGCTTCCTTTTAAGCTGCTGTCTCAGTAAACTCAAGGTTGCCACCCATTTCATTTAGAGGGCTCACTGTAAGTCCTACCAGCATGGATATCCCTTTCCTATGCCCTCTTTATCTGCAAGGTGCAGTTTTTGGGGGCTGGGATGGTTCCCCGGTTTTTAGACCTGTAAGTAGAAACCAATACAAGCTCAATATAAAGACAAATACAGTTAAGGGTGCATGCCTCCGAAGGAGAGGTCCCCATAAGGTTTGCATCCTGTAGGCAAAGTAGACCCCACCAAAAACATTTTGCTTTGGGTGGTCAGTGGTGGGAACGATATTGTTTACTTACCTTTGCAGCCCTGATGTGAACAATTTCCCCATGGAGTTCCTCCAACTATACCCTTCTAGCGCTGCATGCGACACTGCTGGAGACTTCTTCATTGAATCAATGGGACCAGATCTAACAAGCAGCAGTGTAGGCACTGACCAGGTGATTGTTGAAGGAACTTGGCCTTACTTTTGTGTACAGCATGGCTGCTGAGGTAAGTTTTCGTATACAACTGCATTTGAGTGGCATGTAGTATGGTTTCATCCGACCCATCAAATAATCTGTTTACCAAGGGTAAAGGCTTCACTTTTGATTTATGAATTTCCCCACAGACCATTGCATCGCCCTTCCAAACAAAAGCGGTAGTTTTAATTGGAGAACCTAAATACCCCAGGACTATATAAGGCAGGAATGCTGACTATGCATTACCATGCACTACTTTTTAAAACTGACGGATTCTCAAATATTAATTTATGTTTACAGTCTTATTGGAAATAATGTACAAAAAGTAAAGGACGAAAACTTTCCTAAAGAAAATGCTGTTCCCGGTTCCCTCTAGTATGGACCAAAAGCGTAGGCCAGGGTTTCTCAACCAGGGTTCCTCCAGAGGTCGCTAGGGGTTCCTTGAGCAATTTCTGCCTCTCAGATAAGTTCCCACTGACACCATAGATCTTTTTAACCATCTATATGGACTGGAGGTAATTCTTCCCAATGTCCACACGTGTAAGCTGGCCTAGGCCTTTAGTCATATATTTGCTGAAATTAGGAATTAGCCATTCAAATCCCCAATTCTCTGTTTCAGTCACATAACCAGATACCAAGTTTTTTTTGTGACATGACCAGCACAGGAGAGACTCGAAGCAGCATATTCTCATAGGTATGGAATAGGATTTCACCCTTTCTATTGCTTGGTATTTATCTCTCCAATAAGACTGTAAGTGTAGAATTAAGTGATTTTCTTTCTCGTACATCACGGGACACAGAGCGACATAGTCATTACTAATGGGTTATATAGATACCGTCAGGTGCTGGCACTGGCAACTTCCAAAACCGGAAGTACCCTCCCCTATATAAGCCCCTCCCATCCGGGAGCACCTCAGTTTTTTGCCAGTGTCTAAGGTGTTGGCCAAGAAGAAACATGTGTTTTTCACTGAGCTTGCGTACAGGTTCTTTTGGGCCTCAGTAAGCTATTCCGGATCCGACCAAAAAAGCTTCATAGCTAAACGGTCGGTACCCGGGCCTTGCAGCAGAAGAGCAAGGTTTTGCCTGTAATGCCTCTCTTAGGAGAGCTGGACCCTGGGATCCAGAGCTCTGGTCATACCCACGACCAAGATGTTTTCTGTGCAGGGTGCTATACAGGTCCAGGGGAGTGGAATCCTTGGGAACCCGGTCCCTGAAGGTTTGATTACAATGCCTGCCGTGATAGGTGAAGTTTGGGCTTCTGTGGACCAAACAGAGTCCTGCGGCGAGGAAAAGGTAAGTGGGGGCCCTCGGGAACTTGGTTCTATTGAGGGACCCCCAAGCCTATTTTGTCTTTCTGCCTGTTACCTAAGGTATTCCCGCTAATATTCTGTGTATGCCTGTTACTACTGAGAAAATGTAAAAATTTTAATAGTAGGCAAGGAAAAAAAAAAAAAAATGTAAGACCGCGGTACCTGTGTTAGACACTAGAGGCCGCTATGGTTCTTTTTTCTTGTAATGTGGATTTTTTTCTTCCAGAATCAAATCCAGGCAGTTGGTATGTTCTCTCCTGGGAAGCTGTTTCCTCTGCCCTGTTGCTGCGCTCATCCATCCCTGGGCCCTGCGGCAAAGGGACCCTGGCTCCCATCTAGCTCCTTGTTGTTTTTCAAAAAAGGCGCCGAAGGCGCACGTGCCCGCGCGCGAGCGCGAGCACGCGCCTCTATTCATAGAGGCGATCTGGAAAAAGGGGCGGAGCGGGTGGATGACGCTCAGGTGTGCGCCGCGGCGCTACTGCGCATGTGCGGGCGTCCAGCGTGTTTTAAAGCACATTATAGCTGGCTGTTGAAGTGCAAGCAACAATATAAAGGCACACAGAGGCGGTTGATGCAGGCATCCCCTAGAAAGGCACTTTAGTAGACACCAACTGTGATATAGCAGCAATTGTGCTAGACTATTCTCAGTAAAAGTGGTGTATTACGGCTGGAATACCTCAGCTTTAGGCTTAGGAATATGCCGTCCAGAAGCTCCGGAACTGAATCTTCCAGGAAGCGAAGGGGGTCTCATCGGGCTCTGAGGATCTTGGGCATACTTCTGCTGCACCAGTCTCCCCTGAAGTTCAGAGGTAAGTGACCGTAGAGACCCCGCAGGGGTACTTGGTACTGTGGCTGTCCTCAGTTCACCTGCTCCTGTGTATGTAACAGAGGAGGTTTTTTTCCTCAGCTCTGGGAGGAGAGAGATTGTCAACATTGATCGCTGCCTCCCTGTCAGGGAAAGCACGTCCCATCTCCGTCTCCTCCTTCAGAGTGCCTGTTAGCAGAGCAACAGTCCCATACAGGGATCGACCTGCCTGAAGGGGATCAGGATAAGGTTGATTCTGTTATAGAGGAGTCAACAGTGGGGGAACCTTTTCTCAGCATCTCAAGCTGAAAGATTATGGGTTCAGTCTCTGACTAACATGGTCCGATCAGCATTTAAAAATGCACCTTGCGGAACCATCAACCACTACTGTATCCTCGTTGGGGTCGCTAGAAGCCCCCAGACTGTCTGTTCTTTCCATTTCACCCTTTACTGAAAGGGCTTATTTACCAGGATTGGGAACGTCCTGAGAAAATATTTTCCCCCAAGAGATTTCCGGTGGTCTATCCCATGGAGGATAGGTTCATCAAAAAAAAAAAAAAAAAATGGAAGGTCCCTACAGTGGACGCAGCCATCTCTTGTATGTATAAATCACTGACATGTCCAGTGGATAATGTCCAAATGTTCAAGAACCCAATAGATAAAAGATTGGAGTCCTTATGAAAGTCTGCTTCTTTCTACAGCAAGCTTGGTGACACAACCAGCAGTAGCAGCTATTGGGGTCTGCTAAGCAGTGAAGGATCAGTTGAAACAGGTCTTGAGGGACTTGACAGATCAGCAGGCTTTGCCCTAGCTGATCTACCTAGAGCCTTAGGCTTTGCGGTTGACGCCATAAAGGATTCAGTCCATCACGCCTCCCGCCTTACGCTGTCTATAGTACATAGGCGTAGGCTTCTATGGCTCAAAAACTGGTCTGCTGAAGCTCCCTGTAAAGAATGGCTGGTTAGCGTTCCATTTCATGGTGAACGCTTATTCAGGGAAAACCTGGACAAATATATCCAGAAAATTTCCAGCGGTAAATACGCTCTTGCCGGTTAAAAACAGAGTTAGAGGTCCCTCTTTAAGAGGCCTGCTTCTCCAGTCCCTGAGGCATCGGCTGTGTAACAGTTCCGACGGCCTCCTCGGTCAATTCCCGGGGGTAAAAGACAGGGACAATAGCAGGGTAATGAGAAACCCTGGGTCAGGGGAGGTACAAAACCTCCCCCAAAGTTAAATTCATTGAGGGTTGCCCCCACTCAGTCGGGTGGGGGGAGGACTCCAGTTGTTCGCAAGAGACCTGGCGGGACACGATCAAGACAGATAGGTGTTCTCCGCGGTATGTTTGGGATACAGTTTGGAGTTAAAAGACTCTCCTCCTTCCCATTTTTGAGGTCAAACGTGCCAAGGGATCCCCGGAAGAGAGCGTCCCTCCTGTGGCACTAGAACAACTATTGCTCCAAGGAGTAATTATGGAGGTTCCCCTGGAAGAATGAGGGTTCGGGTTTTACTCAAACCTCTTTACAGTCCCGAAGCAAACGCGGACGGGAGGCCCATATTAATTCTAAAAGGGCTATACAAATTCCTGTATATCAGGACTTTCCGATGGAGTCGATCCGATCGGTGGCCACTGCCCTACAAGGGGAGGATTGGTTAGCCGCGATCGACATCAAAGATGCTTATTTGCACATTCCCATCTTTCCAGTCCACCAAAAATTTCTACGCTTTGCAGTAGAAGGGCGCCATTTTCAGTTCAGAGCCTTACCCTTCGGTTTGGCCACAGCACCACGAGTGTTTACAAAAATTCTGGCCCTTTATTGGCCAATCTAAGAACACAAGGTGTAATGATAATGGCATATCTAGATGACTTGTTGCTGATAGACCACTCAGTGAAAAAACTAGAAGTGGTTGTTCACGAGACAATCAAGTATCTGGAATATCACGGTTGGATTATCAACCGAGACAAGTTAGCCCTAAAAACCAGTCAAAAGTCTGGAATACTTGGGGCTAAGGTTGGATTCAGGCCAGAGAAAAATATTCTTGCCTCGAGGAAAGGTGTTGTCTTTGAAAGATTTGATCCACTTAGTGGGTACAAAAAAGACAGCCGTCCATACGCCTGTGCATAAGGCTGCTGGGAAAAATGGTGGCTTCATTCGAAGCAGTACCCTACGGTCAATTCCATTCAAGGAATTTGCAGGGGGCCATACTGTCAGCCTGGAACAAAAAAGTTCAGGCCCTAGACTTACAATGTCCTTGTCCCCTTCCGTTCGCAAGAGCCTCCGTTAGTGGTTGGTTCCCCAGAATCTGGAAAAAGGGAAATCCTTCAGTCTGATTTCTTGGAAGGTGGTCACTACAGATGCCAGCCTTATAGGCTGGGGAGCAGTACTGGAGCAATAGTCTCTCCAGGGCAGATGGTCAGATGCAGAAAAGGCCCTGCCCATCAATCTCTTAGAGATACGAGCAGCCCGGTATGCCCTAGTAGCATGGACATCCAAACTCCAAGGGTCCCCTGTCAGAATTCAATCATCAGGGGGGCACCAGGAGTCGTGCAGCCCAGAGGGAAGTAAATTACATCCTGAAATGGGCAGAAAAATATGTCCCAGCCATATCTGCGGTATTCATTCCAGGAGTGGAGAATTGGAAGGCGGACTTTCTAAGTCGCCAGCAATTAGGCCCAGAGGAAGGGTCCCTTCACCCCGAGGTTTTCTGGACAATATGTCAGCGGTGGGGAACATCGGATGTAGATCTTCTAGCATCCAGATTCAACGCAAAGGGGGACAGGTTTGTCTCTCGGACAAGGGATCCCCTAGCTTGCGGCTCGGATGCCCTAGTGTTCCCTTGGGATCAGTTCAAGCTGATATATGCATTCACACCGCCACAATGGTTACCTCGATTACTCCGCAGAATCAGGGTAGAAAAGAAACCAGTGATTCCGGTGGCTCCAGCGTGGCCCCGAAGAGCGTGGTACGCGGAGATTGTAAAATTTCAGTGGGGAGTCCTTGGACTCTCCCACGTCGTCCGGACCTGCTTTCGCAAGGACCGATATACCACCCTTCCTTACCAGCCCTAGGTTTGCGGCCTGGCTATTGAAGCCCACATTCTAAAAAAGAGAGGGCTCTCTAATTCTGTGGTATCTACCATGATCAATGCCAGGAAGCCGGTATCCAGGCAGATCTACTATAGAATCTGGAAGGCGTACATCGCCTGGTGTGAGGCCAAGAAATGGCATCCACGTAAATACGTAATAGGTAGGATTCTGGACTTCCTACAATGGGCTGTAGATAGGAAGCTTGCCTTGAGTACTATCAAGGGTCAGATTTCGGCCTTGTCAATATTTTTTCAAAGGCCCTTGGCTTCGCATTCACTAGTCAAAGCCTTTATACAAGGAGTGATGCGTATTAGTCCTCCGGTTAATATTCCCATATGTCCATGGGATCTAAACTTGGTTCTGTCGGTTCTACAGAAACAACCATTTGAACCATTACAGCATATTTCTTTGGTTCTTCTCACCAGGAAATTGATTTTTTCTAGTAGCCATTTATTCGGCTAAAAGAGTGTCGGAATTAGCAGCTATGTCCTGTAAGGAGCCATATCTGGTTATCCATAAGGACAGAGTAGTGTTACGTCCTCATCCAGCCTTTCTTCCTAAGGTGGTATCGAGGTTTCATTTGAACCAAGATGTGGTTCTTCCTTCTTTTTTCCCCAAACCTACTTCGGTAGAGGAAAAATTATTGCATTCTTTGGATGTAGTAAGAGCAGTTAAAGCTTATCTAAAAGCCACTGCTCAGATTCGCAGAACGGATACTTTGTTTATTCTGCCGGAAGGCCCCAGAAAGGGTCAGGCAGCGTCAAAATCTACTTTAGCCAAGTGGATTCGACAGGTCATAATACAAGCCTATGGCTTGAGAAGGAGACCGCCTCCGTTCAAAGTTAGAGCGCACTCCACGAGAGCAGTTGGGACTTCATGGGCAGTGCATCACCAGGCCTCCCTGGCTCAAATCTGTAAGGCCGCAACATGGTCTTCAGTACACACGTTTACTAGGTTCTACCAGGTGGACGTTAGAAGTCAGGAGGATGTCGCCTTTGGGCGCAGTGTGTTGCAGGCCGCAAAAGATCCTCATGTCTGGTAGCGCTCAGCTTATATATGGTGTATCCCCCCCCTCATTTGGCATTGCTTTAGGACATCCCATTAGTAATGACTATGTCGCTCTGTGTCCCGTGATGTACGAGAAAGAAAATAGGATTTTTATAACAGCTTACCTGTAAAATCCTTTTCTTGGAGTACATCACGGGACACAGAGCTCCCGCCCCTCTTTGGGGACACTTATTGCTTTGCTACAAAACTGAGGTGCTCCCGGATGGGAGGGGCTTATATAGGGGAGGGTACTTCCGGTTTTGGAAGTTGCCAGTGCCAGCACCTGACGGTATCTATATAACCCATTAGTAATGACTATGTCGCTCTGTGTCCCGTGATGTACTCCAAGAAAAGGATTTTACAGGTAAGCTGTTATAAAAATCCTATTATTTGACCACAGATCTGCTTTAACCCCAAACTAACGCATCATCCGTGCTATACCTCATCTGTGCTGAGATTAACCACTAGACCACAAAGATATTTCCATCAAAGCTGGACAAAATTCAGGGGCGTTTGCCTCAAATCAAAAGATGGAGGGGACAGAACACTTCAGAGGTTTCAGGAGAGCTCCTGAAATAATTTGTCAACCTTTGATGTCCATGGTGATAATCCTATCACCTTCATGCGGTATCAGTAATGCGCACAGGTAGGTCTGTTTGGATATGAAATTTCCTTTAAAGAGAATGGAGCTAAAGCTGGCCATACATTGAGTGGGATGGTCCAGCCAGCACCCTCCCAACCATCATCCTTCGATCTGAAAATCAAAGGAGCCAGGTGGAAAATTGTTGGCCAAACAGTGGCTGCATCTAATCGGATGTAGTCCCTGTTCAGGTATTCTGACAGCTGCAGGTGCTGGCCGTCAGAATACTATAGTTAGCAAGGAAGATTCCCCCGACCACGTTGTTAAGCATTGATGAGGAAATCAATTGATTTGTTTATTTTTTTAATCTCATTACATAGCCAACTTTGCCCGTTCACTTCCTTGTACTGTACAAATTGATAAATAGTGGAGGGAAGGAAAAACATCAATCAAAATCCAGATCGTCCCTTTTCTCCTGTGCGGGTTAGAAAATGACAGCGAACAGCTGGTTACTTACTATAGGTTGCCCAGACACTTCCTTTTCTACCAGTGGCAGACATGTAATCCAATATTACCTCCATCCCTGAACAAGCATTATTTTATAACTGTTTAGGCCCAGAAAGAGCACTCTGTACTGAAAAGCCGGTAGATGTCCTCATAATTGCCAATACTGCTGCACCCAATCTGACACCGCATACATCTGACCTGAGCTAGGACACAGTGTCCTTCAGTAGTAGTTGATGTATTTCAGAACGAGGGGGGCTGGGGGGGTGGTATTGTTGTGGCTGTCTCTCTACGTCATGGTTCTGTCTGATTCCCAGGTTTTGTGGATCGTCTCTGGTGTGGGGGGTTTGTGCCATTTGTTTTGTGCAACTGCTCTGTGTGCTATGTGCTTTCTATCTGCTTTATACTTTACACTGCAGAAACCTCTTCTGTTTTCAGTCTTTTCAGTGCCAGACAAAAAGTAGGGATTAAAACAAAAGATCTGATATATGGTGGGAGGGAGGAGGCTGGATCTGATGGAGCTTCACCACGGAACTATTTATGATTTATGCAGGAAGCAATGGCAAATTTGTTTCCAGAACATTAAATGTTTTATAATATCACTTCATAAAGTTGCAAGTCTTTGGGGGCCGTCATATAATTTGGCAGTGCCAATGCCCTTACCTGTCCTGTGGTCTGCTATGAGCAAGACGATGTGGCTGCTGCAGCAGATCTGTCTACATAGAAAGTCCAGCCAAACCGTTAAATATACAATCCATCCAAAATACTCAGGGGTTGATTTATTAAAGGCAATTAGACTGTGCACTTTGAAAAGTGCAATTGCTCCAGGGCTTATTAAAGGAGAAGTCCAGCCTGAGTTTTTTATGCTGGGCTTCTCCTCTGGGTCACAGGAGTGTAATTCATTTTGCACTCCTGTGACCCGTTTTCAGTGGAGAGCGGTCTGAAGTCCGCTCTCCGCTGACGTCACTGCCATCAGTCGTTGCAGCGCATCATCACGACTTCCAAGTCGGAATCCGCCAGCTGCCTTGACTGATGGCAGTCTCAATGAGCCGCTGAGACAGCCGCTCCCCGCTCCTCAACAGCTCGGCACTCCAATGAGCGCGGAGAAGTAGAGCAGAAGCGATGCTGACTGACAGCCAGCATCGCTCTGCTCGGGGAGGAGTGAGAACCGAGCCATCAGCGGTGTTCGGTGGCTCGGTTCTCAGTGCAGAGACGCCGGGGGACAGATGAGGCATCACTCTGATGCTGTATCCACCTAGGTAAGTATAACTAGCAAAAAAAAAAAAAAAATATATACTTCTCTTTTAAATGAGGTAAAGATTCACTTTGCAAAGAATACCCAATCACGTGCAAGGAAAAAAATAAATAAATTTTTTTGCTTGCACATGATTGGATAATGGAAGTCAGCAGAGCTTCTGCTCATTTACTAAGCTCTGGAGCAACTGCACTTTGCATAGTAAACAGTCTATTTGCCTTTAGTAAATCAACCACTTTATGTCTGTTCAGCTGCAATTCTGATTCATATAGTCCTGCCCAACGACACCACTTATTGCAACTTCCTTAGTCGTGCCAACTCACTGGGCTATGAAAAAGTGCTGCCGAGGTCCTCTGTGTGCTTCAGTCGTCCTCCTTCTCCAGCCCCTGGTGCCTAACAAATGTTAGATTGACAGCACTGTGCAGTGTTGTAGAACCCAATTGAGCAGAATCTCTCACTTTGATTTCCACTGGTGTGGGAAGGTTATAGAAAAAGATTTTGGACATTTAGGCTCGGTTCACATTGTTATGCTGGGGTAACTGGTGAAAACGCATATTTTTGTGTGTTGGTTTGCTGCAAAGCCATTCATTCTTTATGGCACCCCAATGAACCATGATAACGGTGCTGCAGCGCACAGTAACACACTTCCATGCATTTTGATTCACTATGGCATGGGTGCTCAACTTGTGGTCCTCCAGCTGTTGCGAAACTACAAGTCGCATGAGGCATTGCAAGGCTGACAGTTACAAGCGTGACTCCTAAAGGCAGAGGCATGATGGGACTTGTAGTTCTGCAACAGGTGGAGGGCCACAGGTTGAGCACCTTTGCACTATGGAAGTTGATTTACTAAAACAGGAGTGTGCAAAATCTGGTGCAACTGTGCATGGTAGCCAATCAGCTTGTAACTTCCGCTTGTTCAATTACGCTTTGGCAAAAAAACCTGGAAGCTGATTGGTTTCTGTGCAGTGCTGCACCAGATTTTGCACCCTCCAGTTTTAGTAAATCAACCCAAATGTTACAAAAATTGGGCATGTGTGTTTTTGGTGTGGTTGGAAGCCTATTCAAATGATTGGGCTGCCTCACAGAAAGGAACATTGGTGCTCCTTTTATAACTGCAGCACAACAGTGTGAAGCCGTCTTATAATAGCCGTATTTTAAAAAAAAAAGTTAATGCTTTGAAGCTACTGCTGAGCTCCCATAATGACCTCCCAGATGCTGGCAGGCATTCTGATACTGGTTATCTGGCACTGAAAAATACGAAGCCTCCTCTGACCTCTTTTGACGTGTACCTGTCATCTAAACACAGCAGGTCAGGTTATATAATGGCCACCTCTGCTGTGTTTATCAGTGACAGGTACACTTGCCACCCCTCTTCTCTCACATCTCTCAGCAAGACAGGTGCGCTGCTGCTGCTTTGCCCCGTATTGACAGCATCCAGCGTCCAGACTAATGACAATCTCCACCAATGACTCTAAGTAGATGTATTGGATCAATACCTATATTGATTAATGCCTGTGATGACAATATTGATAATTTTCACTGAGATTTATTTTGTTCTGATTTTGTATTGTGTGGCCTGTATTGATGTAGTACTGTGCACTCATTCTTCAGCCTTGTTCTGTTTCCAGGTCTTGTTGCTCTCCATCTCCTCCTCCCGCTGTGCGAGGTGGCCGTCTTTTCTGAGCCCGCTTCGCTGCCATCTCGTCTTACGTGTCCCAGTGTTTGAGACAAGAGATGTGAACCTTTCTTCTGTCTCCTAGGAGAAACAAAACCCCATCTTGTTTTTTTCTCTGCCTCTCTCCGAATATCCGCT
The DNA here is from genome assembly GCA_029206835.1 of Rana muscosa. NCBI lineage: Eukaryota > Metazoa > Chordata > Amphibia > Anura > Ranidae > Rana > Rana muscosa. The sequence continues at coordinate 152,296,140 of CM055127.1, read as the reverse complement.
CTCTCTTCCGCCTCATTCTGCTCTGTTAACTGGCACAAAGACTGCTGGGAAATAAAACACTGCAGCAATGTCACGTTGTACGCTCTACCAATCGGTGGCTTTCATCAATCTTGAGACAGGCTAACAAAAGTCATTCTCACTGGTCGATAGGGGATATCATTGAACACATATTTTGTTATTTAATAAAACTGGCTACAATATTCCTTTGTATAAATGTGGCATTCATAATACTTGTGATTGTGGTTGATGAATACTGAATGAAAAGGCAAATATGGACCAGCAGGTAACGTCAACTGGATTTTACAAATGTGAAATGACTTGTATAGAAAAGTTTGTAAAATTTAATTTTTTTTTTTTTTTTTTATAAAGCCCAACTCCAACCAAATTTTTGTTTTACTTTTGTACAAAAGGAGTAGTGAGAACCTCTCAGGGCTGAGGGGGTAGTCGGAAAGTGTTTGGGTGGGGTGGGGAATGCATGGCGACATGCCCTCTCCATCACATGCATACCCTGCCCTCTCCATCACATACATGCCCTGCCCTCTCCATCACATACATGCCCTGCCCTCTCCATCACATACATGCCCTGCCTTTGATTTTGCCTCTGGCCTTTCCAGCTCCATTCACAATCAGTGCAAGGAGAATGGCAAAAGCAGAGAACACAGAGAGAGCACAGCAGGTGCACACTCCACAAATCAGGCTTGATGTGGGCCTGAAGCTGCGCATTGACACTGAGGCTTGGTTCACACCTACAGGTGCAACCAAGTGCTGCTGCATTTTTGTGCCTTGCATGTAGGGCAGCCCTTCCATGTTAATGGGCTGCCCTAGGCACGAGAAAAGCGGTAACGAAGTCCTATGGGTCAGTTCACACCATGGGGCTGCACAGGATTGCGCTGTGTGTTCCTGTGTAATTCACATGCGATCTGGGTGCAGTGCAGTTTCAGACCATTTATTTGAATGGGCTGAAATTGCGCCGGACTTCACCAAAAGTAGGGCATGCACTACTTTAACGTCTTGGCGATGGGCAGCTGCATATTTGTGTACCACATTGCAAACACAGCTGTGCCTAGGGCAGGCACCCTGCGCGCTCCCAGCACAGTTACCAGAAAGCTCCTGATCGCAAGCATCTGTTGGCGCAGACGGCGTGCAAATATGTAGCCTCTCGGCGGGTGGTCCTTGGCACCAAGCGGCTCATATTTGCGTACCACATAGCAAACACAGCTGTGACGAGACAGTTACTGGCGGCTAATGGAAAGCTTCCAATTACTGCTTGCGATCGAGAGCTTTCTTATCATGTGACCACAGTTACTGCTAATCATGGCGGTCACGATCATAAACCCCGGCATCTGAAACCCCTAAAAGGGCCGGGAGGCGCCGCACTAAGTGGTTAAGAAACGCACAGCAACCAGATCGCATGGTACTACTGTGATCCGGTGCAGGTAGATGCACTGCATTTCTGACCTGCGTTTGGGGTGTCATTAAGGTAACATTGACACCCGCTGCAGTGCGTTTTTTTAACGCGGGTTTACCGCACCATGTTCTGCTGTGAACATGCACTGAATCTTTTCCAGAAATGCACGTGTTTTGCATATGCGTGGTGGTGCTGTTAACATCTAATGGCACTACCACACACGTGCTAAAGCGCAGCACGTTTCTCTGCATGCCAGGTAAGCACACGATTTTCGTGCATTCCCGACACACAAAGATCTGAACCTAGCCTTACAGAAACATTTCTTAAGATGACTGGAGAGGTGTTGGGACATCTGTCAGACTTTTATTGCTCTCTGCATCTTTCAGTCCCAGTGACACCCATTTCTGTATTTGAAGTCACCGGGACAGGAACTGAGCCGACATCTATGCAATGTTGGCAATAGCAACAAAAGTTCTGACTCTTGCACACTTTATTGAAAACTAAAGCAAATGATTTGGCTGGAGTTAGTCTTTAAGCTGCAATTTAAATGAACATTCCAATAAACTGCTTATGGCTGGAGGGAGGAGCCACATTTGGATTTACAAACCTATAGGTAACAGCTTCAACTTTCCAAAACTGTTACATGCAAAGCATGCCGTGATTGAGAACTATCACAGCTGCCTTTTCTCTTGACCAAACTATCGGGCCATGAAATGGCTGGTGTCACAACCATGGCAACTGCAGATCAAACAGAGCTAAGATGGTAGTTTTCTTGGCTGTGAAGGATAGGAGGCTATAGTTTCACTTTAAGGACAGTGGGCAGAGTCATGTAAATAATTATTTTACAACGCTTGGCTAGCTGTACATTCAGAACCTCTAGGGTATAGCACAGGTACAGCCCCATATAAAGCCATTTCTTTCAAACTGCATACAGCCGTTTCAGGCTAAAAATCCAAAACAATGTTTCAGGTTGGTTGAGCATCGGTGTAGGGCTTCGGAACCATCAGTGTATGAAACCTATAGCTTTTATGGAGTAGGACTCGGAGACCATCAGTATATGTAAGGCATGGTTTCTATGGAGTACGGCTTAGGTCATCAGCGTATGGAAACCATGGCTTCTATGAAGTACGACTTGTAGGCCATGAGTGTATGGAAAGCGTGGCTTCTATGGAATAGGACTTGGGGACCATCAGTGTATGGAAACTATTACTTCTATGGAGTAGGGTTTGGGGACCATCAGTATATGGAAACCATGGTTTCTATGGAGTACACCTCGGAGGCCATCAGTGTATGGAAACCATGGCTTCTATGGAGTAGGGCTTGGGGACCATCAGTGTGTAGAAACCATAGCTTCTATAGAGTAGGGCAAAGAGGTCATCTGTGTATGGAAACCATGACTCCTATGATGTACAACATGGAGGCCATCAGTGTATGGAAACCATGGCTTCTTTGGAGTAGGGCTTGCAGATCAACACAAATCTCAACATGTTAATTCTTCCCCATGCTCTCTAGTTACCATCACTCCAATATGATTGTCTAACCAACCCTTTGGTTCCTTCCTCAAAATCCCAGTGGAAAGAATATTATTGGAGTGCTGGTAACTTTTTACAGTTTTCACTTCGAATCCGCTAACTGGAGAATAAAGGTCAGCATAAGATGTTGAAATAGAATTCTGTTCCGCTTAATCTCACATATAGATTGCTCTGTGCTCCCTGCTGCTGCCGCCATGCGACAGTCTGGAAATCATCTTATAGGGCCCATCTCCCTCCATCGAGGGAATTTGCAATTATTTAACAAGCGGCTCTGGAGCCCTGGACCAGACATGGATTTAATGGCTTGTAGCTGTGCAAGATCAAAACATTTAGCACAGAAGAGACAGACGCTTCATTAATGTACCTTGTGATCTTGTTAACTCGGAACAACTGCCAAAACTCCCCTGAGCTGTAGGAGCGTGCAACTGCTGATCGCTGCAGGAGGGGGGCCGCGCTCTGCCGGCGTGTCAGCCGGGGACTTGGCTCAGAATTTCTGCAGTCACACTTTTCTTTATGAACTTTGCCAGTTCTTCAGAGGGGGAAAAAAGGGATTTTAGGGACTCAAGGATGACTTGGTGGAAACAAGACGTTGCATTGCAGCTCAGTTTATAAAGTTAATATATTAAGAACAAGGTTTAATATGCAGTTGGAATATGAGCAAGTCAAAGTATTGCCTCATTCACACACCTATCCGTACATCCTTGCGAAGGCCTACTTGACTTGCGTGGGATGTGTAGATGTTCCTCGTGCAGGCAGACAGAGTCCTGATTCTGATGTGTGCTGGTTCCACGTAGATGTACAGTTAGGGATGCGCTTGAAGGTCCATGCAGGTCTGTGCAGCTTTGCCGCTGTCATTGATTTGAACAGGCTGCCTGGAACACCTGTGCATTCCGTGCTGGTGAAGCCGACCCTTCACACATGCGTGTACAGATCGATAAGCCCCTGTGAAGACCTATATATGATTTTGGCAATATAGAAGGCTAATGAATACATTCCCTCCCCATCCCCCCTGTGCTTTACTGTGCTGGAGGACCAGTTTTAATCATTGGATTTCGGGATATCTACATTTTTATTTTTGTATAACTCCTCCAAAGAGCCAGCCCACTGCTTGTATTAGGACTGAGGGCTCTTGAGAGGAGTTTTCAGGAATCTATGTACAGCACACTACCATCCCTTCCACCAACCATGATGTGCCTGCATTGCCTAGAGAAGTTCATATACCCAATGATGACTAGATCTAAAAAAGGCTAGATTTTATGTAAAACTGTTGCATGTTAATGAGGTGGAGAGAGGAATTGGGAAAGGCAAAATGTAAGCAGATTAAACTTCAGATTTAGGTTTTGGGGATAATTTTTAGGCTTTGTTCACACCAGAGATTAGGGCTGGTGCAAATTGTAGTGGCAGGATTCAAAGATTTCTGCTGCGGCTCCCAGCGGCTTGGTGCAGCCCCTGGCCCTGTTCACTATGACAGGTCACCGGTTGCCGCACCTGTTCATGGCTCTCTACACAGCCAGTGATTAACTATGGTGATCACCGGCTGTGCAGAGAGCCGCAAATAACTGTGGCCGCTGGTGGCCTGTCATTACATTGAATGGGGCCACACCTATCCACTGGGAGCCACAGCATGAACTGCCTTAATCGCCCATATTAATGTAACCTTAGAGGTATAATGAATATAAAGCCATCATTTCTTTTTTAGCCTTAGAGTATAAGCCCTATCAGGTTCTTATTGCTGCTTGTGTCATAGCTGGGAGATTACCACTCTATTGTTTTCCTGGTACTAGGACCAATCAAATTTTTTTATAGTTGTTGCTGAAACAGGAGGTGAGCGAAATCTTCCAATCGGAATACCTGGTCCGGTGACCTATATCTAACGAGAGATTTCTCTTCACGTTGGAGAGATTTTGTCTCCCTTCCTGTTGTGTCTCTGAGATTAGAAGTTTTGGCTTTAGATGTAGGTTAAAGCGGAGCTCCATCCAAAAGAGGAAGCTCCGCTTGTCTGCCTCCTCCCCCCCTTCGTTGCCATATTTGGCACCTTTTGGGGGGAGCGGGTACCTGGTTTCGACAGGTATCCACTTCCACTTACGGCACAGTTTGCCATGGCAAACTGAGCCAGAAGTTGCCCCCCCTCCTTGCCCTGCAGCCTTCTGGGACACTTCACAGGTCCCAGAAGACTGCGGCCCATTGACAAACCGCAGTGCGCTAAGTGCATGTGCAGTAGAAAACCGACTGTAGAGCTGCTAGGCTTCATTGCTGGTTTTCCTTAGTCAAGATGCCGGCGCCAGCACTCGATAGCCGATTGAAGAATCGTCTCGGTTGAGGACTCCGCTGGATGCCTGGACAGGTAGGTGCCCTACTATTAAAAGTAATAAAAGTCAGCAGCTACAGTATTTGTAGCTGCGGGGGAAGCAAAGCTGCATAAGCTGTTGCTTCCTGTATAGCGCAGGCTCCTGTCACAGGTCGAGTGATACCAAATGCACTCTGCCAGGGACAGCAACAGCTGGTGATACTAGAATGGTAGCCTGTTATTAAAGGCAAGTATAGTACTAAAATCACAATGTATATATGGACGTATCTGCGGGTTACCTGCACTGTGCCATAGACTCCTGTTATTAGCTACGGGTTTGTTGCACTTTCAGAAAGTGCTCTACACCTGCAGGATATACTAGAAGTCAATGGCAAAGTGCAGTTAACCTGCAGGAAAGCCACAGGTGTACTGCGCTGCACCCACGGTGTGAGTAAACCACAACACATCAGTGTGAAAGGGGCCTTATGCCGCGTACACACGATCATTATTCACGGCGGTTAAAAAAACTCTGTGAATAATGTCATTAAAAACGAGGGCACAGCTTGTTCCCCACACACGGTCGTTTTTTCGTAGAGAAAAACGACCGTCTGTGGGCTCCGCGGCAGTGTTTCCCTATGGGAAACACGGCCGCGGAAAACATGTCGAAAAAAACGACGAGAAAAATTAGAACATGTTCTAATTTTTCTCGTCGTTTTTAATGCCGTTTTTTCTCATCGAAAAAAACGACAGATAGCCCACAGACTATCGTTTTTCTCGTCGAATGGGAAAAATTTCATTTTTCTTAACGAGAAAAACGGCCGTGTGTACGCGGCATTAGGCCCCTTTCACACCATCAGACCAACCGAATTGGATCTTCCATTCACCTCTATGGAGCGGCAAATGTATGTCTTCTTCTGTCTGTGCAGATTGGATGGTCCATAGAGTAGAGTGGGCTGTGTCTGTGTTTGCTCTGCATATGCAGTGTGGACATGGGCCTGTCATCATCTTGCTCCACTCATTATGGCCCGCGGCTGGTTGCCAATTCGCTTTTCAAAAGGTTGGGCACTCCTGTTTTAGGGGTTATTGTAATGTTGATCTTTAGCCAACTCGGCACAAGTTCCTTTTATATTTCTGATGCCCAAATACACCTCCAAAAATGTTGAACACCTGAAACAAAACAAAGGTTCATGTACATGGGACTGCATGGGTTCAGATTTTGGGCTCTTCAGAAGAAAAGTCCCATGAGGCATTACAACCCGCTGACAGTTACAAGCATGACTCCAAAAGGAGTTCCACAACATCTGGAGGGCCACAGGTTGAGCAGCAATGCCCTAAAAAAAATTGCCCCCACACAGTGGTTCCTCCTTCCACCTCGGCTGCCTGTGTATTGGAGGATGTACTCTATCACCTCAATTTTGTTCATGTTAATTGACTCAATGTATGCAGCACATTATAATAAGAAAATTGCCACCACTGGCCATCTAGAATCTTAAGTTTTTCTGAAATAAGACGTTACCCTGCTCCATATTTGTCTTTTCATCTTTTTTTTTTTTTTTTTCCTTATCAAGAAATGTTTATTGTACATAGCAAGATGCAAACTGCAGAATTTTCATTTAAGTGAACCTGTCACCAACAGCCGGGGCAGATGCCCACTAAGATAGGTGAGCCGATATACCTTAGAATGCAGCCGATTGGGTCTCTAGGTTCCAACGAGATTGCCAAAAGTCTGTGTTCTCATGGTCCTGTGCCACCTACAGCATGGCAGCCTACACTTTATCCGTGTGACCAGGCCACTTTAAGAAAAAGCTGTTTGCATTAATAGGAAAAGCTACAGATAAAAGAATCCTGTTTATTTGAAGTTAGCTAGCTTAGGGAGTTCGCTTCCATCTTACGTATATTTTATGATGTTGATTTATTATTTATTGTTCTTGAAAGATAGATGCATTCATCAGTTGTCTCTAGTAAAGTTAAGGCTCTGTATTTTGTTGTAAAGGTTAAGGCCAATTATGGATAGTGTGGTTAAAAAGTAAGCAGCATCAACCAATAAAACAGTTGTTTACATCCAAATAGAGGAATTCCATACCAGAGTTGCTCAAATGACGAATCAGGATGACTGACAGACCAGAAAGCCTGGGCTGTCTCATAAGTTTGGCATTCTCAATGCCGAAATCATGGGTAATGCCAGGCTTTTTTAAAGCACATTTGGGAAGTTTTTTTTTTTTTTAGATTGCTTTCATAAAAGGTCAGATTTTAAAGGAGCCAATTTACCCAAAGCTGCCATTTTGATATTAAATGGCTGGTTTATTAATTTGCTAGCACTGGTGTTAGACTACCTGAACATTGACTGCAGCTGATTGGCTGCAGAACCTTTTTGACTGACAATTTTCGGTGCGGTTCCTTTGGTCAAATTCCAAGGGCTCATTTTCACTTGCTTCAACTTTTAACACACATTAAAGAGGAGGTAAAGTCTTCCTCTTGAATTGTACCTACAGTTAAGCCTATAATAAGGCCTACCTGTCGGTACTGTAAATATTTCCTAATCCCGTTTATTGGTACTCTTGATCAGCTGATCCCCTGCTCAGTAGTAACCCCCAGCTCTGCTGATCCCCTGCTCAGTAGTAACCCCCAGCTCTGCTGATCCCCTGCTCAGTAGTAACCCCCAGCTCTGCTGATCCCCTGCTCAGTAGTAACCCCCAGCTCTGCTGATCCCCCGCTCAGTAGTAACCCCCAGCTCTGCTGATCCCCTGCTCAGTAGTAACCCCCAGCTCTGCTGATCCCCCTGCTCAGTAGTAACCCCCAGCTCTGCTGATCCCCCTGCTCAGTAGTAACCCCCAGCTCTGCTGATCCCCTGCTCAGTAGTAACCCCCAGCTCTGCTGATCCCCTGCTCAGTAGTAACCCCCAGCTCTGCTGATCCCCCGCTCAGTAGTAACCCCCAGCTCTGCTGGTCGTCCTCTCTCTGGTCCCTGCTCACCTCCTGCTATATTGCTTCCACACGGTGTATCACTTGTGACATCTGCCAGTTTCTCCTGCTCTGGTCCCTCGGCTCTGCTGATCTTTTGCAACTCGGTCTTCATTCACTGTCTGCTATAGCATTCCCATTGCACCACGTGCCATTTGCTAGTTGCTCTGCCCTAGTCTGGATCCTGCTTCATGCTGCACACCAGATGTGACGTCTGCACCAGACACCTTCAGAATATATATACATGAACTGAAAGTAACCACTGATGACATCTTTCCGGTTTGCTTGTTGGTTTCCCAGTGCATACTGGGATATCTCATACCTGCAATACCTCCAAAACAAAGCAAAGCTAACTCCAGATTGAAGCCCCTCAAAAGCTGCAGGTGCTGTTAGCGAACTGTTAGCGAGCTTTGTCAGCGAGCTTTGTCATAGACTTCTATGTAGGCTTTGGAGACGCTTTGAAGCACCAAGAAAGCAACATGGGTTATAATTTTTGAAGCAAAGCAGGTGCTTCACAAAGCAAGTCCAACATAGGTTGGACTTGATGGACTTTTTTCAACCTCACCTACTATGTAACTATGTATAAGTGCAACATTTGAACAGGACTGTAAGCTTCCCATTTTATTTAGTGACCGATGCTTTGATTGGCATTCAGAGTGCTTTAAAAAAAGTGTGCCAAATGCCACATTTTGAAGCACCCTTAGCTTTAGTGAAGACAAATGGCAGGTCTACTCTGGGAGCATTAGGGCATAGCTAATTCCTGGCATCTGAGGATGGAAAAGGCAAGACTTTCAGCCTTTTTCCTTAATCCGCAGGTGAGGTGAGATCTGGGTGATTGTCATTAGTTGTAGCTTCTTGCATTGTAAATATGAAGCTTCACAGTGACTAAAGTGATGGTGTTAATGATGGTTCGGCACAAGGACACAACGTACCGGAACCCAACATACAGAGAGCCCTCTATCTTGAAGAACCGGCTTCAAAGAAAACTGAGCTGAATTTATTTGTTGGTACTGCTTAACTATAGTGTGCTGAGTTTCTGGGGATGCTGATATGGAGGAGATGCTTCTGTATTTTCTTTTTTGTATGTTGTATTGTTCAGTTATGTCTGTCCATCCTCTGAAGGTTGTGCTCTGGCTCTTATGTCCTCTCCTTCTTCTCTCTTGTCCCCTTCTTCTAGGCGCTCTCTGGTTATTGAGAAGTTTGAAGCTCTGGATATCGAGAAGCCAGAACACATGGAGACCAATTGTTCCGCAGCTCCGACCAGTGAGGCTCGACAGGGGCGCAGCGAAAAGCGCACCTTTCCCAGGAAAAGGGTAATGTTAGGTTGATTTGTAGTGGTTCATTGTGGAGTAACACATGCCAAAGGGCTTATCAACCAAGGTAGCAGCTCGCTTGCCCAAAATTAAGGCTGGCATTGGTTGCATTATTTGACCACCCACCTATACAGTATGGATGATATCTGTGTGCCATCAAAGCATGTTTTTGCAACCTTGAAAAGAGGGTGGGTTTGGGACTTTGAGTGAGGCATATGATGAACCAAAACATGCCTCCATCCCTATCAGTGGATAAAAAAAATGGGGATTCGGGACTTGGAATGAGATGTGTGTTAGAACATAGGCAATTGTTCCAAAAACAAATATAATAATTATTTTATTCATAATAGCATGGGTGGCACATGAGACCTAATACATAGCAAATATGACAGACTGACATGAATTATAGCCCAGACAATTCAATTATTGCACATAAGTAAACTTTCAGTTAAAGTTGAAATGTAGACGCATAAAAAAACTGCATAAAAAAGCTTGACGCGTTTCGTGGATATCATTCCACTTCCTCAGAAGCTAATGCATGTTAAAAGTAGATAAAAATTTCAAATTACTCAAAAAAGAAACACGGGGGGGGGGGATGGAAAAAACCAAACACCCCAAAGGATTACTTACATAACAGCCCTATTAAAGGCTCAAAAGTGCTAGGAGCTGGAAGTTTGCAGAAGGCTGGGGAAAGTCCCCGTTGGGAGCTGAGGGGACGTACATCCACACATGGCCGCAGCGGACACCCCACACCCAAGGGGAGGAGCAGAGAAAAGGTGTCCAGGGAATGGGTAATAATGATTCCTGATGGCACATCCGGAATCTGCAAAAGTGATGAAAAGATGAAATTAGGGGAGGAAGGGAGAAAAAAGAGATGGTTTTGCAACCTTGACCATTATATTTAAATGAGCATCCCTTGCCAAAACCACAGGCATGAATATGAAGAGAGTCTGCTCCCCTTTTTGGAACCATAACAGCCTCCACTCTTCTTGTAAGGCCTTTAACAAAATGTTGTAGACAATCTCCCCCTCTACTAGCTTTTGGTACCCAAACTTGCAAATCCTCTTTTGAGATTTTTAAGCCAAAAGAGCATTTTATGAGGTTGGATATTAAAAGCTGCAAGAGGGGAGTTCGTCCCTAAACAGGAAGGTTGTAAGGAGATATCCAAATAAGTTTTTTTTAATACGCATATGATAGGAAAAATAGCAGCGCTGTCTTACACAAATCAATCGGTGACATAAAAAACCCCAAAAAACTAAATGTTAAAGTCCAAACAATATTTGTAATAACATAAAATAAAAACACCCGGTGTCAATCTTGTGTAGAAGTATGTATGTGTCATATATGTATATATATGTGTGTGTGTGTGTGTGTATATATATATTGTGAGGGGGTTAGCTCGGCAGCGGGTGTGTGTGACCCCCGGGATGGGCTCCCCACACAAAAACAGGCCCAGCAGACGGAGGTTGTGGTTTTCAAAATCAAAAAGGTGCCGTTTATTTTCTATTTACAGTGACAAAAACACAGCAAAGCAAAAGAAACAAACAAAATAAATCCTGGTCAACTTGACCTCTGACTAAACATACAGGTTTCCTAACTAACAACTGGGATCAGCCTAGTGCTGTCCTAGTCCCTGGTTTTAAATGTCCAAGCAAAATATAGCCACACAGGCTTTCTCTCACCGCACAGGGGTTCACTCTCCCTAGACAGTCCACACAGGTCTGCTTCCAGGCATGAGCTAACATCTAATGAAGCTGGGAGTTCTTATAGAGGCCTAAATGAGCTGACAAGGTTCAGCTGGTCTCATCAACTCCCTGTCTGCACGACGCCCAGCCCTCTCCCTAGAGGTATGAGTCATCAATGAGCCCACTAGTCTCAGCTGGGCTTATACAACTCTCCACCTAGCTGTATAAATCGGCGTAAAGCCTGAATCTGGGCGAAATATATCTACCCCCCTGGATGCAACCAGGTGACTTTACCTTCCTGCTGTCACATACCCCCCCCTCTTGTTTTAACCTCGGGGTTGGAACACCAGCAATCAGGCATTCATGTACTCGAGACAAAGCATCCACATTCCCCATTTGAACGCCAGGGCGATGCTTTACTGTGAAGTTGAATTCCTGGAGGGCCAGGAACCACCTATTCACTCTTCTATTTGTTTCCTTCACGATGGGCATTACCTGTGCAATTCGATCTTGCATCAGGGCGACATGCTCAATCACACTCCTGTGGGGAGAACTCTCACTTTCCCAAGTTTCCTTGGCAATATCCAACAGCCCTCTTGGGTGTCTCCCATACAGTAACTCAAAGGGGGAGAATCCCGTAGAGGATTGGGGCACCTCCCTAATAGCAAACATCAAATAAGGAAGTAGACAGTCCCAATCCTTTCCATCCCTATCCACCACTTTCTTCAACATTTGTTTTAGGGTTTTGTTGAATCTTTCAACCAGCCCATCGGTTTGGGGGTGATACACAGATGTACGTAATTGCGTCACTTTGAACAATTTACACAGCTCCTTCATAACCCGGGACATAAAGGGTGTACCTTGGTCCGTAAGCAGTTCTTTACAAATACCCACCCGGCTAAAAACAAGAGATAGCTCTTTGGCTATGGTTTTGGCCGAGGTATTTCTGAGAGGGATCGCTTCTGGATAACGGGTGGCATAGTCCATTATAACCAATATGTACTGGTGCCCCCTAGCGGACTTGATTATAGGACCTACCAAATCCATTGCGATTCTCTCAAACGGGACCTCAATGATGGGTAGAGGGACCAGCGGGCTACGGAAGTGTGGCATCGGGGCCGACCTCTGACACACAGGGCAGGAGGAACAATAATTTTCTATGTCCTTCATCACCCCAGGCCAATAGAATCTCTGTAATACCCTCTCTCGGGTTTTCTCTGTCCCCAGATGACCTCCAAGAATGTGCCCATGGGCCAACTCCAACACCAACTTCCTGTAAGGTTTGGGCACCACAAGCTGCTCAACGGTTTCTTCTGCCCTTTTTGCCACCCGATACAGTAGGTCCTTCTCTACGCTGAAGTATGGGTAAGTGCAGGTATTATCTGGGTTCACTAACTCGCCATCTATTTTCACTACGTTTTCCCGTGCCTTTATTAGGGCGGGGTCTTTCAACTGTTCTGTGGCAAAGTTTTCCCTGTGAACCTCAAGATCAGAAAACTCCACAGACGGTAGGTTTTCGTCTGAGGAGGTGGGCTCCTCTCCAGTTTCTTGAGTCTCCCCTGCCAATACTGACAAGGGAAATTCCGGAGAGTCCTCACCACTCTCAGGGGAGTTCTGGCTATCACATTCCTGGTACATAGGGGCACCAGTGGGGGGGCTCAGGATCATCCCACAGTTCCCAGAACTTCGGAAAATCCCTTCCCACAATGGCGTCATGCGGTAACTGAGATACTAAGCCCACTGGATGAGAGAGGGTACCTTTGGGGGTCTCGAAACACACTGTAGTCACTGGATACTCTCGGGTGTCCCCATGCACACAAATAACAGCTACCTTGCTATTCCCAGAGACCTCTGTTTTAACTAATTCAGCCTTTATCAGGGTCACAAGGCTACCTGAATCCAGCAATACCACAACATTTCTACCATTAATACACATTTTGCATAAATGTTTCTCAGTTCCCCGAATGGCAGTGCATGCGACTGTCGCACACAGCGACTGACGTCTGCCCGTCAGAAAGTCACACTGCATGGGTTCCTCCAAAACCGGGCAATTTGCTGCAATATGTCCCGCTTGCCGGCAGCGGTAGCAAATGATCCTTCTTGCCGCCTCTTGAGCCGCTGATTTCCCAGGCTGTTGTCGCCAAACTTGGGGTAGAGCTCCCACCCTCTCACTCTCTCCACCCTTACCCCTTGGAATCATCTTATCCGCCCCTGGGGATGGTCTGGTCTTAGGGTGGAAAGTCCGAGTGTCTCTGGAAGAGGCCGTCAGGTTCTCTGTAGCCAAGTATTTCTCCACACGATCCACAAGACCATCGGCCGTCTCTGGGTCTCCATGGCTTACCCACTTTTGGATGGCAGTAGGAAGAGCTCTCAAAAACCGATCCATTACAACACGTTCCACAATCTTTGGTGCGGACAAAGTCTCTGGCTGTAGCCACTTTCTGCTCAGGTGAATGAGATCATACATTTGAGACCTGGGGGGTTTTCCAAGCTGGAAAGTCCAGTTATGCACACGCTGAGCCCGGACAGCCAGGGTGACACCCAGCCTTGCCAATATTTCAGCTTTTAGCATCACATAGTCTTTTGCTTGGTCAGGCTCTAGGTCATAGTAAGCTTTCTGCGATTCACCCGTTAACAGAGGAGCCACCAGTCCAGCCCACTGCTCCTCAGGCCACTTTTCTCTTTCAGCAGTCCTTTCAAACGTGGTCAAAAATACCTCTGGATCATCCTCTCCAGTCATTTTTGTCAATAAACGACTCACCCCAAAGGACGCGGTATTAGTGGGACGGCTTTCCTCACTGGTCTGCGGACGTTGCTGCATTACTGCTTCCATTTGTTGTAGTCTCTGCTCTTGCTTCTGTAATAGGTCTATGAAGCGGGCCTCAGATCGTTGCTGGGCTTGTTGCTGAGCTTCCAGACTCTGTTGGTGAGCTTGCTGCTGGGCTGCAAGGCTCTGTTGATGAGCTTGCTGCTGGGCTGCGAAGTTCTGTTGTTGAGCTGCAAGGCTCTTTTGCACACCTGCATTTGTCTGCTGTTGATTGGCATTTGCTAGAGCCAGCTGTTTCAGTATCTCCTCCATGCTGGCTTAAAAAAAAACTGCCACTGGTTCTCCACCAACTGTGAGGGGGTTAGCTCGGCAGCGGGTGTGTGTGACCCCCGGGATGGGCTCCCCACACAAAAACAGGCCCAGCAGACGGAGGTTGTGGTTTTCAAAATCAAAAAGGTGCCGTTTATTTTCTATTTACAGTGACAAAAACACAGCAAAGCAAAAGAAACAAACAAAATAAATCCTGGTCAACTTGACCTCTGACTAAACATACAGGTTTCCTAACTAACAACTGGGATCAGCCTAGTGCTGTCCTAGTCCCTGGTTTTAAATGTCCAAGCAAAATATAGCCACACAGGCTTTCTCTCACCGCACAGGGGTTCACTCTCCCTAGACAGTCCACACAGGTCTGCTTCCAGGCATGAGCTAACATCTAATGAAGCTGGGAGTTCTTATAGAGGCCTAAATGAGCTGACAAGGTTCAGCTGGTCTCATCAACTCCCTGTCTGCACGACGCCCAGCCCTCTCCCTAGAGGTATGAGTCATCAATGAGCCCACTAGTCTCAGCTGGGCTTATACAACTCTCCACCTAGCTGTATAAATCGGCGTAAAGCCTGAATCTGGGCGAAATATATCTACCCCCCTGGATGCAACCAGGTGACTTTACCTTCCTGCTGTCACAATATATATATATATATATATATATATATATATATATATATATATACAGTACCTTGCGAAAGTATTCGGCCCCCTTGAACTTTTCATCCTTTTGCCACATTTCAGGCTTCAAACATAAAGATATAAAATTTAAATTTTTTGTGAAGAATCACCAACAAGTGGGACACAATTGTGAAGTGGAACGAAATCTATTGGATATTTTAAACTTTTTTAGCAAATAAAAAACTGAAAAGTGGTGCGTGCAAAATTATTCGGCCCCTTTACTTTCAGTGCAGCAAACTCACTCCAGAAGTTCAGCGAGGATCTCTTAATGATCCAATGTTGTCCTAAATGACTGATGGTGATAAATAGAATCCACCTGTGTGTAATCAAGTCTCTGTATAAATGCACCTGCTCTGTGATAGTCTCAGGGTTCTGTTGAAAGCGCAGAGAGCATCATGAAGACCAAGGAACACACCAGGCAGGTCCGTAATACTGTTGTGGAGAAGTTTAAAGCCGGATTTGGATACAAAAAGATTTCCCAAGCTTTAAACATCCCAAGGAGCACTGTGTAAGCGATCATTTTGAAATGGAAGGAGTATCAGACCACTGCAAATCTACCAAGACCTGGCTGTCCCTCTAAACTTTCAGCTCAGACAAGGAGAAGACTGATCAGAGATGCAGCCAAGAGGCCCATGATCACTCTGGATGAACTGCAGAGAACTACAGCTGAGGTGGGAGAGTCTGTTCACAGGACAACAATCAGTCGTACACTGCACAAATCTGCCCTTTATGGAAGAGTGGCAAGAAGAAAGCCATTTCTCAAAGATATCCATAAAAAGTCTTGTCTAAAGTTTGCCACAAGCCACCTGGGAGATACACCAAACATGTGGAAGAAGGTGCTCTGGTCCGATGAAACCAAAATCGAACTTTTTGGCCACAATGCAAAACGATATGTTTGGCGTAAAAGCAACACAGCTCATCACCCTCAACACACCATCCCCACTGTCAAACATGGTGGTGGCAGCATCATGGTTTGGGCCTGCTTTTCTTCAGCAGGGACTGGGAAGATGGTTAAAATTGAGGGGAAGATGGATGCAGCCAAATACAGGACCATTCTGGATGAAAACCTGTTGGAGTCTGCAAAAGACCTGAGACTGGGACGGAGATTTATCTTCCAACAAGACAATGATCCCAAACATACAGCAAAATCTACAAAGGAATGGTTCACAAATAAACGTATCCAAGTGTTAGAATGGCCAAGTCAAAGTCCAGACCTGAATCCAATCGAGAATCTGTGGAAAGAGTTGAAAGCTGCTGTTCACAAACGCTCTCCATCCAACCTCACTGAGCTCGAGCTGTTTTGCAAGGAAGAATGGGCAAGAATTTCAGTCTCTCGATGTGCAAAACTGATAGAGAATTACCCCAAGCGACTTGCAGCTGTAATCGCAGCAAAAGGTGGCTCTACAAAGTATTAACGCAAGGGGGCCGAATAATTTTGCATGCCCCACTTTTCATTTTTTTCTTAGTTAAAAAAGTTTCAAAAATCCAATAGATTTCGTTCCACTTCACAATTGTGTCCCACTTGTTAATGATTCTTCACAAAAATTTTAAATGTTATATCTTTATGTTTGAAGCCTGAAATGTGGCAAAAGGATAAAAAGTTCAAGGGGGCCGAATACTTTCGCAAGGCACTGTGTGTATGTGTGTGTGTGTATATATATATATATATATATATATATATATATATATAGACACACACAAATATAAGCATACAAGTCCACTGTTTTTCCCTGGACAAAGTTGTGATGACGAAACGGGTTAGCCCTGGCTGTACGGCAACTGGAAGTGACGCAATACAGTCTACCAGAAGTAGCGCTCCGGGAGTGATGTGTTATAGAGAAGTGTTCGGCTAAGACGCCGATTCCATCTTCCTGGCTATGCTTGTCCAGTTACTGTAATGACTTTATGCAGTGTTAAGGCTATAAAGATTTATTGGCTTGTGAGTGCAATTTTAGACAAATGGGAAATAAATGGTGGTTTTAACATACTACACAATTGGCGTACCTCCCTGTTGTTTTTTACCCTTTTTTATGAGCAAAATTGTTATATATCAGCAAGCTGGTCTGGAGAGTCCCGATTGGTGGAGTGGATCTATTAAAGAGATAATGTGCATAATGGCAAATATGAGAATGTGAGGCAATATAATCCAGTGATTGATTATCCTACTGGCAGCTGGTGACACTTGAGCATGTGGTGTGAAGATTGCACATTATTGAGAAGATTCTCACAGGGTCTATCAAGACTATTAAACAGTGGACTTTAATATAAATCTTTTATAGCCTAACACTGCATAAAGTCACTATAGCATAGCCAGGAAGATGGAATTGGCGTCTCAACTGACCGCTCCTTCATCTCACCACCGTCCCTTCCGGTTGCCATACAGCGATGTGCCGACGCGTTTTGTCAACCAGACTTTGTCCAGGGAAACAGTGGACTTATTTCTTTCTCGTACATCACGGGACACAGAGCGGCATAGTCATTACTATGTGGGTTATATAGTTTACCTTCAGGTGCTGGCACTGGCAACTTCCAAACCGGAAGTACCCTCCCCTATATAAGCCCCTCCCATCCGGGAGCACCTCAGTTTTTTGCCAGTGTCTAAGGTGTTGGCCAAGTAACATGTGTTTTTCACTGAGCTTGCGTACAGCTTCTTTTGGGCCTCAGTAAGCTATTCCGGATCCGACCAAAAAAGCTTCATAGCTAAACGGTCGGTACCCGGGCCTTGCAGAGAAGAGCAAGGTTTTGCCTGTAATGCTTCTCTTAGGAGAGCTGGACCCTGGGATCCAGAGCTCTGGTCATACCCACGACCAAGATGTTTTCTGTGCAGGGTGCTATACAAGTCCAGGGGAGTGGAATCCTTGGGAACCCAGTCCCTGAAGGTTTAATTACAATGCCTGCCGTGATAGGTGAAGTTTGGGCTTCTGTGGACCAAACAGAGTCCTGCGGCGGGGAAAAGGTAAGTGGGGGCCCCTCAGGAACTTGGTTCTATTGAGGGGACCCCCAAGCCTAATATGTCTTTCTGCCTGTTACCTAACGGTATTCCCGCTAAATATCTATGCATGCCTGTAACTACTAAAAAATGTAATATTTTTAATAGTGGTCAAGAAAAAAAAAAAAATATATAGACTGCGGTACCTGTGTTAATCACTAGAGGCCGCTGTGGAACGTTTCTTGTCATGTGGACTGTTTTCTTTTCATCAGAGCAAGTCCAGGCAGATGGTGAGTTCTCTTGTGGGGAAACTGCTTCCTCTGCCATGTTGCAATGCTCGTCCATCCCCCGGCCTGCGGCAAAAGGGCCCTGTCTCCTGTCCCTAGTTTCCCTTTTCAAAAAAGAGCGCCGAAGGCGCACGTGCCCGTGCGCGTGCACGCGCCTCTATATATAGAGGTGAGCTGGGAAAGGGGGCAGAGCTTGGGGGATGACGCTCTGTGCGCGCCGCAGCGCTTCTGCGCATGTGCGGGCGTCCCAGCATGTTAAAAGGCACAATTATGTGTTGTGAGCTGGCTATGGAGTGCAGAGACAGAGCTGGCAACATTTAAAAAAGGCATACAGCAAGCGGTTGATGCAAGCATCCCCATAGAAAGGCACATTAGTAGACACCAACTGTTTTTATAGCAGCAATTGTGCTAGACTATTGTCAGTAAGTGGTGTATTTCGGCTGGAATACCTCAGCTTTGGGCTTAGGAATATGCCGTCTAAAAACTCCGGGACTAAAAATCCCAGGAAGCATAGGGGGTCTCAATCGGGCTCTGAGGATCTTGGGCATGCTTCGGCTGCACCAATCTCCCCTGAAGAATCAGAGGTTAGTGACCGTAGAGCACCCTCAGGAGTACCTGGTACTGTGGCTGTCCTCAGTTCACCTGCTCCTGTGTATGTAACAGAGGAGGTTTTTTCCTCAGCTCTGGGAGGACTGGAAGAAAGATTGACAACATTGATCTCTGCTTCCCTGTCACAGGGAAAGAGCGCTTGATCTCCGTCTCCTCCCTCAGAGTACCTGTTAGCAGAGCAACAGTCCCATACAGGGATCGACCTACCTGAGGGGGATCAGGATGAGGTCGATTCTGTTGTAGAGGAATCAACAGTGGAAGAGCCATTCTCAGCATCGCATGCTGAAAGATTATGGGTTCAGTCCCTGACTAACATGGTCCGATCAGCATTTAAAATGCCCCTTGCGGAGCCATCATCCACTTCTGTCTCCTCGTTGGGGTCGCTAAAAGCTCCCCAGACTGTTTGTTCCTTTCCAATCCATCCTTTACTGGAAGGGCTCATTTACCAGGATTGGGAGCATCCTGATAAAATATTTACTCCTCCCAAGAGATTTCAGGTGGTCTATCCCATGGAGGATAAGTTCATCAAAAAATGGAGGGTCCCTACAGTGGACGCAGCCATCTCTTGTGTGAATAAATCACTGACATGTCCAGTGGATAATGTCCAAATGTTCAAGGACCCAATAGATAAAAAATTGGAGTCCTTATTAAAATCTGCTTTTGCTACAGCAGGCTTGGTGACACAACCAGCAGTAGCAGCTATTGGGGTCTGCCAAGCAGTGAAGGATCAGTTGAAACAGGTCTTAAGGGACTTGCCAGATCAGCAGGCTCTTGCCCTAGCTGATCTACCTAGAGCCTTATGCTTTGCGGTTGACGCTATAAAGGATTCAATCCATCAGGCCTCCCGCCTTACGCTGTCTGTAGTACATATGCGCAGGCTTCTGTGGCTCAAAAACTGGTCTGCTGAAGCTCCCTGTAAAAAATTGCTGGTCAGCTTCCCATTTCATGGTGAACGCTTATTCGGGGAAGACCTGGACAAATATATCCAGAAAATTTCCAGCGGTAAAAGTACACTCTTGCCGGTTAAAAACAGAGTTAGAGGTCCCTCTTTTAAGAGGCCAGCTTCTCCAGTCCCTAGGACATCGGCTGTGAAACAGTTCCGACGGCCTCCTCGGTCAAATCCCGGGGGTAAAAATCAGGGACAATTGCAGGGTAACAAGAAACCCTGGGTCAGGAGAGGTACAAAACCTCCCCCAAAGTCAAATGCATGAAGGGTTGCCCCCACTCAATTGGGTGGGGGGAAGACTTCAGTTGTTCGCAGAGACCTGGCGGGACACGATCAGAGACAGATGGGTGCTCTCCGCAGTAAGTCTGGGATACAAATTGGAGTTAAAAGACTCCCCTCCTTCCCATTTTATAAGGTCAAACGTGCCAAGGGATCCCCAGAAGAGAGGATCCCTCCTGTTGGCACTAGAACAATTATTGCTCCAAGCAGTAATTATAGAGGTTCCCCTGGAAGAATGGGGGTTCGGGTTTTACTCAAACCTCTTTACAGTCCCGAAGCCAAAACGGGGACGTGAGGCCCATATTAAATCTAAAAGGGCTAAACAAATTCCTACATATCAGGACTTTCCGGATGGAGTCGATCCGATTGGTGGCCACTGCCCTACAAGGGGAGGAATGGTTAGCCTCGATCGACATCAAAGATGCTTATTTGCACATTCCCATCTTTCCAGTCCACCAAAAATTTCTACGCTTTGCGGTAGAAGGGCGCCATTTTCAGTTCAGAGCCTTACCCTTCGGTCTGGCCACAGCACCACGAGTGTTCACAAAAATTCTGGCCCCATTATTGGCCAATCTAAGAACACGAGGTGTAACGATAATGGCATATCTAGACGACTTGTTGCTGATAGACCACTCAGTGGAAAAACTAGAAGTGGTTGTTCACGAGACAATCGAGTATCTGGAATATCACGGTTGGATTATCAACCGAGACAAGTCAGCCCTAAAACCAGTCAAAAGTCTGGAATACTTGGGGCTAAGGCTGGATTCAGACCAGAGAAAAATTTTCTTGCCTCAAGAAAAGGTGTCGTCTTTGAGAGATTTGATCCACCTAGTGGGTACAAAAAGACAGCCATCCATACGCCTGTGCATGAGGCTGCTGGGAAAAATGGTGGCATCATTCGAAGCAGTACCCTACGGTCAATTCCATTCAAGGAATTTGCAAAGGGCTATACTGTCAGCCTGGAACAAAAGAGTTCAGGCCCTAGACTTACCAATGTCCTTGTCCCCTTCCATTCGCAAAAGCCTCCGTTGGTGGTTGGTTCCCCAGAATCTGGAAAAAGGGAAATCCTTCAGTCCGATTTCTTGGAAGGTGGTCACTACAGATGCCAGCCTTATAGGCTGGGGAGCAGTACTGGAGCAATGGTCTCTCCAGGGCAGATGGTCGGATGCAGAAAAGGCCCTGCCCATCAATCTCTTAGAGATACGAGCAGCCCGGTATGCCCTAGTAGCATGGACATCCAAACTCCAAGGGTCCCCTGTCAGAATTCAATCGGACAATGCCACGGCAGTGGCATATATCAATCATCAGGGTGGCACCAGGAGTCGTGCAGCCCAGAGGGAAGTAAATTGCATCCTGAAATGGGCAGAAAGATATGTCCCAGCCATATCTGCGGTATTCATTCCAGGAGTGGAGAATTGGAAGGCGGACTTTCTAAGTCGCCAACAATTATGCCCAGGGGAATGGTCCCTTCACCCCGAGGTTTTCCGGACAATATGTCAGCGGTGGGGAACACCGGATGTAGATCTGCTAGCATCCAGATTCAACGCAAAAGTGGACAGGTTTGTCTCTTGGACAAGGGATCCCCTAGCTTGCGGCTCGGATGCCCTAGTGTTCCCTTGGGATCAGTTCAAGCTGATATATGCATTCCCACCGCCACAATTGTTACCTCGATTACTCCGCAGAATCAGGGTAGAAAAGAAACCAGTGATTCTGGTGGCTCCAGCGTGGCCCCGAAGAGCATGGTACGCGGAGATTGTAAAAATGTCTGTGGGGAGTCCTTGGACCCTCCCACATCGTCCGGACCTGCTTTCGCAAGGACCGATATACCACCCTTCCTTACCAGCCCTAGGTTTGACGGCCTGGCTATTGAAGCCCACATTCTAAAAAAGAGAGGTCTCTCTAATCCTGTGGTATCTACTATGATCTATGCCAGGAAGCCGGTATCCAGGCAGATCTACTATAGAATCTGGAAGGCGTACATCGCCTGGTGTGAGGCCAAGAAATGGCATCCACGTAAGTACGTAATAGGTAGGATTCTGGACTTCCTACAAGTGGGCTGTAGATAGGAAGCTTGCCTTGAGTACTATCAAGGGTCAGATTTCGGCCTTGTCAATATTTTTTCAGAGGCCCTTGGCTTCGCATTCACTAGTCAAAGCCTTTATACAAGGAGTGATGCGTATTAGCCCTCCGGTTAATATTCCCATATGTCCATGGGACTTAAACCTGGTTCTGTCGGTTCTACAGAAACAACCATTTAAACCATTACAGCATATTTCCCTGGTTCTTCTCACCAGGAAATTGATTTTTCTAGTAGCCATTTGTTCGGCTAAAAGAGTGTCGGAATTAGCCGCTATGTCCTGTAGGGAGCCATATCTGGTTATCCATAAGGACAGAGTAGTGTTACGTCCTCATCCAGCCTTTCTTTTTAAGGTGGTATCGAGGTTTCATTTGAACCAAGATGTGGTTCTTCCTTCTTTTTTCCCCAAGCCTAGTTCAGTAGAGGAAAAATTATTACATTCTTTGGATGTAGTAAGAGCAGTTAAAGCTTAGCTAAAAGCCACTGCTCAGATTCGCAGAACGGATACTTTGTTTATTCTGCCGGAAGGCCCCAGAAAGGGTCAGGCAGCGTCAAAATCTACTTTAGCCAAGTGGATTCGACAGGTCATTATGCAAGCCTATGGCTTGAGAAGGAGACCGCCTCCGTTCAAAGTTAGGGCGCAATCCACGAGAGCAGTTGGAACTTCATGGGCAGTGCATCACCAGGCCTCCCTGGCTCAAATCTGTAAGGCCGCAACATGGTCTTCAGTACACACGTTTACTAGGTTCTACCAGGTGGACGTTAGAAGTCAGGAGGATGTCGCCTTTGGGCGCAGTGTGTTGCAGGCCGCAAAAGATCCTCATGTCTGATAGCGCTCAGCTTATGTATGGTGTACCCCCCCCCCTCATTGGGCATTGCTTTAGGACATCCCACATAGTAATGACTATGCCGCTCTGTGTCCCGTGATGTACGAGAAAGAAAATATGATTTTTATAACAGCTTACCTGTAAAATCCTTTTCTTGGAGTACATCACGGGACACAGAGCTCCCACCCCTCTTTTGGGGACACTTATTGCTTTGCTACAAAACTGAGGTGCTCCCGGATGGGAGGGGCTTATATAGGGGAGGGTTCTTCCGGTTTGGAAGTTGCCAGTGCCAGCACCTGAAGGTAAACTATATAACCCACATAGTAATGACTATGCCGCTCTGTGTCCCGTGATGTACTCCAAGAAAAGGATTTTACAGGTAAGCTGTTATAAAAATCCTATTATTTGTGTATATGTACGTACTTCTACACAAGGATAACACCGGGTGTTTTTTTCTTTCTTGTTATTACAAATTTCTTTGGACTTTTACGTTGTGTTTTTTTTATATCGCTGACATGTAAGATAGCTTCACTATTTTCTCTATTATATTCGAGAAAATATATTTGGATTATATGGTACAACTTTTAAAGTGGCAGCAGTTTAGATAAAGGTAAATCAGCACTGTGTTTTAAAGTATCTGTGGCGCAGAGGTACAGTTGTTGAGCATTGGGTGGTGGTGCACAATAATTTTCTTTGGTTATGGAGATATTGAGGGTTATTTACTAAAGGCAAATCCACTTTGCACTACAAGTGAAAACTACAAGTGCAAAGTGCATTTGAAATTGCACTAAAAGTACACTTGGAAGTGCAGTCGCTGTAGATATGAGGGAGACATGCAAGGAAAATAAAAAACATTTTAGCTTGCACATGATTGGATAATAAAATCAGCAGAGCTTCCCCTCATTTCAGATCTACCCCTCAGATTTACAGCGACTGCCGTTCCAAGTACAATTTCAAGTGCACATTGCACTTGTAGTTTGCACTTATAGTGCAAAGTGGATTTGCCTTTCATAAATAACCCCCATTGTTTTATTCAGTAGAGCTCTCTGTTGATGATGCTGCATTTGATATTTAGGTTCTGAGACATGGTTTGTATTGATGGACTGAGTTTGTTTTGATGTTTTCCTTGACAACCATGACTTTAAGACCTATGGGTAACTTTACGAGTTAGCAGAAGTAAATTCCTGAGGTGTCCCAATATAGAGCAGAATTATAACTTTATGATTCGTAGGCAGTGTTTTAAGGACGTGCCTAGGCCTCATAGGAGCACCTTGGGAGATTGATGTAACAGAAGAAAACAAAACGGGGCAGCAGAGCATGTTTCCAGCACCTAGTGCTCACCGTTTTGGATATAGCCAGGAAGAGACATACGGTATGTGTAACCATAGCAAGTTAGATTGTGGATAAATAGTTGCCGTTGAAGAATTTGTCATCCTTTTGCTAAAGCCAAGAGAAAGCATTTCCATTGTCTCCCCTCCCCCAGTCATCAGTCACTGAAGACTGTTCAGCGTAACTTTCTGCCAAGTCACAGGGTGGGAGAACGAAGCAGGGGAACTGATCTGTGTGAGACAACCTGTATACACCCAGTTAGGATATTACAATACAGGCAAGACTGCTTCATCCCTGTGCCAGCATCTTGGTTCAGGATACAGGTGCTGACCTTGCATGGTGGAATATGATGTAGGCATTGTCGGAGTATTGTGTTGCATTTGCACCTCATGCACTAAACATGGAATAATACATCTGAGGCTAGTTTTGTTCGAAAGCTTCATTTTACAAGGGGACTGAGAACCCCCAGAATCTGTTTTATAGCTGCAGGCCTGTATTTGCACTCTACATAACACAAGTTTTATCTCTGTATCTTTGTAAACAGGATGAGACCGGGGTGTCCTCCATTCCAGATGTTTCTGCCTCTCATATGTCATCATATCGAAGAGCAAAATCCCTGGATCGCAGGTCTACAGAGTCCTCTATGACGGTAGGGCAAAAAGTGCCGACTCTGCAGTTTTCAGTCTTCGGACTCTATAAGCAGAAATGGTTTTATCCAGTAAAATGAAATCCTAATCCTTTTTAAGGTTGTTCCATTACTGAGGCATTACGGGAAGCCTTTCAAGTGTATGTCAGGGCAAAATAAAATATTCATTACATCTCTACAAAACAGGCACATTTCCTCATGTTTTATCCCGTTATTAAATGCTATCGGTACAGAAAAATAAAAAAATACTGGTTGATCTGCCAGAAATCCTGTAAGCTGTTACTTTTCTGTTTGACCTGACAACATGGCGCCTCTGCTGCACTGAAATCCAAAGCAGTGTTGTCAGCCCTGTGCAGTCCTCCCCTGCTAGACTACAGAACACTTTGCTATTGTACTCAGGGCTGACAACACTGCTTTCAGTGCAGCAGAAGCAGCATTATTGACTCGGTACAGAAAGTTAACAGCTCGCTAATTGTTTAAAGGGAATTTTCAGTTGTGCGATGCAGGAAACGCAGCAAATCCTGTGCGTTTCCCGCATTGCATTGCAATCGCACAGCGTCCATGCAATCTGCTGCAGGTGTCAATGTTAACTCCCCAAAATGGATCACATAATGCCAGTGGCGGCCCGTCCATAGGGGGCGCCCGGGCGCCGCCCCCCCCCCCTCCTGTGGTCACCAAAAAAAAAAAAAAAAACAGGCCCTTTTAAGAGTTTTTTTTTTTAATGTCTTTTTTTCACACATGGCGGCGCGACCATAGTGGGCGCAGAAGCGCCGCTACCGCTCCCTTCTGTGCCCGGCCGTCACTCGCAACAATACATAGGTTCATGCTTTGCATGAACCTATGTATTGCTGCCGCCCACTATTCAGATGGCCGGCCCCTTGAGCGCCGGCCATCGGAATCACAGCGTCTGATTGGCCTTTAGAAGTGCCTATCAGAGCCAGCAGGCTCTGATGGGCTTCCCGACTACAGCCTGAGGGCTGTAATCGGCTTCTAAATATCTGAGAGGACGCACAGGGGTGCGTTCCCTGGCCAATCAGGTTCACCGGGTCTGGTTACCGGTAACCTGATTGGCTGAAGTGACATCAAGGGCGGAAGAAGACATCGAGGACGGAAGAAGGACGGCGCTGACTCGAGGAAGGTAAGTGCAGGGCTGGGGGGACAAACTAGCTGTATTATGGGGGAGAAACTGGCTGTATTATGGGGGAGAAACTGGCTGCATTATGGGGGAGAAACTGGCTGCATTATGGGGGAGAAACTGGCTGCATTATGGGGGAGAAACTGGCTGCATTTGGGGACAAACTAGTGGCGTTTGGGCACAGTGGCTGCGTTTAATGGGCACAGTGGCGGCAATTGATTTTTTTTTTTTTCTGTTTGTTTGCGCCCCCCCAAAAAATTTGAGCACCAGCCGCCACTGCATAACGCACTGCGATTGCTAGAATCACCCATGTGATTCAGGTGCAGGAAAAAAAAAAGGTCCTGTAACCATTTTGGTGTGGATGCAATGCGATTTCAGCCCCCCCCCCCCTCCTCTTGGCCATTCACAAAAGGAAGCCTGGGTTGTGTGTTTTGTGAATGGCTAGAAGGAGAGGGAGGTGTAAACCAGAACATTTGTGGGAAAAAAGCAAACATTACGTCATTTGGCTTTGGAGGAAATAGATTGTTCAATCATTTTCAACTCAGGTAAGCCTGGTACACACAATGAGAATATCAAACGAATAATTGTCCATTTTTTTTTTTTGCATGCCAGTCTCATATTGATAGGTTACTAAACGTACAAGAAATTGTCGTACCACAGAATACAACTTTGGAAGTAATGTAATGTTTTGTATTGTATTCTTTCCTTTCCGGGCATGCGTGGTCTTGGTCGCACGATTTTGTTCGTACAAATACCATACTAATTACACAAAAATTGTTTGTTCTGTTATCTTACCCTCCCTGTTATCTCCCTTTGGATATTTTCGCATTAACAGTCATGATCGGCTCTCGAAAGCTGTGTGCTAATGATGAGATTATTGGACGATCGCTCCAAAAGTGGTATTTTTCGTCCGATTTTCTCATTGTGTCTACTAGTCATTAGAGATTAGGTTTTAAAAGTCTTGTTTAAAAAAAAGAAAAGTCAAACTTCGGTACAGTTGGTTTTGCACAGAGTGGCCCCGATCCTCCTCTTCTGGGGTCCCTCAGCAGCGCTCCTGGATCCTCCTCTTCTCGAGTGCCCCGTTGGAGAGCCGCTCTCCCTCGGGGAGCACTCGTGCGGGCGCGCTACCGTGTCCTGCTGCTGCGTCTATAGCCACAGACAGCAGGACTCGGCCCCGCCCCCCTGGCCGCGCTATCAATCTAGCCAATCAGGACCCGAGACACCAGCTGGAGCTGGTGTGCTTGTCCTCGTCGCTGGAAAGACCAGGTTTAGGTAAATAAAAGGGCTCTGGGGGGGCTGCTGCATCACAGGAGGTTTTTCACCTTAATGCAGAGAATACATTAAGGTGAAAAAACCTTGATTGTTTGCAACCCCTTCAATAATGGTGAGCCACACGGATATCCCCAATCAGTATTAAATATGTACTTGTCAGTGTCGTCCATTTTATCACCATATAAACTCCAGCCACCGATAGTCTTGTAATCATTCACATGGAAAAGGTTTCAACCAGGTCAGTCAAAGACACAACCCCTGGGAGGTGGCACTTTTTGACACATAAATGTCTTAGTTAAAGCCTGGTTTGTGAACTGTGCATTGTTAAGACAAAGCACAAAAGTAGCGGCTTTGTAGCCGATAAGATGCCTTCCGACACCTCTCCTAGGAATCGCTGTGATGTCTTCTCAGGTTGCCGGCGTTGGCAGCTGTTCTCAGAATGTCACATTGTGTCTCGTATTGGAATAGGCACAGAATGGATGGGACGCTTTGTTTGGCGAGAGGCTTCGGTTTTTATGTGCAGATATGTTTGGCACGTCTAGCTCAGAACAGCAGGACCCCTGTCTCACAAATAGCTGGCACGCTGCGCTCGCAGGCGCCTTTAGAGATGTCTCTGCATTCGGACCCCGTCTTAATTTAAATTGGAAACCTGACTCGAACCCAAACTTCATCAGGGGTTAACGGATGGCAAAAACAAATTCTCCTGTTTTCTGTAGCCCCCTGCTCGATCCTTAATGTATTTTTGGTACTTTGTGGAAAGGGGAGTATTCTGGTGGTCTGGTCATATGACTGCCATTAGTGTATAAGAAGCTGCAGTGACCCTCGCGCACTCAGCAGGGTAGACGATCACCATCCAGCTATGAAGCTGAAGAGAAGAGAAAAGGTTTGTAGTTTTAGACACCAGGAGGAAAGGGACCCTCTGCAGTATGGCTGCGAGTCTGTTGCACAGCCTTAGAAAGCCCTTCCAGAAATGCTTTAATGAATTATGCATTCCAAGTGATAGATCTTCCAGCAACAGACAATTCAGTTTTCTTTCTCTTCAAGTTTGTCATGCTGTAGATCCCTAAGTGTATGTGTCTAGTACTGTATTTGTCACTTTTCATTACACATTATAATCATTACATATGAAAAAAAGGCAAAGACTTGGTAATATTGTGTGTAAATGTGTCTGAGCTGGTATAATGAAGATAACTGCCGTTTATTTATTTTTTCTGCAGCCGGACCTCCTGAACTTTAAGAAGGGCTGGTTGACCAAACAGTACCCAGATGGGCAGGTGAGTGGAACTGCACTGGTAGGTTCAAAGAGGCCGAGTTAGGCAATGGAACTTTCCATACACATGGTGCATTGTGTCTGACAAGGGTAAAAAGTTGCATAACATTAGAAACCTCAGAAATCCTGAGATTTGTCCAGTCCTGGTCATTGGACTGAATTTAAGATTGGTCTAGCCCTGGCCTTTGGTTTATTCCAGAACTGATATTGGCCCAGCCTTTGCATATGGTTCATTCCAGGGCTGCAATGTGTCCAGCTCTGGTCTTAGATTTATTCTAGGACTGAGAGCTCTGGTCTTAGATTTATTCCAGTACCGAGATTTGTCCAGCTTGACCTTTTGGTGTAATCCATTACTGAGATTTCTCCAGCCCTGGCCTTTGATTTATTCCAGAACTGAGATTGGTCCAGCCCTTGCATATGGTTCATTCCAGGACTGAGATGTGTCCAGCTCTGGCGTTTGGTTTACTCCAGCACTGAGATTGGTCCAGCCTTGGCTTTTGGTTTATTCCAGAACTGAGATTGGTCCAGCCCTTGCATATGGTTAATTCCAGTACTGATATGTGTCCCATCTGACCTTTGGTTTATTCCATCACTGAGATTTCTCTGGACCTGCCATTTTGGTTTAATCCATTACTCAGTAAGCTGCAGTCTTTTGCTATGGAGGAGCTACAACTCCCGTTTCCTGCTTGTCTGTTTCCAAACTTACCTGACATTTGGAATGTCAGACCCATTACAATGTCCTTAAACTGTTTTCAAGTTTGTTTTCTCTGTAAAGGAATTCAGTGGGGTCTGTATTGATTGTACAGTCAGACACTCTAATCTATCACTTGTTTTTTTAACAGGAATAGAGGTGTTCCGTATAGCAGGCAGTACAGCTTTTTCTTTTCTACACTGTTTGGGCTGTGAGGTGTATGCTAGCAGCAATAGACAGGTTCTCCTGTGCCGCAGTGTCTGTTCATCAGCTCCCGTCTCTGCGCAGAGTGGGCTTGTTGTGATGTAAGCTGAAAGTTATGCAGGCGCTGTGTTTACAAGCACAGTTGGCAGGGGAGGAGTGCTTGCATCATGACCCTAATTCATCTGCCAGCTGCGCCCCTCCTGGGTCTGCGGGATACCGGGAGAAGGGTAGGAAGAGAAGCACTTGGGGTTTGGTTACAGAAGCAGACGCTCACAGATGGATTTAGCACTTGCTGGAAATTAATCGCACAGGAGCAGCAGTACTATTTATTTTGGAGGGGTTGGGTATCCTATGACCTCTGCTTCCTCTCTTTCTCTTACTCAATAGTGCCCCATTGTTCAGTGACACCATTTAATGCATTTATAGTGTGAATGCCTGTTTTGGAGGCAGTTGTGTTTTATTCATAGGGGACCAATAGCCTATATATACATACAGTGCATCCGGAAAGTATTTACAGCGCTTCACTTTTTCCACAATTTGTTATGTTACAGCCTTATTCCAAAATGGATTAAATTCAATATTTTCCTCAAAATTCTACAAACAATACCCCATAATGACAATGTGAAAGAAGATTGTTTGAAATCTTTGCAAATGTATTAAAAATAAAAAATCCCATGTACATAAGTATTCACAGCCTTTGCCATGACATTCAAAATTCAGCTCGGATGCATCCTGTTTCCACTGATCATCCTTGAGATGTTTCTACAACTTGATTGGAGTCCTCCTGTGATAAATTCAGTTGATTGGACATGATTTGGAAAGGCACACACCTGTCTATGTAAGGCCCCACAGTTAACAGTGCATGTCAGAGCACAAACCAAGCCATGAAGTCCAAATAATTGTCTGTGGACCTCCGAGACAGGATTGTATTGAGGCACAGATCTGGGGAAGGGTACAGAAAATTGTCTGCAGCATTGAAGGTCCCAATGGGCACAGTGGCCTCCATCATCTGTAAATGGAAGAAGTTTGGAACCACGGGACTCTTCCTAGAGTGGGCCGTCTGGCTAAACTGAGCGATTGGGGGAGAAGGGCCTTAGACAGGAAGGTGACCAAGAACCCGATGGTCACTCTGACAGAGCTTCACCGTTTCTCTGTGGAGAGAGGAGAACCTTCCAGAAGAACAACCATCTCTGCAGCACTCCATCAATCAGGCCTCTATGGCAGAGTGGCCAGATGGAGACCACTCCTCAGTAAAAGACACATGACAGCCCATCTGGAATTTGCAAAAGGCATCTGAAGGACTCTGACCATGAGAAACAAAATTCTCTGGTCTGATGAAACAAAGATTGAACTCGTTGGCCTGAATGGCCAGCGTCATGTCTGGAGGAAACCAGGCACTGCTCATCACCTGGCCAATACCATCCCTACAGTGAAGCATGGTGGTAGCAACATCATTCTGTGGGGATGTTTTTCAGCGGCAGGAACTGGGAGACCAGTCAGGATAGAGGGAAAGATGAATGAAGCAATGTACAGAGACATCCTTGATGAAAACCTGCTCCATAGCGCTCTGGACCTCAGACTGTGGAGAAGGATTATCTTCCAACAGGACAACGACCCTAAGCACACAGCCAAGATAACAAAGTAGTGTCTACTGGACAACTCTGTGAATGTCCTTGAGTGGCCCAGCCAGAGCCCAGACTTGAATCCTAATGAATATCTCTGAAGAGATCTGAAAATGGCTGTGCACTGACGCCCCCCATCCAACCTAATGGAGCTTGAAAGGTCCTGCAAAGAAGAATGGGAGAAACTGCCCAAAAATAGGTGTGCCGAGCTTGTAGGATCATACTCAGAAAGACTCGAGGCTGTAATTGGTGCCAAAGGTGCTTCAACAAAATATTGAGCAAAGGCTGTGAATACTTATGTACATGGGATTTTTTTTGTTTGTTTTTTACTTTTAATAAATTTGCAAAGATTTCAAATAAACTTCTTTCATGTTGTCATTATGGGGTATTGTTTGTAGAATATTGAGGAAAATAATGAATTTAATCCATTTTGTAATAAGGCTGTAATACAACAAAATGTGGAAAAAGTGAAGCACTGTTAATACTTTCCAGATGCACTGTGTACACACGTTTTGGATTTCCCCACCCCTTTTAGTCACAGTGACTGTAGTCTCCAGGACAAATGGGGGTGAATCTCCCTAGCAGGGGCACAAAAAAACCTGACAGATTCTACTCACCACTCTATATCCTAAACTAAAAAATTAGAAACACTTTAAAGCAGACCTCGCATAAGAATGTTACCGCAGTTATCTGGGAGCCCCTCCTCTCCCGATTTAAAAAAAAAACACCAAATCAAAACTTTTTTTCAAAAAAAAAAAAACTTTTCTTGCATCCAGATTCTGGCCACTTCCTGTAGGTTTCCAGGGTCCAGTA
The DNA here is from genome assembly GCA_029206835.1 of Rana muscosa. Taxonomy (NCBI): domain Eukaryota; kingdom Metazoa; phylum Chordata; class Amphibia; order Anura; family Ranidae; genus Rana; species Rana muscosa. Next base: position 152,264,250 of record CM055127.1, on the reverse strand, counting down.
AGCCCCCTTTCACACTTATACGACTTGTCCCACGATTTTGGACTGCAAAATCGCATGACAAGTCATTCTCCATGATTTTGATTGACTAGCATTCATATTGGCAGGATTTTAAGTCGTGCCGACTTCAAAGTAGTTCCTGCACTACTTTTTTTCTGAAGTCGAATCAAAGTCGGATTTCATATTAACAGATCCGACTTTGGCATGCGACTTGTGCATGAAGGGGAATCCACAGCAATTTTTTTGGAGAAAAAAAACAGGCATGGATTCCCCCTTCATGAGCATACCAGGCCCATCGGTCTGGTAAGGATTTTAAGGGGAACCCCCATGCCGAAAAAATGGCGTGGGGTCCACCCCCAAAATCCATACCAGACCCTTATCCGAGCACCAGTCCGGCCGTTCAGGAAAGGAGGTGGGGACGAGCGAGCGCCCCTTCCTGAGCCGTACCAGGGCGCATGCCCTCAACATGGGGGGAACAGCGTGCGGCCTGGTACGGCTCAGGGGGGGCGCTCGCTTGTCCCCATCCCCTTTCCTGACAGTTCGGGCTGGTGCTCGGATAAGGGTCTGGTATGGATTTTGGGGGGTACCCCACGCCGGTTTTTTGGTGTGGGGTTCCCCTTAAAATCCTTACCAGACCGATGGGCCGGTATGCTCATGACGGGGGAACCCATACCGTTTTAAAAAAATAAAATAAAAATTGGCGTGGAGTTCCCCCTAATTATTGGGGGATCAAAGTCGCGTCCCTGCTCATTAAAGTTGTACTTCAAGTCGTGGGGCAAAGTCGGATCCACAGTCGTATGACTGACTGTCTTGTCGAAATCGCGGCCGCAAAATCGCACAACTTTGACGTAAGTAGCACAAGTGTGAAAGGGGCCTAAGGCTCCGCTTACATGTGTGGCTAAAGGAACTGTAAACGCAGGTGGTTAAGCCGGCTAGCTGTAGTATCAGCAGCTCAAGGAGGCTAAGTAATTACAGTGTAATACAGATCTCCCTCTAGTGGCTATTTTATAAACCTGCAAGCGTAGTACAGCAGTGGAAATAGTTTGATATCCCTTCTCCACTGAGCAGCCAGGGAAGTTATGTAACTTAAAGTGTGACGCCGGCTTAAAAAAAATTTCCTTAGATGGACTGAAGAAGAGTTGGAACCCCTGATAGGGTTTTTTTTAGGGTTGTCCCGATACCGATACTAGTATCGGTACCGATACAGAGCATTTGCCCAAGTACTTGTACTCGGGCAAATGCTCCCGATGCTTCACCCGATACCTGGACAGTCAGCGGTGATCAGTGCGTGGGAGATCACCACTGTATAGATTTAAAAGTCTCTCCGCCTTCCCCCCCCCCCCCCCTTTAAGCTGCTGTAGTGAAATCAGCGGTGATCGGTGCTTGTAACTCACACACGATCACCGCTGACTGTCCTCGCATCCTCCTCCAGCCCCCCTCCGTTCTGCGGTCTCGTGTCCCCTCCACTCTGGTGTCTCCCTCCGTCCGTGACCCCCTCCACTCTGGTGTCTCCCTCCGTCCGTGACCCCCTCCACTCTGGTGTCTCCCTCCGTGCTGCCATCCCCTTCCGTTCTCCTCCTCCACCCCCTCTTACTGTCAGGATGGAGAGCGGAGGTAGGAGCCGGTAAACCCGGCTCCTTACTGTTCCGAATGAACAGAGTCAGTGATCACTGACTCTGTTCATTCACAAAACTGAAACATCGTAAACTGTGTTACAATGTTTCAGTTTATGAATGGAGAGGAGCCGCTGTCTTCTCTCCATTCATTTTCAGCGTAGCTGAGGCTGCTGAGAAAGGGACTGGGGAATCTGTCCCTAGTCCCTTTCTCTGTCTCAAAGGGGAGATGTCAGAGGTCTGTTAAGACCCCTGATATCTCACCAAAGCCCCCCACAACAGGGCTGATAAAAAAATAAAAAATGTAATAAAAAAATAAATAATAAAGAAATGAATTGTAAAAAATAAATAAAATAAAATAGAAGAAAAAACACACTGACACTGTCCACCCCCCACCCCTTAAAAAAAGAAAACATTATAAAAAATCAATCAATAAATAAATAAAAAAAATTGTAAAAAAAAAAAAAAAAAAAAAAAATTGTAAAAAAAAAAAAAAAAAAATTGTAAAAAAAAAATATATTTTTTTTTAAAAGAGATAAAAAAAAAGTATCGGTATTCGGTATCGGCGAGTACTTGGAAAAAAGTATCGGTACTTGTACTCGGTCTTAAAAAAGTGGTATCGGGACAACCCTAGTTTTTTTTGTTTGTTTTTCTGTGCGAAATGGAGGTAGGAGGCACCAGATTCAAATGTAGATCAATCTCATAGTCAAGATATAAACCATATTGCAGTATACAAGGGTGGTCTGGTTGGCAGCTCACACTCTAGGGGGCGCTTCGGGTTGCATGCTCAACCTTTGTGAACATGTTACACCCGTATTTGGGGTGTAAAATAGTACCATGTTTAGCATCCACCACCTTACCCCCCGAACCTCATTTCCTGTAGCAGCGGGCAGGGGACTTTCTTCCCTAACCCCCTGTCGCAATAAAAACGGCGTGGCTCCGCCCACACAACTGCGTCATTCTTTCAGAGTTCTGTGAATTAATGAACTACAACTACCATCAGCCATTGCAGCTGGCGGCCTGTGGTTCTCTCGTAGTTCAATGATCTTCCTGGACTTCAGTAACTCCCTGCCTGTATCGGAGGCAGGGTTGCCAACTTTACAAACAGTTTGTAAAATCCATAATTGTTGCATCTGTCCATGAATGTCAGTTACGGACATGCAACCTACATGTCTGTAATGGACATTCAAGGACAGATGCAAAAAGTACAGATTTTACAAACTGTTTGTAAATTTACTGAAAGTTGGCAACCCTGATCGGAGGTATGGGCAGACAGCTACACAGACAGTCTGCAGGAGCCTGCTGATCATGGGTGCAATGCTTTACAGGCTACTAAGAAAAAAAGTATCAATGCAAATTTTTTACCCAAAAAAAATGCATTTATTATATTTTTTAAAAGGTAAACTTATCCGTTAAAGTACAACTAAGTGCTTGTGGTGTCCCTATTATAGAAATGCTGCAACCCTTGAGCATTTGTGAAAATACAGTAACTTTGATGCCTGAAGTGCTGCTCAATCCTCAGAGTTCCTATTCATGCTCCCATTGCCTGCCTTTGAAGCAAATGGCAGATGGGGGATATCCATCTCCTCTAAATACCCAGAAGCTTTGCCCAAACTACATTCCCCATTACTCCTCCACGTTAGCATTTCCTATCATCTCTATTTGCATAGAATGGGGAGCGTCAGCAGGCAGAGTTGGACAAGATTAGGGAGCGCTGTATGGGGTCTAGGTGTTGTATACTGTTGAAGTGGTCGTAAACCTCAGACATGAAATATGAACGAAGCATATCCCTCTATAGCAGCCATTTTCAACCAGGGTTCGTCCTCGGTTGGCTAGGGGTTCCTTGAGCTGTGGCTAAATGACCTCCCATCTGATGGGACCTTCATATTTCCACTTGGCAGAGCCGGTGAAGATGACATTCTTATCACCACTGCAAGTAGAGCATTTCTCCCACTGACCTCCACCTGTGTAAGGGGTGCTTTTCCAACAACCCCTGATAGACTAACTCCCGGTGGTTCCCTGAGACCTGAATATTATTTCAAGGCTTCCTCTGGGGTAAAAATGTTGAGAAAGGCGGCTCTATAGTGATTACTTGTCTCAATTAAGAGCACCAAGTTTAATTTCCTTCTGCTGCTTCGTTCCTCTGCTATCAGCATGAATCACTTCTAACAAGTTTTCCTGACACCAAGAGAGAAATGGTGATGGGAGGAAGCTCCAGCAGATTGACAGCCTCAGCTCTGTTCTTGTGTGCTTTGTGTGTGTGTGTGTGTGTTGGGGGGGGGGGGGGGGTGTCCCCCCCTCCCCCCCTCCCCTCCAATCAGCTCTCAGAGATCTCCTTACTGAGTTCTGCGGTGTGTAATTTCAGTTCCCTGCCCCCTTTTTTGAGCTCTCAGACTAGCTTTATAAATTCAGCATTCTGATGTAAAGAAGGGAAGACTGCAGATGAACAGGTACAACTTATGTAGCAGGATTTGTTTCATCTCTGTGTATCACTTGTTGCCAGTCACTTCATGGGGATATGTAAAGGTTCACAACCACTTTAAGTGTCAGTTTTGAGGCCATGCTTTGATGAAAGCCAGTGTAACATCACCATGCGATGCTGCAGTTCTAGCCAGGCAGACACAAATGGTGACAACACTTCTTTGAGGAATGGTGCTGCAGTGTCATGGCCTGATGGACGGAAGGGGTGACATACACCTCCAGATAGCGGCATTAAAGATAAAATATTGCTAATTACAATGCATAATATTAGAATTGAAGACCACTATTTAGATTTACCTGTGATGCTGTGTTTTTTTTTCTTGGTTATATTTAGCCCATACTTCTTGCTTAATGTGCATAATGTTCTCTAATGTCTGTATTCTTCTGCTGCATGTTTTCTAGTGGAAGAAGCATTGGTTTGTGCTGACAGACCAGAATCTGAGGTATTATAGGGACTCCGTGGCAGAAGAGGTGAGTAAACATTGCTTCCCAGTCTATCGTCTTCTCACTCAGTTACCGGAATCCTCTTACGTTGCCTCTTATTGGAATCCTCTTACATTCTTTACGCCAACAGGCAGCCGACTTGGATGGGGAGATCGACTTGTCAACTTGTTACGATGTCACGGAATTTCCAGTGCAGAGGAATTATGGATTCCAAATTCATGTAAGAAACAGTATAACTAAAATAACACACTGTTCTTCCACATCTTCTTCTGTAGTCTAGTCTTTTACTCATAAATGTCACCAGTTCTGTCTACATATACATTGTATGGACAAACGTATTTGGACACCTCAACAAATGATCAAGTTCAGGTGTTCTGGTGAAGGGCACTGTTAGTACTACAGCATACAGAGATGAATTAGACAATTGTGGTAGCCGGTTTTGTTCTAATACGACTGTACCTCTGTACGAAGTCAGCTCCATAAAGACATGGTTTGATGAGTTTGGAGTGGAGGAATTGGAGTGTCTTGCACAGAGCCCTGACCTCAGCCCACTGAACACCATTGGGATGAATTGGAATGAGCCATGTCTTTTCATTGAATATTAAGACATGGTTTGGTGTGGAGGAGCTTGAGTGTCCTGCACAAAAGTCCTGACCTCAAACCTTCCTAATGCCTTTAGGGTAAATTGGAATGAGCCAGGTCCTCTCATACAACATCTCCATAAAGTTAAGGTTTGATAAGTTTGGTGTGCAGGAACTGGAGTGGCCTGCACAGAGCCCTCAACCCTACTGAACACATTTGGTATAAACTGGAACGCCGAATGTGAAGCAGATTGTCTGATCTAACATCCGTACCTGACTTCACATATGTTCTTTTGGCTGAATGGGCAAAAAGTTCCAAAAGTCACACTCCAAAATCTTGTGGAAAGACTTCCCAGAACAGTGGAGTCTGTAGAAGGGGGAAGAGGGTACCCTTTTATTTCAGTGGTTTGGGAATGGCATGTCCAACAAGCTTATATAGGTGTGGTGGTCAGGTGTTCACAAATGTTTGTTGATAAAGTATCTAGGAATATTTATGGTCCTCCCTTGGCATTAGATCCCACAGAATATCTTCCTGCGCTGCATGGGTGTGTGTGAAGGATGCACATGAGGGAAAAAATGACAATGCCTTTATAACAATCTGTGGGTTGGGTATGTGAGAATGATGCAATATTGAAAAACTGAAATTTGTTTTGTTCAGACTAAAGAAGGGGAGTTCATTTTGTCTGCAATGACTTCAGGCATTCGGAGGAACTGGATACAGACCATCATGAAGCATGTACGACCCAACACAGCCCCTGATGTCACCAGGTGAGTCACCCAAGTAATGTCTCCTCACCATTGCCGCATTGCTTTGAGGACACCCTTTCTAGCCCTGAGCAGACGCAGTATTGGCCTTTTTAATAATGCTCTCTTCCTCTTCCTCTACATTCGTTTATAAAGCTCCCGCTCCTCTTCCTGTTCTCATCCCTCCATCTCTTTAATTTCCATGCTAACCGCAGGAAAGGCTTCTCTCTGAAATTGTCTGTGCTGAAGCCCAGGTTGGAAAGCTGTGTTCTCTCCTGTATAAACGTCTTGTGGTTTGTATTCTCTGTGATTCCCTGCATGCTTTTGCTTCTGTGGCTAGAGTTTTTGCAGTGTGTCTGTCGCCCGGCAGAGTGGGGGCAGCCAGATCATGGTGGAAGGCAGCCTTGTCCGTTCACTAGGAACCGTTGACAGCCCTGGGGTCCGAACCGTGCAGCGATGAGAGGGGCTTTGAGCAGTTTAGTCTAGTCTAAGGCCCTCTTACACACGACTATATTGTTTTCATGCAGGGTCTTGCTGGCAACGTAAAGAGTTGTCTGAACTCCTATACAGGCATACACCCCATATTTACATATCCATAAGAACTGAGATGCTTACATCCTGCACATGCGCCAAGCCACATGACTGACTCATTGAGGGCCAACATGTAAACTATAATAATCCCACTGATAGTACACCCTATTGTCATGTGGTGGCGGCAGCTCGTGTACAGAATGACCTCAGCGTTCGGCATTATAAATGACTGAAGATAAGGTAGTTCTGCATATAAGCTGGTGCCGCATAAATGAATGATTCAGGGACAAAATGTAAACAAAGTATAATCGGCGTCGGCGCTGCAGAATACATACTATTGTTTACATATCAGCCCTAAGCATAGGCACATACAGTCCAGTACACATTAGTGCAAACGTTTACACGCATACTGAGCAAAATACAGTCCATATGCAGGACCGTGGATGCAGAATTTTATTAGTTTTGGTTTATGAAATGCTGTGGAGCAAAACAGAGCAGTTGCAAGTGCCCATAGCATAGAATACTGTAGGTCAGTGTACATGAGCCCTAAGAGTTGTTAGTTCTCTACTGCATGTCATGTGACTAAATAAATAAAACACAAAGCTACCCACGCTATAATAGAAATATAGCAACTGTTCTATAATACCACACAGTTGGCCTTTTATGTCATGAATTCGAGTCAGATTCAGAAAGGCAGATGGCCTGAGGGCAGAACTGTGGGCATTTGTCACATGAGCTTTAGTCATCAAGGCTGCAGTGGGCCCAGCGAGAGAACATTACTGGAACCAGGGAAGAACGCTGGGGGGACAATTATAATATAGTGACACAAATAGCCACAGATCAGGCTGCTTCTCATTTAGAAGTCTAGAAGACAACATTTCTGTGTACTTGTGACCCCAAGCCTGGAATCCTGGGCAGCAAATGGAGACAAATTTTCTCAGATCAATGTAGATTAAAGCGGTATTAAACCCAAAGCCAAAAATGGATTATATTGCAGCTTACCAATCATCTTTTTTCCCCCTTTGCTTTCACCTGGTGATCTGGTCAGTAACACACCTCCTGTATTACTGAGACACAATTCTGGGGGAATGAGCACAGGAGGCACAGCAGTATTGTCTAAAGGGGGGTAGTGTAAAATTTATTCGCAGATTAAAGCCCCATACACATGGACCAAATGTCGGGAGACATCGGCCAATTCAATAAAAACCGCCTGACATTCGCCCCGTGTGTATGTTTGGCCGGCTTCTGTCGAATGAGCATGCTGAAAAACCAGCAGCCGACCGACTCCTGATAATTGGCTGAGATTGCTGATTGGAGTGTTCAGGCGGGGGGGAGGGGGGCGCCCCCCTGTGAGAACACAACAGCTCAGAGGGGAAGATCGCTGTACCAACGTCAGATTGTTAGTGCAGCAGGTCTGACCGGAGACATCCAGTTTCTTTTTTCTGTTCAACCCGGTGGGTTGAACAAAAAATAAAAAAATGTTGTGTACCAGACTTTAGATCAGTGTTTCTCAACTCCAGTCCTCAAGGCGCCCCAACAGGTCATGTTTTCAGGATTTCCCTCAGTTGAAATGGCTGTGAAAATTTCTAAGGCAGTGAAACTGATCAAATCACCTGTGCAAAATAATGGAAAGCCTGAAAAACATGACCTGTTGGGGTGCCTTGAGGACTGGAGTTGAGAAACGCTGCTTTAGATACACTAACAAATAAAAGCTCAACTCCAGCTCACACTTTATAATCGGTTACAGCTGTTTTTTTTTTTTCCCCTTTTGGGATAAAGGTTTTACATAAATTTATAGGAGCTGATCATTTTAATCACCCCTACCAGTGTTGAGTACCGGTAGTTTGTCTCATCTATGTAATTTGATACATTCTGCTGGAGAGCTTGTGCCCGCAAGTACTGTACAGACATTTTGCAGCCGCAGTAGAAGGAGCTGAAGCTCCGAGAGTGTAGCCCACCCTGTTCCAGTGTGCCCCTGACACCCCCCACCATAGCCCCCTGACACCCCCCACTTACAGCCCCCTGACACCCCCCACTTACAGCCCCCTGACACCCCCCACTTACAGCCCCCTGACACCCCCCACTTACAGCCCCCTGACACCCCCCCCCCTACTTACAGCCCCCTGACACCCCCTACTTACAGCCCCCTGAAGCCCCCCACTTACAGCCCCCTGACACCCCTTACCACAGCCCCTGATACCCCCCCACTACACCCTAGAAGTATTTCTTCACTTTAAGTACATTTTCGTTTTACATACATGCTCTGGTCCCATTGTGTACTTAAAAGTGGGATATACCTGTATAATGTTAGCTTTTGGGCTTAATATCGCTATAAACAGCTTTTTACTCCAAACAGGCGCACAATTAAATCAAACCTTGCACCCAAATGAGATAAACATTAGAGTCACATAGTAGTTCTCTTGGTGGCCACTGAGTTTAAATGCAACAGTTTTACTTTTGTGAACTGTTTTGTTGAAGACGAGCTCCAAACAGTTGTTTTGCAGAGCGTGGGGAGTGTTTGGAAACATGTCAGATTTGATCTGGTAGAAAATCATCTGATCCATGCAGCACCATACACCCAATGTTGGGGTGCTCGGCCTATAGTGACATCGTGTCACTTATAAGAAAAAGTCTCCATACCCCACAAAAAAAAAAACAACAAAAAAAACCATTTGGCATCCACTGATGTCTCAGGCCACAAGGGACCCCTTGTTCAAGGTGATGGCAAGGTGACAGTTGACTGTGTCTCCTTTGGAGTGATTCCCCTCATTTCCTGTCTGGTGACACCCTGAGACACAGAGCTGTCCCGTTAAACTGCATTTTTTTTTCTCCATGAGAGTGCCGCAGACTTAAAGCAATAGCAGGGGTACTGCGTCTCTTTATGCAGTAACTTCAGAACAAAATCAGGTAAGGGTCTGACATCTTGTTTGTAGTTGTCCTAAAGGGAATTGTGTTTTTCTACACAATATCTGGGTTTTTCAATTAATAGAGCTCAGACTGTCATTGTTGATTCCAGTTGCTGGACTGCACTGCACTGCATTCCAATGTGTATTACTTCAGCAAAATGGCTGCCACCACTGTGCTTCACAGGCATTTAATTTTTTTTTTTTTAAAGAGGACCTGTTACAACAGGGCTTATGCAGGAGGCTTATCGCTTAGTCCTAAATTATTAGAACTCTGCATGCTTACTAATAACAGATTTATATTTGCTTACTTTACTTCATAGTCTGACTCTTCAGCTTGAGAGCCGGGGGTGAGAGGTCAGGTTAAGTGACAGTCTCTAGGATTCAACTCCTCTCCTTGGGCTTTTTGAGTAGCAGATTTTACAGTGTGTTGTGCTGGTCCCAAAAAAATCTCTGTGGCTTCCCTGTCAATGACTTGAGCTTTTAGTGTCGGCATCTGGGTGTGCATATTAGGATGAAATTGTCCTTATTTATATCCCCCTTATCTACGAGGCTCTGGTATGTGTCACTGCTTTGCACACCTAGGAGCTGGGAAGTGGTATGTAAGCTCAGGCTGTAATACCTTAGGTCAGTGGTCTCCAAACTGCGGCTCTTTGCTTGCCATTATTTGGTCCTTGAGGCACAATTCCTGCCACTGACACCAACAATGGGGCACTATTCCTTCCACCAACACCAACTATGGGGCATAATTCCTGCCACTGGGCACTATTCCTTCCACTGACACCAACAAGGAGGCATAATTCCTGCCACTGACACCAACAATGGGGCACTATTCCTTCCACCAACCCCAACTATAGGGCATAATTCCTGACACTGGGCACTATTCCTGCCACTGACACTAACAATGGTGTATAATTCCTGCCACTGACAACAAAAATGGGGCACAATTCCTCGCACTGACATCAACAATGGGGCGCTATACCTTAAAGTGACACCAACTAGGAGGCATAATTTCTTCCACTGACAACAAAAATGGGGAACTATCCCTCTCTACTGACGTCCACTATTTCATCCCCTAATACCAAAGACTGGGCACATTCTGGCCCCCCTAAAGTCTGAAGGACAGTAAACTGGCCCTTTCCTTAAAAAGTTTGGAGACCCCTGCCTTTGGTAATTCTTTCTCAACCTTGAAATCATTTTCGGGGAATGGGAACTTCTGTTAATATCAATACATCAGGAGTAAGTGGAAAAAAACAGATAGCTAAAACATTATTGATGTCATGCCACTGGCTCCGCCAAGTCCCAATGGCCGTAGAGCTATGCAGGCACCATCAAATTGAAGGTCAGTCGGCCAAAGCACAAGGAACACCTAGCAAATTCTGGAGGAACCCAAGGGTTCCATGGAATGACTGGTTAAAAATGTCTGCCTTAGGGATTCTTGCGCTGATAAGTCATCCTAAAACTAAAGCTGAAAAGGGGCAAATGTAAATTTCTTAAAATTAAGCCTGCACAATTATCAGGTCAGACTTTATATTCAGATTATTGTTTAAGTCGTGACTGATTCTCTTTAAGGGAAAGCAGACTGCCTTATACAGTACTTAAGAATGTTCGCTAGGAATGTATAGACCTGTATGCACTTGTTGCTTGTATGAATGTATTTTATGCTGGCATGGCGGTGGCTTACCCATTTTGCCATTGTCTCACTTAGATCAGCTGTTCCATGCAGAACACTCAAAGGTAACCTGACATGGGAATATATATATATATATATATATATATATATATATATTATGTGTGTGTGTGTGTGTGTGTGTGTGTGTGTGTGTATGTGTATATGTATGTATATATATATATATATATATATATATATATATATATATATATATATATATATATATATACACACACACACACCCTTGAAAAAGTATTCATACCCCTTGAAATTTTCCACACTTTGTCATGTTACATCCAAAACCGTAAATGTCTTTTATTGGAATTTTATGTGATAGACCAACACAAAGTGGCACATAATTGTGAAGTGGAAGGAAAATTATAAATGGTTTTCAATTTTTTTTTTTTAAATATGTGAAAAGTGTGGGGTGCATTTGTATTCAGCCCCCCGGAGTCAATACTTTGTAGAACCGCCTTTCACTGCAATTACAGCTGCAAGTCTTTTTGGGGATGTCTCTACCAGCTTTGCACATCTAGAGACTGAGTGACATTTGTGCCCATTCTTCTTTGCAAAATATCTCAAGCTCTGTCAGATTGGATGGAGAGCGTCTGTGAACAGCAATTTTCATGTCTTGCCACAGATTCTCAATTGGATTTAGGTCTGGACTTTGACTGGGCCATTGTAACACATGAATATGCTTTGATGTAAACCATTCCATTGTAGCTCTGGCTGTATGTTTAGGGTCGTTATCCTGCTGGAAGGTGAACCCAGTGTTAATTTTGGCAGCACATTTCGATTTAGTTTTAGTCTTGGGACTAAAATGGCATTTTAGTTTTAGTCCCATTTTAGTCTTCTGCAATTGTTTTAGTCAACTAAAATCTCTCCAGTACATTTTAGTCGACTAAAACTAATTTTAGTCATCTAAAATATAATGGGTGTAGTTATATTGTAATGCATTATTTAAGCATTTCTCTACAATTTCCAAACTCATTCTATACTGCAGGAGTGGAACATTGAAGATGTTATTTATGGTATTGAGGTATGAACATGCACTACAGACCAATGTTAATTTTGACGTCAAATTTCAATTTAGTTTTAGTCTAATGCCGCGTACACACAATCGTTTTTATGTCCTTGAAAAAAACTGTTTTTCTTGACATGATTCTTCTCAAGCCTGCCTTGCCTACACGCGATCGTGGAAAAAAATGCTTGAGTAAAGCGCGGTGACGTACGACGGCACTGTAAAGGGGAAGTTCCATTCGGATGGCGCCACCCTTTGGGCTGCTTTTGCTGATCCTCGTGTTAGTAAAGTTTGTTGAGACGATTCACGCTTTTCAGCCTCGTGCTTTTCAGTCCGTTACAGCGTGACGAATGTGATATCTCCATTACGAACGCTAGTTTTACCAGAACGAGCACATTTTTTTTCACGTCGTTAAAGCCCACACATGGGCGTTTTTCATGATGAGAAAAACGACTAGAAAAAATAGAGCATATTCCAATTTTTTCAAGGCCATTTTTCACGTCGTGAAAAATGCTCTGGTGCCCACACACAATAATTTTTAATGACCATTTTAAAAAAATTGCATTTTTCTTGTCATTAAAAACGGTTGTGTGTACGCGGCATAAGTCTTTTGACTAAAATGCCATTTTAGTTTTAGTCGTATTTTAGTCATCTCAATTGTTTTAGTCGTATTTTAGTAGACTAAAATGGTATTAAGTTAGTCGACTAAAATGTTTTAGTCGACAAAATTAACACTGGGTGAACCTCCATCCCAGTCTCAAGTCTTTTGCAGACTCTAACAGATTTTCTTCTAAGATTGCCCTGTATTTGGCTCCATCCATTTTACAACCAACTCTGACCAGCTTTCCTGTCCCTGCTGAAGAAAAGCTTCCCCACAACATGATGCTGCCACCACCATGATTTACGGTGGGGATGGTGTGTTCAGGGTGATGTGCAGTGTTAGTTTTGCTTTTAGGCCAAAAAGTTCAATTTTGATCTCCTCTGACCAGAGCACCTTCTTCCACATGTTTGCTGTGTCCCCCACATGGTCTCTCACAAACTGCAAACGGGACTTCTTACGGCTTTCTTCTCGCCACTCCTCCATAAAGGTCAGATGTGTGGAGAAGCACGACTAATAGTTGTCCTGTGGACAGATTCTCCCACCTGAGCTGTGGATCTCTGCAGCTCCTCCAGAGTTACCATGGGCCTATTGGCTGCTTCTCTGATAAATGCTCTCCTTGCCCGGCCTGTCAGTTTAGGTGGACGGCCATGTCTTGGTAGGTTTGCAGTTGTGCCATACTCTTTCCATTTTCGGATGATGGATTGAACAGTTCTCTGTGAGATGTTCAAAGCTTGGGATATTTTTTATAACCTAACCTGCTTTAAACTTCTTCATACTTTTATTCCTGACCTGTCTGGTGTGTTCCTTGGCCTTCGTGATGTTTGTTCAATATGGTTCTCTAACAAACCTCTGAGGGCTTTACATAACAGCTGTACTTATAGTGACTCTATTTACTAATTAGGTGACCTCTGAAGGCACTTGGTTCCACTAGATTTTAGTTAGGGGTATCGGAGTAAAGGGGGTTGAATACAAATGCACACCACAATTTTCATATATTTATTTGTAAAAAAAATTGAAAACCATTTATCATTTTCCTTCCACGTCCCAATTATGTGCCACTTTGTGTTGGTCTATCAAATCCCAATAAAATACATTTACGTTTTTGGTTGTAACCTGAAAAAAATTGGAAAATTTCAAGGGGTATGAATACTTTTTGAAGGGTGTGTGTGTGTGTGTGTGTGTGTGGTTTTTATATTTATGATTCTTCTGGAAAAGCCAATTGACTGGCTGTTATGCTGATCGCTAAGTTTTTGCATAATTGTTCTGGGTCATTGACTGAACATGTTACAAGAAGATTTCACAAATCCATGGGAATGACCGACCAGCTGTAAATTTATCTGCAATTCATCCCCAAAAATCTCATTACATCCAATAACCAGAAAAATAAAGTTCCACTTATTTAGTACAACATGCAATTGACGTTGTATAAAACGTAATTTTTATTTTGCCAGAGATTTTTTTTTTTTTAAATCCAGTTTAAATATAAATTGGAAAATGCATAACCTAAAAAATCAATTCTTTAGATAACATCAAATGTTTCAACCTAGTATGTAAGCGCTTAACCGCAGACACTACCTTTTACATTAGTGAAAAAAAGAGTAAAAACATGCATGAATCCAATATGCTGCTATAATAGCATCAGCTATTGTGATAGAGAGGTAATGGTTACCGTTTCGTCACTGTATTGGACGGGATACCTCCAGAGCAGTAGAAAAGCATGGACAAATAATGAGAGAGGATGGGACCAAGTGAAGCCCCCTGAAAAGCCCTTATGGAGAATCAACCACGGTGTACCATAATAAATTGTAAACTTTATTGTATCAAAACATGTGTTAAAATTCCACTAAATGTAACATAATGCATGTGAGTAATATTACCCTATCAAACCCTTCAATAAAAAAACATGCATACAAAATAGGGCTGGGCGATTTCCCCCCCCCCCCCCCCCCCCCAAAAAAAAAAATCTGCGATTTTTTTTTTTTTTTCTTTATAAAAAACTCGATATTCGATTTTTTTTTTTTTTTTATTATATTAATTGAAGTGCATCAACAAACAAAATTGCAAAGGCAAACCCTTTCTCTAACTGCAAAGTCAGTGTGCAACAAAGATTGTAAAACATCCAAATTATTAATACTGTATTTGGATTTAGCTAATAAAACAACAAAAAATCTTGAGGTTACTCTTAGTTGAATTGAACTGTGCCCGTGTCTCACTGTGCCCGTGTCTCACTGTGCCCGTGCTTCAATCACTGTGCCCGTACCTGATGCAGATTTTCATGGGATACGGATTTTACTGCTACACCGGCGGCCATTCCAGTATTCAAAAGCCGCTCCTCCTCCTGGTCTGTGATAGGCGGACCACTCAATTTCCCAGCATTCAGTGTTCCGCCTATCATGGACATCAGCTCATCCTCATAACACAGACGAGGATGAGAGGATGTCCGTGATAGGCTGAACACTGCCTGCTGTGAAATTGAGTGTTCCGCCTATCACAGACGAGGACTTGGGAGGCGCGGCTTTTGAACACTGCAATGGCCGCCGTCTGTCTGCATGACACGCTGATCAGGTAGGCAGATGGCGGCTTGCGGTTAGTTAGTGTTACATTACATCTACTCGCGGCGGCCGTGGCGAGTAGATGTAATTGGGGTAACACCGCCAAGAGCCATTCCGGATACGCCCCCTGCAGTCCTGCTACGGAAACTTTGAAGGAAAAAAAAAAACAAAACAACAACAAAAAAATAAAATAAAAAAAATCTAAAAAAATCGATTTTCTTCAAATCTAAATCGATTTGAACTCAAAACTCGATTCAAGATTAAAATCGTTTTTTTTCCCAGCTCTAATACAAAACAGTGAAAATGACAAAGTTGTCACACTAAGGCGCCAGACCTAGGGGCCCCACACATACACTTCTACATATACGTCCAGCTAAAGAAAATCGAGTGGTGCTGCTGTGTATCAATTATATTGATATTGCATGGAAATTGGATACTTAGACTTGGACTCAGTCTCAAGAGAAGTATTGGCTAAGTGTCAGTTAAGGACTATTAGCATAGTGGTAGGTCCATAAGTAAGCTCCATAATAGTGTATTAATTGATAACTATACCATTTCCAAAGCACAACCGATGCAGATATTCAGACAGAATTGCTGTAAAAGTCTATGGAAACAATTGTGGGGTGTGGATATTTGGTTAACCTTGTTTAACCACTTAAGCCCCGGACCATTTCGCTGGTCAAATACCAGGCCACTTTTTGCGATTCGGCACTGCGTCGCTTTAACTGACAATTGCGCGGTCGTGCGACGTCAAACAAAATTGACGTCCTTTTTTCCCCACAAGTAGAGCTTTCTTTTGGTGGTATTTGATCTGCGGTTTTTATTTTTTGCGCTATAAACAAAAATAGAGCGACAATTTTGTCACGTACATCCTTATTGTTAGCAATACATATGGGTATCCACAAAGTTAAAAAATAAATTGACACTGCAACGCAGATCCCTTCATGCAGTCCATCCATTATGTCAATACTTGCATATTGTTATTGGCATTACAGAGGGAGGAATAATCCAAAACCTCGAGAGGAATCGCTGGAAAAAAAATTGTAGTGAGTCTATGGCTTATACCAGTTATAGCCCTAGCCTTAAAACCTCTTCCACCGTTTATTTTTTCAGTTCATGCTCTTGTTATAGGTTTTCGTTTTTGGACCCCAGCACACACACACACACACACACTGTGTCTCGGTTCAGTACACAGTTTTCCCGATGTGTCTAGGATAGCAATCTTTCCAGCGATTCCTTTCGAGGTTTTGGATTATTCCTCCCTCTGTAATGCCATTAACAATATGCAAGTATTGACATAATGGATGGACTGCATGAAGGGATCTGCGTTGCGGTGTCAATTTCTCTTTTAACTTTGTGGATACCCATATGTATTGCTAACAATAAGGATGTAAGTGATAAGTACCCTGATGGGCTATATATATATCTCTGCTATTCATAATAGAACAGCACCCACTGTAATCATTTACCGATAATCCCACAATTTTCTCCCTTAGCACTTTGGGATAAGGGGAACGCATGGTTCCCAGAAGGCATATGGTGGGTTGACACCCAGCTTCCTCTTTTATCCGCCACCTAAACACAGTACTGCCACAATTTCCGGTGGAGCGTGACATCACATCCAGAAAGTGTGTCACCAGGAGTGCTTTGGCAATGTCCCTTCTGGAGAGCACCTCATCCCAACGGTCACACAACCTCTGGTGTATCATTGCAGGTATGCATGTGATAGGCATTCCCAAGCAGTAAAATTTGCAACATGCTCCACCTAATGACCCCAGTTCAGATTGTATTTCTGGTTGTTGGATGTTACAAGATGGTCATCATGACCAGGTATTGGCTTCTACAACAGAGGCTGCTGATACAGCTCTTTTTGTTTTTAATTGATTGCCTTATTTTTAAGTTTTATTAGCTTTTGGCTCCTTGCTTGTCTTTGCCAGACCTGCATGTGCTCCTGTACCATGCCAAACACCTGTCATCTGCACTCATGCCGTGTATTGCGATTGCTTGCAAGCAGTACTTGCCAAGGATCTTATCGACCAAGGTCACCTTATAGGCTGTTCTATCTCACTTGAACTACCTGTGTTCCTTTTGAACTCTACAAGTCAATTTTTCAATTAAACAAGTTTCTGAAATCAGTCTTACCACACACAAGCTAAAAGTTGACATAAGGCTTGCAGTGGGAGTTCCTACTTTGTAAGTTGTCGGGTGAAAGGAAGGGGTATGTTTAGGGAGGGCTTACAACAGTCAGAGATTAGGCAGACCTTCACTCTGGTGGTGATCGTTTGGTTGTCCAAAGAGCAGGTTCAAGGAGGGACAAGTAGCAAGCAGGGTATAGTATTGTGCTGTTGCTGCCCAGTGGCATGCAGCCATAGGACTGGTGGGTCCTAGAAGTATGCAAATTATAAATATAATTTGGCATGTAAAGCAATTTCCGTAAGCCTTTCTTTGGATTTTTAGCTAGGGACAACCCTTAAGGACTTTGCCTGCTCCAACTTCCCTGTAAGGTGATGGGAGCAGAGCTGTTTGGCACAGACTTTAAAGAGGATCTTCACCTTAGAATTAAAAAAATATTTAGTCAGCAGCTATACATACTGTAGCTGCTAACTTTTAATAAAAGGACACCTACCTGTCCAAGGATCCAGCCCTGACCTTATCCAGGGCCGGTTCTTCATTGGTCTTGGGGTCAGCAGCATCAGCATGTTTGGTGTGGATAGCCGGATTCTCGCTGCGCATGTGCAAGCTGTGAATGGTCCCACAGCCTTCTGGGACCTGAGAAATGTTTCAGAAGGCAGGGGAAGAGGGAGCAAAGTTGGAGCAGGTATGTGCCAAAGGGGAAGGAGGCAGAAAAGCTGAACTTCCCCTTTTGGGTGAAGTTCCTCTTTTAAATTAAAGTGATTTTAAAGGCACACTTTTTTTTTTTTTTTTTTAAATAACAAACCTGTTAAACCTACCTGCTCCGTGTAATGGTTTTATACAGAGAAGCACCGATTTTCCTCTTCTCGCATCCCCTGCTGGTGCTCTGGGCTCCTCCCCCCCCCCCCCCCCCACAAAGTTCCCCCAGAGCAAGCAACATGCTATGGGTGCACTTGTATGTGCTTGCTCCTGAGCTGGCTCTGTGTGCCTATAAGACACTCGGCTCGGCCCCGCCCCAAAAACCTTCTGCCTTTAAAACCACTTTAAGGTAAACCTGTGTGTGACAGGCCCAACCAGGACAGGGGCTTCTGTAGAGGACTGGGAGCAAGCTTCCTACCCCCTGATTATGGCCCATGGAGAGATCAGATCATTCTCGAATGATGGACCACCACTTAATGGTCGCTGCGAGCGAAGCTTGGATTAATTCTCTGAATAAGGACAATAAAGCTTCCCTTCTGGAGTTGATGTAAATATGTAATATTAATCTTGTACAGGCCAATAGTCAGAGGAAATATGGTGGCCCTCCTGCAGACTGGGTTGGAGAGGCTCCTTCACTTGGGACAGAAATATTTATCGACCATAATCCTAAGAAGATCTATGAAGATTAATTATTTGCCCTGTATCAGACTGTTGGGACATTGCATGTCTTCTGATGATGTGTTTAGTGGACTGAATACACAAGGTTGTGTCTATTCCATTGTTGGGGTCACCTATTGTTTCTGTCTGCTAGTATTGTCCCCCCCACCTAGGCTGGTTTAGGTGACCAGTTAATTAGCTCATGTTAATTATATCACTGTTGGCTATTAGTTGCTAGTTTGTTGGTTGTTCCTTAGTTACCTTAATTATATTCCTGTATACAGTTTCCTTTGCATACAAGAATGTGATCAGGCTCACCTGATCTGGTGTACTATAAAGTCTGTGTGTGTTTTCAATAAACTGTCCAGGTCTCATACAAGCTATTGTCGGCTAGTCTTGTATGGTCAGCTATAATATCTGGTTCCTATGTCCAGACTGGAGGAAGCTGTATACTAACGGAAGAAGTCAAGTGGGGTGCTGGATGGTTCCGGCACACTGTGCCTTTCTCTTTCAGGGCAATGCAACAGGTTTGCCTAAAAACTCAGCTTCCTAAGACTATGATATCACAGATGTAAACATTCATGTTGTAAGGTCAATCTGATCTTTCATTTCACAAATTTACCTGTACTAGAAAAAAATGATCTCTGTAATAGGATTTGTTGCTATAAAGGAAGAATTGTATCTCTGTATGCACAGGAGAGCTGATGATAGGAGATGGCCTACTCAAGCCAGGGACTTTTTATCAGATAATCACTTTTAGCTGTGCGTGATTTATACATATTTTCATCAGTCATCCGTTTTCTCAGATTCAGGCACAATCACAAAAGTAGCGTATCCAGCGTGACAAAATCTTGATGTGGATAGTTTCAGTGTTGCTTTTTCAGGAAATCCTGTAGCCCCTCTGTTCTGCTTTTAGAAGGAGATTACATTAGGAAGACATTACAAGTCTTTAGATTAGATCACATGAAGTCTTTGAAGTTTACACAGGCAGCTATGACTAGAGCTGTGTGTGGTTTGTGTGTAGGGTACATAATAATGTTAGCGATATGAATACGGGAGGGGAGGTGTTAATATAGTGTGGGTAATCACACAGTTATATATAGGGGGCAGGCTACAGTGATCATGTAAGCCACGTAGTCTGTTAAGATGGCCATATGCGACTCAAATATTAGATTCCTGTTGAATGGGCCCAAAGTTGAGTCATGGGTGGCCCTTTAGGCACCACCCAACTTGATAAAAGTTGATTATTCAGTCAACTTTTCTTGAATGAACCAGTTGGCAAATTGTTGGCCTAATAGTGAATGCATCCATCAGATCCCTACTTTTAGGGTAGTCTGACAGCTGTTTTTGCAGGCTGTCAGAACAGCTGGCTATTTGATTTCTCTCGTTTAGCCCACAAGCTTGAATGAGAGAAATCTTTTGTGTATTTCTAGCCTTAAAGTGATTGTAAGGCTTTTTTTTTTTTAAATGACAAACCTGTCATACTTACCTCCACTGTGCAGTTCGTTTTGCACAGAGTCGCCCCGATCCTCGACTTTTGGGGTCCCTCTGCGACTCTCGTGAAAAAGAAGAAAAAAAAAAAAAGGAAAAGCGCGTCTCCTAGGGGGGTTATACAATGCGGGAAGGAGCCACGAGAGCCACGAGGCTTAATGCATAGGATGCATTAAGGTGGAAAAACACTAGGGCTTACAAACCCTTTAAAGTGTTACTAAACCCAAAACCGTAAAACCAGTCTGTATATGCAGTAAAGCATGCTTGTTATACTCACTGTGGAACCTAAGGGTTTAATCCTCTGCATTGTGTAAAATGCTGTTTGATCCTGTCTTCTCTGATCCTCCCCTTCTTCCACTGTCCCCAATCCATCTCCTGATAGAACAGAAGCTAGAGGTCAAGCTGCACGTGCACAGTTTGGTGTGTATTGCTAGAGGTTGTTTTTTTTTTCTGGGCCAATCAGCACTGTCCAGACAGAGGGTCAGGGGTCCTGCAGCTTTATAGGACAGTCAGAGGAGAATGAAAACTCCTCCTACAAGCTTTAACCAGTGCTCGGCTGGACGCTGTTAGAAGTCACAAGACTGCTATATACTGCTGATGAGAAAGGGTATTTAGCCGTTTATATTTACTAAAATAATAGCATTTCCATGTTCTGTGTATTGTGGGAGACCAGATATAGTGAATGCAGAGCCCTGGGTATAGTAACACTTTAATGCTTCCTATGGGTTCACTCCATTAAGTAAGTAAGCCATAGACATTAGATTCAGACCTGAATACATAGGATGATCATCTGGGATTTTTTTTTCTTTTATACTTACTAACTTTATGAGGACATCCTAAGATAACGGGTGCCAACCTCAGTGAAAACAATAGTAATTGACCAACAAAAACTACATTTGAATGCCTGGTACACACACAGGCAGTTTTGCTTTCATTCAACCAAGCAGGCTGAATGAAAAAACAAAAAAAAAACGAGGAGATCGCTGTACTAACTATGCAATGCAACACACCGGTCATCGGATGCTGATGGGCTGCTGGTTTTCCAGTATGTCCATTCAACAGACGCTGAACAGGCTGTTGTACACACTGGCCCAACGTCAGTCGGTTCCTGTTGACCCGACCAATGTTCAGCCAGTGTGTGCCAGTCTTTACTGTCCAAATAACCCAACAACTGGGGACTTGCTCTTCTATCCATCAACAATTGTCACAGGCCTAGCACCTATCTTATCTCAATTATACAGTACAGGAAACAGGCTGAATATTCAAAGACCCTAGGTTATAGGCTGCTACCATCAGGTGATTGGACACTGGCAGAGCTTTTGGACACCCCACTCCACGAGACCTCACTTTTTTCCTAGTGTCCTTAGGTGATGGACCTCTTTTCCCTTATGTAGAAGTTTCAAGTCTTGACTAGTTTTTTATTTACTTCAAATTCTTTAGTCAAACTCACTTCAGCGGTCAGTGGGAGTAGAAAATGCCCCAGTGTCCGTGGGAAATAATCAATGTCCCATCATTGGTGTCAGAATAGTGCCTCTTCGCTGGTGTCAGTGGGAAGAGTAGTACCCCATCATCGGCATCACTGGGAGGAAGAGTGCCCCGTATCAGTGGGAGAAATAGTGTCCCAAGGACTGGATGGAGAACAAGCAAAGGGCCGTCGTTTGGAGACCACTGTACTATAACATTTGAAGCAGTGCATCCAGTTTGGTGTAACCCCAGTAGTACCTTGGGAAGTGTACCTGGACCGTGGTGTCCATGGAAAGTAATCGATCCCCCCATCATTGGCGTCAGTGGGAGGAAGAGTCCCCCCATCATTGGCGTCAGTGGGAGGAAGAGTCCCCCCATCATTGGCGTCAGTGGGAGGAAGAGTCCCCCCATCATTGGCGTCAGTGGGAGGAAGAGTCCCCCCATCATTGGCGTCAGTGGGAGGAAGAGTCCCCCCATCATTGGCGTCAGTGGGAGGAAGAGTCCCCCCATCATTGGCGTCAGTGGGAGGAAGAGTCCCCCCATCATTGGCGTCAGTGGGAGGAAGAGTCCCCCCATCATTGGCGTCAGTGGGAGGAAGAGTCCCCCGTATCAGTGGGAGAAATGGTGTCCCAAGGGCTGGATGGGGGCAAACAAAGGGCCACAGTTTGGAGACCACAGTACTATAACAATTAAAGCAGTGCATCCAGTTTGGTGCAACCGCAGTAGTACCTTGGGAACTGTACCTGGACTCCATGCTGTTTGTCGTGATTTGTCTCCTCCCAAAAACAGCCAATGGTCAGCCAAGAAATGTGGTTTTAAAACTTGCTGTAGCTAACAGGGACAGTTTCAGGCATTGATTAGGCACAACTGTCAGGAGATGGCTCATAAGTAAGGGAGTTGCCGAGAGCAGTAGGGAGAGACAAAGGCCAGTAGTGAGAACTGGATTCATAATACTCTTCTTTTCCAAGACCAAGCTTTTTAAGATTCTTGTTCTGTATGTATTTTTCTTGCTATTTAACATCATAAAAAGGGATGTTATACTTCAATGATTAACTTTTCAGAAAATCGAAAATTAAACTATGATACACTACAGTAGGCTTATTGCTTTTAATACTGGTGACTGTACTAGAAAAAAAAAAAACATATTGGCAGCTTAAGAACATTTGAAGGGGGGCTATTTTTTAGGAGTTTATTGTTGGTGGTATTTCCTCATGTGCTGCCCTCTTTTTGTGGACCTGTCTGAAACCCGATGTTGTGAAGTTATGGACTCAAAAATTTCCCTCTTAGTGGTATTTGTCAACTGTGCATGGGAATCCTTATCTCAGCAGCTGCTGATCTCCTCCTACAATTCCCAGCATGCCTTCTGCACCGACAGCTGGAACTCGTAGTTCCTTCTAGTAGTTTTCGTACTAAGTTCCTGTAATATAATGTGTATAATTATATTTCTGGAAGTCTTGTCTGTTACAACTTTCCTGCACTGTCTGGGGTCTTCTGGGTTACACCTGTTTGTGTGAATGAGGCCAGTGTACTTACCTGGTTTCTTTATTTTATCATAGTTCTCTGCCAGAGGAGAAGACTAAAGCTCCGTCTTCGTTCGTCTCCAGTTCCATACAGAGCGACAAGCAGGACTCTGAACACTCAGATGTCGATGGGGAGCAAAAGAGGAGCCGGGCACGAGAGCGCAGGAGAGAGGGACGCTCCAAAACCTTCGACTGGGCTGAATTCCGCCCCATTCAACAAGCACTGGCTCAGGAGAGGGCGCAGGCAGCCGAGGCCTTGAAGTCCATATCTTGTTATGACACCACGGACTCAAAGAACGACCTAGGGGAGCTTGAACGAGAGCGGGCTCGGAGAAGGGAAGAACGCAGGAAAAGGTTTGAAAGCTCAGATTCCATTGAGGAACCCTCTGGTGAAGAGTGTTTTCACATGGAGGTGGACAAGAGTCCAACATCTTCAGATGCCATTGATGGCCGGCCAAATGTTCAAGTGGAAATCGAGCAGCGTTGGCAGCAGGTGGAAACAACCCCACTGCGAGAAGAGAGGCAGATACCCATCGCTCCCCTGCCACCAAGCCCTTCCAAAAAATACCCGCCTGAAGAGATCTCTGTCCTTTTGGAAAAACAGGTACCCGTCACTGAGGTTAGGGTGTTAAATGGCTGAAAAGATATATCACAATAATCTCCTTCTCATAATCCCTTTTTGTAATGCTGAGTTAAAGATTTGTATAGGCATAACCCAAATTTACCCCAAACCTCCTCCTCCCATGAATGCTGCAGAATTTTTCTTTTACCTTGTTCCTATAGTACTAAAAAAAGGAACTATTTTTTATGCCCTATGACCTCATCACAAGGCTTGTAATGTTGCCTGTTGGGACCGTTCCTATTGACATTGGCACACCCCCAAAACTAGATCTCCCAAGAGTGGTTTCCCTAAAAACAATACATGGGCAGGCTCATGGATATAAAGACAAGCAGCATTGATTTGCTGGGAAATAAAGTTAGGGATCGAATAGAGTTCTGTAATCGAGCGAAGGATTGAATCAAGGACTGAAACCTATACCTGGGAACTACAGTCCAATAAGTCTAACGTTGATAGTATATAAACTATTGTAGGGGATGATAAGGGACAAAATCAAAGTATTTGCTGATGAAAACCGTATCATTAGTAGTAATCAGCATGGGTTTATGAAAGGTAGTTCTTGCCAAACCAATCTATTAACATACTATGAGGAAGTTAGCTGCCATCTAGATGAGGGAAGACCGGGTGTAGTGTATCTGGATTTTGCAAAAGTATTTGATACAGTCCCCCACAGATGCTTGATTCACAAACTGAGGTCTGTAGGCATGGACCATAGGGTTTGTACATGGATAGAAAACTGGTTACAGGGCGTGTCCAAAGCGTGCTGATAAAAAATAGCGAATTCTCGGATAGGTCTGGAGTGGTAAGCAAAATACCCCAAGGCTCTGTCCTGGGACCAATTCTGTGGAGTTTTTTTTATAAATGATATAGAGGTTAGTATAAATAGCTCAATCTCAATGTTTTCTGACGATACAAAGCTAAGTAGGGAAATAACTTCACATCAGAATATAGAAATTTTATAGTGGGACCTGAATAAAATAATGGAGCGGGCAACTACATGGCAAATGAGGTTTAATGTTGAAAAATGTAAAGTAATGCACTTGGGGCTAAAAATGCTAATGCAAGTTACTCACTAGGGGGAAAACCTAGTAGATCACAGGCTCAGTAATGGCATGCAATGTCAAGCTGCAACAAGCAAAGTTAGACTATTGGCATCCATAAAACAGGGATTAAACGATAATCCTGCCACTTTATTAAACTCTGGTTTGGCCACATCTCGAGTATTCCATCCAATTCTGGTCACCAATCCTCAGGAGAGAGTTGTGGGAACTGGAGAGAGTCCAGAGAAGGGCAACAAAGTTAATAAAAGGACTGGAGGACCTCAGTTACGAGGAACGACTACGAGCACGAAACGTATTCTCTCTGAAGAATAAAACGCTTGAGAGGAAATTTGATAGCAATATACAAATATCTCAATAGCGATTCTGGCATAGGGAATAAACTGTTCATTCTCAGGGAGTGTAAGAGGATACGGGCCACTTGAAAAACTGGAGGAGAAGCGGTGTAACCTTAAACTGCGTAGGGGGTTTTTCACTGTTAGGGCGATAAGGATGTGGAATTCACTTCCACTATTTGTGGTGTCAGCAGGAAGTATTGATAGTTTTTAAACTATTGGACGTGTATCTTAGCGAGCACAGTATACAGGGATATGTGAAATGATTATGAACACGCACACCTACACAGGTTGAACTGGGTTGACTGGTGTCTTTATTCAACCTTACCAACAACGTAACTATGTAAGAATTTAGGGAGGGCTGACATCACTGTGTTGAGTTTTAGTGCAACACAGGAAGTTTGGAAGTCACTGGATTTCTGGCAGAGTAACAGATATTGTACTTACAGCATTTTTAAAAGAATTAAAATGGAGAAATGTGCGTTGTACTGCATTTTTTTTTTCTTTCAATAATGCTCAGACATGCAGTTTAAAGCCCATCTATGGTCAAAATGTAAAATCGTATATATATTTATTTCCATGTTGTATTTAAATTATTTCCAGCCTACTCCTATTTATCCGAACGATCTCGAAGTTTGTAGACTTTGTGGAGATCCGCAAAAATTTACTTCCTTGAATTCTTTCTGTGACACATAATCGCTATGCCATGTAAATAGGCACTGTTTATATTAGATTGGCAAAAATAACTATTGTTTGTATTGTTACAATTCTGATTTTCTAAAATGAAAGTTTATGTTGTGACCATAGATCTCCTTTAACAGAAATGGGATGTTTGTATACTTTTTTTATATAGATCTCCCAACTCTGAAAGGGTTATACAAGGCCCACGCACATTATGGCTAAAACATGAGTATAAAATAAGTGCATAAAAATTGTTTCTGTTCATGAATACCTAATAACTGTTACTTTTTGTTTTGCCTTTTCAGCTGGAGCAGAGTCGTAAGGAAGTGTCCGATCTCCTGGCGGAAAACCTCCTCTTGCAGCATAGGCTAAAGGAGGCTTTGAACCAACACCATACCGCCCCTGACGGATACATTTTACAGGTACCAGTAACGTCTCTGTCCATACCCATAATCCTGCTCATTGTTGGAGTGACATCACTCTTAGCAGTGAGCATGTCCAACATAGTGTAAAAATAGTCTAGCTTAGCACATAAATATAGTAATTTGCATGCTACATACATATCTATACAGCGGCATTCAGTTTGCATATTTTCCAATTTGCACACCAAAAAAAATTGTTTTTTGATAGGATAGAAAATAATGGTTAATCATGGCGATGGTCCACACCATGGTGTTACTGGGCAACAGTAGCTATAGCAAGTGTATGATCATTGCCAAAAATATTAATACCCCTTTTTTTCAAAGAATCACAATTTAACGTTCCATAAGTTGAAACTGGCACAAATAAATGGCATCCACCATTCTTTATTCCATAGTCCATGCCTCTGCGTTGCATAATTATTGGTGCTTCTAACCTTATATTTCATAGCACACCTTTATAAGGCAAGTGCTTTCTGTAGCTCTGAACAAGATTTCTACACTGCTCAACTGCAAATTTGTCCCACTTTGAGCATACTGCTCCAGCTGTCTTAGATTTGATGGGTTTCTGATATACAAGTAGCGTCACGTCACAACTGAGTATAAAAGAAAAGAGAGGTCCCTCTAAGTGTAGCAAAATAGTTATATTTAATGAAGGTACAACATTTAGCAACTCACATGGTTGATGGTTAAAAAAGGCACATCTAAGTATGCAGGCATCCGGGGTAAAGCTGTGCACATAGACCATCCCCTGCACAGCTGGCTCTCACGGCTGTCAGTCTGCAATCGTGACCGAGAAGACTACCCTGCAGTAGTGAGGCTACTCTGAAAGTGAGGCTTGAACAGCTCGTGGAGCGCAGTATAGAAGGAATCATGTCGATGATGGTGAGGAGGATGATCTATGTGGACAGCTTTACCCCGGGTGCCTGCATACTTAGATGTACCTGTTTTAATCATCAACCATGTGGGTTGCTAAATGTTGTACCTTCATTAAATGTAACCATATTGCTACACTTGGAGGCGCCTCTCTTTTCTTTTATACTCAGTTGTGACGTGACGCTACTTGTATATCAGCTTGTCTTGCAAAATGCTCTTAAACCAATGTTTTACTGTATTTGGAAATTTGCCAACAGCGTCCTAATGGTTTTTACCACTTGTTTGTAGCACTTCAAAATTAAACAGCTGGCCTTATTGATGGTTCTGCAGTTTGTGTTCTTGTACAGCTTAAAGCTAAAGGCAAGCTGAATGCCACTGCCTAATTCTTGGTATGTTTTATGTTATCTCAATGTAGATTTAAGACCTTTAGAAGGAGATTTTGCTTTTCTATAGGACTTTTCTTTTTTCGCAACAAACCTTAAACAACAACGAAAAAATTGAATCTCTCTTCACTGAGCGCTTATAATTAGGGTGAAGGGTCTTCTCACTAACACATCTTGGTGGCTTATGTTGCATGGTGTCATTTTTAGCATGGTGTACATCTAATATTTCACTGAGTGTCACATCTGTGGGCTTTTCCTACCCAGCGTTTAAAAAAGGTTTCAGCAGTTCAGGCTAAATTCTTCAGCTTCTGGCTCTGCTCTGGTCCGTCTCTTCCGATTAATTCCTTTATGTTTGCATGCTTGTTGTGACTTTATTGCACGTCCAAAGCTGTGTATTATTGCACGTCAAAAGCTCTGTATTATTGCACGTCCAAAGCTCTGTATTATGTTTTATTACTTTTGTGTTTTTCTTTTATTCTCCTATTTTGCTGCATTTATTTATATTGTGCTTTATCTTTATTTGCTGTTTGTATGTGATTAACTAATCTTTTTGCATACAGTAGAAATTCTTCTAACAGAAGTTAAATCAAAACTATTTTGTGTTTTCCCCTCCTTGCATGCTCTCTAGCAGGACCTTTTTACTTCCTTTTAGCCTCATCCCGGTGTTTGATTTTCCCCCAAAAAATTGTTTTGTTTTGGAAAACAATATTGAACAATGACGTGTCTGCTCTGCTGCCATCTCTCCCTTTGCACTTTGTCACTGGTTGTTCTTAGATTTTTAGATTGATTTTTCACCCCCTTCCTGTAGAGTCTCCTGTTTTTTTATTTTATTTTTTTACCCTATCCTTTGTTTTGTTTTCCTACAAAACAATCTCCAGATGATTTGAACCAGCCTCCAAATTTTATGCATCGATCTAAGAAATTAGGTAGTAGCAAAAATAGACAAGAAGTTTTTGTTTTATGGTCCAGCTTGTCCAGAGGTGTGACACTCAGCCTTGTCAGATGAGAGTGTTACTAATGTTAGTGTTTAATCAATTTCTTTAAGAATGAGTTGGCAGATCCCTCTTCAGAAGCTTGGCAGAGGCTCCATAAAGTCAACGAGGACCTTCAGAGCGAATTGGAGGCACAATATAAACGTCAGGAGGTGCTCAGTCATCAGCTACAAAATCTTAAGCATAGCTATGGCGAAGCAAGAGACACCATCAGGCATCATGAGGCTGAAATATTGAGCTTGCAGGCCCGACTCAACAGCGTTTCAGCTGAGCTATCCATTAAAGAGCAAGCTTTGGCTAAACTGAAAGGAGATTTGAAACTGGAGAAGGAGAAGATAGAAGAAATGCAAGAAGAGTGGAAGAACAGTGAGGTTGCACTTGGTTTCCAGCTTAAAGCCAGCCAGCAAAAGTTGAAAGAAGTTGAATCTTCACTTTTGGAAAAAAGTCAGAAACTACGGGAGCTTGAAATGGAGCAAGCCTTGCAGAAGGACTACCAAAAAGAGTCTCAAAGGCTGCAGGACAAACTTGTGGGTCTGCAGGCTCAGCTGGAAACCAGTGAACAAACTGGTATACTTATTGAAGAGCGGCTTCAGTTGAATTATGAGGAAGTGCTTGATAGTTATGATAAAGAAAAACAGCAGTTGATACTCAGTCTAAAAGAGACAGAAGATCGACTTGAAGAATATGAGAATGTGTTGCAGGAGAAGGAACAGCTAATGGAGATTTTACAGAAAGAGAAGCTGAATGCCAATACAGAGGCCAGCATTTTAGTTCACCACCTTGAAGAACAATTGGCAGAAAGAGAGAATACTATTCACAGGCTTGAAGAACACATTAAAGAGCTAGAGAGGGAACGGGATCAGCTTAAGTCAGCTTGTGAAGAAATGGCAGATCAGTCAGTTTTTTCTGATTTTTCAAGCTTAGAAGCTAGGCTTATGCTACAAGAGACAGAATGCAGCCAGCTGAGAATTTTACTGGAGGAATCAAGAACAGAGCTTTTAAAGGTCCAAGAGTGTCTCAGGATAAAGGATGAGGAATTGTACGATGTCTGTGAGGCACAGCGGAAGGTCTTAGAAAAGAAAGACCAAGATATTAATGAGGCACTTATTAAAATGGCAGCTTTGGGGAGCAGCTTGGAAGAAACCGAAACAAAACTAAAAGCTAAGGAAGAAACTTTGAAAACCCTGTGCGATTTGAATTCTGAGCCTCTAGCAAAAGAAATGGAGAATGTTTACATCCAGTTGGAATCTGCAAAGCGACGTATTGCCGAGCTGGAGCAGAGCCTTCAGGCTGAAGGTGGAGATGTATTTGGTGATTTGGCTAGAAGAGACAGTGTAATGGAAGTTGAGCAAGAGGGCCTACAGTCAAAATTATTCCAAGTGGACCAAAATGTGTGTTTTGGAAAAGAACAGGACATAGGAGCCAAAAGACAAAGAATACGATTCTCCAGCATCCAGTGCCAGAAGTATGCTCATGTTGACTCTTCTGAGAAGACTTGGACAAGTAGCACATCCTCTGACACGAGCCAGGAACAGTCTGTTTCTGAAGAAAGCACTCCCTTGGTTTTTTCGCAGTACCAGCCTTTGGTGGCTAGCGATATAGAAAGCTTTATGTCCATCATCAGCTCTCTGGAGACAAAACTTTACATAACAGAGGAAAAACTGAAGGATGTTACTCTTCAACTGGAAAATGAGAAAAATACTCATCAGGAAACTTTACTGGGACTTCACAATCAATGGGCAAATGCTGAGGCCAGTCTTAAAGAACAACTTAAGTCTAGCATTACTCAGGTTAATTCTATGGCTATGCAGATAGAAGATCTAGAGAGGGATAAGCATAATCGGTACCACCTCGAAACTGCTAAGAAAGAATGTTTTTGCTGCTTGGAGGCATGCCAGAATATGCTTAAAGAACTACATAATGTAGATGCTCTGCAGTTAAACTCTTCCATGCTTTGCAGTCTTCGGACATCTTTGTCAAACACAATTCAGTCTTTAGAACAAAGTTTTATAAGTCGATCTTCAGAAGCTGGCTGTTCATATTTTGCCTGCGATAGCAATCTCCCCTCAGAAGCGCCTTGTGAAGATCTTGTTCAAAGGGTTTTAGAAAGAATACGTTTCCAAGAAAACTTAATATGTAGAATGGCAGAATCCTTTAAAAATATGTCAGACCAGTCTGTGCATGATTCTGTGCACAGTGCTGAAATGACTTCCGACATTCTTCTAGTTGAAAAGTTTGCTGAAAAAGTGAGGCTAGAGAGAGATTTTTGGGATAGGGTAGATGAGCTTGGAAGAGTTATTGTGGGAAATACACAGCAACTGGCTCCTGAGGAGCCCTCATTAAGTTCCCATTCAGAGTTGTTTCAAACACTGGCAGATAATACAGTACTAAAAGCTGAGCTTAACTTGGCAATTCAAAAGACAAAGGCATACTGTGAGTGCATTAGGGCAAATGAACTCGGTCTCCAAGAAGCCGAGGCTGAACTCAGTGTTGTCCCTGAACCATGCAGTTCTAAAAACTCAGACCTAGCTTTTCAAGAATATCTTTCTCGCCATTTAAAGGAAAATGCAGAACAATTGAGGAGAATTTCTTCAGCCCTAATGTCTATGCCACAGGCTGATTTTGAAGTAACAGTAAAAGACCTCATGCAAACTACCCAGCAACTCTCAAGCTGTGTTAAGTCTTGTAACTTGCCATCAATTCTTGTACAGGATGCTGTTGTGCAGGCTCAGTTGTGTTATATTGCCTGTAAAACACGTCTTGAATATGAAAGGGAGGCCACAAGAAGCAAGGAGGCTCTGTGTCAGATTCATTCAGAAGCCTTGGCCAACGTTCATCAACAGTACCAAGTGATGCTACAGAAAAAAGAAAGCGAGCTGTCTGATGTCCTGGAAAGAGAAAGGACCACGTCTGACACTGTAACTGCTCAAGTCAAGGACACAGAGATGTTGATAGTGGAAGCTGAAGCTAAATTCAAAGATACCTTGTCGCAGCTTGACAATAATTACAAGAAGGAGATCCAGAACCTTGTGGAACGGTGGGCAGAAAGGGAGAGACTCCTGAAATTGGAGCATGCTGACATAGAGGCTAAACTACATTCTTCTGAACAGGAGTTGGAAAAAGTAGAGCGGTTTCACAGAGAACAGTTAAGAAATGTAGAGAAGCAGTTTCAAGACCAGATTCAAGAGCTCCAAGTTATCCACCAGAATGAAATAAGAGCTACGGAGGAACAATATACACGTAGTATCCACCAGCTGCAAGATACGCTGGACAGTTATCAGAAAGAGCACCCATATACACAATCAGCTGGAGACTCTACTTTGCTCGTTACTGGAGTTGATGGCGAGCCAAGCCACATAGACTCCATGACAATTCTTCAAGGGCGCGTTATAGAACTGGAAGCCAAACTGAATCTGATGCGGGAAGAGCTTGAGCAGAAACATCCTGAAGAAAACACGTCTTCAATAAAAGCAAAATACCAGGCTGACTTTGAAAATTTGAAGGTCCTATCCAAGTACAATACTATCTTAATCCTTTTTAAGTCTACTTTCTGTTACATTTTACATGCAACTTTGTGACTGTCGTTAAGCTGATATATATTTTATTTATAAGCAGTACCAAATATTCAAGTAGAACCCCCCCCCCCCCACACACATATTTTATTGATAGGATAACTGAATGCTTGAGTACATTTCTAGGCAATATTCATATTTTTTTTATCCTTTTTTGGACAAAAAGCTTAGTACATGCCCTAATATATAAAAATAGAGGAAAAATAGGAAAATGTTCTTAATGCAATTGTGTTTCAGATCTGTAGTTTGCATGTGCCTTTTGAATACAGATAGCTCATCATTAATCTTGGCTCTATTTTGCAACCAGAGTGACAGTTGTTTTGCTTTGATCATGCCGGCAAATAACAACTGTCCTCCTTTTTTTTTATTTCTTGTACCACAACTGCTAACACTTATGTATGTAGCAATGAAATTCAGTTTGGAACTTACAATTCCAAGAAGCACTTTTTAAATGTGCAGATATGGCTCTTTTCTTTTGTTTAATAGCTCTCCATAGAGCGTTCTCTGCAACTGATTTAGCAAGCAAATTGCATACAAATCACAGATCTGTCTCTAAATTGCATGTAAAATAGAATATGAAACTGGATAAGACCTGCAAACAAAGTGACAGTTTGCTCAGAAAGTTTTTTTCTTTTAACCCATTATGTTAGACCAAGGGGTACCCAACCAGTGGCCCGCGGGTCGGCAAGCTTAGATCGCCGATTGCCAACCCGCCATTCCAGGGCATCATTTTTGTGGGTGGAGCCAGCGCTAGAGAAAGCAAGCAGCTGCAGAGGGAGCAGGAGCCGAATTAGCCAATGCTGCCTCTATTGCGCTGGCTCTTGTCCGAGGTGTAGTGATACCGAATGCACTACATCTTTGACAGGCGCAGCTGCAGTGCATCAGTGTGAAAGCAGCCTTATAGGGGGCTCAGGACAGTAAAGGCTCGTTTACATTTTCAGTTTAGGGGGTGGTAAAAGCCCACTGTTCATTTTGGCCTGCGACCGGGTTGAATACACATGCGATCCGATTCTGGTGCGGACAAAAAAAAGGGTCCTGCACGAGATTGGTCCAAATGCAATGCGAAATCGGCCATACAGTTTGTATGGCTGAATTTGCATCGCACAGACATACCATGTAATCTGCACAGCAATGCCGTGTGAATCACATGCAATGTCTGGCATCACACCAGTGTGAACAGGAATTTTTTTTTTTTGTATGAAGTAGGAAAGTAATTTTACTTTTTGAATCGTGTCACCGGCCATCTTTTCCCTGACCTTTTCTATCAATTTATCTCCTTGTCATGTCAAATCAACTCATCAGTGGCCTTAATGGTCCGCATTACTATTACTCTTGGGTCAGTTGTAACAATATTTTTTTGTTAAAATTATTGATTTCTGAGAATAATATGTTGCATAGTTTTAGGAGAGGCGTAGATGTTTTGTTTCTCCCGTAGAAGAAAATTTCAGTGTATATTTTCAGTGGGAGGGAGAATGTAGACCCTTCCTGTGTTCTAAAGCGTTAATGAACTTCATATCAGATAGCTGGAAGTGATGAGAGTATTTATCTCCACTGCTTCATACACAATAAAGGGCCCGGCCTCTTGCTAACTTATCAAGAATGACAAAAGCTGCGATCGGTCCAATCACACTCCGGACACATTTTTTAACCCCATTCTAATGACTGTGCCATCAAGTGAAATCTATAGGGCCCATGTCTTGAAAGTTTGGTAGTCTTGTATGCTCACTAGGCAGTGGCGGCTGGTGCTCCAAA
The DNA here is from genome assembly GCA_029206835.1 of Rana muscosa. Taxonomy (NCBI): domain Eukaryota; kingdom Metazoa; phylum Chordata; class Amphibia; order Anura; family Ranidae; genus Rana; species Rana muscosa. The sequence continues at coordinate 152,230,459 of CM055127.1, read as the reverse complement.
TTTTTTGGGGGGGGCGCAAACAAACGAAAAAAAACAAAACATCAATTGCAGCCTCACTGTGCCCATCAAACGCAGCCACTGTGCCCATCAAACGCAGCCACTGTGCCCATCAAACGCAGCCACTGTGCCCATCAAACGCAGCCACTGTGCCCATCAAATTGTCGCCACTGTGCCATGCCATTGTCGCCACTGTGCCCATCAATTGTCGCCACTGTGCCATGCCAAACGCAGCCACTGTGCCATCAATTGTCCCCACTGTGCCATGCCAAACGCAGCCACTGTGCCATGCCATTGTTGCCACTGTGCCCATCAATTGTCGCCACTGTGCCATGCCAAACGCAGCCACTGTGCCATCAATTCTCGCCACTGTGCCCATCAATTGTCGCCACTGTGCCATTGTTGCCACTGTGCCCATCAATTGTCGCCACTGTGCCATGCCAAACGCAGCCACTGTGCCCATCAATTGTCGCCACTGTGCCATGCCAAACGCAGCCACTGTGCCATGCCATTGTTGCCACTGTGCCCATCAATTGTCACCACTGTGCCATGCCAAACGCAGCCACTGTGCCCATCAATTGTCGCCACTGTGCCATGCCAAATGCAGCCACTGTGCCATGCCATTGTCGCCACTGTGCCCATCATTTGCCGCCAGTTTGCCCCTAAAATGCCGCCAGATTGCCCCCCCCCCCCCGCCTGGCACTTGCCTTTCTCGGTCAGCCATCCTCGGATCCTCCTCCAAGATCCCTCGATGTAGTCCCGCCCTCGATGTCGCTTCAGCCAATCAGGTTACCGGTAAACAGATCCGGTGAACCTGATTGGCTGAGATGCGTGTCAGTGTTAACCAAGGAAGACACCCCCAGTGCGTCCTCTGGTTAACTATTTGGAGGCCGATTACAGCCCTCAGGCTTTCTGATTACAGCCTATCAGAGCCGCTGGCTATGATACACTTCCACAGCCAACCAGCTGCCATTATTCAGATGGCCGACGCTCGCCAGTGGGCCGGCCATCTGAAGAGTGGACGGCAGTGGCGACAATACATACATTCATGCAATGCATGAATGTATGAACTGTTTTTCAGTGGCGGTGCAGGAGCGAGAGGGGGCGGCGCTCCTGCGCCCTCTATGGACGCACTGCCATCGTCACTGGGTATACACAAGTCTTTACTCAATTACCCAAAAAGTTCAATATTTTTAACAAGATTTTTTACACTTTTCCTTGCTTGCTGTTTCAAGCTTTGATCATTGTATTTTACATCTAGATTTTTAAATGCTTCTAGTGGTCATCTGTATATGGGGGAGTACAATGCCTTCCTGTTTTATGAATATTGATCCAAATTCTGTAAGGCTAGCCATACATGCTAAACAGTGTGGTTGGCTGGCCTGTCGGCTACTGGGGTTGATTTACAAAACTATAGAGTGCAAAAGCTGTTGCAGCTGGGCATCTTAGCCAATCAGCTTCTAACTTCAGTTAGTTCAATTAACCACATCAACACTGGCCGCTCTCACCCTTTTCCTGCCCAGGCCAATTTTCATATTTCAGTCCTGTCGCACTTTCAATGACAATTGTGTGGTCATGCACTGTACCCATGTGAAATTTTTGCATGCAAAAAGTTGGCGGTATTTAATCACCGCTGGGTTTTTTTGTTTTGTTTTTTTTTGCTAAACAAACTAAAAAGATCGAAAAATTTTCTTTGTTTTTGTTATGAAATTTTGCAAATCAGTAATTTTTCTTTTTCAATAATGGGTGCTGATGAAGCGGCACTGCTGTGCACTGATGAGCAGTGTAAACAATGAACTCACTGCCCAGTCAGACTTTCCTGTTATCAGCTCTCCTTTCCCCACACAGAGACAGCGTGTGAGGAAAGGAATGCCAATAACCAGCAAGTCTGTTTACATGTGACCAGATGTGATTGGACACAGCTGATCACATGGTAAAGGGTGTCGGTGTAATTGGCCCTTTACCGCGATCTGTGATCAGCTTTGTCCAAAGGACACAGCGGTCACAGAGCGTGCATGATGCACGCCCGAGGGGGTGCGCAGGAGGCAGATACGTGGGAGGATGTCCATAGAGAGAGATGTACTGTAGCCATCTTTCAGCTATACCACGGTCGGGAAACGGTTCAGCTTTGACAAAATAATAAAAAATAAATAAAACTTGAAGTTGATTGGTTTCTGTGCAGAGCTGTACCAGATTTTGCACACCCCAGTTTTAGTAAATCAACCCCATTGTGTTCTGACACCCAGCAGCTGTGGCTGTTTAAATGACCAAATAGTGACTGCAGCTGATTGGATGCAGTCACTATTTGGCTGGCAATTTTTTGCCTGGCTCCTTTGATTTTTTTTTTTTTTTTTAGGTGGTTTGTCAGGCTGGGTGCTGCTGACAGGGCCACCCATGACCAAACTTTGAGCCATGTATGGAAGGTGTTGGAGTCACATAATGCTTCTTGATTTTCAGTAAATTAGAACTTCACCTCAAGAGTTGGAATGATGGAGTGCAGCAGGGAAGCGCAGTCATGATGTTCAGGGACAAGGTTATACCACCTTACATTGGTAGTCGGTGGAGAGGGGCCACCTTGCGTTGGTGGAAAGGCCCCTCTTAAAGACTGCTAAAACGATCATTGGTGTCAATGGTTACTGGTCCAATATCTCTACTAAGTATTAGTACCAGAACTATGCAGGCAGAGCCTGCTGATTTTTTTGATTTTAAATCAATTTTCTTTTTTTTTTTTTTTTTTATCAAATTGTTTTAATAGATGTTTTCTCCAAAAGCATTTTATCTAAAGATAGTTTTCTATTTCAGATACATTAATAATTTAGTTTATTCAGCATGAAATGGAGCTTAGTTATGTAAAATGTAGAACTCATTCAATAAATCCCAGCTCTGCAAGCTGAGATGACATGCACTGCATTGATGCATTCACACAATTTCACAGTAACCATGAGATAAAACAAAGTTCAGGAATATTCCTTTATCCCATTGTTTTGAAAATCCTATGTACATTAAAAACTGTATGATTGAATCGGTTCAGTATTTCGCTGTTTTACTAACCTGACAGCTTATTATTCTAAATGGGAAACCTTCATTTGGTTTGCAAATATTAAAGATTCCAACTACCAGCAAGAATGAGTCCTTACATTTAAAGAGCACCTTTCATTTTAGATCCATCATGGCAGCGCCTGTTAGCGGGCATCCACTCACCTGCTGCCGCCACGTCCCTCACCTTGTTGTCTCTGCCGCCACGTCCCTCACCTTGTTGTCTCTGCCGCATCCACCAGCCTTCCTATTAAAGTGAATTGGACTGTTGGCGAGTCAACAGCAGATCAGAGGAGGAGCTGCTGCAGGACAGAGATGACAGTTGCTCTTTAAAAATTATGATTTAAATCAAGTCTTTTTTACTAGTGATTTAAATCAAATCCACCTTGAGGCAGAGTCAGGCTTGCTTACCACTGCTAGAGGAGCCCTAGTCTTCCATAGAACCTCTCCTTGAGATCAGGACTTTGTTTGCAAAACATTCATGTCCTGTTCACATTTTTTTTTGCTTATGAGGTTTCACGTCTAAAACGCCAGAGACAAGTTCTGTGCCAATATCGCCAGTGGTACCCTTCCTGTTTTTGCCTTTTCTCCATGCAGTTCTATGCCAACTGACTATAACGGGACTGATCCTGAATGCACAACCCTTTAACTGCACATGCACAGGCCTAAAATATGGTTGTGGACTGAATTAATTTGGTGGTGCGTGACTATTCTTTATTTTTTTTTTCTTCAATTTTCTTCCCGTTCATTCAGAATTGATGTGCCCATTTTAAATATAAACAATAATTTAGAACCTACCCACTGAAATATTGGATCTCCTGCCTTGTGTTTCTCCATTTCTGCCCATCTAATTTGTTAAAAAAAAAAAAAATCTGAATTGGCTGAACAATTTCTCCCCTTTTAAAAATAAAGGAAGAAACAGACATTTCTTTAACCCCTTTATATTAGGAGGTATTGGTTGGCCATGCTTTTTAAATATTTTGGAAGATAAATAGTTAATTTTCATTTCCATTAAACCATTACCAGCTCCACGAACTGCGTCCCAGAGCCAAGACTTAGTTTATGTTTTCCGTCTCTCCAGACCTCATCAGCTGTTTTTTATCTTTGAAATCTTGGGTTTATTCTGCGGAAAAATAGTGACGTCCCTAATGCACTTTACGACCCGGGCCGCGGTGACTCAGACTGTCTGGGAAGATGTGGGGATGCACTTGCCAGAATGTTCAGTTGCGAGCAAAAAAAGGGAAAAAAAAAAAAGCAGAATCCTACTTGTTTCATCATAAATAAGAGATGGTTCTCGCTGGATGGCATAGCTAGAGTAAGGTTTAGGAAAGCAGATGCTCTTGTGGATACTTGAGCTGAGCATGACTAGATAATCCTGGTAAGGATCAGATGTTTATCACACCGGGCTTGAAACGCAGCAAGTATTCAGTCAGAACTTTCTTGATGGGCACTCCATTCTTTGTTTTATAGTATATAAGAAAAATATAATAAATACGTGGGTTTCAGTATTGAAGCCTTCCTTGCGTTCAGGGCTGTAGTTCAAAGACGATTATCTTTTGTTTAGTGTTATTTTTTTTTAATTCTTCTTTTGGAATGGGTCACTTGATAACGAGGTGAGCAATTTTCTTTTTGTGACTGGAAGTTATTGCGAAATGACAAAAAAAAAAAACATTCAGTTAATTTCTCCAGTATACGCATATTTCACCATGTGTTTATTTCTTTAAAGCAGTGTTCTCTCTCTCTCTCTCCCCCCCTCCCCTTTCTCCAAAAATAAAAGTCAGCAGCTACACATACTGTAGCTGCTGACTTTAAATATAAGGACACTTACCTGTACTGGAATCCAGCGATGTTGGCACCCCGGCCGATGAATCCATCGGCTGTCGGGTGCTGCCGCCGCAGTTGCCGGTAAGGGGAACCGGCTGTGAAGCCTTGCGGCTTTACAGCCGGGTCCCCACTGCGCATGTGCTCTCTTACTGTTAATGCCTAAGCACAATTTTATTTACTTTGTGCTTTTTTTAATGTGAAACGTGTAAATATAAATTAAAGGTGTAAAAATAATAAAGAATAAAGCAAACAAAATAAAAACGTTTTAATTATTTAATAGTTTATAAAATAGAAGTGAACAAAAAAAATAACCAGCAGGAAAATAATTAAATGGAGGAGAATAAGGAGTTAATTAAGGCTGATTAGAGTAAATTAAGGGTTAAACAGAGGAACATTTAATAAAAATACTTTTATTTGACAGATTGCTTTAAACTGACTTCATCTGCAGATGGAAGTTCATCCCTTTGATCTGTAGATGAAGAAAAACAGTCGCATACAAAAAGAAACCATGTTTCTTTTTATCTTTCGGCTGAGCAATGTTGTTGATAAACATTGCCCAGCTGCTCCTTTTTTTTTTTTTTTTTCATAGCTTCAATTGCCCTGACTTCAGTTTACACTTCAGCTGTCAAGTCAACAAGGAAACCCCACTGACAGCTGAATGAGTCATCCTTAATTGATCATTGTCTGCTTTTATTTTTTTTTTACATTTCAGCTGTTACTGGGGGGAATCCCACTGTCCGCAGAAAGAACCGAGCCTGAAAGTATGTGTTTCAGGTATCGAAGCATTTGCACGAGTAAAAAAAGGATTCTTCTGCTCCGGACGATCAGAGATGCCACATATATGCATGTTTATACCCGAATTACAGCCCAGAAACAATAGTGCGCATTTTGCTGTTTTATTTATTTTTTATCCTACCTTAATCACTGACGCTTACTGACACTGATACTAATTTAAAAAATGTTTTAAAAAAAAAAAATCCTCCAAATGAGGGGAACCATGATGCACATATGGTGGGAATGCCCCAAAATCAGAAGCTTCTGGAACAAGATCTTCCAAATAGCTTCCAAAGTCACAGAAGTCTCCCTCAACAGCCCTTCTCAACTGGCTAATTCACAAGATTCCAAAATTCTCTCAAAAACTAATATTCTTTATCTTCCTGGGCGCTAAACTCACCATAGCCAAAGCCTGGAAGCTTCCCAAGATCTCAATCATAGCGTCCAAACGCAAAATATCTTGGATTATGTCCCAAGAGAAGATGGTGAGCTCCATATTGGACACATCATCCCAGTTCAGGGAGACTTGGGAACCTTGGGCCAACTACATGGGAATGGGCAACTCCCCGAGCTCGTTTCAATTGTAATGATTGTTTTTTAGGTCGGAATGACTGACTGACAGTACATCCTCTTTCTTTCCAACTGTCTTCTTTCTACCCTACCCCCTTTACCTTTCCCACACCCACTTCTTATGTTTGGCGCTTAGTCCTCATGTTATGGTGTTTTTCAAGCGGGGACACACCCTGTTCTAGTCTAATCAGGGGCATAACCCCGTTCATACCATGCAATAACATATGCAGTAAGACATTATACAGTCAAATATAGATGTTTGCGGATTTTACAGATCCCGCCACCGCCTGGGGGAATTCCATTAGGAAGCGGACCAGTGGTTGGGGGTTCGTTCCCTCCTCCCCTGCACAGTTAGATTCCTTGTGGGGGGAGAGGAGGAGCGGATCTTTACCCCAAGACCCACTAGGTCTCACGAGTTGTTGTTATACATGCACCCCAGACCGTAGAAACGCTAGAGCCTGCTTATAAGACAATTCTATAAATCCTCTTCCTATGACATTGTACTGCTGTATATCTTATCTCATGCATTGGTATGCCATGTTTATTCTTTGAAAAACAAAAACATTTGAAATAAAAAAAAAAAATCCTGGTCAAAACCTTTTGGCCTTGACCTTTTGACCCTTACCTGCCTCAAACACTAACCCTGGCACCGGGAGTTTTCGGGTCCCGATCGTTGGTACGCGGTCATGTGACACTGTACCCAAATAAAGTGTATTCCCTTTTTTCCCCACAAATGGAGCTTATTTTTGGTGATATTTGATCACCTCTACAATTTTTTTTATTTTTTGCGCTTTAAAGAAAAAAACGACCAACAATTAGGGAAAAATAAAACAATATTTTTTACTTTCTGCTATATAACATATATCCAATAATTTTATTTATTTTTTAAATCGAATTTCTTCATCAATTTAACCAAAATTTATTCTGCTACATATTTTTGGTTAAAAAAATAAAAATCCCAATTAGCGTATATTGATTGGTTTGCGCAAAAGTTAGAGCGTCTACAAACTATGGGATATATTTATGGAATTTTTATTTATTTCATTTTTCTTGCTAGTAATGGCGGTGATCAGCAACTTATAGGGGGAACTGCGATATTGGGGGGATCAGTGCTAAAAATATGCACTGTCACTGTACTAATGACACTGGCTGGGAAGGGATTAACATCAGGGCTGATTGAAGGGTTAAGTGTGTGCCTAGCCAGTGTTTTACTGTAGTGTTGGAGGTGCTTTTACTAGGGGAAGGCATAGCAGAATCCATGCCTTCCTTAGACCCCTTTCACACTGGGGCACTTTTCAGGCACTAAAAATAGCACCTGAAAAGAAACTCTCATGCCTCCCCAGTGTGAAAGCCTGAGTGCTTTCACACTGGGGCGGTGCGCTTGCAGAAAGAGAAAGAAAAAAGTCCTGCAAGCAGCATCTTTGGGGTGGTGCGGGAGCGGTGTATACACCGCTCCCAAAACGCCCTACCCACTGAAATGAATGGGCAGCACTGCAAAAGCGCCTGCAAAGCGCTTTGGCAGTGCCGCAACACGGGCACTTTTAAGCCTTTTCTCGGCCGCTAGCAGGGGTTAAAAGTGCCCCGCAAGTGCCGCTAAAACTAGCAGCGCTTTACCACTAACGCCGGCACTGCCCCAGTGTGAAAGTACCATAACTGACAGAACGGCGATCTGCCTTGTTTACATAGGTAGTTCGCTGTTCTGCCCGTGTTCCGAACCATCACCGGGTGCCGGCGGACTGCTATAGGGCGGTCGGCAAATGATTAACACCATCATTCACCTGCAGGACCACCTACTATCCATCACAAACCATTCTACTGGTCCAGCGCGGTCTCTAGCTCAAACTAATCACCTAACAGTCCATGTTATGGCTCTTAATAGAAGAGAAGATGTTTTGTAGTCCAGCAGGAGATAACTGGACAGGACTAATTATGGGTACTGCTTGCAATTTCAGTACAGCATTGTTAGTGCTGACGCTTGTTAGGAGCTGCCTGGATTTCTGACAGATCAACAGGTATTTTTCTTCTCTTTGTAGAGGGATATACAGGGAAGTGTACATATTGCAGAAATGTACTTTTCTTTTTTGCCCACACATGTAAACTTTTGAGTTTTTGTACAAGCCATTCAACGGGAGCTTTTACTTCTCTGTGCCCGCCACCATGTTGGTTAAGAGGAAATGACCGGGTCAGAGCATTTCCTACGAACTTCCACGTTAAGATGATACAGAGATTATAAACTAAGTGTGCAAGGTAATTATCAAAAAATAAATAAAAATCACAAGCAGGAAAAATCCTAGTCTCCAATCTTTTAGTGATTATCAGGAAAAGGAAAAGGATGAGATAATGTTGGGCTCTGCTGTACTGAACCAATAAGAATCACCATGGTCCAGTTTGTCACCATTACTCATTTTATACTACAAAGAGTTATTTTCTTCTGCTAATTGGAGGGAAATGCTGTGTAGCTTTAATGTAATCCACTTGCAGATTGAAGTCATTCTCCTGATAACTAAATAGGGTTTATCTTCGCATTTAGAACTTTGAACTTTAGTTCTTAAAGTGGTTGTAAGCCCATCCATATACTAAGTGAAGTGACTGGCCTCAGGCGATACACAGAGATGAAAAAAATCCTCCCAAGTTGCACCAGTCTTCTCTACAGCCTTTCAGCCCGCAACATGTCAAATCGCAGCCTATTGCCGGTCAAAGTTACTGTCCCAATCGGTGCGATGCCGACTTTGCGGCGCTGCACCGATTTGCAAAAGTAGTACCTGCACTACTTTTCGTGACTTCGGGGGCAATTTCAATAATCTGTGCATGAACCCGCACAGATGTCTTTCAAATTTCCCCCAAACTCGCACTGAAATGCGGGTTTAAAATCTGAACTTGCACGATTTCAAACCCGCGTTGAGCGTGAACAAGGGCTCAAAGTCTACAGTTTTTACAAAGCTTGTCTGAGCTGTCAAAAAATAGGGGTTTCACTCTGCAAAGCTTAGAGAGGACAGTTCTGAGAGCTGATTGGAGGGAAGGGAGCAGGAGCAGAGCTGAGGCTGTCAATCAGCATGAGATCCTATCCCTGTCACCTTTTTTCTGTTGGTGTCAGGAAAACTTGTCAGAAGTGATTCATGCTGATAGCAGAGGAATGAAGCAGCAGACAAATGACATTTAGTGCTCTGGATTGAGAATAGTACACACTTTAGAGCGATATGCTTTGTTTATATTTCATGTCTGAGGTTTACAACCACTTTAAGTTGTCCTTAGACTAGAGGCCTTTTCAATGTGCAGCCACACACCTCTTTAAATATGAGGGATCACATTAGCTGTTAGTTTTGAGGCTTGTAGAGCAGGGCAGGCACGCTGCAGATTCTTCCTCAACAATCAAACAAGGTTCCTTGACCTGAGTGATCCCTATACCTTCCACTAAGCCCGGGCTGCTGATGTTGGCACCCCACAGACATTAGGTCATTACCAAAGAAATGCATACAGCAGAAAGTGCCCATTCCATGGAAAACCAACCATGCTAATTTGTATATTGGGAGCTTCCCTTAGTTTAAAAAATATGTACTGTAGGCCACATTTAGATTTATTTAAATGACTGAAGAACTTCAGAGAAGCTTTTCTTTGGACTGACGTTCGTTAACTAATGTCCTGCACACTTTTTTCTCTTGAGGGTCTTCAGGGTTTAGATCTCCTCTGTACTTCCAAACTCCATCACAATACTTGGCCTATTGCAGAGGGTGTCGCCCTTTTGTCTCATAATTCTGCAGTTAAGAGGCAGGATATCTTACTCCTTTTTTCTCTGACAAAAGAGGTTATTCTGTCCACCCAATGCTGCAATATCATTTTTGGGTAAACAAGGCTTTTCACAAACAATAGTCAGTAAACCTTTATTTACCCACGCACATGTTGCCAGATAGGTTTCTTGTGGCTTCCTCATGAAGTTATCCTTCTGTCCATCTCCTCCATCTCCTCTATCTCCTCTTCTATCTTTCTTCCTCTGTCTAGGACTGGTAGTTTCTCTCCGCTGCTGTGTAGCATTTTTTTTATAAAAAGGTACTTCATCTGCAGGCCACATGTGAAAGAGGCTTTGCCGCCATGGAGGAGACCCACCAAAAGAAGATTGAGGACCTCCAGAGACAACACCATCGAGAGCTGGAGAAGCTGCGGGATGAGAAGGACCGTTTGTTGGAAGAAGAGACTGCAGCCACCATCTCGGGTACGTGGATATTGGATGCAGTAACGTTTCATCTATGGAAGCTGTGCTTGAAGCTTTCTATTTTTTATTTTTTTTCTCTTGGTCAGCTAGAGCTCAGACTTGGCAAAGGTAAAATGTAAAGTTCATTGCCTACAGCCCCAGTGACAATCTTAGGTCCTGCCTTTCACAAAACATGTATAAAAAGTCGGTCTATGGTGACTCACGATTTTTAGCCTTGAAAGTTGTTGTTCCCCTTAAAGCTGAATTCCAGGAATTCAGCTACTTTGTAAAAACTGCAGGCATACCATGAGTTAAGTCTAACAAGGTGTCTGCCTCTTCTTAAACTTCTCTCTATTATTCACATCTGACAGGTTTATTGTGCTCCAGGAGGATAACTTCCGGAGCTCTGCAGCTGCTTACTGTGCTCTTGGTTCCTTCGAGAGCAGAGTTGCTGGAATAGCTATAGGCCTTCCCCTCCCCTCCTTCTGCCCATTCACAGAAGCCTTTGTATTATGTGAACTCCTTCATAATATACAAAGGCTTCTGTGAATGGGCAGCAGAGGGGAGGGGTGAGCATCGCTGCTGGTTTGCTGCTCTCCTCTCACAGCTGCAGTCCCCAGGAGTGCAATAAACGAGTCACATCCTGTGAGGGGATAAAAATTATTTGATCACCTGGTGATTTTGTACGTTTGCTGACTGACAAAGAAATGATCAGTTTATAATTTTAATAATAGGTTTATTTTAATAGCGAGAGACAGAATAACAGCAAAAAATCCAGTAAAAAGCATTTAAAAAAAAGTTGTAAATTGATTTGCATTTTAATGAGTAAAAAAAGTATTTGACCCCTTCGCAAAACATGACTTAGTACTTGGTAGCAAAACCCTTGTTGGCAATCAGAGGTCAGACGTTTTTTTGTAGTTGACCACCAGGTTTGCACACATCTCATGAGGGATTTTGTCCCACTCCTCTTTGCAGATCCTCTCAAAGTCATTAAGGTTTCAAGGCTGACATTTGGTAACGCCAACCTTCAGCTCCCTCTACATATTTTCTATGGGGTTAAGGTCTGGAGACTGGCTAGGCCACTCCATAACCGTAATGCACTTGTTTTTGGGCCACTCCTTTGTTGCCCTGGCTGTGTGTTGGGTAATTTTCATGCTGGAATACCCATCCACAACCCATTTTCAATGCCCTGGCTGAGGGAGGTTCTCACCCAAGATTTGGGAGTACATGGCCCTGTCCATCATTCCATTGATGTGGTGAAGTTGTCCTGTCCCCTTGGCAGAAAAACACCCCCAAAGCATAATGTTTCCACCTCCATGTTTGACGGTTGGGATGGTCTTCTTGGGGTCATAGACAGCATTCCTCCTCCTCCAAACACAGGGAGTTGAGTTGATGCCAAAGAGCTCGATTTTGGTCTCATCTGACCACAACACTTTCACCCAGTTCTCCTCTGAATCATTCAGATGTTCATTAGCAAACTTCAGACGGGACTGTACGTGTGCTTTCTTGAGCAGAGGGACCTTGCAGGCACTGAAGGATTTCAGTTCTTCACGGGGTAGTGTGTTACCAATTGTTTTTCTTGGTGATATGGTCCCAGCTGCCTTGAGATCATTGAAAAGATTCTCCTGTGTAGTTCTGGGCTGATTCCTCACCGTTCTCATGATCATTGAAACACCACAAGGTGAGATCTTCTATGGAGCCCCAGACAGAGGGAGATTGACAGTTATTTTGTGTTTCTTCCATTTGCAAAAATTTGCACCGTTGTCACCCTCTCACCAAGCTGCTTGGTTATGGTCTTGTAGCCCATTCCAGCCTCGTGTTGGTCTACAATCTTGTCCCCGACATCCTTGGACAGCTCTTTGGTCTTGGCAGTGGTGGAGAGATTGGAGTCTGATTGATTACTTCTGTGGACAAGTGTCTTTTATACAGGTAACAAACTGAGATTAGGAGAACTCCCTTTAAGAGAGCTGATCCTAATCTCAGCTTGTGACCTGTATAGATGACACCTGGGAGCCAGAAATCTTGCTGATTGATAGGGGATCAAATACTTATTTCACTCATTAAACAGCAAATCAATTTATAACTTTTTTTTAAACAAGTTTTTCTGGATTTTGTTGTTGTTGTTTTGTCTCTCACTGTTAAAATAAACCTCCCATTAAACTTAGACTGATCATTTCATTGTCAGTGGGCAAACGTTCAAAATCAGCAGAGGATCCAATATTTTTTTTCCCTTCACTGTACAGTGCCTTGAAAAAGTATTCATACCCCCTGAATTTTCCACATTTTGTCACGTTACAACCAAAGACGTCAATTGTTTTTTTTTTGGGGAGATTTTATGTGATAGACCAACAAAGTGGCACATAATTGTGAAGTGGAAGGGAAATGATAAATGGTTTCCAATTTTTTTTCCAAATACATGTGTAAAGTGTGGGGTACATTTGTATTCAGCCCCCCCGAGTCAATACTTTGTAGAACCGCCTTTCGCTGCAATTACAGCTGCAAGTCTTTTTTGGGATGTCTCTACCAGCTTTCCACATCTAAAGCGTTGACATTTTTGCCCATTCTTCTTTGCAAACTAGCGCAAGCTCTGTCATATTGGATGGAGAGCGTCTGTGAACAACAATTTTCAAGTCTCACCACAGATTCTCAATTGGATTTAGGTCTGAACTTTGACTGGACCATTCTAACACATGAATATGCTTTGAACTAAACCATTTCATCGTAGCTCTGGCTGTATGTTTAGGGTCGTTGTCCTGCTGGAAGGTGATTTTCTTTTTGGCCAAAAGTACAATTTTGGTCTCGTCTGACCAGAGCACCTTCTTCCACATGTTTTCTGTGTCCCACACACGGCTTTTTTGCAAACTCCAAACAGGACTTCTAATGGTTTCTTTCACAATAACGTTCTTCTTGCCACTCTTCCATAAAGGGCAGATTTGTGAAGTGCACAAATAATACCGGTAGTTGTCCTGTGGACAGATTCTCCCTCCTGAGCTGTGGATCTCTGCAGCTCCTCCAGAGTTACCACGGGCCTCTTGGCTGCTTCTCTGATTAATATTCTCCTTGCCCGGCCTGTCAGTTTAGGTGGACGGCCGTCTCTTGGTAGGTTTGTAGTTGTGCCATACTCTTTCCATTTTAAGATGATGGATTGAACAGAGCTCCGTGGGATGTTCAAAGCTTGGAATATTTTTTTTTATAACCGAACACTGCTTTAAACTTCTCCACAACTTTATCCCTGATCTGTCTGGTGTGTCCCTTGGCCTTCTTGATGCTGTTTGTTCACTAAGGTTCTCTAACAAACCTCTGAGGGCTTCACAGAACACCTGCATTTATACTGAGATTCAATTACACACAGGTGGACTCTATTTACTAATTAGGTGACTCTTAAAGGCGATTGGTTCCACTAGATTTTAGTTAGGGGTATCAGAGTAAAGGGGGCTGAATACAAATGCACGCCACACTTTTCAGATATTTATTTGTAAAAAAAATTGAAAAACATTTATCATTTCCCTTCCACTTCACAACTAGGTGCCACTTTGTGTTGGTCTATCACATAAAATCCCAATAAAATACATTTACGTTTTGGGTTGTAACATAACATAATGTGGAAAATTTCAAAGGGTATGAATACTTTTTCAAAGCACTGTACAGCAGCCACATAACAGGAATATGAAATGTTGGGGTAACAAATGCTTTAACTACCGTATGCATAGATGCAGTGGCTGTATTGATTTTCTTCTTTAGGTTTTGTTTCACCTGTTGGTCCTGCCAGTAACACACTTCCTGTTCTAGACTCACTTCCTGTACTGCATCTATGGAGGAGCAGTATTGTTATCCAAGAGCAGGACCACAGAGCATCCCCTCTTTTGCATAACACATAGGGGAAGTGTTCTGTAGTTCACATATTGTATATAACCTGGTCAAAGATGATAACACTGCAGATGCACAGGACAACACTAGATTTCAGGTAGAATCAACAGGTATTTTTTTGCACTTCTTGAACAGATATAACCAAACATATATGTAAACCAGTGGTTCTCAACCTGGGGTCGGGACCCCTCTGGGGGTCGAATTACTATTTGCCAGGGGTCACCAAATCCTGGGCTGTTCCTGGAGCACGCATCCGCCCACCCGGCCTCTTCACAGCCACTCATTCAGTTCACGGCATGGGTGGGGGGCAGAGACTAGAGGTCAGCTGACTGGTGAGAAATGTTAAGTGGGAGGGGCTGGGGGAGACCCTATCTCCTGATTTCGGCATGGTTAGAATTGCCATTAAAAGTCCCCACTACGGGGGCGTGGCCTGACGCAGCATGGAGTAGGACCTGTGTGCCCTGGGCTCCGTCTAATACTCCTGAAAGTACTTATCCTGCACTCCGCAATTCCTGTCATCTACCTTGGATAACTGCTTGGGGACCCTCTGCATACCCTACCTGAACTCCGCTGACTCCCAAACCGCCCGACGGATCGACGATCTCCCGCACGCGGCGGCCGCATTCAGGCAAGTCCGCGGCTTCGGCCTACACACGGAGGTCGCGGCCATCTTGCTGCACCCGCTCTCCTGATCACCACTATAGCCGGCCAGTACACCGCCGGCCAGTACCCCTCTGGAGCCTCTTAACACACCTGGCTTTTACCTGCAGGAACCCCTGACCGTCCACTAGCTGCATCCAGGCAAGTCCGCGGCTTCGGCCTTCACGCGGAGGTCGCGGCCATATTGCTACACCCAGGATCCGGGCTGACACTGCTACCGGCCACTCTGGCATTGCCTGCTTTCTTAGGGCCCTCCGACACACCTGGCCTTTTGACTCTCTAGGCCCCGGCCGCCCATCGGCCAGCGCGGCCGCGATCAGGAAGGTCTGCGGCTTGGGCCTGCAGACGGAAGTCCGCGGCCATCTTGCTACACCTCCCCCTCAGGCCAGCGCCGTGTCTAGGCTCGGTCACCGGTCAGCCCAACGCTGATAGCCTTCCAGGGACCCCTCAACACGCCTAACCTTGATTTCACAGGCCTTTAGCCATCCTTTGACCTGTGCGGCCGCGTCCAGGACAGTCGGAAGCTTGGGCCCACTCCAGGAGTTCCGTGGCCATTTTGATCCTCTCGGTCCGTCGACACATGCACTAAACTGACATTACTGTTTTGCTGATTCACCTCTGCGAGCTAGGGGCGCCTTGTTACTGTACCCTTGATTCCCTCAGTATGTCGCCTTCCAAATCCCAGAAGGCGGCGGCAGCGGCGGCGGCGAAACTTGATCAGTACCGCCGACAAGAAGGGGAAGATATGGTGGGAGATGATGCCCCTGAGAAGGCAGGAGGGGGAGAACGAACAGCAGGCGATACTGACCGTCTACTTGAAGCGATTACCCTATGCAGAACTTCCCTTACAGCGCAAATTGAGGAGGTAAAGGTGGACATTTCCCTTCTCAGGCAAGATTTTCAAAAGCTCAGGGACCGGGTGACGGAGACAGAGACCAGACTGAGCACGGTGGAAGATGTCATCCCACCCCTACAAACATCGTCAGACCGCATGCAACAGCAAATACGTCAAATCCTCGCTAAACAGGATGACATGGAGAACAGGCTTAGAAGATGTAATCTACGCCTTATAGGTCTGCCGGAGGGGGCCGAAGGTAGGGACACCACCACATTCCTGGAACAACTCTTAATCAACACCTATGGTAGAGAAGTCTTCTCCCCCATGTTTGCGGTGGAACGAGCGCACCGAATGCCAGCCAGACCCCCCCCCCCCCCCGCAGGGAGCCCCACCTCGCACGTTTATAGCCAAACTCCTTAACTATAAGGACAGGGATACAGCATTGAGAATGGCAAGAGAGAAAGGAAACATCCCTATGGGAAACGCTACGGTGGCAATTTTTCCTGACTTTTCGGCAGAGGTGCAGCGCCGTCGCCAGAGCTTCACTGTGAGGCCAAACGCAGGCTCCGGATCAAACACTACAAGTATTCCATGCTTTTCCCTGCCCGTCTTAGGGTGGAATGTGACGGCCGTGCTGTCTTCTTCGAGGATCCGGAGGAAGTAATATCCTGGCTGGATCGCCGCAATGACCCTGAGAGAGTCGCTTGACCGAGTCCCAAATATACAAATATGACTAACTTTGCTCACAATCATTGAGAGTACCATTCTGTTCCGATGTCACATAGCCGCACAGTTTCCTGGAGCCACATGGACTTTTCCTTGCAACTATCTACTTCTGGAAATGGAACGTCTCGTGGCATACACAGCGCGCTCCCTGATGAGCTATGGAACTGATCGTGCATCAACGTGAGTACAAAATACGAACCCCAGGCATCTGCTATACAGGAGTCCATTCATTCATACCCATTATATTTTTGAGACACTAAACACTATTTCAGAAAACATTGACCATAGGAGTTCTGGGATACAGAGGCCCTGCCAGCAACGTGCACTGTGCAGCGAGACTTTGCCCCATACACCACTGGGAATCATTCTCATGTCTATTGGAGCTCTTTCCAGGGCACACTTGGTGCCCTCTACAGAAAACGAGGAGACCGACCTGCTTTGACTAATCTTGCCCTGCCAATATGGAGGGTATCCCTTGACCCCTCTGGATCTCAGAGGCCCCACCAGCTCCACTATCTCCTTTATGTACTTTTGCAGATAACTTGTGTAACCCAACTGGGAAAAACTCTAAGGGATTACGCCCGCACCAGTTGGGGACGGTGCAGGGCAGGGAGGGGGGGTGGGGGATAATTTGTTTATTGTTTTGTTGAACTTGATTGTGCATGCTAACTTCAGAGAACAGGTAACGTTACGAGAGATATGTTTATGTGAGTGTTCATATAGGTTGGGTGTAACAGAACCGCTACATTTATGTCTGACTATAGGCAACCTAGGGAATGCCTACACTATGGGAATATTACATGATAGGCCTGGGACGCATGATTACGACACCTTCTCCCGATGGCGTCTTTAAAATTTCTTACGTGGAATGTGAGGGGCCTGCGTGACAAGCTTAAGCGCGCGGCAGTCTTCACATTCCTTAAGAAACAACGTGCTGATGTGATAGTCCTGGTGGAGACACATGTGGAGGGGAGCGTTCAGATGGCATTACGCCGCCCTTGGATTGGGTGGACATTTCATTCTACCCATACATCCCACGCCAGGGGAGTGTCAATTTTGATAGCTAAATCTGTACACTTTGAGCTATGTGAGCTATCCACTGACTCACAGGGGCGGTACATATTTCTCCTAGCTAAACTATATGGTGAACCCATCCTAATATTGGCCTACTATGTGCCACCCCCATTCAACATTACAATCATTAAAGAGGGATTGTCATTCATGGCCCGACACCCTGCCATTTCTGCGGTTTGGTTGGGTGATTTCAATACTACACTAAATCCCACTCTAGACAGGCTACAACTGACTCCTCCCACCCTGATCGCCCCCAACAAAACTAAGTTTTTGTAAGCTTATTTCCACCTTTCACTTAATAGACACATGGCGCCACATGTTCCCAAATACGAAATCATACTCTTGTTTTTCATCTACCCATAATTCTCTGTCTCGCATAGACTTTATACTAATATCTCGTAGACTGACACCGCGATTAATTGAGGCCGCATTCGGTCCCAGAATACTCTCGGATCATAGTCCCTACTGGATAACTTTAAGCATACCCATTAATAAACCACCTAGATCCTGGCGTCTAAACCCGTTTTGGCTCTCACTCCTACCGGAGGATGACGAGCTTGCGAATGAATGGACACAATACTTTACAGAGAACAACAACTCGGCGTCACCCTCTGCGGTTTGGGACTCCTTTAAGTTGTTCGCTCGCTCCACACTAACGACCAGAATCAATAAAATTAAGGCTGACTCGGCCACCGTCCTTGATAAGGCAATGGCAGACTTGTCATCCTCTGAGCGAGATTTTGCCACCGCCCCGACTCCCGCAAAGGCAAACCAGCTCAAACTACACACTAGAGTAGTCGCCCAGCTTCAGTTCCAAAAAGCAAGACAAAAACTATTTTTCTCTAAACAAAAAATGTTTGAACACGGGGAAAAAGCCGGCAAGCTACTAGCATACCTGATACACAGTGAAGACAGACCCCCAGTGGTTATCACATTACATGGCCCTGATGGACAAAGCATTACGGACCCTCCCACGGTAACTTCAATGTTTAGAGACTTCTTTGCCGACTTGTACAAAACAGCCCCTACAGAGTCGGAATCGATGTCCCTCTTTCTAGAGGGGGTCGTTTTCCCGCAACTGACCAGGGAACAGATGGACCTTCTGGAGGCACCCCTCACCACAGACGAAATCGCAAAGGCAATTGCTAGCTTTGCCAGGTCTAAATCTCCGGGATCGGATGGACTTCCCATTGAGTTTTATTCCCAATTTAGCGAAACTCTCGTTCCTAAATTACTAGCGCTGTACAACCATCTTTTTGAGTCTGGCATACTACCTCCATCCATGACGGAGGCTACCATAGTCCTTATTCCTAAACCTGGAAAAGACCCAGGATACCCTGAATCGTACCGCCCCATATCCCTATTACAGGTTGACATCAAAATACTAGCCAAAGTACTATCTATTAGGCTCAATCAGGTCATCTTGTCCCTAATACACACGGACCAGGTGGGTTTCATGCCCGGCCGTAACACATCGTTTAATCTTAGAAAATTATATATAAATCTGCAAGCCACGCATGAGGAGGTTGGGTCCCGGGTTGTAGTGACGTTGGATACGGCAAAGGCTTTCGACTCAGTGGAGTGGAAATATCTATGGAGATGCTTGGAGGGATATGGCTTTGGTCCCAATTTCATTAAGTGGGTTCAATTGCTGTATCAGGCGCCCACAGCCAAGGTGGTGGCCAACGGGTGGCCGTCTCGAATGTTTGACCTCAGTAGAGGCACGAGACAGGGCTGCCCTTTGTCCCCGCTGCTATATGCCCTTGCGGCAGAACCTCTTGCGATGTCCATCCGAGCAAACCCAGAGATTAGGGGTCTGAGACTGGGTTCCCTGATTGAAAAAATCAGTATGTATGCTGATGATACGCTGCTATATTTAGCAGATTTGGGCCCATCTCTACATACTGCACTCCGCACAATCGAAGGCTTTGGGATATTCTCAGGATTAAAAATCAATTGGGACAAGTCCCAAATTCTGCCTATTGACAGCTTCCCGCCCCCGGAATCCCAAACCAGATTGCCACTACAAAGAGTCGATGTCATTAAATACCTAGGGGTTCATATATCTAGGTCCCCGATGGACTACATTTCCCTCAATATAGAACCCTTCTTTCCATGGTTAAAACCAAAGTACGGATTTGGTCCCGACTTCCACTTGGGATCTGGGGCCGCATAAATTTAATTAAAATGGTCTTACTCCCTAAGATATTATATGTGTTGTGGCACACCCCAGTATACCTACCTTTGAAACATTTCAAATCGCTCGAGGCCATACTCAAGCCCTTTGTGTGGGGAGCCAATAGACACAAATTAGCATGGCAAACTCTCAAGAACCCGACCGATCTTGGTGGCACGGCTCTCCCTGACTTCAATCTATACTACATTGCATCACAGTTGTCACAGCTGTTCCACTTGGACAAGACAAACAGTGAGAGATTCCTCACCCTCTTATGTCCAAAGTGGGCGCAGCACACCAAAGACCCGATATATGCAATCGCATCGGGCTCGGGAGGGGCGGAGCCGGGGACAAATAGGCATACCATGTTATATCACTACAGGAAAATATGGGACTTAGCCTCTTCCAAACTCAGTACTCCACACTACAATGACTACACACCGCTATGGCATAATATGAATCTCCCTGAGCTCACCAAAATACAGGATACGGGTACGTGGTCCACGCAGGGGGTGTTTTACCTCCATCACCTCCTAGACAAGGGGCGCCTAAAAACCTTTGATTCCCTTAGAGAAGAATTTACACTTCAAAACCGAATGTTTTTTCGATTTTTACAACTCTGCCACGCGACGCAGTCGCAATTCCCTGACTCCGTCCCACACCCCACGCCCAATGTAATTATGGCAGTAATTAAGAGCACAGATTCGCACAAACTGATCTCAGCATTTTACAATATGCTTTCCACTCCCATTTCTACCAAACTAGCGTACGATCTGAAACCCAGATGGGAGCGGGAGGTTGGGCCAATAGAGGATGAGGAGTGGGGCGATGCGCTGGAGTCCTGTAAAGCGGTGTCTCCCAAGCTGTCCGATCGACTCTCGCAACTTTATGTCCTACATAGAGCGTACCTCACACCCCTCAGAGTGGCAAGATACAAGCGCACCTATTCTACAACATGTCTGATGTGTGGACAAGAGACGGGCACTTTTTTCCACCTGATCTGGGCCTGCCCTAAGATACAAGGTTTGTGGAAACAAATCGTGACATTTCTACACGACGAGATGGGCTCACCCCTTGCATTAGACCCCAAACAATGCCTTCTGGGAATGTTACCAGACACAATAGATAAATACACTAAAACATTTCTTCATGAGACACTGTTTTCAGCCAGGAAAGTCATTGCTAAAAAATGGATGAGACAAACACCTCCCAAAATAGTAGAATGGAAAATAGAAGTGAATAATACCCTGCCATACAAGAAATGTATATATATCAACAGGGGATGCCCCAATAAATATAACAAGATATGGGACCGCTGGCTTCAAGAGTCGAGTACCTGTACATAACAAGACCATATCAGTCAGAAATGAATGCTCAGACATAGGTTTTCCTAGGAAGTCTTTGGATGTGCAATGTATTCTTGTAGAGCACGCTCACATGACAATGATAATGAATCTGTTGCCTAACTTACCTCAAGTATGACTCTCAATGTATCAGTTACCAAGTTTATATGCAAAATATACTTCACATGTATGCACCCTTTGAGCAATAAAAACCTTTGTTTAACGTTAAAAAGTCCCCACTACAGTTCTCAGATCAGAAGATTACCTTGATCAAGAGCACCTAAGTTGGCTGATCAGAACTCCCCCCCCCCCCCCCCCCATGGAAGGGAGAGGAAAAGAGGGGGAGGAACCAAGAAAAAGGGAACAAATAAGAGAACAAGAAAGAAGGCTAGAGAGATGGATGGGGGGGAAAAAAAGAAATTAGGATAGAGAGAGATAGATAAAAGGGAAAGAAAGGAGAACAAAGAGTGGTACATCCTAAAATGTACCATAGGGGTTTTAATACTGTACGAGTGGAGGGGACTCGGGGAGCGCTAAATGTCCGTGGGTTAGGGGTGCAAATTACTTGTCTTGCCTTGGGTGCTGACACCCACCCTACAAAAACTTTACTGTAAGGGGTCCCCACAACTTGAGAAATGTTATCAAGGGGTCACGGCACTAGTAAGGTTGAGAACCACTGATGTAAACAGAGAAGGTCAACGTCAGGGTTTACATACACTCTAATTTTCAATTGTGAATGGAGTGCATCTTTAAGAGTACAGGATATGTAATAATGCAGAATATTTTAGTGTTGGGTCCTATTAAATTCAGGAGAAATAGGTTTATCTGGAATTTCAGCCAAAAGCAGCAGCGCCCCTGTACGTATGGTAAATACAACTTTCCCAAGTCCTGTACAAAATACAGTTATCGTTAATCTGCCAATTTAAGGGTATATGCCAATCTGTAGTATACTGATTGTACTGGCTTATCTCCTAATCAGTGGCTCTTTTATCTAAAATGTATAGTGCTCAGAAGAAAAGTATTTTGTTTTTTTGTACTTTCTTTTCTAATACATTGACTTTTTTTATTTTATTTTCTACAGCCATTGAAGCAATGAAGAATGCCCACCGTGAGGAGCTTTTTAGAGAGCTGGAGAAATCTGAGCGCTCCCAAGTCAGTAGCCTCAATGCGGATGTGGATTCTCTGCGGAGGCAGTACCTGTAAGTCTCGTGAAAATAAAGTACCTTGCCTCTAAAACCATTGAGACTTGTTCTTTAGAGCTTAAAAGCAAAACTGTAGCCAGGCTGTGGACAATAAGATATTTATATTTTCTTAACACTATATTAGCTTAAAACAAGCCCCAACTGACCTCTGCAGCTGCAGACACTGTGGAGCAATTCATCCTCACAGTTCACAAAAGAAGTACTGAAGTTGTTCAAGGGGGTTCTCAGCATTCTGCTCTCCACCTCTTCCTGTGCACCTGCTTTGTGTTTACATTGCAGATTAGAATGCTGGCAGGTTGCCAAGTCAGTGTCTTCAGCTACAGACATAGGGCTTGTCCTAAAGCTTTCTTTTCCATATGTCCTAACTTTGTGACCATGCTTATAAGAAAAATTGGCGAGGAAGCCATACGATTAGAACCTTGAGCCAACAAAAATCAAAATTATTTTTTTTACCTTAAAACTTTGGTCCTACTAGGTCTAAATGGTGAGTTTGATCTCAACCGTTTAATGTTTTTTAAATTGGTTATTTTCTCTTCTCCCTTTTTTGATTTTTCTACCTCAGAAGGTTGGTCCATGTTTTTATTGAGTATATTGTGGTATTGTTCATACACACCGTTTCCATATCCCCGTTCTAGCTAGGTAGCGCTTACCCTGTTCTGTAGTGTTTTTATTTCCATATTTTTTTTATTTTATTTTTTTAATCAACTTTTGCTATATTTCTTATCCAAATAGATTTTACAGTATCTCACAAAAGTGAGTACACCCCTCACATTTTTGTAAATATTTTATTATATCTTTTCATGTGACAACACTGAAGAAATGACACTTTGCTACAATGTAAAGTAGTGAGTGTACAGCTTGTATAACGGTGTAAATTTGCTGTCCCCTCAAAATAACTGAACACACAGCCATTAATGTCTAAACCGCTGGCAACAAAAGTGAGTACACCCCTAAGTGAAAATTGGGACCAAAGTGTCAATATTTTGTGTGGCCACCATTATTTTCCAGCACTGCCTTAACCCTCTTGGGCATGGAGTTCACCAGAGCTTCACAGGTTGCCACTGGAGTCCTCTTCCACTCCTCCATGACGACATCACGGAGCTGGTGGATGTTGGAGACCTTGCGCTCCTTGACCCTCAGCTTCTTCATCAAGGCAGTGGTCGTCTTGGAGGTGTGTTTGGGGTCGTTATGTTGGAATACTGCCCTGCGGCCCAGTTTCTGAAGGGAGGGGATCATGCTCTGCTTCAGTATGTCACAGTACATGTTAGCATTCATGGTTCCCTCAATAAACTGCAGCTCCCCAGTGGCGGCAGAACTCATGCAGCCCCAGACCATGAGACTCTCACCACCATGCTTGACTGTAGGCAAGACACACTTGTCTTTGTACTCCTCACCTGGTTGCCGCCACACACGCTTGGCATCATCTGAACCAAATAAGTTTATCTTGGTCTCATCAGACCACAGGACATGGTTCCAGTAACTAATGTCCTAAGTCTGCTGGTCTTCAGCAAGCTGCTTGCAGGTTTTTTGGGCATCGTCTTTAGAAGAGGCTTCCTTCTGGGAGGACAGCCATGCAGACCAATTTGATGCAGTGTGCGGCATATGGTCTGAGCACTGACAGGCTGACCCCCCCCCCCCCCACTCCTTCAACCTCTGCAGCAATGCTGGCAGCACTCATACCTTTATTTCCCAAAGACAACCTCTGGATACGACACTGAGCACGTGCACTTAACTTCTTTGGTCGACCATGGCGAGGCCTGTTCTGAGTGGAACCTGTCCTGTTAAACCACTGTATGGTATTTGCCACAGTGCTGCAGCTCAGTTTCTGGGTCTTGGCAATCTTCTTATAGCCTAGGCCATCATTATGTAGAGCAACAATTCTTTTTTTCAGATCCTCATTGCCATGAGGTTCCATGTTGAACTTCCAGTGACCAGTGTGAGAGAGTGAGAGCCATAACACCCAATTTAACACACCTGCTCCCCATTCACACCTGAGACCTTGTAATACTAACGAGTCATATGACACCAGGGAGGAAAAATGGCTAATTGGGCCCAATTTGGACATTTTCACTTCGGGGTGTACTTACTTTTGTTGCCAACGGTTTAGACATTAATGACTGTGTGTTGAGTTATTTTGAGGGAACAGAAAATTTACACCGTTATACAAGCTGTACACTCACTACTGTACATTGTAGCAAAGTGTAATTTCTTCAGTGTTGTCACATGAGTATTTACAAAAATGTGAGGGGTGTACTCAATTTTGTATGATACTGTGTATATAGGTATTTATATTGTTGTGTGTTTAATAATGTATATTTCAATCCTGATTCTGGGTTCCAGTCCTATATATTATTTGATCAATAGCATTCCCTTTAATGTTTTATTTTTTTATCCAAGTGGTATTATCCAGTATTGTGTGTTTCTGGGGATCATTTAGTGTACCTTGTTGTTCTACTACTGTCCTCTTTTTGCAATGAGTAGTCCCTGCATTTCTTCCTTTTTACGAACGCCGCTTCAGTTCTACACTTATTTTTGAAGCACAGCCACCATCCAACGTCCTTGTTTATATAGCTCCATAGGACTTCAATAAAATGGTCATCGTAGTTGTTTATCACTTCTAATATGGCTGCCACTTATTTATGCCCTAGTAAAGATGGCCGCTGATGTTGGTCACGGTCAATTGGATCCAATACTGTAAATAAGGACATGCCTTCTATCTGGTTCTTTTCTGACAGTCACGTGACTGTGACGTAACGTGTGACGTAAGAAAGCATGATCGGGAAGCTTGTAAATCATATGGAAAAGATAGTCTCTGGTGAGACATTGTAACCTTTGAAAGGTACATTAAAGAAAATATTGTTTTAAAGCTTAAGACATATTTGAATGTCATAGCCTGGTCCCAGTTTTACTTTAAAGCGGAGTAACACCCAAAAGGGGGGGACGTCCGCTGGTTTCCACCCTTCCCCACTCCACTGCCACATTTGCCACTTTTTGTGGGGGAGTGGGTACCTGGTTTTGACACATCACCGGTCCCAGAAGACTGAGTCCATTCAAAAGGCGCATAAGCATTAGGAAGCCAGCTGTGAAGCTGCAAGGCTTTGCTTCTGTTTCCCTTGCTTCCGATGCTGGCGCATGCACCTGAAGCCAATTGAAGAACTGGCTCGGGTGAGGACATTGCTGGATCCAGAGGCAGGCAAGTGTAATACTGTAGGTAAGCTACAGAATTTGTAGTTGCTGACTTTTAATTCTTTTTGGGGAGGAACCTGGAGCTTCGCTTTAAGGAGATAAAAAACAACGTGTTGCATTTTAACTGCCAGCTCTTGTAAGCTGCACCAGAGAAACGACACAATGGGAGTCCAGTTGTACTCCTGTAGATGTTTTTAGAAATACATTTTGTTTTGTGTGCATTGTAGTTGTCATGTAAAGTTTAATGTTTCCCCTGATTCTTTGACAGGGAAGAGCTGCAGTCTGTGCAGAGAGAGCTGGAGGTCCTCTCAGAGCAATATTCTCAGAAATGTCTGGAGAACGCCCACCTCGCTCAGGCGCTGGAGGCAGAACGCCAAGCTTTGCGCCAGTGTCAGCGAGAGAACCAAGAGCTGAATGCACACAACCAGGTGTCTTGAATGTTTCAGTCTGGTACAGTTGATGATGTAACAGCCTTTAGGGTTGAAATTCTTATTTCTGATTCTCTTTCATAACATTGTAGGAGTTGAATAACCGACTGGCCAGTGAGATAACACGACTAAGAAACCTGGTAACAGGAGATGGGGAGGTATCGCCCCTAACCCAGGGGAAGGATGTTTATGAACTTGAGGTAAAAGGATTTTATTTTCCATTTGGTCATAACTCAAAAGACAGCTATGGACTTCCTCCATAGTAGGTGACAGGTACACTTTACACAATTCCACACATTTTGTTCAATCACTATATGGCCAATTGTTAATGGACATCTGACCATCACACTTATGAGCTTGTTGGACATATTTCAGAAACCATGGAGTCCATCCCTTGCCTCTGCACTTATAATAGCCTCCATTCTCCTGGGAGGAAGGCTTTGGCAATTTTGTATTTAATTATCCAATAGAACAGGGAATCCCCGGACCGCGGACTGGTGCGAGCTAGCCAGCACAACCTGCCACCCTCC
The DNA here is from genome assembly GCA_029206835.1 of Rana muscosa. Classification (NCBI taxonomy): domain Eukaryota; kingdom Metazoa; phylum Chordata; class Amphibia; order Anura; family Ranidae; genus Rana; species Rana muscosa. The sequence goes on along the minus strand of CM055127.1, from coordinate 152,204,042 downwards.
CAGCACCAATACTCTCTTCCCTCTCTGTGGTGACACCTTACCTACAGAGAAGAAGAGGGGGAGGAGGAAGGAGAGCCGGCCTGGAGGTGACAGGCTGCATACACCCACTCCCTCCGGAGGTGACAGGTTGCGCCGACACACGCTGCCCCTACAGGTGACAAGTTACACACCCACCTCCCCCCTGAAGGTGGCCGGCAGTGCTTACACAAGGGAGGTGACAGGCTGCACCCCCCGTAAAGGGGTTGACGTTGCTGAGGCCAGTCCCTGGTGCCGGGGAGGTTGATGCCCACCGCAATAGAACATTTGTGAGGTCAGGTACCGATGTTGGATTATAAGACTTGTCTCACAATCGGCATTCCAATTCACTCCAAGGTTTTTTGTAGGGTTAGGGTTGAGGTTGGGGCTCTGTGCCAAATTTCTCCACACCAAGCTGGCCACACCATGTCTTTATGATTATGAGCACAGGGGCACAGTCATGCTGGAACAGAAAATAATCTCCCCAGACTGTTTCTCCAAGTCTAGAAGTGCACTGTCTAAAATGTCTGTGTGCCGTAGTATTAACAGTACCCCTCACTGGAAACACCTGAACTCCATCCTTTGGAGAGTTCTCCACAGAATTCTGACTATATGATGGGTATGAATATCATATGTCCATGAGCATTTGGCCATGTATTGTATACAGCATCTAGTAGTGAAAGATTTTAGTGTAACAAGACGGATCATCCAAAGTTTTACATTGCTAAATCTTGGTATTTACCCTCTGCACAAGATTTTTCCATTTTACTATTTTCCTGAAAAGGTACAATTTTATGGTCAAAGCAATTTTTGTGGTATGCTGTAAAGGGAGGCACTGGTGCAATGTGTAATTTTTGCTCCCTTGTGCAGGTCCTTCTACGGGTGAAAGAGTCAGAGATCCAGTACCAAAAACAGGAGATCAGCTCCCTGAAAGATGAGCTGCAGACAGCTCTAAGGGTAAGAATTTTTCCTTTTTTTTATCCTATTATTTTTACACTTTTATCACTAAGCAAATGGCATTGGCTCATACAGGGTGTATATTCTGTATTGTTTTAACCTCTTTCTGACCGCTCATACACACTGGCTTGCTTCTGGTTTTGGGGCACATATGCACAAGCCCTGCTGACCTGTGTTTTGATTGCACACAGCACAAGATTAGCAGCAGATTTTGGCTAAAACCTGCTGATTAGCTGTGACCAATCACACACCGAGTTCTGTGAACAGCAATCTGGCTGTTTCTTCTCCTTGAAAAGCAGGGAGAAAAATCAGCAAGATTAGTAAGTAAAAGCAGCGCACCTTACACTTGTTAGGCACACAGTTAACCCCTTGATTGCTCCTAGATATTAACTCCTTCCCACCCAGTGTCTTAGTACAGTATTATCACTGTATTAGTGTCACAAGCGACATCAGTGACAGTGGTGATCAAATACCACAAAAAGAAAGCTCTGTTTGTGTGAAAAAATTATCTAAATTTTGTTTATGTACAGTGTTGCTTGACCGCACAATTGCCGGTAAAGTAATGCAGTACCAAAAAGCAAAAAATAGCCTGTTCAGGGAGGTGGAGTAAATATTCTGGAGGTCAAGTGGTTAATTGTAACACTGCTCCCAAAAACAAATTGCTGAAATTTGGTTGCTGTGGCCAACACATACTCTTTACCACCACTTCCATAGTGCAGTCTCATTATTCTTCTACAATAACAGCTCATAATGGTTACAGTGCCATTTGAATTCTTCTTCCTTCAAGGACAAGAAGTACGCCAGCGACAAGTACAAAGACATCTACACAGAGCTGAGCAACGTCAAGGCCAAGGCCGAATGTGACATCAGCCGGCTGAAGGAGCAGCTGAAAACAGCCACCGAGATGTTGGGGGAGAAAACCCCGGAGACGGCATCGGTGTCTGGATACGGTGAGTCACTCTCAAGACCGCTGCTGCTGTCAAGGCAAGGAATTGATCGCTTTGCCTCTCCGATGTCACTAATTCATATCAACAGTACATTCATTTCATTTTCATGATCTGCCCTGACATGACAAAACATGATTTTTATGCTGCAGATATCATGAAATCTAAGAGCAATCCAGATTTCCTGAAGAATGACAGGTCCAGCATTAACAGACAGCTGCGGAATATCAGGTCCAAGGTAGGCAGAGATAAGGAGCGCCATATAGAAGTTGATAGTTCTGTGCTGGGAGGGTTCTAGGTACATTTTTTTTTTTTTAGGATAATTCTGAGGATCTGGGGGAAAACATCCTTAAAACCAGCCAGGAGGTGCCATTGGTGGAAATGCATGACTGGGGGGGAAATTGTTCCTTTTCCCATCATACAGATTTCCTTACCAGCATCTGGTGATTGCCCCCGAGTGCAGTGGGATCTGAATGTGTGTATGATTCAGTGAGGCTTCTGTTTATCACATCTTGAGATCTAAATGTGCAACTTTTCTAGGTGTCAACACCTACTGACTCTTTGATGAAAGCTGGGACTCTTCAACTACGGCAAGGAGGACCCGGCATGAACACGTGCAGAGCCCGCCAGGAAGTCGGCACGGTGCTGCGCTAATGACAGGCAGGGAGACATTTCCCGATGCTCGGCTGCAGAGATCGGGAAATGTCTCCCTGGCTGTGATTAGCGCAGCGCCGTGCCGACTTCCTGGCGGGCTCTGCACGTGTTCAATGCGAACACGCCAGGGCTCATCCCTAATAATGAGATGATTGATTCTCTAGAGGTGGTGAACACAGGTGACGCAGGCTTCCAGCTATCGGATTTATGATCCAAAGCCTGTACACTATCTAAATTAATATACAGCGGGTGAAATGGGTATTAAACACGTCACCATTTTTCTAGGTAAATATATTTCTAAAGGTGCTATTGACATGTTATTTTCACCACATATCGGTAACAACCCATGTTATCCATACATACAAAGAAACCAAAACAAATAAGTTCAGAAATGCAGTAATAAAATGGAATGACACAGGGAAAAAGCATTGAACGTGGTACGAAATCCTTTGGTGGTAATGAAAGCTTCAAGATGCCTCCTGTATGGAGAAACTAGCCGCATGCATTGCTCAGGTGTGATTTTGGCTCATTCTTCCACACAAGCAGTCTTCAAATCTTGGGCCTCTTCTATGAACTCCAATCTTTAGTTCTTTCCATAGATTTTCTATTGGATTCAAGTCAGGTGATTGGCTGGGCCATTCTAGCAGCTTTGTTTTCTTTCTTTGAAACCAATTGAGAATTTCCTTGGCTTTGCGTTTGGGATCATTGTCTTGCTGAAATGTCCACCCTCATTTATCTTCATCATCCTGGTACATGGCAGCAGATTTTTTATCAAGAATGTCTTCATGTCATCATTTTTCCATTCATGCTTCCTTCAATGATATGAAGTTTGCCAGTACCATAAGCTGAAACAAAACAGCCCCACCCCATGATGTTCCCACCTCCAAACTTCACTGTTGGTATTGGGGGTGTTTTTGGGGTGATGTGCCATTTGACCTCCTAACATGGTGTGTATTATGGCATCCAAAGAGTTCAGTTTTGGTCTCATCTGACCGTATTTCACAGGCCTGTCTAAATGTTGTGCAGCAAACTTTAAATGAGCTTTAAACATCCTTTTTCTTCAGCAATTGAGTCTTTGAAACAATTGTACCGGCTAATTCCAGGTCTTTCTGAAGCTTTCCACAAGTGGTCCTTGGCTCTTGGACAACTCTTCTGATACTTTTTTCACAACTCTGTCAGAAATCTTGCGAGTAGCACCTGGTCGTGGCCGGTTTCTGGTGAAATTATGTTCTTTCCACTTCCGGATTATGGCCCCAACAGTGCTTACTGAAACATTTAGAAATTTTAGAAATCCTTCTGTAACCAATGCCATCAATATATTTTGCAACAATAAGGTTGCAAAGGTCTTAAGAGAGCTCTTTCCTTTTATCCATCATGAGATGTTTCTTGTGTGACACCTTGGTAATAAGACACCTTTTTATAGGCCATCAGTTGAGACTGAACCAGCCGATATTAATTTACACTGACAAGGGGCAGGATTGCTTTTTAATTACTGATAGTGTCTTGGCTTTCTATGCCTTTTTGCACCTCCCTTTTTTTCATGTGTTCAATACTTTTTCCCTGTGTCATTTCGTTTTATTTACACATAACTTAGATTCTGAACTTATTTGTTTTGGTTTCTTTGTATGTATGGATTGCATGGGTTGTTACCGACATGTGGTGTCAATAGCACCTTTAGAAATATATTTACCAAGAAAAATGGTGACGTGTTCAATACTTATTTTACTCGCTGTAATTTGTACAGATTGACCATGTAAAGATGATTTAATTTGTGACACACTTTTTCCCTGCCTGAGCCTTGTGATTTTATTTCTCCAGTTGGTCACCCCGTATAGATCATAAATGTCTACTTGTTAGTAAGTATGTGATTGACGCCTCTCCTCCCCCTCCCCTCACACACACACACACACACACACATCCAGCAGTTTGGGATATGCAGGAAGTTGCCTGCACTTTTGTATCACAGTGTTATTGGTGGGTAATGGGATTGGGGTTTCAGCACGATCACCCAGGATTCACGCGCTTTCTCTGTCTGTCTGTGTCTGTGTGTCCCTTTGTCCCTGGCAGTCCGTAATTGAGCAGGTCTCATGGGATAACTGACAAGTTCCACGTACCAGGTTCCCTGACATGTAGGTAAAACCAAGGCCAACAAACTGTGCATGCAGAACTTTCTCTCCATCCCAAGTGCTGCCCGTCCAGCCTTGCCCCCCTCTCTCACAGCCACAATCTTTTAGACGACAGAACTCACACTCACCGTACACAGCGGGGTTATGTGCCACCATATCCTGGCTGCTGTTCATCCTTACAGTCAACTATTATTATTCTTACATTTAAAGGATATTCTCGAAAATGTTTGCAGAAGGAAAGTTGTGGATACTGGAACTTTTGTTAAAAAAAGAAAAAAGTGGCAAAATGTATTTATATATTTATTGCCACAAAATACCATAATACAAGGTACACATAAAAGTGAAAATACACTGTAGGGGTATTTAGAATCAGCTTAGTTTGTTCCAGATAAACTTGACTGTTTATAGGGATGGCATGGGTCTCTTTGGAATCCTCAGTTGATTTAGATCTGCTAATGGTATGAAAAAAAAACAAAAAGGGGACATATCTGGGGTGAGTGAATAACTCTGGACTTAATCTGGATGTCAGATACTCCCTGTAATAATTGCAGAGGACTGCATTGCCCCCTTAGGCTGAATTCACACTGTCTTGTGATAAAATGCAGGGAAAATGGATGTACATTTCCATCCATTTTATGTGCAATTTGACATGCATTGTTGCATGTTTTACCGCGTGTTAAAATGCACTGCATTTTGCAAGATTTCCTGTCACATCACATACTGTGGGTTAGAGAAAGGAGAGAGTGAAAATGGTTATCCTTGTAAACCTTTTGCTGGGTGTCATACAACAGGGGGCCACAGACCAATGCCAGACCGTGGCCTGTTGCTGACCAGGCTGCACAGCAGGGGATGAGCACCCGTGCTCTCCTGTTGTGCGGCCATGCCCGTGTGTCTTTACCAGGCTCCTCCACACACCCGGCCAACAATGTCATCCTATAAGCCGGGCAGGGGGCGGAAGGAGCTGCAGATCAGAATCAGGAGCTCCTCCCGCCCCCTGCCATGCTGATAGGATCATGTCATCGGGCGGGTGGAGGAGCTGGGAGAGGAGACACAGACTGTTAACCTCTGCCCTGCAGGTAGGAGCCCTGAGCAGGGGAGGCAGAGGGGAGAGAGGGCAGACTGCAGAGGCACTGTAATGTAAATGTTCTATTACAGTGCCCCTTTACATTACAGTGCAGTCCTTTACATTACAGTTCCCCCCTTTACAGTGCAGTCCCCTTTATATCACAGTGCCCCCTTTACAGTGCAGTCCCCTTTACATTACAGCCCCTCTTTACATTACAGTGCCCTCTTTACAGAGCAGTCCCCATTACAATAATGTAAAGGGGACTGCACTGTAATGTAAAGGGGGGCTGTGATGTGAAGGGGAACTGAGGACACTGTGGGACTGCTTTTAGGGGGGGGGACTTTGGACACTGATATAAAGGGGGGGATAGTACTGTAAAGGGGGGTTGTGGTGTGAAGGGGGTGAGGACAGACTTCATGATTAACCCATCCACCACAACCACCATCCTCCCCCAGAATGCTGCCAAACCGGTCCCTGGAGCCAAAAAGGTTGGGGACCGCTGTGACGTACAGGATTGTGCCCCGAACATGGGCTACAAAGTCGTCAATGTCAATAAATGCTGACATGCTAAGAGAGTGCACCAACTCTGCACACATTTCTCTTTTCCCTCGCTCTCCAATCCTACAAAGATGGCTGCTGGTAGGGGTGCTTGTGAGGGACAAAATGAATCGCAAAGCAAACTTCTTTTTTTTTTTGTGTCAATCTGCATTGAAGTGCAGCTGTAAAATGCAGGGCAAAACAAGGACACCCCTTTTTTTTGTGTGTGTTCTGTTCACACTACAACGCTGTGTTGATCTGTGTAGCATTAAAATTAGGGATGCACCAAATGCTCCCAAAACCGATACTTTGCGGTGCGATTTACATCAATACAAAATGAATGGGTGGAAATCGCACTGCAAAGAATCTCATGCAATTTGAACAGGAATGCGGTGCAATTTTTTTTCCAAACCGCATAGAATTTTCGTGTGTGTTTATTTTTATTTATATATATATTTTTATATATATATATATATATATATATATATATATATATATAGGGAATATATAGGGAAAAACACCATCTAGTGGGCAGTTTATTAAAAATGTTATAACTCACAGTACATATCTGACTAAATGCAAAATCTGCATAGGTGTCCCGTTCCCACGGATAATAGCAAATCATGGCCACTGGAGGTGCTCCCAGGGCTGGAGGATATGTAGAGGCGGTCCGCCCCCAAGCTGACATCAATTCCGCCCTATACCCACGGGTCCCAGAACTTCTCCTCCAGCTCTGTCTGCACCTCCAACGGCCCTGATTTGCTATCATCGGCGGGACCAGGACACCTATGCAGATTTTGCATTTGGCCAGATATGTACTGTGAGTTCTAAAATTTTTAATAAACTGCCCACTAAATGGCGCTTTTCTCTTTCTATACACACACAGGAGCAATGGGGGAAATCGCATGCGATTTGGAAGAAATTGCACCACATTCTTGCTCAAATCACATGAAATTCTTTGCAGTGCGATATGCGCCAATTTTTTTTGTATTGACACAAATCGGACCACCAAGTATCGGTACTCTGTATCAGTACTGGTACGCGCCGATAAAAAAACGGTATTGGTGCAACCCTAATTGGGATGCAACATGTATGCATTTTAATGCAAAGCAGGTCACATGAAAAACGCAGAGCAACACAATCCAAGTAAAGGAAAAAGTTTGCTTTGTGATTTATTTTGTCCCTTAAGCCTAGGTTCACATTGGAGCGATTTGTCATGCGATTTGAGAGATCAAATCACATGACAAGTCGCAGCCTATTAGAGGCAATGGCACCTTTCCAATCGGTGCGACACTGATCTTGCGGCGCTACACCGATTTGCAAAAGTAGTTCCTGCACTACGTTTGCCGATTTCAATAGACATCTGTGCATGAAGCCACACAGATGTCTATCAAGTAGCACCTGAAATCGCACTGACCTTGCTACTTTGAAATTGCGCTACTTCAAGTGAAGTAGCGAGGTTTCAAAGTAGCATCAATGTGAACCAGGGCTTAAGCTGATGTCCATGTTTGTAGACTAATACAGGTACCTAACCTTCGATCCATTGTACGTCATCTCAGGTTCATGTTAATAAGGGTTTGTGAGTTTGGTGTCTTCACACCCATTTTGTTTTGTACCTAAGATGTCACCACCTTCTGTGTGCCATGCCAAGCACAGGAATCGTTCTCCTCCAATGTTGTCCTTTGTATTTAAGTGAAGTAGTGTGTAGTGCACATGACCAAATGGCTCATCTATATATAAGCTTTATAAACTGTTAGTCAGGGCAGTATTTCCTCTGAGAGAGGGACATGTATTCCTGCAAGTGAAAATCCTCACTGTAAGGATTTATGTATGAGACCTCAAATAAGCTCATCTGGATACCGCTGGAATCCACTAGAGGGAGACTGATGAATAGAGAGTTGCTTGTAAGGGCTTCAGACTAATTTTAGAAAATGCATTGTACATGGTCAACATTTACAAGGATGACGTGAAGGGAGGTCTATGGAGGGATGACGTGAAGGGGGGTCTATGGAGGGATGACGTGAAGGGGGGTCTATGGAGGGATGACGTGAAGGGGGGTCTATGGAGGGATGACGTGAAGGGGGGGTCTATGGAGGGATGACGTGAAGGGGGGGGTCTATGGAGGGATGACGTGAAGGGGGGGGTCTATGGAAGGATGACGTGAAGGGGGGGTCTATGGAGGGATGACGTGAAGGGGGGTCTATGGAAGGATGACGTGAAGGGGGGGTCTATGGAAGGATGACGTGAAGGGGGGGTCTATGGAAGGATGACGTGAAGGGGGGTCTATGGAAGGATGACGTGAAGGGGGGTCTATGGAAGGATGACGTGAAGGGGGGGTCTATGGAAGGATGACGTGAAGGGGGGGTCTATGGAAGGATGACGTGAAGGGGGGGTCTATGGAGGGATGACGTGAAGGGGGGGGTCTATGGAGGGATGACGTGAAGGGGGGGTCTATGGAGGGATGACGTGAAGGGGGGGTCTATGGAGGGATGGCGTGAAGGGGGGGTCTATGGAGGGATGACGTGAAGGGGGGGTCTATGGAGGGATGACGTGAAGGGGGGGTCTATGGAGGGATGACGTGAAGGGGGGTCTATGGAGGGATGACGTGAAGGGGGGGTCTATGGAGGGATGACGTGAAGGGGGGGTCTATGGAGGGATGACGTGAAGGGGGGGTCTATGGAGGGATGACGTGAAGGGGGGGTCTATGGAAGGATGACGTGAAGGGGGGGGTCTATGGAAGGATGACGTGAAGGGGGGGTCTATGGAAGGATGACGTGAAGGGGGGGTCTATGGAAGGATGACGTGAAGGGGGGGTCTATGGAAGGATGACGTGAAGGGGGGGTCTATGGAAGGATGACGTGAAGGGGGGGTCTATGGAAGGATGACGTGAAGGGGGGGTCTATGGAAGGATGACGTGAAGGGGGGGTCTATGGAAGGATGACGTGAAGGGGGGTCTATGGAAGGATGACGAGAAGGGGGGGTCTATGGAAGGATGACGTGAAGGGGGGGTCTATGGAAGGATGACGTGAAGGGGGGGTCTATGGAAGGATGACGTGAAGGGGGGGTCTATGGAAGGATGACGTGAAGGGGGGGTCTATGGAAGGATGACGTGAAGGGGGGGTCTATGGAAGGATGACGTGAAGGGGGGGCTTTATAGGACGGCGTACAGAGGGGGGGCTCTATGGAAGGGCGGCGTAAAGAGGGGGGGCTCTATGGAAGGACGACGTGAAGGGGGGCTCTATGGAAGGACGACGTGAAGGGGGGCTCTATGGAAGGACGACGTGAAGGGGGGGCTCTATGGAAGGACGACGTGAAGGGGGCTCTATGGAAGGACGACGTGAAGGGGGGGCTCTATGGAAGGACGACGTGAAGGGGGGCTCTATGGAAGGACGACGTGAAGGGGGGGCTCTATGGAAGGACGACGTGAAGGGGGGGCTCTATGGAAGGACGACGTGAAGGGGGGGCTCTATGGAAGGACGACGTGAAGGGGGGGCTCTATGGAAGGACGACGTGAAGGGGGGGCTCTATGGAAGGACGACGTGAAGGGGGGGCTCTATGGAAGGACGACGTGAAGGGGGGCTCTATGGAAGGACGACGTGAAGGGGGGGCTCTATGGAAGGACGACGTGAAGGGGGGGCTCTATGGAAGGACGACGTGAAGGGGGGGCTCTATGGAAGGACGACGTGAAGGGGGGGCTCTATGGAAGGACGACGTGAAGGGGGGGGGCTCTATGGAAGGACGACGTGAAGGGGGGCTCTATGGAAGGACGACGTGAAGGGGGGGCTCTATGGAAGGACGACGTGAAGGGGGGGCTCTATGGAAGGACGACGTGAAGGGGGGGCTCTATGGAAGGACGACGTGAAGGGGGGGCTCTATGGAAGGACGACGTGAAGGGGGGGCTCTATGGAAGGACGACGTGAAGGGGGGCTCTATGGAAGGACGACGTGAAGGGGGGGCTCTATGGAAGGACGACGTGAAGGGGGGGCTCTATGGAAGGACGACGTGAAGGGGGCTCTCTATGGAAGGACGACGTGAAGGGGGCTCTATAGAAGGACGAAGTGAAGGGGGGTCTATAGAAGGACGACATGAAGGGGGGGTCTATAGAAGGACGGCATGATGGGGGAGGGTCTAGAGAAGGACGACATGATGGGGGAGGGTCTAGAGAAGGATGACATGAAGGGGGGGTCTATAGAGGGATGACATGAAGGGGGGGTCTATAGAGGGATGGCATGAAGGAGGGGTCTATAGAGGGATGGCATGAAGGAGGGGTCTATAGAGGGATGGCATGAAGGAGGGGTCTATAGAGGAATGGCATGAAGGAGGGGTCTATAGAGGGATGGCATGAAGGAGGGGTCTATAGAGGGATGGCATGAAGGAGGGGGTCTATAGAGGGATGGCATGAAGGAGGGGGTCTATAGAGGGATGGCATGAAGGAGGGGGTCTATAGAGGGATGGCATGAAGGGGGGGGTCTATAGAGGGATGGCATGAAGGAGGGGTCTATAGAGGGATGGCATGAAGGGGGGGGGTCTATAGAGGGATGGCATGAAGGGGGTGTCTAGAGAAGGATGATTCAGGGAGGCAGGAGGTAATGCTTGTGGACTTCCTGGTCAAGTCTGCTCTGACTACAAATACTGACAGTGTTATTGCTGAAAAAAAGCATGTGGTCGCCACGGTACAGGGGGCATTCCAATACTACAACGTTTTTAAACATTGTAAACCGTTTCAATTTGAGAAAAACTTAGGTTAGGAGACGTGCAATAAGCATCTGATTCTGAGCATTGTGTAATGCTCAGAATCAGTGTGCAATGCCCAGTGCCAACAGCTATAAGGCAATTCCCCTATATAGTCCCAAGAGGATTTTTGTTTGCTCTACATGGATTATTATATTTTTTTTACTAACTGCACTGAACTGGCCAATAGTATATCTACTATATCTGCATCCTAATCAGCTGACCCAATAGCATGATACCATAGATCTACAAATTGATTTCAGATTTGTTCATTGGATACAGATGAGAGCAAACATTGCTTTGCGCTGGAACCTGACCTACAACAAAGCAGTTTTACACAGAACCAGTTTCAGAATTTCACCTTTCACCAGCAGGGGGCAGGACAGGCAAAAGATACTAGTGTAGGAGGTGGGTCCATTCTGTGGGGTGATGGTGAAGGTGAGCAGTAAAGACTAGGCTTCTCTTAGCAACAACCTAGAAGTATTCCAGTCTGTCTTCAGGAGGTATGTAAATGGCCTACACCTATAGCCAAGGGCATTATTCAACCTTGTCTAAATCTAGACAGCTTGTTTTTATCTACAGGCATCCCTAAGGCCCCTTTCACACTGATGGACCGTTTGGGTCTGTCAGTTTTTCCAGCGGACCCGATCAAACCATCCATAGCGGTCTATTGAGTGCCGGCATCCAATCTAGTCCTCTAAAAACAGACGGATGGGCATCACTCCCCATCCATCAATCGGGTCGGATGACAACAAACAGGTCCATCAATCGGGTCGGATGACAACAGACAGGTCCATCAATCGGGTCGGATGACAACGGACAGGCAGTCTATTTCCATCCGACTGCCCCATAGAGTGTGCTGTGTCCGTGTCCACTCTGCATAGTGGAGCAGACATAGACCCATCATCCGTCTGCTCAGCGGGGATCAGTGGACAGATCCGCTTGGCAGAGTCCGCCCCATCTGCAAGGGTTTTTTTTAATTTTTATATTGGATAAGGTATTCGAACACCTGTCAAGGTTTTTGTTGCCTTCTCTGCTCTTGTTAAGGCAATTCATCTCACTTGTCAGATTTACAGTCATGGAAAGTAACAGAAAATCTCAAATTGTAGGTTGCTCCCAGAACAGTAATAGAGGGGAAATCTTCCTGTGGGTACACTTGTTCTGGTGATAGCTAGGGATTTCCTCTCGTTTACTGTTTTGTCTAAAGCTTAGGGTCAGTTTACGGTCCTTCAGGCTTTAAGGGGGCTGGTGGGCATAGAAAATTTCCCAATATCGGTGCTCCATTATTGGTTCTAATGGGAGGAATAGTGCCCCATTGTTTTCAATGAGAAAAATAGTGTCCCATTGATGGTGTTCGTACGGGGAATGATGCTTCATCATTGGTGTCAGTTCGTAGAATAATGTCCAAGGGCCAGATAAAGGCAAGCAAAGGGCCACATCCGGCCCCACGTTTGGAGACCACTGGTCTAAAGGACAGAAAGTAGTAATAAAAAACTTGACAAAAGTTATAACTCTCCATTCTTTCTTCACAATAAAAAAAAAAAGCCTTTAGCTCTACTTTACCTAGAAGGGAAATTTCCAGCTGCCTTGGAGGTCTGCTTCAGATTAGGTATTTTGTCCAGTAATATCGCAGCACATTGACTACTATAGGTGAGGCGTAGATAATGAGCAGGTAGTACCAGGGAGGTAGAATAGGCGAGACAGTAAGATTAGCTTACAGTTCATAATGTTTTATGTATATATCCAATAGTCACACATAGCTGTAGTTGACATACATCCGTAATCTTCCCATTTTGTGGCTCCCCCTCCTCTCTGGTCTTTCCATCGTGGTTATTCACTCTGGTTCCTCTCACCAACCTGTCATGTGTGACTCTCACCCACCAAGTCACTCCTGTCCGTCTTCAGCATGCATCACTAATATCTGTCCATGTAGTGTGTACATCACATTCCGTATTTATGTCCAGCAATCCAGTTCTTCTCATCTCACCTATGGTCTATCTCCTCTCTTTTTCCACACAGAGCCTGAAGGAGGGGCTGACGGTCCAGGAGCGCCTCAAAATCTTCGAATCCCAGGACTATAAGAAACACTAACGCCTCCCGATTTCTGCTGCGTGTCCCCAGGGCTTGGAGCAGACATAAGCCGCCTCCCCCCCGGATCCATCGGGCTTCAGGGGACTCTGATGTGCAGCTTTTCTTTTCTTTTTTGCACGTCATTTTGGGCTCTTGGAAATGTGCAAGGCCGGCCGTTCAGGTGTTGAAATGGTTGATTCCTGTGGGTACCTCTCCAGCTCTTGATGTCTGTTTTTATTTTTCCTTCCTTCTTTGCTCTACGACGGGGCACACTCTCCTCTCCTCTGCCATCTTGTCAGAGCTTTAATTCGCAGTCAGTATTAAGGCATGTCTGCCGAACAATAAGCTATCAGGTGTGAAGACGCTGGGACGTGCACGGACTCTCAACATGCGGTGGTGCTGTACCAGGAGGAACTGAACCACAACGTGCACATTTGACAGGGCTGCTTTGTTGGGTAGTAAGGACTCTTGCTCCCCCCACAAATGTCTGTAGTTATTTATATATATATGTATGTGCCTGTGAAGTATGTGTACATTATAGGGGGAGATGAATTTCTCCAATAAAATGTAACAGAGTGGCTATTGCCCTTGAGTTAGAAACATGTCCAGCTCTTTGTCTTGCCATGTAGTCCTAAAAATGGCTTGAGGTCATTCAGGCTGCAGGTATTGAAAGCAGAGTCTCAACCGGCCCTCATTGATGTGAACCTACTGTAAGAGGGGGCCTTTTTTGTGTGATGGATGCAGGCTCTTGAATATTTATTGTAACCCACAACAAAAATGACAGGTGCCGATCAAGGCTCCAACAGGTCCTCCTGCATGATGAACCGCTAGGAGTGCCGACAAGGACAGAGCGCGCCCCAGCTCAAAAGATCTAGTAGGAAGAGGAAGTCCTAAAAGTCGCACATCACAGCAAAACCCTGTAAGGAGGTGTATGACAGACTCAGCTCAGGCTCCAACCAGGCCACGCCCCCAATGCATTTCACTCCGCCGCCAAGATTAAGCTTTGGGGTGGAGTGAAACGCGTTGGAGAGCGTGGCCTGGTTGGAGCCTGGACTGAGGCTGTCATACACCTCCTTACAGGGTTTTGCTGTATTCTGCGACTTTTAGGATTTACTTTCCCTACTCTTGAATATTTATGTTGGCTTCCTTTAAGAATGTCAGTAGTGATTGCTTGTGTGCTTCCCACCGTTTATCATAGGCCAGCAAAGTCAGAATATTTTCCCTTTGGTCCTAAATGTTTACAAAAATCAAGCCAAGATTATGCTTGGAGAAGAATTGCAACATTCATCTTTAAATTATAAAGTGAAGACTTAAGTCGGCCATACATGGATCGAAATCCAGCCGTAATTGTATGCAGAAAATCTGACTGGCTGGTTGTACCCAAGTTGATTGATCGACTTGGGTGCAAGCCTACCCATACATGGATCAAAATTCATCTGGTTCCTGCTGAACCTGGTGCATTTCGATCCATGTATGGGGGGGTACAAACAGCCTGTTGGGTTTTCTACATACAGTTACTGCCGGTGGCTATAGCTGCTAGAAGTAATCATATTCTGCCCCCTGAGCCCCCCTGTCGTTAGAATACAATAGCTCTTTTGGAGGCATTCCCTCATCAACACTGACTGTTGATGGGTGGGGGGGGGGGGGGGAATATCCAGCAGTTTTCTTTCCTTCCACTCATGGTGAAAGAAAAAAAAAATCCATCAATCTATGGCTCGCTTTTATAAGGGCTTGACCTTGCCAGCCAACTACACATTGTTGATATTTATATGTTGGCCCTGAGCAGCAGCAGCGCTCAATAGGGTCCACATATATACCGTACACATCACATGTGTGCGGACAACTTTTTATGCAGGATGTTGCTAGCATCAAACTTCTGCATAAAGCAATGCGCATATCTATATGAAATAAGAAAGCCGCACAGTTAGGAGTACTGTAAACACCTATTGGATATCCGATATTGTTATGCTTACTCAGACAGCATGTGTTGTCAGCATAAGGCCCCTCCAGAACTGCCCTCCTACGAGTCAAAACAAGGCTAAGTAAGTGGGCAATAGGAATAATTGTGACAGGTACTCTTTAATGTAAATATATAGTATGCCTACATTCTGGACAGGCTGCAGCTCTGAGCTTTGTGTCACGGGACACCAGTGATTAAAAGTGTAATATTTCTTCTCTTTCCTAGCTGCTGAGGAGTATCTTATAGAAACTCAAAAGCTTGTCCTGCGGAGGCAGATCCCTTTATTGTAGGTTAATTTCTTTATATTTAGTTTGCAGTTTATATTGTGTTGGAGTGACTGGTGATTAGGAGGGCTTTTTCCACCTTTGAGGTCACTCTGCATGATTTTTTGTTTTTTTGTTTTCTGTGCCGTTGTATTAATTGGCAAGACATTGCAGGCCTGATGTAAATGCTGGAGCATGGTACCACTAGACGCCCCTGGTTACTACAGGTAACGCTCCATTATTATATTGGGTCTGGCACAGGTCATTTTGTGGGCTGTAGCCTATCTGCCCCGTATGATCCGGTAGCTGAATCAACTATCACTTGGATGGAGCCCATCCCTTACTGACTTGATGTACATAGTTGTAGCTAATGGATAAGCTTCATTCTTTGGAACATTTGAACAGCACAGAAGATACATTTCCACTGCTGCTTGTAAAATTTAGTTTCGGTGAACAAGAATAGTGTTGGCAAGACCTGTAGGAAGAGTTCTGGGTACCGTATAGTGTCCTTTTTGGAGCTCATTGGAAAGACTTGGAAGGTGTTCTATTGCAAAACGCGTTTTGTCGTGGCAATGTCTGGCTCGTAACGTAAAAGATAAGTTGGAGATTTATTTGTTTGACGTTTGTTTTCAGAAAGTGCAAGTATTGTTTTATATTTTTGTTGGTGACAGAGAAAGTGTTTTATGAATGTTTTATCTGCAGTGATTGATGGCTGATCCCGTCAGATTTTGTTCTGGTTTCTGCAGCAATCAGAGAGATTTCCTCCAGTACTGAAAATATCAAAAGCTGGGATTGAAGGAGGACAGGCGTATTGTGTCTTCAAACCCGGGGCGTGCTGGAGGAACGTGAAGAAAGTCTATACAAGTGTTTGTTGTAGGTGCAATGCAAGTTCCTTGCGTGTGACTGTAATGTGCGATGTGGTGACAGTATGTCAGACGATGGATGTGGTGGGGAGTGGAGCGCTTAGAGGGTGATGACTATCAGCGGTCACACTGTGAATTAGGCTTAAGGTGTCTGTTTGGAATCAACTACCTTCTACTCTAGTTCAAGATTTTACCATTTAAATATTGCATTAAAATAAAAAGTTTTAGATAAAGTGGGGAAGAGTTAAAACCTCAGAGGTTTGAATTGCTATGCTCTTGCTGATGAAAGGTCCCCTCATTTCTGGCCCTAACCCCCATTCTACCCAAACGCCAAGTGCTGTATTCCCACTTTATTTCACTGGAATAAATCAAAAGATGGTGCTTATGGCGCCACTCATAAGGAGAAAAAGAGCTTCTTCCACAGATCCTCAAGAAAACGGAGTGCTGGTATCCATACACTAATCCAGAAAGTAAATCGTGTTTGAAGAGGATCACTGCTCTCCCATCCAGAAAGTGTTGTTAGAAGTGCCCTCAGCCTAGATATCTTTAGCAAGCCACACACTTACTCATTTCACCCCACCCACCAGGGCTTAGACATAGGGCCGAAACGCGTCAACTGGGGTGGTTCTGCAGGGACATGTAGGCTTAGGCCGCTTCTAACTTTTTGACAACAGGGGCTGGATGGGAGAGCAGCGATCCTCTTCACACACACATGGAATAAATCAAATTTGTAAGTATGCACTGACTGTAGAGCAGCCATATTGTAAACCGAGCAAACAAGCCAGCCCATCAATTCTTCAGAATTGGTGGCTTCGCTGAGGCATGAATTGGTTTGCTGAATATTGGCTGTACTTACAATGTGACAGGTCCACTTTAAAAATCAAGCTTTCATCAGGAAAAAATGCTGCTGCATTGCTAGCGGGTACAACTCATGTTGATGAATAATGGCTCAAGTATGTTTTTAATCTTTCCCCAGGTCATTTCTGCTGTTGGGTAGGGGTCTGGCCAGGCTGACTGATACTGGAGCCCCTCTTGTCAGGGTCTTTGGTTCTCCAGCCAAGGGAGCTGGTGGCTCTGCAGAGCGTGCAGTGTCAGTGTTTCCGCAGCTGTCCGGCTATTCTCCTATCCCACGAGAGATCTGCGGCCTTCGTGATGCAGCAGACTTCCTGGGAGAGTCAGATGTAAACATTATTTGATACATATTTAGTTGATGGAATTTTTTTTTAATTTTTTTTAGTAGGTACCCGATGGGTGTTCAGTAGGAAGAAAAGTCCCATTTTGTTTCCTGATTTACCAGTATCTTGATTGGTAACTGAAGCTGCTGACTCTCACTTGCCTTTCAGACATTGGTGTCAATTTAAAAGGGGAATATGTGGGCCACCACTGCCAATAGGTAGCTTTAAAAATGCCAATTACCTGGCTGTCATGCTGACCTTTATGGCTTTACAGTCAACATGCCTGATCTGCATATGTTTCCCTTGAAGTATTTTAGCACAGGATCACCTTGACAAGTAAAAAACTAGCGTTTTCAGAGAGGGGTCAGCATTAAAATCCCACTAGAGATTTCCATTAAGTACATGTTCCCAATGCTTTAGTCGGCCAGACACTGATTGAAATTTGTCCAATCCAGCGACAGGGTTGAATTTTGATCAGTATGTAGGCTCCTCCCTCAACAGAAGTTGACTTTTTTTTTTTTATCTACTTAGATCGAAGGGACATGATGGAAATTTTTCCATCGATCAGCAGCTGTAGCCAACCAGCTGCAGCCACTGATCAGTGTATTTAGACAGCAGAAGGTGTTGCTGTCAGAATAAAATGTCTCAGCAGGCAAACAAGGCAGATGAAAGAAACTTAATTTCCCCAAAAAATGTATGGCTAGCTTTACAACTTTTCCCCAAGCCATTGTGCATGTAGACTAACCTATAGCTTAGCAAAACAGAATTTTGAGTACTCCGGTCGATGTATTCCTATATATTCCTCAGCAGCTAGTCTGCTTCTGCTGTCTGTAAATATTACAGCTGCACAGACACTTCCTTCATTTGGTAACCGTGTCAGAATTGCTTGGCCTGCAGTCTGATCCCGAAATGTTCCTCTCTGAGATTTTCTATTGGGCTCCATGCCTGTTGCTCAGTGGGAAGCAGTTCTGTGTCTGGGGCCTGTAAAAGTGCTGCCAGCCTTGCAATGTCATATGTGGAAATCTTATTTTCTTCTCAATATCCTGTCTGCTCTGCTTGTGAAAAATAAACTATGCTCATTAATAGTATATAGAAACCCTTGATATAAAGGAACCCTCGTGGAATATGATGACAACATTCTTGGTAATGAAGGGGCAGAAGGAAAGTTATTCTTATTTTCGGTTGGAATACACACCTGTTGATCTCTGCAGTAGTGAAGAGAAACCACAAACCAAATTGGGTCCCCCTCTGCGGTTCCTCTTGCCAACTACTATGTCAATAAAGGACACTGTCATGATATAAGCGTTAATGGACTGAACCATTGAGTGCAATGAGGGGACCAACAATCTGACGCCTACAGAATTGTAAAATTTTGCAGAATCTTCAGCTGCAAGTTTCCACAGAGATCGACAACAGGAACATTCTTTGGAGGAGCCACTGTTTCGAATATGTAACGCTGCAGTCCCTTGTGCCGCACATGTAGCAAGGGCAGCCTCAGCTCGGGCTCCATCTCCGCTCTTGGGGGCGAAACTCGTCAGACCATGGACAGAGCCTGAGCTGAGGCTGCTCTTACTACTGAGGTTGCTGGATGTGCAGCACCAGGGGCATTTCTTCTTAATTTCTGCATCTGTTGAGCTGTGACGGGCTTTCCCCTAGCCCATGGGTGCTCAACCTGTGGCCCTCCAGCTGTTGCAGAACTACGAGGAATTGTAAGAATTATAAGCATGATTCTCAAAGGCAGAGACATGATGGGAAGTGTAGTTCTGCAACAGCTGGAGGGCCACAGGTTAAGCACCCATGCCCTAGCCTGCACCCTCAGCTGGAGTCACCAGATCTTGATATACAGGAGCCTGATGTGGCACCCTTAATTTTTTTTTTTGTGTGGGCTGCAGTCCCTTCACACAAAACCGTTGCATGAGTCCTGTAGCCTGGACACCTCACTATCCTACAGAGCGGTCTGCAAATTTGTTACAATAAAACAGTTCTCTTTGTACATATACTTTACAGTCACATTTGTGCATTTTGTTTTAATGGAGTGAGCAAGAGTCCATTTTAAACCCTGTCATTTGTTAGTGTGTATATGATCATAATGTATGTAGAATTTTAATTTTTTTTTCTTTTTTTATGGTGGTTCATGTTCCTCCGCAGCAAACGACGCACCTTGGGACCCCAGTGATATGACGGTGCATTCGTAGGTCCCATCAAAATCATCAACTTGTCTGTTTTAAACGCCAGATAATTAAAGAAAAAAAACCTGTATAGTATTCAGAACACACTTTGTACATATTTCTTAAGTCAGAGATAGTGAGTTTTGTGTCCTTGTGTTTTTTTGATCTTTAAAAAGCCAGATGTTTATTTTGTTTTTTCTTCATTCTTGTGGATTGAGTGTAACATTTTTGGAGTTGAGTGACCCTTGTAAGTTTTTGCTAATATTTTAGAATCTGACCGGATGTCAAGTCCTGCATTGTTTCGGTTCCTGTGTAATATATATAAATATATATGTTGTAGAGGATTTGTACAGCCTGCCTCAGTATTCCCCCCCAAGCAAATCTGATTTCTCACATGTGTGGTAGATCAGTGTAAAAAGCTGCTGATATTTAGCAGGATTGGGACAACCAGCAAAAAGGAAGCACAGTCCTCAGTGTGCCCAGGTCACATCCTGGCAAGAATTGCTGGGGCTTGTAGCTTTCTGCAGCAGGTTGCTTATTCCTGTTTTAGAGTCCTCTGCAGCCTGTGGGTGTTGCAGCTTATAATGAGAACCTGTGTTTTTTTCCCTGTATCCTGTAAATACAAATCCCAGCTCTTGGTTCTAAGACTGTTTTTTAACACTACACTGGTGAAAAAGTGCCGCATTTAGCATGGCTCTGCTAGTGGCAATGTGTTGGCTCCACTATCAAGCTTGCCCGCTGTTCAAATGAACGCATCATATGAAATTGTGGCACTTGTGTTTCAAAACAGGCATGATCATTAAAGATAGGAAAATGCAAGTTTTACATCAGCCTGGTGCAGTTTCTTAAGTTTTTTTTAAACAATTTTCTAGCCAATCGTATAGACCCCCTAGGCTGTGGTGTTAGAGCTGTCATTAGTCTTTGAGGCATAATATCCATCCGTAAAGACTGATACTACTTAAAATACCCCAGAATGTTTAACAGCAGCTTGTGTAGCTCTGCACCATTCAGAACCACGCTGGCCTAAACATGGTTGACTTATGCAGAACCTCTGTTTTTAGCCGCTTAGGCCACTCCGTAGATCTCCTAGGGGGGCGCTCGCTGGACAGCCCAGTAAAATATGCAAGGAATGCCCAATCTCAGAAAAGACAGGGATACCAGAGAGACATAAATCTTCTGTCTGGACATATATGACTTTGTCATTCTTAAATAACCTTTTTCTTTTTATTATTTTATGATGCCTTTTAGCTGTCCTGTTTTGCTGCTACTTCAGCCCACAAAGGGACGGTAGTATAGTTTGCTGCCTTATTCTGCTGTGACCTCTGCTGGCTGATGGGGAGTATTACAAGCAGCTTAGGGCTTTAAAACTACATTGATGATCTTGTCTCTCACTACAACATATAGTATGAATGCTTATGATTTTTTTTTTTTTTTTTACTTCCTTTCTTTTCCTACTTGTGGTGATATTCCCAAGTTCTGGATTTTTTGCCTATTCCCCTTGCAACTCACACTTTTTTGGTCACGTTTATTTTCTCCCGCCGGATGCGTGCGACTCGCTAGGTTCCTGTGGATGTAGCTGATCATTTTTATTTTGTAAATATAACTACTTAACTTTACATAAACTATATCGTAATAAACTATTTTTGCACCACCCTTTAACCTGCTGTCTCTTGAGTTTTCTTGCTGTCTGGTGAATGAATGGAGAGAAAAAAGAACGGAAATCATAAGGCGCAACGTGTCCATTGGAAACAAAATACCGCCTTCATTTTCCATTGCTTGTTTGAAACTTTAAGGCTGACATGTTGGCAGGGGCAAAAGACCCATTAAAGTGGTTGGTAAACCCTTACATATACCCAGTGCAGTGACTGGCCTCAGGTGATGCACAGAGATGAAACAAATCTCCCTACGTAAGTTGTACCCATCTATCTGCAGTCTTCTCTACATCCGTTCAAAGTGCAGAATTTATTTATTTCAGGTACTTGTATAGAGCCGTCAATTTACGAAGCGCTTCACATATACAGGTGCCTCTCATAAAATTAGAATATCATCAAAAAGTTAATTTATTTCAGTAATTCAATTCAAGACGTGAAACTCATATTTTATATAGATGTGTTTACACACAGAGTGATATATTTCAAGCATTTATTTATTTTAATTTTGATGATTATGGCTTACAGCTAGTGAAAACCCCAAATTCTGTATCTCAGAAAATCAGAATATTACATCAGACCAATATAAAAAGATTAACCATTTAAAGGCCCCGCTATAGCCGAAAGACTACAGCGCGGGCTTAAATTGCTGGGACATAATAGGGGGGAATTTGGGACTTAATACATGTAATTTGATAAAAGTTTAATGGTGTGTTGGCATAATGGATGGATATACATGACATGGACATATAACACATACACAGGTAATTTCATATATATATATATATATACATATATATATATATATATATATACACACACACACACACACACTGTATAGCATGGAACATCAAATTAACATCCATATACATACACACATGGACAGTTTGAGATACAGCTTGATACCAGATGTGTGGAAGTTTGTATGAAAGATGATGAAATTAGTTGGAATAACATGATTATTTATGGATGAGGTCACTAAAAAGCATGTAGCTGCATCCTAAATTTCTGGTGCGTTTCGTTTATTAAAACACTTCTTCAGGAGAAGATGCTAAACAGTATATAGGGGCTTGAAACTTTGCCTGTCGTGGGAGCTGAGGTATTGAAGAGCCCCATGGCAGTGGGACGCAGGCACAACATCCCCAAACAAAGACGTACCCATCTTCATAATGTGATAAGGCGTGATAGCCAAAGGTAAGTTTGGCAGAAGGGTCTTAAGTGTCTACTAGTGAACAGATCCTCCTGCAAGATACAGTGTCAATAGACATCCTCCCCTGCTCACGCTGCCCGCGTGCCCCCTGTGGTGTGCAGGCAGCGCGTCAGTCATCGGGACTCGGCTGATCACAGATCGAAGTAAAGGGCCGATCCTGGCCCTTTACCACGTAATCGGCTTTCTTTCTCTTTTGTTCATTGACGGACACGGCTCCTTTAATCTTGACCTTAGGGTTATATCGCCACCTTCAGGAGAGGACTAGGCAGAACATGTAAAAACAGCAAAGCTGAACAGTACCGCCCAGGGGGCGGTCCTACTGGCTATAACCCCTCACACTGCATCCAGCAGCTGTTTTTTTTTCTGCCTAGTGTAGAAGGACCTGGCTCCTGGTGGGGACCATTGATCCTGGAGACTTTTTTTTTTTCTACTTTTCTGATCCTGAGTCCTACCATCAACAGCTGGGCTGGATGACAGGCTGGATAATATAGATCCTGGTAGTCTCCCCAGCCCAGCCATTGAGCGTGAGCAGACCTTGGCTACGCGCTGGGTCGGCCACGACATACCCCGTCTGCTCCAGGGGTGGCCGGTGAGCTATATGCTCCGGGGCACACGTATGACCGGGCTACTGCTGTCTGAGTCACAGTGTGCCGTGGCCGACAGCCACCCTGTTCTGCTCGGTCTGTCTGTGGAATGCGCCCGGCAGTCCTCACAGGAGGGGTAAGTATGGCTCCACCTGTCTCGGCAGGATGGAGCAGCTGGGCATTCCCCGGGAGGTCGACTAGGGGGTCTCTCTCTCCCCCCCCCCTTTCTTCTCTTCCTGTCCTTTTCCCTCCTCCCCATACTGGGTCGATGTGTACCTGACCCTGTGGGATCCTCCTGGCGGGGGCTGCGCTGGGTGTTAGGGGTCCGCACCTCCTTTCCCTAAATTGTGGGGTGTTCTGGTGGGCACGTTGTGGAGGGTCAGCGTGGCCGTGCCATTTTCCTGTGGTTTTAGTCAGGAGATTCGGTGGCCTTTCCTGTAGTTTGTCAGGAAGTTCGGCGGCCATTTTCCTGTAGCCAGTCAGGAAGTCCGGCGGCCATCTTGCTGGAGCCCTCTGGCATTTTTGCTTGCTGAGGCGGCCATGTTCTTGTAGCCCCAGCTAGTTTTTTGCCCTCTAGCGGCTGGATATTCCTCTAGAACGGTGCAAATTACACAGAACACCTCGCGAGGGAGAGCGGACAGCAGCACAGCGCAGTACCTGGGTCAGGGGGGTGAGTCCTGTGGGGGGCCCCTCAGTCTGTGGCAGCTAGGAGGGTGGACTTTGTGTACCTTGCCTTTGGTCCCTAATGGGTGTGGGTCAGAAGATGGCGCTTCTTCCCCAGACATCCCTGTGGTGGCAACCCGGTTCCCCTGCACCGCCTATGGATGCTTTGTTGGCAGTCCTGGAGTCCTGGAGTCCTTTGTTGCCAGGGTAGAAGCGGTGTGTGGGCGCAAGGGGTGTAAAGAACGCCCCCTCCCCCCCCACCATCTTCTAGGGAATGCTCTGATTCAGACTCGAGCCTTGCTGTGGCAAACGACCCCTGTTCTGACGTGTCAGAGGATGCAGACCATTCGAACAGTGAGGTTGACTTCATGTCCGGGTCAGCGCAGGAAAAGGCGCTTGTTGGAGCACTTATCACCGCAGTGCAGGAGACCCTAAAACTGGAGGATGCGGCGGGGGCATCTACTGAGGTGTCGGTCCCTTTTGGGTCCCACAAGCCGGCCCGCACTGCTAGGGTGTTTCCCTACCTAACTTATTTTGATACGTTTATATACAAAGAATGGGAACGACCGCAGTGGGCCTTTTCGGTCCCAAGACGCATGGCGGTCCGTTACACCTTTTGAGGAGAGTTTCCTAAAATAAAAATGGACATCTCCCCCGATTGTCTCTGGATTATCAAATTCGGGTGGGCCGGCTAGTTAGGGATTCCCTGATCTGGTGGCTGAGGTCTCCGGCCCTTCAATCCGGGAAGTTGTTCCTTCCTTTTCACTGAACGGTGATCACAACAGATACCAGCCTGACCGGTTGGGGGGGAGTTTGGGGCGTACAGTCGACACAGGGTCGCTGGACGCAGGAAGAATCCTGCCTGCCGATCAATGTGCTGGACCTTCGGGCGATCAGGCGGTGCCTCTCCACATGGTCACAGAGGCTGCAGGGACGCACAGTCAGGATCTAGTCGGACAACACCACGGTGGTGGCGTATGTCAACCATCAAGGAGGAACCAGGAGCTCGGCTGCAGCATGCTCACATCCTGCGGTGGGCAGAGCAGCGCGTGCCGGCTCTATCGGCTGTGTACATTCCAGGCGTAGAAAACTGGCAAGCGGACTACCGAAGTCGTCAGATGCTGGACCAAGGAGATTAGTCACTACATCCGCATGTATTTTGACTCCTTTGCCTGAGATGGGGCACACCAGATGTGGATCTCCTGGCCTCTCGACTCAATCAGAAGGTATGGAGGCTTGTGGCCAGGTCCAAAGATCCTTGGGTGGATGCGACAGACGCGTTGGTGGCTCCATGGGGCATTATCGGCTGATTTATACCTTGCCCCCCCCCCCCCCCCCAGTACGACTGGTGGCGGATGTTCCTTGGCGACTGCCGATGCGAGAGGACCTTCTGTCGCAAGGTCCTATACTTCATCCTGCTTTACAGTTGCTGGCTTTAACGGCATGGCTGTTGAAAGTCAGGCGCTAAGGGACCGAGGCCTATCGGATTCGGTAATATCCACCATGCTGAGGGCACGGAAGTAATCTTCTCTGAAGATTTATCATCGCACGTGGAAGGCCTACATCTCTGTGTGAGGAGATGGTGTTCGCGTACATATTCAGTTTCCAGGATCCTGCTGTTTTTACAGCATGGAGTGGATCAAAAATTTGCCTTAAGCACCATTAAGGGACAGATTTCAGAACATTGAAGATTCCCCTGTTGACACTCTCTCAGAAAGTAGCTTTTCTGGTGGCTATTACCTGTGCCAGGAGGGTTTCTGAATTGGCGGCCTTGTCTTGCAAGTCGCCCTACCTAATCCTCCACAAGGATAAGGCGGTGCTACACCTGCAGCCTTTGTTTCTTCCTAAGGTTGTTTCGGCCTTTCATCTAAATGAGGATATTGTACTTCCATCCTTATGTCCTCGGCCGTCGCATCCCAAAGAGGTTGCTTTGCATTCCTTGGACGTGGTCCGGGCTCTGCGGGTGTTTCTGTCTGCTACGGCTCCGTTTCGAAGGTCAGACTCACTGTTTGTGTCGGTAGTTGGTCCAAAGAAGGGCCTGGCGGTCTCGTCGGCCACCATTTCTCGGTGGATCAGACAGATCGTGATCCAAGCTTATGCCTTATAAAGGACGGGCGCCTCCCTTTCCTGTCACGGCGCATTCCTCCTGGGCCTGCCGACAGCAGGCGTCCGTTTCCCAGGTGTGTAAGGCGACGACGACGACCACCTGGTCGTCTGTTCACACTGTCGATGTGAGTGCATCTGTGGATGCTTGCTTCGGCCGCAAGGTTTTTCAGGCGGCTGTTTAAGGTTGCAACTCCTCTGTCGAGGAGCCCTGGTTGTTATGGGTGGAGTTTGCTTGAGTGCTGTCCCCACCCCTTGTTTTTTTGACACGGCTTGGAAACATCCCTAAAGGTCAAGATTACAGACACAGCTCCTTAATTCTTGACTTGTGGGTTATGTCCTATTAGGAGAGGACTAGGTAGACATGTTTGTTAAAGTTACATGTATTAAAATAAGTTGAACAGCCCCACCCATGGGGCGGTCCCTCCGGTCATAACCCCTCACCCTGCAGCTAGCAGCTCAGTTTGTCAAAAAGCAGTACAAACCTAAAACGGAGGGGTGGGTGCTGTGTCTGTCCGTCCATGGACGACAGAGAAAAGGATTTTACGGTGAGTACAAAAATCCTATTTTCTCTTTTCGGCCAAGGACAGATAGAGCTCCTTAATTCTTGACTTGTGAGACGTCCCCAAGCAGTGTCAGAAAAAAATGAGGAGTGGGAACAGCAATCAAAAAACTAACTTCACCCCAAACAGCAGAGCTCCTCAACGGAGGAGTTAAAACCTCAAACAGCCGCCTGTAAAACCTTGTGGCCAAAGGAACCATCCGAAGATGCATTCACATTAACCTTATAAAATTGAGAAAGTGTGAACGGACGACCAGGTCGCCGCCTTACACACCTGTGAGAGAGATGCTTGATGTTGGAAAGCCCAGGAGGCACCAATTGCCCTGGTCGAATGCGCTGTGACGGGAAAAGGAGGCGCCCGCCCCTTTAAGGGCATAGGCCTGGATCACGGTCTGTCTGATCCACCGAGAAATGGTGGCCGACGAGACCGGCAGGCCCTTCTTAGGACCAGACACTGACACGAACAGTGAGTCAGATCTCCAGAACGGAGCAGTAGCAGACAGGTACACCTGTAGGGCACGCACCACGTCCAAAGTATGTAGCGCAGCCTCCTTGGGATGCGACGGCCGAGGACATAAGGATGGAAGTACAATGTCCTAGTTTAGGTGAAAAGCCGAAACGACCTTATGAAGGAATGAGGGTTGCGGGCGTAGCACTGCTTTATCCTGATGGAGGACCAAGTAAGGTGACTTGCAGGACAAGGCTGCCAATTCAGGAACCCTTCTGATCGATGTAATGGCTACTAGGAAGGCAACTTTCTGAGAAAGTGTTGAGAGGAATCTCCCTGATGTCCGCAAAAGGAGATTCCTGAAGTACCAAGAGCACCAGATTCAAGTCCCACCGAGGGAGCGGTGGTCTAATCGGGGGAATCACAGGTCGGACCCCCTGCAAAAACGTGCTTACCAGTGAATGAGCCGCCAGGGGTCGTTGGAAGAAAACAGCTAAGGCTGAAATCTGCCCCTTAATAGTGCTTAAGGCCAGTTTCTGATCCACTCCACGCTGTAAGAACAACAGAAACCGAATATGCCCACGGGTGCCAATCCATCTCTTCACACAGCGATGTAGGCCTTCCAAGTGCCATGGTAGATCTTCCGGAAAGATGACTTCCGAGCCCTCAACATGGTGGAGATTACTGAGTCTGACAGACCACGGTCCCTTAGCACCTGGCTTTCAATTGCCATGCCGTTAAAGCCAGTGACTGTAAAGCAGGATGAAGTATGGGATCTTGAGACAGAACGTCCTTCCGCATTGGCATCCGCCACCAGGTCGGCGTATCAGGGACGCCTGGGGCCATTAGAATCACCGGAATCCCCTCGGCCTCCACTCTGTGGAGTAGACGAGGAAGCAACTTCAGTGGGAAAAGCATAAATTAGCTGATACTGACCCCCCATGGAGCCACTAACGCGGCTGCCCAGGGATCCCTGGACACAAACCTTGACACCTTGTGATTGAGTCGAGAGGCCAGGAGATCCACATCTGGTGTGCCCCATTTCTGACAAAGGAGTTGAGTTGAAACACCTCTGGGTGTAGCGACCATTCCCCTTGGTCCAGCATCTGGCAACTTATATAGTCCGCCTGCCAGTTTTCTACGCCCAGAATGTGAACAGCCGATAGAACCAGTACGCTCCTTTCGGCCTACCTTAGGATGTGAGCGACCTCCACCACTGCGGCCGAGCTCCTTGTTCCGCCCTGATGGTTGACATAAGCCACCGCCATGGCGTTGTCCAACTGGATCCTGACTGGACACCCTTGAACAGAGAATGTAACATAGTGCAGTAAGTTCGTACTGAAGAAAGAAGGTAAATGACAAATTATTCCACTCACGTGTACCCAACAAGTAAAAGCACATTGAACGGTCAGACAAGGTGCTGTACTCCTCAGCTTCCTTCTCGTCGCTAGGCTCCTCTTACGCATTATGTCACTAGACACGTGACTTTTTCAAGGTATGCTCCCGTGACGAACGACATATTACCCAATGCGCCTGCTTGCTATAAATAGATATGCCGTTCATCACCGGGCATACCTTGAAAAAGTCATGTGTCTAGTGACGTAACGCGTATGGAGGAGCCTAGTGACAAGGAGTACAGCACCGTACCTGACCGTTCAATGTGCTTTTACTTGTTGGGTACATGCGAGTGGAATAATTTGTCATTTACCTTCCTTCTTCAGTACGAACTTACTGCCCTATGTTACATTCTCTCTATTCTTTGTTGAGATTTTAACGCAAGGGCTTGCAACCTTATTACCTCTTTGGTTATTACTACAGTCATGTGAAGCAGAATTTAGCACAAACCAGGATCTGTCTGCAGCCCAGTGCTACCTGCAGTGATTATCCCAGGACTCAGACCCATAGCAAGCTACTTGCTGTGGGGTGCACTTGACAGGAGGGAGGGGCCAGGAGCAGCAAAGAGGGACTCAAAAAAATGAAAGATCCCAGCTGCTCTGTGCAAATCAACTGCACTGAGAAGGTAAGTATAGCGTTATATTTATATAAAAAAACAACACCACTTTACACTCACTTTAAATTCTGGTTTATATTGCCACCTACATACGGGTAAGTAGATCTTGCATGACTTTGGTAAAGACCTCAGCCAAAAGAGAAAACCCAACAGAGCCAAGGATAGACCAGACTAAGTTTAAAGAATAATATGATTGCAGGCAATAGCACAAGGAGCACTACAAGCAGCCCAATAATCATTAGAATGTGACCTAGGACACCCAGTACAGCAAGACTGCCTGCTCCATATCTAGAATCAGACATGTTACAGCTGTAGGGAGGTAAGGCTCCAAGTGCTCGCAAATCCAGACAGCTGATAGTAGGTGAGGATTGGATGGTTGGAGGTGACCAAAGTTCCTATAAGCGGACAGCAGGAACAGTTCGAAGACAGAAGTAGCAGCAGAGCAGAAGGATGCTCCCATAATGCTGCATGGCAGGAAAGAAGGCAAAGCACGTGGCACTTCAACTGGCAGATAATGTCAGCACTCAGTCCCACAGTATTAACCCCCCATTCCATGGCTAAACTGATAGGAATAAAGGTGCTCAGTAACCCAAGCAATTGAGGTAACTCCCAATGCTCGACCTGAGCAGCCCCAATCTTCAGAGACAAGGCAATGCCAAACTCTCTGGACCTGGGTAAGCTTTGCAGCTAACTTTTCCCAGAACAGAGTCTTGAAAGCAACCCTACGATGAGCCCACTGCGATAGGGTCACTTCCAGGATATCATCACATGTCCAGTCAAGCGGGGTCTGGATCCAGTAATCCAAAAGCCAGACAGAGGATGACCAAATGACGAATAAGATTCTTTACTCGCCATAAAAATAGGATTTTTGTACTCACCATAAAATCCTTTTCTCTGAAGTTCATCGACGGACACAGCTCCTTTAATCTTGACCTTAGGTTTATATAGCCACCTTCAGGAGAGGACTAGGCAGAACATGTAAAAAAAAAAAAAAAAAACAGCAACGCTGAACAGTACCACCCAGGGGGCGGTCCTACTGGCCATAACCCCTCACACTGCATCCAGCAGCTCAGTTCGTCAAAAAGCAGTACAAACATAAATAGGAGGGGTGGGTGCTGTGTCAGTCAATGAACTTCAGATAAAAAGGATTTTACGGTGAGTACAAAAATCCTATTTTCGCTTTCGTTCATTGACTGTCACAGCTCCTTTAATCTTGACCTTAGGGACGTCCCCAAGCAGTGTCAAAAAACGAGGAGTGGTAACAGCACGCAAACAAACTCCACCCATAACAACCGGGGCTCCTCAACGGAGGAGTTACAACCTTAAACAGCCGCCTGAAAAACCTTGCGGCTGAAGCAAGCATCCGCAGATGCACTCACATCGACAGTGTGAACAGACGACCAGGTGGTCGTCGTCGCCTTACACACCTGGGAAACGGACGCCTGATGTCGGAAGGCCCAGGAGGAATGCGCCGTGACAGGAAAGGGAGGTGCCCGTCCTTTATAAGGCATAAGCTTGGATCACGATCTGTCTGATCCACCGAGAAATGGTGGCCAACGAGACCGCCAGGCCCTTCTTTGGACCAACTACCGACAAACAGTGAGTCTGACCTTCGAAACGGAGCCGTAGCAGACAGATACACCCGCAGAGCCCGGACCACGTCCAAGGAATGCAAAGCAACCTCTTTGGGATGCGACGGCCGAGGACATAAGGATGGAAGTACAATATCCTCATTTAGATGAAAGGCCGAAACAACCTTAGGAAGAAACAAAGGCTGCGGGTGTAGCACCGCCTTATCCTTGTGGAGGATTAGGTAGGGCGACTTGCAAGACAAGGCCGCCAATTCAGAAACCCTCCTGGCACAGGTAATAGCCACCAGAAAAGCTACTTTCTGAGAGAGTGTCAACAGGGGAATCTTCAATGTTCTGAAATCTGTCCCTTAATGGTGCTTAAGGCAAATTTTTGATCCACTCCATGCTGTAAAAACAGCAGGATCCTGGAAACTGAATATGTACGCGAACGCCATCTCCTCACACAGAGATTGTGTGAACGGACGACCAGGTCGCCGCCTTACACACCTGGGGAACAGACACCTGATGTCGGAAGGCCCAGGAGGCACCAATCGCCCTGGTGGAATGCGCCGTGACAGGAAAGCGAGGCGCCCGTCCCTTTAAAGGCATAAGCCTGAATCACAATCTGTCTGATCCACCGAGAAATGGTGGCCGCCAAGACCGCCAGGCCCTTCTTTGGACCAACTACCGACACAAACAGTGAGTCTGACCTCCGAAACGGAGCCATAGCAGACAGATACACCCACAGAGCCCGGACCATGTCCAAGGAATGCAAAGCAACCTCTTTGGGATGAAACAGCCGATGTAGCAGCCATTCTCCTTGGTCCAGCATCTGACGACTTAGGTAGTCCGCTTGCCAGTTTTCTATGCCCGGCATGTACACGGCCGATAGAGCCGCCGCTCTGCCCACCGCAGGATGTGAACGACCTCCAATGCTGCAGCTGAGCTCCTTGTTCCTCCTTGATGGTTGACATACACCACCGCCATGGCGTTGTCCGACTGGATCCTGACTGGGCATCCCTGCAGCCTCTGTGACCATGTGGAGAGGCACCGCCTGATCGCCCGAAGGTCCAGCACATTGATCGGCAGGCAGGATTTGTCCAGCGACCCTGTGTCAACTGTACGCCCCAAACCGGTCAGGCTGGCGTCCGTTGTGATCACTGTCCAGTGAAAAAGGCATGAACGACTTCCCGGACTGAAGGGCCGGAGACCTCAGCCACCAGATCAGGGAATCCCTGACTAGCCGGCCCACCTGAATTTGATAATCCAGAGACAACGAAAATTTATACCACTTGGACAGGATCTCCTTCTGCAAGACTCAAGTGTGGAATTGAGCATACGGTACCACCTCGAAGGTGGCTACCATGAGACCTAGGACTCGCATTCAAAAGCGCCGCGACGACTACCTGCGGGACGCCAACAGCTTCATCGCAGCCCGAAACTTGTCCGAAGGGAGAAAAACTCTTGCCTCTGAGGAGTCCAGAATCAAGCCCAGGTATTGAGTCGGCACCAACACCGACTTCTGGGGGTTCAGTACCAAACTCCTGAAGAGTCTGACTGGCGATCGCCACATCCTCCTTTAATTCTGAGGCGGAAGCTGCTCTCAGAAGGAGGTCGTCCAGGTAGCCCACGATCGCGATTCCTCGCTGCCTCAGCAAAGCCAGAATCTGGGCGAGCACCTTGGTGAAAACTTTTGGTGCCAAAAAAGGGAGAGCTACAAATTGGTAGTGCTCGTCCCCGCCTGCAAACCGCAGAAACTTCTGATGCCCGACACATATGGGGACGTGCAAGTATGCGTCCTTGATGTCCAAGGACGCCAGAAAATCTCCCGGATGGAGTGCAGCGACCACAGAGCGGACTGACTCCATCCTGAACCTTTTGTACTTTTACAAAGCAGTTGAGGGCCTTGAGATCCAGGATTGGACGGACCCCGTCCTTTTTTGGGATTACAAACAGATTGGAGTAGAATCCCTGAAACCTTTACGGCGACGGCACAGGTACTATCACCCCGCGCATCAGCAGGTCCTGTACTGCCCCAAACAAGGCGTTCCGACGTGCCGGAAGAAGATTAATATTAGGGGGGAAAAAAAATCTGTTTGGTAGACAAGAAAAAAAATCTTGTACCCTGATGAAACCACTTCGCAAACCCACTGGTCGGAAAGTAGCGGTCCACCGAGCTACAAACTCTCAAAGGCGACCCCCCCCCCCCCACCCGAGAGTCGGGCGGAGGCAAAGCTTCATGCTGTCGGAGATTTGTTCACAGGCTTGTCTGGTTTGTGAAACCAGGGATGCTTCTGTCCCTCAGCGGGCACCTTGTCGGCCTGGGAACGCTTACCTGCGGGCCCGGGCGGACGAAAAAAAACGATTCTGAGCGGAAAAGGAGGGCCCTGGCCTCTGGCGTGGCTCCTTACCTTTTCTGGATTGTGGGAGCAGCGTGCTCTTACCCCCCGTAACATTCCTAATAATGTCATTCAAATATCCTCTGTCCCTGGAAGGGCAAACCTGCCAGAGCCTTCTTGGATGTCTGGTCCGCGGACCAGCATTTTAGCCAAATCAGGCGACGTAGCACCACAGCAGATAGAGGCTCTGGAAAGCAAGGGAGCTGTGTCTAAGGCCGCATCGCAGACATACTTAAGACCATGCACCAACTGGTCTGCCAGTTCTACGCAGACCGGGGAAGCCTGTTGCTTTTCCAAATCACGGTGCAACAATTTTGCCCATTCGGTAAGTGTCTGACACCAGGGCCATGGACAACACTGGCTGCAATGCTGACCCCCACTACCGTGAACAGGGACCGGGCCACCGCCTCGGCCCTCCTGTCTGCAGGAGTCCCCTCCACCGGAATCGTGGTTACCTTATTTAACCTGGATACCGGGGGGTCCACAATCGGGGGAGATGTCCATTTTTTCAGTAAACTCTCCTCAAAAGGGGTAACGGACCGCTATGCGTTTTGGGACCGAAAAGGCCCGATGCGGTCTTTCCCATTCTTTGCATATAAACTTATCAAAATAAGTTAGGTAGGGAAACACCCTAGCAGTGTGGCCCAGCTTGTGGGACCCAAAAGGGACCGACGCCTCAGTAGATTCCTCAGGCGTATCCTCCAGTTTTAGGGTCTCCCGCACTGCGGTGATAAGTGTTCCAACAAGCGCCTTTTCCTGCTCTGACCCGGACACGGAGGCATCCTCACTGTCCGAATGGCCCTGGTCCGCATCCTCTGACACGTCAGAACATGGGTCGTTTGCCACAGCAAAGCCTGAGTCTGAATCAGAGCATTCCCCAGAAGATGGTGGGGGGGGGGGGGCGTTTATCCCCCCCCCTTGCGCCCGCACACCGCTTCCACTATGGCAACAAAGGACTTCAGGACCGCCAACAAAGTGTCCATAGGCACCGCAGGGGAACCGGTTGCCACCACAGGGATGTCTGGGGAAGAAGCGTCAGCTTCTGACGTCATGCTGACCCACCCCCGTTAGGGCACAAAGTCCACCCTCCTAGCTGCCACAGACCGAGGGGCCCCCCACAGGACTCACCACCCTGACCCAGGTACTGCGCTGTGCTGCTGTCCGCTCTCCCTCGCGAGGTGTTCTGTGTAATTTGCGCCGTTCCAGAGGAATATCTAGCGCTAGAGCCCAAAAAAACTAGCTGGGGCTACAAGAAAAACGCCTGAGGGCTCCAGCAAGATGGCCGCCGGACTTCCTGACTAAGGCTACAGGAAAATGGCCGCTGAATCTCCTGACTAAAACCACAGGAAAATGGCGCGGCCACGCTGACCCTCCGCATGGTGGCCTTCCACAACGTGCCCACCAGAACACCCCACTATGCCCACAATTCAGGCAAGGGAGGAGCAGCCCCCCCGCCAGGACGGAGCCAGACAAAGGGATGGAAAAACAATATCCTGGTTGAAGCAAAACGCAGAAACGACATCAGGTATGAATGAAGAAGGTCCTGGTCCTCAACACCCCCTTGTTCTTCCACAGAACCAGAAAGAATTCCTTGCAGTATATGGCCACCAGTTTAAATACTTGCCTCGTCACAGAGAAGATGGCTATAAAAAAAACGAAATACGTGGGCAAATGTAGAGAGGACTGTCTCTAATGGATTCAAACCGTGGTTTCTGAAGCACAGAAAACCAGAGGCAGCAAATAAATGGGTAAGTACTGTAGATCTTGCGTGACTTTGGTAAAGACCAACCACACCCAGCAGAGCCAAAGCCAATTCCAAGGATAGAACAGACCAAGTTTATGTTCAATTCGTTTTTATTGTTTTGACATAAATTCAAACAGACATAGAAAAGCCCAGAACCAGGAGCCTGACAAGGAGCGACCTGGTCTGTAGAACATGAGATAACACATACAGTATCTTGCAAACGGTGTTGTACAAATAATAGTTACCTCATGAGAACATCTGTATGACACAATGAGGCTTACATAGTGCTATCCTGCATCTAAAATCTACTTTGTTCGGCCTGGTTGCCCCTGCGGGAACCTGCTGCGTCCAGGGTCCAAAGAAGTCGATGGAAAGTGTTGTGGTTATAAATTCTGTGGGCACTATAATAACAATACATTTTTAAGTCTCACAAGCAATAAAATATATTCATGGAGAGAACCAAATACATACAAGAACTTAGCGTGGCCATGCAAGGCCGGCCACAGAAAGAAGTAAGGAAAGATAAAGACAAAAGGTGGAAAGGGAGATCCAGCTTGTAGGAGGTGGGCATGCTGGATAGGGGAGGAGGAGAGGGGAGTGGGGTGAGGAGACAGCGAGCTGCGGTCCAGTGGGGATGTATCATATTACGATGAGGGGCAGTAAGTGTGGGGTTAGTTAGACTCTCAGGGGACAATCATGGGCAGGAGCCTGTTCCTTAGTTTATCCGAAGTAGAGTAATGCCTCCATATACTCCAAATTAGGGAGAATTTTGCGTGTCTGTCAAGAGACTCAGCATGCATCTCCTCCATTAGCATAATAGAATTCATCTCACTCACCCATTCCACAATAGATGGAGGGGAGGTGGTTTTCCAGTGTCTAGAAATGAGTTGCCGTGTTGCACTGAGGAAGAATTTAAGGAGATTGTGTTTTTGGAATTTGATAGTGCCCGGTAGAATGGAGAAGAGGGCAACAGAAGGGGAAGGCATGAGAGGTTTATCGTAAATTTCAGAATAAATTTGGAAGATTTGAGACCAGAATGGGCGGATTACATCGCATTCCCACCATATATAGCTGTACGTACCCTTTGCCGAATTACATCTCCAGCAGGTGTTCGCAGCCGATGGAAACATGATCCTGAGGGTGGTCGGCACTCTATACCACCTGGATCTCACCTTGTTTTTTTCCTGGGTGTAGCTTGATATAGATGATTTGTGGGTAAAGAGAAAGGCTTTATTCCCTTCTACCTCAGTGATGTCTCTCCCAAACACAGACTAAGTTTAAAGAATAATAGGATTGCAGGCAATGGCACAAGGAGCACTACAAGCAGCCCAAGAACAGTTATAATGTGAGCTAGCACACCCAGTGCAGTGGGACTATCTGCTCCATATCTAGAATAGGACATGTTGCAGCTGCAGGGAGGTAAGGTAATGTGTAAGTGGCACATAATTGTGAAGTGGAAGGAAAATAAATGGTTTTCCATTTTTTTTTTACAAATAAATATGTGAAAAGTGTGGGGTACATTTGTATTCAGCCCCCCGAGTCAATACTTTGTAGAACCACCTTTCACTACAATTTCAGCTGCAAGTCTTTTTGGGGATGTCTCTACCAGCTTTGCACATCTAGAGTGACATTTTTGCCCATTCTTCCTTGCAAAATAGCTTAAAGCGGAGTTCCACCCTAAAGTGGCACTTCCGTTCATCCGATTCCTCCCCCCCATCCGGTGCCACAATTGGCACGTTTCGGGGGGAGGGGGGACAGGATACCTGTTTGATGCCATGGCTGGCGCTCCCTCCTCCGGCCGCGGGGCCAGTAGGAGAGAGGAGCGAGCCCTGTGCATGCGCAGTAGGGTTACCGGCGTGAACAAACAGCATCATGAAGGCCAAGGAACACACCATTGGGAGTACAGTGACCTCATTGTCAGGTTCAAGAAACCAGTGGTGAGATGATTTTGGCTTTGTGACATGGTGCATTAGCCTGCTGGAAGGAGCCATCAGAAGATGTCGTCATAAAGGGATGGACATGGTTCGCAACAATACTCAGATAGGCCATGGCGTTTAAACAATGCTCAATTTGTACCAAGGGGCCCAAAGTGTGCGAAAAAATATCCCCCACACCATTACACCACCAACCTGAACCGTTGATACAATGCAGGATGGATCCATGCTTTCATGTTGTTTACACCAAATTCTGCCCCTACCATCTGAATGTCGCAGCTATAATCTCATCAGACCAGACAACGTTTTTCCAATCTTTTATTGCCAATTTTGGTGAGCCTGTGCAAATTGTAGCCTCGGTTTCCTATTCTTAGGAGTGGCACACGGCTGCGGTAGTCTGCTGCTATAGCCCATCTGCTTCAAAGTTTGATGTGTTGTGCAATCAGAGATGGTATTCTGCATACTTTGGTTGTAATGAGTGGTTGAGTTACTGTTGTCTTTCTATCATCTGGAACCAGTCTGTCCATTCTCCTCTCTCAAGGTAGTTTCCTCCTAACAATTGCCGCTCACTGGATATTTTCTCTTTCTCGGACCATTCTCTGTAAACCAGAGGGATGGTTGTGTGTGAAAATCTCAGTAGATACAGTTTTTGAAATACTCCGACCAGCCCGCCTGGCACCAACCACCATGCCACATTCAAAGTCCCTTAAATCCCCTTTCTTCCTCATTCTGATGCTCAGTTTGAACTTCAGCAAGTCGTCTTCACTACATCTAGATGCCTAAATACATTGAGTTGCTGCCATGTAGTTGGCCGATTTGTGTTACCAAGCAATCGAACAGGTGTACCTAATAAAGTTCAAGATACAAAACACATCTCCTGTGCTCGAAGGTGGGCCCAAAAGTGGAGTTTGTCTAGGCTCTTGTCCTGGCAAGTCTGGATGCAGTCTTGCTGCCCTCAAAAGACTAGGGATGTCCAAATGCACTGAAATCATAAGAAATAAAACAGAGGGCACACAGGTCTAGTGGATTATCCTCAAAATCTTTAATAGATAAAAACAAAGATATATTCACAAAAGTGCACTTGTATTAGAGCATTGCAAACAAACAGCAGCTTCCCATCCACAGTATAGAATGTCCCACAGCAGGACTGGCTGACATATTTTGAAGTGTCACCTCTTCCTCAGAGCCAAATAGAAGGGTGTCTCAAATTCATGCTTAAATAGCCAAATATAAACATAGCATAGGCGTGGTCAGAGGGTCCCTCCCACGCCCAGTGGGCAGGGCTCTAGGTCCACCAACAATAAACAATCTCATTGACCAAGCCCATATGCATAACAAAATTGAATTGAGTGTTATTGAGAGATGAACTCTAAATACATTCCCACCCCCAAATGATAACCCACAGGCAGGAGCTGGGAGGGGGGGGGGGGAAGAGAGAGAGAGAGAGAGAGAGAGAGAGAGAGAGAGAGAGAGAGAGAGAGAGAGAGAGAGAGAGAGAGAGAGAGAGAGAGAGAGAGAGAGAGAGAGAGAGAGAGAGAGAGAGAGAGAGAGAGATCATTAACATACAAAACAATCGAAGGCTTAGGCACTGACTGGTAAATCAAGCCTTCCGAGTGGCACCGCCTGCCAAACTGAGTAAATCCAAGTATATTGTGAATGTTCTATTTTACCACTCTTACAATATGGATTATGGCTGTAGAAGGGCTGGAACGTACGCCACGATCGCAACAGGGAAGTGCAGCCACGTAATGCGTTTCAGCCTAGTGACGTTACTACCACCCACGCATCTTACAGAAGTCTAGTTATGCCATTTCTGCCTTCCTCATTGCCGGTGTTCTGTCGAAATAGCCAACTACGTCACTTCCGGTGACTCTCCAGCAGATTTTAACGAGTTGGCTCTACTGTCCATGCGCGTGCACCCGACAGAACAGAAACCCCATCAGATCTTCCAATCGACACAGTGCGCATGCGCAAGATAAGTCACTAACCTTTTTGAAAACTTGTCTAGTTCTCCAACAGCAACGGGGGTTTCTGTTATTCTGTCAGGTGCATGCGCACGCATGGGCAGTAGAGCCAACTTGTCTAAATCTGGTGCTGGAGAGTCACCGGCAGTGACATAATTGGAAATTTTCAACGAATTGGCCATTTCAATAGAACACCTGAAACCACAGTGACCAGACGGATTGCACACTGGGGCGCATAACGCCGGAAGGGGCCGAAAAACTGCTGCACCTCAATCGTCCTACTACTTACTGCCTTACCAAGGCTGTGTACACTAGAATTATAACCACTCCTGTATGAATACACGTCTCTAACCCACCACATATGCATGGCTCTCCAGGCAAGGAATTAGAATACCACTATGGGTCCAATGTCTGACTCCGGGGAATCTCCTGCCTTAGACCCTTTGGGGGGGGGGGGGGGACCATATGGGCTTGGCCAACGTCAACAAAGATGTACAACCTAGCATATAGCCCAGAATTAACACCTTTGCTTAACCACTTAACGACCGCCCACTGTAAATATACGTCGGCAGAATTGCACCGACAGGCAGAATCACGTACATATACGTGATTGCCTTTGTATAGTTGGGGGGTCCGATCGGACCCCCCTTCTTTACAGTGGGTGGTCGTTTTACCTTCGGGAGCGATCCGGCATGAGGGGACAGCCGTTCGATTCCGGCCCTCCCCCCTCTCGATCACTCCCGGCGAATGAGAGCTTCCCCTGCCTGTGTACTGTTTACACAGGCAGGAGGAAGTGATGTCATCTCTCCTGCGGCGCTCACATATACCGAGCGCCGTACAGGAGAAGATGCAGGTTAGTGCACACAACACTACACTGACACCAGGACACATAGGCACATACATCGCCCCCCCAGCCCCCAGTCACAGTGTCACTGATTGCAGTGACCATTTATTTAGTGATCACTGCAATCAGTGACATTTGTGACTGTAAAAGTGTCACTACATTTAGTTTTAGGTCCAGTGTAGCCCCCTAACCCCCCCTAATAAAGGTTTAACCCCCTGATCACCCCCCAGATAACCCTTTCACCCCCTAGCACCGCCGTCGCTAAGCGATAATTTTTCTGATCGATGTCTTAGCATCGGTGATGCTGATCGGTAGCCAGTAATTTTTTTTAGGTTCGCCACAGGTTTTTATAGCGTCGGGTACCCCCATATATTATCTAATAAAGGTTTAACCCCCTGATCGCCCCCCAGGTAACCCTTTCACCCCCTATCACCACTGTCGCTAAGCGATCGTTTTTATGATCGTTGTCTTAGTGTCGGTGATGCCGATAGGTAGCAAGTAATTTTTTTTTAGGTTCGCCGTCAGGTTTTTATATAGCGTCAGGTACCCCCATATATTACCTAATAAAGGTTTTAACCCCCTAATTGCCCCTAGTTAACCCTTTCACCAGTGATCATCATATAAGTGTTACGGGTGACGCTGGTTAGTTAGTTTGCTTTTTATAGTGTCAGGGCACCCGCCGTATATAACTCAATAAAGGTTTAACCCCTTGATCGCCCGGCGGGTGATATCAATTAGGTTTTAGCATCAGAGGGTCTGCGTCACACCCCAGGCAGCGTCAGGTTAGTGCCAGTAACGCTAACACCCACGCGTGAAGCATACACCCCCCTTAGTGGTATAGTATCTGAACAGATCAATATCTGATCAGATCTATACTAGCGTCCCCAGCAGTTTAGGGTTCCCAAAAACGCAGTGTTAGCGGGATCAGCCCAGATACCTGCTAGCACCTGCGTTTTGCCCCTCCGTCCAGCCCAGGCCACCCAAGTGCAGTATCGATCGATCGATCACTGTCACTTGCAAAACACACCACACATAACTGCAGCGTTCGCAGAGACAGGCCTGATCCCTGCGACTCCAGTGCTGTAGGAGGTGATTTCACCACCACAGTTAAAAAAAAAAAGCATATATGCCGAAGCATTGGGGCAGCAGGGGCGGAGGAGCGATTTTACTCCTAATGCCGCGTACATACGGTCGAAATTCCGACGGAGGCTTGCCCGTGGAAAAGTCTGACCATGTGTACGCGGCATAACTTTTGCGGGAAGATGCCCCCATGCTTCGGCATATATAAATGGTGCATGTATGCCCATCATTAGAAGTGGGTGGATGAAGGGCGGTATTCTAATGATGGGCATACCCACCGATCAATCTTTTTTTTTCGTTCAGCCAACAGGCTGCATGAAAAAAAAAAAAAAAGATTACAATACATGTCCAACAAGGACCAGCAACGTACTGGTATGTTGCTGGACTTTGAATGTTTATACCAGAATGATGCCTGTGGGTTTAGGTATCATCTTGGTATCATTCTTTTCAGCCAGCGGCCGGCTTTCATGTAAAAGCAATCCTAGTGGCTATTTAGCCTCT
Organism: Rana muscosa; assembly: GCA_029206835.1. Taxonomy (NCBI): domain Eukaryota; kingdom Metazoa; phylum Chordata; class Amphibia; order Anura; family Ranidae; genus Rana; species Rana muscosa. The sequence goes on along the minus strand of CM055127.1, from coordinate 152,163,246 downwards.
GGACTGCTTTTACAAGCAGTGGGAGGGAATGTCCCCCCCCCCCCGGATATAAAAAGCGCCATTGGGAAATTGGGAAAGCATTTTATCACACCGATCTTGGTGTGGTCAGATGCTTTGAGGGCAGAGGAAAGATCTAGGGTCCAATAGACCCCAGTTTTTTCAAAAAAAGAGTACCTGTCATTACCTATTGCTATCATAGGGGATATTTACATTCCCTGAGATAACAATAAAAATTATTAAAAAAAAAATATGGAAGCAACAGTTTAAAAATAAAATAGCAAAATTAATAATAAAAAAAATAAAAAATAAATAAAAAATAAATAAAAAGCACCCCTGTCCTGCCCAATGGCGAACGCAAGCGTCGGTCTGGCGTCATATGTAAACAGCAATTGCACCATGCATGTGAGGTATCACCGCAAAGGTCAGATCGAGGGCAGTAATTTTAATGTTTGGGGGTTCAACATAATTTTCTTGTAAAAAAAAAAAATATGTTTTCATGTAAACAAAAAGTGTCAAAAAGGGCTTTGTCTTCAAGTGGTTAGAAGAGTGGATGCAAGCTTCCTAATGTTGTGTATAAAATTTCAGAACAGTTCAAAACCCCCCCAAATGACCACATTTTGGAAAGTAGACACCCCAAGCTATATACTGAGAGGCATGTCGAGTCCATGGAATATTTTATATGTTGACACAAGTTGCGGAAAAAATACAATTTTTTTTGCACAAAGTTGTCACTAAATGATATATTGCTCAAACATGCCATGGGCATATGTGGAATTACACCCCAAAATACATTCTGTTGCTTCTCCCGAGTACGGGGATACCACATGTGTGAGACTTTTTGGGAGCCTAGCCGCGTACGGGACCCCAAAAACCAATCACCGCCTTCAGGCTTTCTAAGGGTGTAAATTTTTGATTTCACTTCTCACTGCCTATCACAGTTTCGGAGGCCATGGAATGCCCAGATGGCACAAACCCCCCCAAATGACCCCATTTTGGAAAGTAGACACCCCAAGCTATTTGCTGAGAGGTATTGTGAGTATTTTGCAGATCTCGCTTTTTGTCACAAAGTTTTGAAAATTGAAAAAAAATAAATAAAATGTTTTCTTCATTTTCAAAAACAAATGAGAGCTGTAAAATACTCACCATGCCCACTCAGCAAACAGCTTGGGGTGTCTACTTTCCAAAATGGGGTCATTTGGGGGGGTTTTGTGCTATTTTGGCATTTTATGGCCTTCGAAACTGTGATAGGTAGTGAGGAGTGAAATCAAAAATTTGTGCCTAGAAATCCTGAAGGCGGTGATTGGTTTTCGGGGTCCCGTACGCGGCTAGGCTCCTAAAAAGTCCCACACATGTGGTATCCCCGTACTCAGGAGAAGCAGCAAAATTTATTTTGGGGTGCAATTCCACATATAACCATGGCATGTGTGAGCAATATATCATTTAGTGACAACTTTTTGTAATTTTTTTTTATTTTTTTGTCATTATTCAATCACTTGGGACAAAAAAAAAAATAGTCAATGGGCTCAACATGCCTCTCAGCAATTTCCTTGGGGTGTCTACTTTCTAAAATGGGGTCATTTGGGGGGGGGGGTTTGTACTGCCCTGCCATTTTAGCACCTCAAGAAATGAGATAGGCAGTCATAAATTGAAAGCTGTGTAAATTCCAGAAAATGTACCCTAGTTTGTAAACGCTATAACTTTTGCGCAAACCAATAAATATACGCTTATTGACATTTTTTTTTACTAAAGACATGTGGCTGAATACATTTTGGCCTAAATGTATGACTAAAATTGAGTTTATTCGATTTTTCTTATAACAAAGTAGAAAAAATAGGATTTTTTGTACTCACCGTAAAATCCTTTTCTCTGACATCCATGGACTGACACAGTGTCTCTTTACACTTTACACGTGGGTTATGTCCCTGCTTGCAGGAGAAGACCTAGGCAGAATGTGAGATGTTATACATACATTCTAAAAGCCAGAGCTGAACAGCCCCACCCAGGGGGCGGTCCCTCCGGACATAACCCTCACACTACAGTCAGCAGACTTCAGTTCGTAACAAAGCAGTACAAACTTAAAAAGGAAGGGTGGGTGCCGTGTCAGTCCATGGATGTCAGAGAAAAGGATTTTACGGTGAGTACAAAAAAATCCTATTTTCTCTTACCATCCATGGACTGACACGGTGTCTCTTTACACTTTACACGTGGGATGTCCCAAAGCAGTGTCAAGAGGGATGGGAGCAGTACAAATGGAAAAACCAAAAACTTCACTCCAAGAAGGCAGAGCTCCTCAACGGAGGAGTCGCAACTTTAAACATCGGCCTGCAGCACCCTGCGGCCGAAGGAAGCATCCGGAGATGCAGCCACATTAACCTTATAAAACTTAAAAGGCATGAACAGACGACCAGGTCGCCGCCTTGCACACTTGTGCAACCGACGCTTGATGTCGGAAAACCCAGGAAGCACCAATTGCCCTGGTGGAATGCGCCGTAACCGGAAAGGGAGGCGCCCGCCCTTTGAGAGCATAGGCTTGAATGACGGTTTGTCTGATTCCCCTAGAAATGATGGCAGACGAAACCGCTTGGCCCTGTTATGGACCAGAGACAGTCACAAACAGTGAGTCGGACTTTCGAATAGAAGCAATAGCAGACAGGTACACCCGTAAGGCTTGTACCACATCCAATATGTGCAGCGCAAACTCTCTGGGATGCGATGGGTGAGGACACAAGGAAGGGAGGACAATGTCCTCATGTAGGTGAAAGGTCGACACCACCTTTGGCAAAAAGGAAGGTCATGGATGCAACACCGCCTTATCCTTATGGATGACTAAATATGGCGACTTGCAGGACAAAGCCGCCAACTCAGACACCCGTCAAACAGAAGTGATTGCCACTAAAAGGCCACCTTCTGAGACAAGAGGGGAATATCCCGGATATTCCCAAAAGGAGGTTCCTGGAGGACCGAGAGCACCAACTTCAGATCCCACGGTGGGAGAGGAGGCTTGACAGGAGGGAGCACATGGCGAACCCCCAACACAAGGTGCTAACCAAGAAATGACCCGCTAGAGGTCGCTGAAAGAAGACGGCCAAGGCCGAAATCTGATCCTTGATGGTACTCAAAGCAAGCTTTTGGGTCACTCCACACGACGCAGGATTCTGGGGACGGAATACGTCCGAGGACGCCAGTCCAGCGCTTCGCATATGGCGATATAAGCTTTCCAGGCACGGTGATAGATCTGCTTGGAGGAAGACTTCCGTGTCCTTAACATGGTCAAAATGACCGAGTACGAGAGACCTCGGTCCCTCAACACCTGGCTTTCAACAGCCCTGCCGTTAAAGCCAGAGACTGTAAGCCGGATGAAACATAGGACCTTGAGACTGAAGGTCCTCCCTCATCGGCAACCGCCAGGGAACGTCCGCGACGAGACGTACCAGATCAGCGTACCAGTGATGCTGAGGCCAATCCGGAACAATTAGGATCACCGGAGTTTATATCAGGCGATAAGGACCCTATGGGGCCACCAACGCATCCGAGGCATCGCCCAAGGATCCCTGGATCTGGCCACAACCTCGACCCTTGCGATTGAGTCGAGAGGCCATCAGGTCCACATCCGGCGTGCCCCACCGTCGGCAAAGGAGTTGAAATATGCAAGGACCACTCTTCTTGGTCCGGCGATTGGCGAATCAGATAGTCCGCCTGCCCATTGTCTATGCCCAGAATGTAAATGGCCTACAGAGCCGACACGTTTCTTCCGGCCCACTTCAGGATACGGACTACCTCGGAAGCCGCAGCTGAGCTCCGAGTCCCCCCTTGATGGTTTACATACGCCACCGCCGTGGCGTTGTCCGACTGGCTCCTGATGGAGCGACCCCGTACTCTCTCCGACCTGAGGAGAGACACAGTCCGATGTCCCGTATTTCCAGAACAGTGATTGGTAAACGGGCTCGTCCGGAGTCCAAGGCCCTGAGCCGACAGGACTCCCCAGACTCCACCCCAGCCCGTCAGGCTGGTGTCCGTCGTGAGTACCGTCCATTGGATGGGAGGGGAACGACTTTCCGGACCGAAGAGCCGAGGATCTCAACCACCATGTCAGGGGCGCCCTGACCAGGTGAATCACCTGGATCTAAAGATCCAAGGACAACGGGGATTTGTTCCAGGTGGACAAGATCTCCTTCTGCAATGCCCTGGTGTGTGATTGGGCATACGGAACGGCCGCGAAGGAGGCCACGACGAGTCCCGGGACTCTCATGCAAAAAAACGGATTGACAACCATTTTCGGGATGTCAGCACCCGCACCGCAGACTGAAGTGTCAGCAACTTCTCCAGAGGTAGGATACCTTTGCCTCCAAGGAGTCCAGAATCAGAACTAGATACTCCAGACACTGAGTCGGGACCAGGACTGACTCCTGAATGTTCAGGAACCACCCGAAGTCCCTGAGGGTCTAATTGACGATAGTCACCTTTCCTCTAAGTCTGAGCCACTTTCTGCTCTTAGCAGATCGTCCAGATAGCCCACGACAGCAATACCTCACTGTAACAGAAGGCTAGAACCAGAGCAAGCACCTTGGTGAACACCCTTGGTGCTGAGGCTAGGCCGAAAGGAAGAGCCACAATCTATAGTGGACTTCGCTGATCGCAAGCGCAGAAACTTCTGGTGACTTGCGCAGATCGGAACATGCAAGTAGGCGTCCTTGAAGTCCAAGGACGCCAGAAGAAAATCCCTTTGGTGGAGTGTAGCGATCACCATGCGAATGGATTCCATGCGAAATTTCTGCACCTTCTCGAAGGCATTCAGGGCCTTAAGGTCCAGGATAGGTCGAACCACGTCCTATTTTTGGGACGACAAACAGATTCGAGTAGAATCCATGAAAACTCTCCTGTGACGGAACCGGCACAATCACTCCGGACCTGATCAAATCCTGTACAGCCCCCAAGAGGGCTGCCCGACAGGTAGGAAGGAGAGGAAGATTCGAGGGAAAGAATCTGTCTGGGGGCCAGGATCGGAATACTATCCTGTATCCTGAGGTGACCACCTCGCACACCCACCAGTTGGAGATTCGGGAGGACCACCGATTCGTGACCTGCGAAGTCGTCCCCCCACCCCAGAGTCGGGCGGAGGCAAGACTTCACGCGGAGGCGGGCTTGGGAGCCGCTTGTTCGGCTTATGCACCCAGGGGCACTTGTGCCCACCAGCCGCACTGCCGTCAGTCTGAGAGGACCTACCCGTGGACTCTGACTGACGAAAAAACCCCGTTTTGCTGGAAAGGAAGGCCCCTGTTTGCGGCGGGCCTCCTCACTCTTGCTAGTCTAAGGAAGAAGAGTGCTTTTACCTCCCATGACATCCATGACGATGTCATCCAGAGCAGCACCGAAAGGTCTACCACCTTTAAATGGTAGATCCGTCAGGAGCTTCCTAAGGCTAGGTCAGCAGACCAGCACTTCAACCAGATAAGACGACGCAATACCACCGCCGAGACAGAGGCCCTGGATATTAAAGGGGCCGCGTCCAACGTGGCGTCGCACACATAAACCAGGCCCTGAACCAGTTGGTGGGCCAGAGCAACTGTGTCTGGAGGAAGATTATGCTCCTGTACAGCTAGGTGCAACATTTTTGCCCAACCTGTAAGTGTTTAAGACACAAGGGTCGCCGCTACCACAGGCCGTAGGGCGGATCCCAACAAGGCAAACATGGCTCTGCTCACCACTTCTGACCTCCTGTCAGTGGGGTCCTCAAATGCAGGAGTCCCCTCCATCGGGAGAGTGATGGCCTTGTTCAACCGGGCGACTGGAGGGTCGACCCTGGGGGAGAAGCCCACTTTTTAAGTAGGGCATCTTCAAGGGGTATCTGATAGACAAACGCCGCGGGACCATAAAAAAAATCTTCTGCGGCTTTTCCCAGACCTTATCAATGAGCTGGTCAAAGAAAGTACATATGGAAAAACCTCTTTAGAAGGCCTGGCCTTAAAAGAACCAAAGGAGAGTGTATCCGCCTGAGGTTCTGCATCCGCAGCATTTTAGCTTGAGAGTGTCCCTCACCGCAGTCATGAGTACACTAACAAGCGCCCTGTCATTTACTGACTCAGAACTGGAGTTTTCCTCTTAAGGAATGTCCTGTTCAAAACCATCCAATACATTCAGAACTAGGGTCCTGAGTGGTAGTGGCTAGGCCCATATCTGAATCAGCGCACTGCCCTCATGAAGTAAAGTGGGGAGAGGGCGCTTTTTTGCTCCCTTGCGCTTGCACACAGCTCCCATCCTGGTCAGAAATGATTCCAGGACTGCCCACAACTGGTCCCTAGGGACCGCAGGTGCTGAAGCACTGCCTGTTGTCCACTGACATTTAGGGGAAGCTGGTGACAGAGACTCCATATAGCCCCCCTCTGAGACTCCTCAGATAAAAAGTCCACCCACAGGCTGTGCTGACTGAGGAGGGGGCGCCCAGGGGACTCACCAAACCGGACCAGGGACTGCTCAGTTCCGCTGTCTGTACCGCGCTGTGTCAGCGCTGGTGAGCTGTGAGGAGATTGTGAGGAGATTTGCGCTGTTACAGCAGCGCTAGAGGCCAAAACTAGTGCTGAAGAGCGCGCGGGCTACAAGAAAATGGCCACCGCACTTCACTGAGGCGATCCGCGGCAAGATGGCCGCCATGACTCAGCAAAAGTGAAAAAAACAGCACACACACAGCGCCACTCGGCGCTCAGGCCCCAAAACACACAAAAAAAGGCCCCAAGCATATCTGCAGACCAGCATTAGCCCCTCCAAGAACAGTGTGACCCCCAGGCACCCCACACAGCACAGCGCCAGCAATGGTGACAGAGAGTGACAATCAAATACAGGGGGAGACAGGGAAAATCCCCCACAGAGAAACACACAGCTTTTTGTACTCACCTGCAGGCAGGAGAGACTACTTACCCGTCCCCCGAGGGACCCACTGGTGTGTTTCTGACAGGACTATCACAGTGCAGTACTGAGTAGCTGTCGGCCCGGTCCACCGCGAAAGATACAGTCAGTCAGGAACTGTTCAGTCTTGAGAGGACCGTGGGAGCATGAAAGCAAACCCGGCCACCCCTGGAGTCATGGGGCCTGTCGTGAACTGAGTCTCACGCACACAAGGTGAGGATCAGCACGCTCGATGGTCGGACAGGGAAGACTACGAGGATATCTTGTACCCAACCTGTTGCCCAGCCGACAGTTGATAGAAGATTCTCAAAAATAAAATAAAAAAGAATTCCAGAAAAGGAATAAAAATAGGTCAGGAGACTGGCTCCTGAGAGAGCCACGTCTTCTCCTTCTGCTAGGCAGAAAAAAACTGAAGTCTGCTGACTGTAGTGTGAGGGTTATGTCCGGAGGGACCGCCCCCTGGGTGGGGCTGTTCAGCTCTGGCTTTTAGAATGTATGTATAACATCTCACATTCTGCCTAGGTCTTCTCCTGCAAGCAGGGACATAACCCACGTGTAAAGTGTAAAGAGACACCGTGTCAGTCCATGGATGGTAAGAGAAATAGGATTTTTGTACTCACCGTAAAATCCGTTTCTCTGACGTCCATGGACCGACGCAGCTCTCATACTGATTACATGTGGGTATATGTCCCTGCTCGCAGGAGAAGACCTAGTTAGAGGTTAAAACATTCTAGAACAAGCCAGAGCTGAACAGCCCCACCCAGGGGGGCGGTCCCTCCGGACATTACCCTTCCACCTGCAGCTAATCAGCCTCAGTTCGTAACAAAGCAGTACAAACTTAAAAAGGAAGGGTGGGTGCTGCGTCGGTCCATGGACGTCAGAGAAACGGATTTTACGGTGAGTACAAAAATCCTATTTTCTCTTATCGTCCATGGACCGACGCAGCTCTCATACTGATTACATGTGGGACGTCCCAAAGCAGTATAAGAAAAGGGTGGGAGCAAAAAAAGTAAGGAACAACCAAAACTTCACTCCAAACCAGCAGAGCCCCTCAACGGAGGAGTTGCAACATTAGACAGCGGCCTGCAACACTTTACGGCCGAAGGAAGCATCCGAAGATGCAGCCACATCAACCTTGTAGAACTTTAAAAAGGTATGAACGGACGACCAGGTCGTCGCCTTGCACACTTGTGCAACCGACGCTTGATGTCGGAAGGCCCGGGAAGCACCAATTGCCTTGGTGGAATGCGCCGCAACCGGAAAGGGAGGCGCCCGCCCCTTAAGGGCATAGGCCTGTATGACGGTCTGCCTGATCCACCTAAAGACGGTGGCAGACGACACCGCTCGGCCCTGTTTTGGACCAGACACAGATTTCCGAATGGAAACAGTAGCAGACAGGTACACTCGTAAGGCTTGTACCCATCTTAATGCAGGAAGCGCAAACTCTCAGGGAAGCGATGGGTGAGGACACAAGGACGGAAGAACAATGTCCTTCTTAAGGTGAAAGGCCAAGACCATCCTTAGAAAAGAAGGATGGTCGTGGGCGCAACACCAACATATCCTTATGGAGGACCAAGTAAGGCGACTTGTCAGACAAGGCTGCCAACTCAGACACTCGTCTAACCGAAGCAATGGCCAATAAGGCCAACTTCCGGGACAAGGTCAAGAGAGGAATCTCTCTGATATTCTCAAAGGGATGTTCTTGGAGAACCGAGATGCATCAAAATCAGATCCCAAGTAGGGAGAGGAGGCTTGACAGGGGGGACCACATGGCGAACCCCCTGCCCAAAAGGTGCTAATCAAGGAATGGCCCGGCAGCGGTTGTTGAAAAAGACAGTCCGGGCCGAAATCCGACCCTCAAAAAAAAAAAAAAAAAAAAAAAAAAAAAAAAAAAGGTATGCAAGGCCAGCTTTTGGGTCACACCACGCTGTAAGAACAGCAAAATCCTGGGAACGGAAAACATCCGAGGATGCCACTCAAGTTCCTCGCACATAGCGATGCAAGCCTTCCAGGTACGGTGAGATATCTTTCTGGAGGAAGATTCCCGTGTCAACAACATAGAAGAGATGACCGAATACGAGAGAACTCGGTCCTTTAGCACCTGGCTTTAAACAGCCATGCCATTAAAGCCAAGGACTGTAAAGCAGGATGAAGAATGCTCTGCGAAGCCGGCGAGGCAACAACAGTAGCAGAGGGTAAGCATATATCAGGCGATACTGCCCCCACGGGCTTCCAACGCGTCTAACGCATCCGCCCAGGGGTCCCTGGACCTGACCACGATCTTGCCACCTTGCGAGTGAGTCGAGAGGCCACAAGGTCCACTTCCGGTGCCCCACCTCCGGCAAAGAAGGTGGAAACACCTCCGGATGGAAGGACCCTTCGCCTGCAATGCACACGGCCGACAGGACCGTCTTGCAGCGAGACGTATGAAAATCCCAAAGAGACTCCGGAATGTATCGGAGAAGGGAGGCCCCAGTGTACAGGGTGCCTCAAATGTTGGCCAATAAAGGCAACTTGACGGAACTTCCCTAGAAACTCGGTCAGAGGACTAGTACCTCAGCCTCCACAGGTGGCGCAAACCCACCCCGGGCACAGAGACCCTAAAGGCTAAAGCAGTTGTAGTGCACCTGCTAGACGACTGATGAAGGAAGCAGAGGCTTTTGCCCAGTCATTGAGCTACAAAAAATGCCAGAGACGCAGCCACTAACGGGCGCAACGCCAACCCCAGCCTGGCGAACACAGTCCAAGCCAGCGCTTCTGATCACCACTGAAAGCAGGTGGAAAGTGATACCCCTGAAACCAGGGATCCTTGTGACAATGCTCCATCCAGCAGCTACCCATTGATAGTTTAAACTATGTGTTTGCACAATCAGCACCTATGTATCGCGTCAAACGCACAAATGGAGAGTGTGGGAGGAAACCCACCCAGCCACAAAGAGCATAATACCACCACATACGGCGTATGTAGTTTAGTATTTGTGGATAAACCTATTAAACGCGTATATACTGTGCCAGCGACGAAGGCGTGCACATCATCGGGGCCTGGACGTAAACCAGCCACACAGATTGCGTACACAACTGTGTAGGTATGTTAGCCTGCGAATAAACAAATTGCACATGTTTATACTGTGCATAGCGCTGAGAATGCGCACACCATTGGAACGCAGGGGAGAAACCTGAGCACCCGGATGAAACCCATGCAGACTGCATACGCATACCGTGTATGGTATTATAGTATGTGTGCTAAACATTTTGCACAAGCCCATGTGTGCATAGCACCGAAGGCGCGCACACTGTTGGCGCGTGGGAGGAACCGAAGTACCCCACGCATACTCAGAGAATGCAATACCTACAACTACTGTAAATGTATTTAGTGTAGTGTAGACATAATGTGTATGTTTACACCGTGTATTGCACCAAAGGCATGCATGTCATGTAGCATGGGCAGAAACCCACGCAGACTGCATACGCATACCGTATAGGTATTATAGTGTGTGTGCTAAACCTTTTGCACAAGCTCATGTGTGCATAGCACCGAAGGGGCGTGGGAGGAACCGAAGTACCCCACGCATACTCAGAGAATGCAATACCTACAACTACTGTGAATGTATTTAGTGTAGTGTATAAACATAATGTGTATGTTTACATCGTGTATTGCACCAAAGGCATGCATGTCATGTAGCGTGGGCGGAAACCCACGCAGACTGCAAAGACATACCGGGTAGGTCCAATCGCACAAATTTAGACTGTGCATAGCGCCGAAGCGCCCACTCGGAAGAACTCCATGCAGACCGCACACAGATACCGTGTAGGAATGATAGCATGTGAATCAACATAATATTGCACATGTTTATGCTGTGCATTTCCATTGGAGCGTGGGGGGAAACCGGAGTACCCGGAGGAACCCCACCCAAACAGTATACCCATACTGTAAACATGTATAATATGTGCAATAAACATATTGAACATGTCTATACTGTGCAGAGAGCCGAAGCGCACATACCATGAGAGTGCGGAAGGACACCGGAGCCCCCGCCAGCCCAGAGAGTATGATACATACATATACGGTGAATGTATTTGGAATCGTGCATAAACATATTTTGTACGTTTATATCATGTATGGCACTGAAACACAGCATTGGAACGTGGGGACAGCCACGCAGACACAGAGACCAATAACACATACATACACTGTAAATGTATGCAGTGTAGAGGTATAGGATGAGTTTAAATTATGGCGCAGAGGCGCAGAGGCGCATAATCTTCTCTGTATCATTCCAACCTGCTTGACAGTGCTGTTGAAGCAGCATACAGGTAACAGTTAACCTCTGATCCTCAGACCGTGTGTCTGTCAGAGCTCAAATCATTCCCCAGGAAATGGCGGGAAATGTTACCTCAGGTATCACACACACACAAGGCTCACAGGGATTAGAGACATAAATGAATAAAGTCCTCCCTCATCCATGCTGCTCTTGAGGCAGCGTGTGAGGAAAACTGAGGAAACTGTGTAAAAGAAAAGCTTGTCACAGCAATTTCAGCCTGAGTGTGATTCTCACATCATCAATGAGATCACTTACAAGCGCCCTGTCATTCACTGACACAGAACTGGAGTCTTCCTCACAAGGGAATGTCCTGTTCATAAACATTAAATATTCAGAGGTAGGGTCCTGAGCCCAATAGCTAGGCCCATATCTGACTCAGAGCACTCCTTCACTAAAGATTTTTGTGGGGGGAGGGGGCTTATAGCTCCTTTTGCTCGCACACCGCTTCCATTCTGACAGGAATGATTCCAGGACTGCTGACAACTGGTCCATAAGGACCGCAGGTGCAGGAAACATATGAACATGTTTAACTGTGCAGCACTGCCAGTTGCCCCAGGCAATGTGGAGAGCAGGTGTATCAGACTCTATAACGCCACCCTCAGACCTTATACACTATACAGTGAATATACAGTCCACCCACTGGCTACGCTGAGGAGGGGATACCCGGGAGGACCCACCAACCCTTAAGGACCGCTCAGTCTGTGAGGAGATTGTGAGGGGATTCGCGCCGCTGCCACAAATAAATGCGCGGCGGCCACAAGAAAACGGCCGCTGGCCGCAGCTATAACTGCGCCACTGAACGCCAAGATGGCCGCCAAGCGCAAAATTCAAAGCTCTAATGCGCGCCAACGGCGCACACAATAACCACCTCAAACAGCGCCAATGGTGCACACAATAATCACCTCACACACCAGAAAAAACTGCAGACATGAGCGCCCAGCCAGGCCAGAGTGACCCCCAAGCACCCCACAGCACAGCACCAGTACAGGGTGCAGAGAGCAGCATAACAGGGGGGAGACAGGGAGAAACCCCCACACACAGAAACACAGCCAGCATGTACTCACCTGCAGTAGGAGAGACTACTTACCCGTCCCTTTCAGGGACCCACTGGCTTGTTTCAGACAGACCTATCACAGAGTCGTACTGCGTAGCTGTCGGCCCGGTCCACCGCGAGAGATACAGTCAGTCAAGTACTGTTCAATCTTGAGAGGACCGCGGGAGCATGAAAGCAACCCGGCCACCCCTGGAGTCATGGGGCATGTCGTGAACTGAGTCTCACGCATGCAAGGCGAGGATCAGCACGCTCGATGGTCGGACAGGGAAGACTACGAGGATACCAGTGTACCCAACCTGTTGCCCAGCCGACAGTTGATTGAAGGTCTCAAAAATCAAATATGAAAATTCCCAAAGGAATAAAAATCAAAAGTAAAATCTTCCAGGAGACTGGCTCCTGAGAGCCACGTCTTCTCCTTCTGCTAGGCAGAAAAAAACTGAGGCTGATTAGCTGCAGGTGGAAGGGGAATGTCCGGAGGGACCGCCCCCTGGGCGGGGCTGTTCAGCTCTGGCTTGTTCTAGAATGTTTTAACCTCTAACATTCTGCCTAGGTCTTCTCCTGCGAGCAGGGACATATACCCACATGTAATCAGTATGAGAGCTGCGTCGGTCCATGGACGATAAGAGAAATATCATTTTTTTTCAAAATTTTCGGTCTTTTTCCGTTTATATCGCAAAAAAAAAAAAAAAATCGCAGAGGCAATCAAATACCATTAAAAGAAAGCTCTATTTGTGGGAAGAAAAGGACGCAAATTTTGTTTGGGTACAACATTGCATGTCCGCACAATTTACAGTTAAAGCAGCGCAAAATTCTGAATTCACCTCTGGTCCTTTAACTACCAAATGGTCCGGGGCTTAAGTGGTTAAACATTTGTATATGGTCCGTCTTATTGTATCGCTGGTAATTTTTGTGTGTATAAAACCATGCCAATACATGTAGGAGTACATAGCAACAATGGACAGAATTAAAATCCTGACACTATAGTACAGGTTTCCACTATCGCCCATAAGAGTATAAAAAAGGATGGTGAAATGTGGATACATGTAATATGGACTTTATGCAGTCAAGGCTTCACAGTCCCAGGTTCCGCTTAAAAAGGAAGAATAAATGTAAAAATCAACACTTTACGTAAATAATTAAAAAAATAAATTTTCCTATATTCCTGCACGTATGTGATATTAAGAGATGCACACCAGTCTGTATTATCGTGCATCTATCTACTGCTATGTCACTTGTTCACTTAGTTTGTGAATACTGTACTAATATTTAACCCACTATTCATCTCACCCAATTACATAATGGGGATAGAAATGGCACCATTATTGCTTGATAAAAACCAACGCAGGCTCAAGCCTGCTGAAAAGAAGGAGTTACGCATTTAGGTAAATCTAATGAATAAACCCAATGCGTAAGCTCCACAAAAAACTGGGGGGGGGGGGGGCTGAGGTGTACTAAGCATCACATACAGTATTTGGTGATCAAACTAACTGAGCATCAAGAGATCAGATATGTGGCACTCTAAACAGACCTATGTTGCCAAATCTACCAGATGGTAAAAGAGGTTTGTCAATGTACATCTGGGCCAACATGCCAGACAGATCTAGAGGTTACATGCCTGCATATCACCGGGCAACAGAGATCCCTGAAAAAAAAGAAAAATATTATATATATATATATATATATATATATATATATATATATATATATATATATATATATATATATATATTTTTTTTTAGGGTTCGGCCGATAATCGTCGGCCGATATTCACTTTTTTTAGAAGTATCGGTCCAAAAACTAACCGATATTGCTTCAAGGGGTTTACCGTTCTTTAGAGCAGACAGACAGCTTTATTGTAACAACCGATGCAGCTCTGCTGTTATTACAAAAAGCGGCCTGGCCTCTCCTGTCCCACGGGCAGGCCTGAGCAACCAGCCGGCACGCACGTCCACCGGCTGGCCGAAGACCCGAAGCTTCATTCGGATCTAGTAATCCGGAAGCAATGTCATGACATCACTTCCCGGATTACTGGCATCTTAAAAAGCACCAGTTTAAAAATAAATAAAAATTGTATTCAAAAATGTCAATCTTGACGTTTTGATACTATGAAGTGCAGCGGAGGTGTTGTGAGTCTTATAGACCCCGAGCTCTCCATAAAGAGTACCTCTCCCATGCCTATTACTGTCACAAGGGATGTTTACATTCCTTGTGACAGCAATAACAGTGAAAAAAAGGAAAATGACAGTGTAAAAATTAAATACATTTAAATGTACAAAATATCAGCAAAAAAATATATCGGCTAGAGGTGGCCGAAATATCGGTATCGTATCGGCAGAATATATCACACACACGTGGAACACTTGGGAGTTACTGGACCACCCCATGGATTTACAGATCTTCATTGAGACCCCCAGGGGCCAAAGATCCTAGAGTGAACATCCTGTACATCTCTCACTTGCATAACGTTTTGAATCTTCTGCCATTTTCGAGGTCCTCACTCACAGTCTCAATTCCAAATGCCCTCATACCAGATGGATCCCCACCATGTTGTTGCTTGAAATGTTGAGGGATAGAATACCAATTTTTATTACTAATTTTATTTATGATTTTAGTACCTAATAAAGTGACCGGTGAGTGTACAGCCATCAATAATCTGCCTCCTAAGAAACTGAAGACCCATTCTATCAGATTGAGCTATACTTTTTGGGCAAGGCTGCCTCAGCTACGATGGATCAGATATGATCAGCTGCAACATGATCTGGGTTTTCATATTTTTGTCCGACGCTCCAGACTAGATGTGGATCAGGAAATAGACTGCAAACTAAATGTTTTATCCTCCGTTTCCTACCCATTACATATTTATAGGTTATGTCTCTCAGGTGTGCTGTCATGGGACCTAGTGGAAAACAAATGACTATGTGTCAAGGCAATTCCATTTTCATGTGACAGCACAGACTTAATCCCACCTCTAGTTTATTTGTCCTATATCTATTACTATATTGTTAACTGAGAGGTTGGTTGGGCAAAATGTGCAGTTTCATGTCCCTTGCAGGTAGGTAGATTCTCCAGGGAAGAGGGAGCGTTCCTGACTGGCAGAACACAGTGATTACTGCTTGCAGCTATAGCCGCTGGCAGTAACCATATGTAGAAAAATCCGACAGGCTGCTTGTACCCAAGTCGATCGATCCATGTACGACCTGGCTTAATTTGTGTTTTCCTGTCAAATTCAAGTACTATAAACCAAGAAAGGCTGAACAAGATGAATCAACTGGTCAAAAGAAACACACATAACATCAATGTCACAACCTCGATACATAAAAAAAAAAAAAAAAAAACTTTATTCTTGCACAGCCAAACCAACAATTTACAGCATAAACAACTGTGCATTTCCAGCAAATCTCTCTAGAATCAGAATTGGTATCCATTAGCAATGCAACCAACAAGACTGGAAAGATATGGGGAAAGAGGGGGGAGATAGAGAGGCGGTTGCACTTCTGACACAACTTAACCTATGACATTGCTCATGCTATCCTATCCAATGGTGCCTGTGCAAAGAAATGGACAGAAGCTCTTTATGGCTTCCTCTCTCATGTCACAGCTTGAGGTCTCCAGATAGCTGCTGTGAAAACTGTAAAAATCTATTTTACGTCAAATGATTTCCAGCCTGCCTACATACAACAAGATCATCCCACCTTTGCCAGTTGGCTGGAATTATTCTTTTGGTATTGCCCGTTATCAAAAAGGGCCAAAGTAGGTAGGGTTGGTCCTGGCATTTTAGTGAACTAGGAGTCACAGGCGCAGCACCACTACCTGTCAAAATAGATGGCTGGCTGAAATACTCTGATAATGGACAAGCCTGATCACATAGGGCCCTAAATGCAAGTACCACACTGTACAGCGTTCAGCTAGACACCATGGGGTTGATTTACTAATAAAATCTGGTGGTGGCCAATCAGCTTTTAAACTTTAACTTGTTCAGTTAAGCTTTGACAATAAAACCTGGAAGCCGATTGATGTCTATGCAGAGTTGCACCAGATTTTTCACTCCCCCAGTTTTACTAAAACACCCCTTTGTGCAAAGGGGCCTTAAAAAAGGCAACCTGGCTGACAGAAATGGGGACTGCCACTACTGAGCTCTCCTCCTGAAAATGATGGTTCTCTGGCTGTTACACATAGCTAATGGCTTCAGTAATTTCAGAGACAGATGACCAACAGCAAGTATGCACGAGGACTTCTTACTGAATTTGCTAGATGCTTGTTTGGGTTCATAACCTTGAATCGACTATAAACACAACTAACGTTTTTACGAATAATACCGGCGCTTTTACAGGAGTCAGTTCAATAGGAGGGGAAGAAATTTTTTACAAGCCAGAGAACACGTTGCCTTTACCAGTAGAAAAACCTCACACCCAAAATGGTAGGTATAGGCATTAAATGAAGTCTTTCATGGGAAACATGCTTCAAGTGAACCTGCCGGCAGGCTGCTAATTGTCGGTCTTCAACATATTTGAATCTCTTACTGGGAATAAATATGATGTTTGGGCATACTGACTGCTTTCTTCAGGCTGGGTTCACACTAGTGCAAATTGGATACAGGTTTCTCCACATGGAGCCCTCTATGAAGCTGGTTCACACATCTCCGTGGCGGCCACAGAGCGGATTTGCACAGGGGTCTTGTGCGTCTTTGGCTCAGTTTCAGGTCCAAATTCATGCAGAAATTCGGGCCCCATTCGTCCCTGAAAACGGAAAACAGGAAAGCACCGTACCCCTGCTGTGAGCCGCTTTCCGATCTAAGTGTGAACCCAGCCTTAGACTTCTTTCAAGCCATTGACTCAGTACAGTCAGGTCAGCACAAATGGACAACATTTTCAAGTTAAGTTAACATTAATGGGTTCCAGTCAACACTGGTTACTGGCCACTCGTTCACATTCTTTTGGGCCACCAATGACCTAAACACATCAACATGTCTTCATTACCACACAGTTTTAGCCTATTATCAAAAATAAAGAAATGCACACTAACCCGAAAAGAGAATACTGAGAATCTGACTTGTTTTTTTCAGAATCAACACTGCTGACGCGTCTAATGACTGAGAAAGCAGAGTTCATGTGGGGGCACACAGCAAATTATTATTATTTTTTTTAATAGGACCAGGGTTCGTTTTTAGAAAAAAATAAATAAAATAAAAGTTTAACTAGCAAGGTATTGAATTACAAAATGAAAAAACACTCACAGGTGAGGAAACTGCAATGCAATGCAGCGCAGCAGCTGTTGTGTGGTCCAGCAGGATCGCCGCAGTACCAATTTCGGCTCATTGCACTTTTTATTTAACTATGTGCGTCCAGTGTTATCTTTGGAATAGTTTGGAATTAGGCACTGGATTCCTTGTATCTGGGGCTGCGATAGGGTTTTGGGGTTGATGCGTGTTGGAGGGCTAGACATCCCTTCATGAGTGTCTAGACTGTGGAGAAAGGCGACAGGCTGGGACCCTAACGGAGCAAGGCGACAGGCTGGGACCCTCACCTTTAAGGAGGGCCACAGCAGTGCTTTCAGTTCAGTGCTCAGTGAAGAGTGTAGCAAATGAGATTGATGCTACAGAGTGGAGCAGGTCACATCTAAAAGGACTTTCTGCACAAGTTTCCTCTGCCACAGCCTTTTACTTTGCGGACCAAACAGAATCCCTGACAGACTTTTTCCGCTAAGATGACATTAGTTTGGAGTACCCCTAAATGTGCCGACAAGTACCCCCTGGGGGTATTTGTACCTCATTTTAGGAATTACTGCTCTATAGTGTTAAACGGAATTGCAAAATTTTGATTCAACACAGTTCTCAGTAAGTGAAATATTATTTACCTCAATTACTTGAAAATTTCATTTAGATGTAACAATCACAATAATCCACAGATCCCTGAGCTGTCAAGACTGGCCCAATAATGCATTTTCAGATTACAGTAACATAAAAATTAAAATAAATATTTAACAAAACACTGTGATAATGGTGAATTGACACCATGTCCCAGATCAGAGGCGCAACCTTTGGAAGTTTACCGGAATGTAAAAAAAAAAAAAAAAATCACTTGAAATTTTAAAACCAAGGTGACGTGGCACACCATAGACCTTCTTAAACTCAGGGATCTCCATCACTTATCTTTCACTCTGGGAAGAAATCGTAGGTGGTAGGGTCATACTCCTCCCAAAGCCGCTCAAACTCCTCCAGGTACCCAGACACAAAGACTCTGTCATCTGTCATGAGAAGATTCTCCTTGTTTGCCTGGATGGCCTGCATGGTCCAGTTCATGGAACCGGTTATTACAAATTTCTTATCTACCACCACAAACTTATGGTGCATGAAACCAGAAGACTGACTGTGACGAACCACAATACCTGCAAAAAGAAAAGAATGTGTGTCAAAGAGGAACTCAAGTCAACTAGTAAAATCATTCAGTGAACCCCAACCTGATCCTAAAAGCATAATCCACTCAATTTACCATCGCGCTGGGCACCCCAGAGCAACCCCCACCGACTCCCCCGGGTTGTTTGACCTGAAAACATCTATGTAATTCAGGAATAAGAGTGGAAGGACAATCATCCCCACTTGAAGACGAGGCCTTTTCTGACACTTTGTTTACAAGTGAAAATCTGTATTTTTTGCAAGAAAATTACTTTGAAACACTCAAATTTTTTTTTTAGCAAAGACCCCAGAGAATAAAATGGCGATCATTGCAATTTTTTTATGTTGCACAGTATTTTTTTGGGAAAAAAAACGACACTTATATAATACCAATTATTTGGTAAAATATAAATGATGTTACACAGAGTAAATAGATACCAAACATGTCACGCTTTAAAATTGCACATGCCCATGAAATGGCGACAAACTGCGAAACTTAAAAATCTCCATAGGCAACACTTTAAAAAAATTTTTTACAGGTTACAAATTTAGAGTTAGGGAAGAGGTCTAGAGCTAGAATTACTGCTCTCACCATAACGTTTGCAGTGATACTTCACATGTGTGGTACGAACACATATGTGTGCGTTTGGCTTTTTTTTTTTTATTATAATAAAAGTAAACATTTTTATCTTTACACATATACACTATCTATCTATCTAATAACACTTTTTGCGAGAGCCTTAGATTTTTAGTCAAGTCACTGACCAGAAAGTAATTCTAGTATTCCTTCCCCACTGTGCTCAAAAGAAAATATAAGTCACCTCCACAGGTGACTGAGACAGCAATAAAAACCCAGAGAGGAGTACGAACCTTTCCGCTCTCTATTCTGGCCAAAACTATTTTTGACCAAAGTTACTTTTATACTGTTCTTTATACATTACAAATATACTCTTCAGCACTTTCCACTTCAGGCTGTATTCACATTCTAGTGTTTCAGGAATGTACGCAAAATTGTGCCACGCCTGCTTATCATGAAGTTTATTACAATCTAGGTGAATGGAGGAATCCAACAAAGGGAAAGATGGAACCCAATAAAAATGTAACTATTGCACTGCTGCAATTAACTCAGTGATACTAAAGTCTTGTATTTTTTTTAGTTAAAAATAACAAACATGTTATACTTACCTGCTCTGTGTAATGGTTTTGCACAGAGCAGCCCCAATCCTCCTCTTCTCGTGTCCCACCCTCCTGTTGAGTGCCCCCACAGCAAGCAGCTTGCTATGGGGGCACCTGAGCAGAGCCACAGCTCCCTGTGTCCAGACAGACAATGAGAGTAATGTCATCAGCACACCAAGATCTCCAAAAATGAGTCCAAAGCTTTAATTAGCGATCACATCATCAAGCAATGTTTCAGAGCCATGCAGGACTCCATCAGGCATGCGACATGCCTGATGAAGGGGTCCTGCGTGGCTCCAACTCATTTTTGGATATCTTGGTGTGCTGGCGACATTCTCTGACTACACACAGTTCACTTCAGCACCCAGGAATTTGTGTGTTGGCATTCAGACACGAAGCCGCGGCCCGCCCACTTTCTCTCATTGGCTGACTGATTGACAGCAGCCGGAGCCAATGGCGCTGCGCTGCTGTCTCAGCCAACGAGGAGGGAGTCCCGGAAGGCCAAGACAGTCCTGCAACATCGCTGAATCTTGATGGGGCTCAGGTAAGTATTAGGGGGGCTGCTGCACACAGAAGGCATTTTATCCTAAAGCATAGAGTACATTAAGAAGAAAAGAAAAAAAAAAAAAAAAAAAAAAAACACACCTTCTTCCTTTACAACCACTTCAAATTTAAAATAGTCTGTTTGTAAAGTGACAGCGCTGTGAATAATATTGTACTTCAACAATTACTTACTTAAAATAAACAATGTATCAATAATAAATGTAAGAGCCGGTTCACACAGGGGCAACCTGGGATCCGACTTGAAGTCGTCCCAAGTCACGCTGTTGAGTCTTAATGTACACTACTACTGAAGTCGCTCTGACTTCAGAAAAGGTTCCTGTACTACTTCAATACGACTTTCTAGGCGACTTGTATCCATTGATTTCAATGGAACTCGCCTCCAAAGTCGGATCCCCTGTCTTAACTGATGCAACAATACAGGAAGAGAAAATTATTTTCTCAGGCAAACCCCTCCCTCCCACAGAGCTGATTCTTGTTTGATTGGCCACCGGAAAGCCTCCTGTCCTGGAGGCGACTTGAAGTCGCCTTGTAAGTCGCCCCAAGTCACGCTGTGGTGTGCGCTCAGGTCGCCTCGCAAAGTCGCGGCCAGAGTCGTGCCGCCTGTGTGCGAACCGGCTCTAACACCACTGTGGTTGTGTGCGTTTATAAAATAAGGTGAAAGAAAGTAATTTATCTTCAATACAAGCGCTTACAAAAAATAAATCGTTAGTGATATGAATCTGAAAACTACTAGAAGTACTGTAGAAATCCTCCGAATTTTAAACAGGAATATATATATATATATAATAGTGAAAAGAACAGTCCCATAAGGATGGAGGAATCCTCCCAGCTGTGCCATTGTATTCTGACAGGGGACTGAAGCTGATTGACAAAAGTCTCACAACAGTTCCGCTCAGCCGTTCAACTTGTCTAGTAAAAAGAACACAGATGGGTTGGAATTCAGCAGCTCCCTGCTGAACTGACAATGTTTTGATCCATCTACATACAGCCAGCATAAAACACATTATTTGAGATTGATAAAAACAAACATTTATTCTTTAAATTGAATCTGTCATAGGAAAGAGAACGACCCCTGCTGTCCTCTTTCTTGAAATGCTAGTTGCCTGGCAAGATTGGCCCCAAATACTTGGAAGCGCTGACCAAAAACAAGTATGCAGCTCTACTCCCCTCACACACCAGTCCAGACTACCATGCAGCGCCCCTCCCCCCCCAACCAGACCTGACCTCCAGCGCCCCTCCCCCCCAACCAGGCCTGACCTCCAGCGCCCCCCTCTCCCCAACCAGGCCTGACCTCCAGCATCCCCCCTCTCCCCAACCAGGCCTGACCTCCAGCACCCCCCCTCTCCCCGCCTACCAGGCCTGACCTCCAGAACCCAACCAGGCCTGACCTCCAGCGCTCCCCCCCTCTCCCCAACCAGGCCTGACCTCCAGCGCTCCCCCCCCTCTCCCCAACCAGGCCTGACCTCCAGCGCTCCCCCCCTCTCCCCAACCAGGCCTGACCTCCAGCGCTCCCCCCCTCTCCCCAACCAGGCCTGACCTCCAGCGCTCCCCCCCTCTCCCCAACCAGGCCTGACCTCCAGCGCTCCCCCCCTCTCCCCAACCAGGCCTGACCTCCAGCGCTCCCCCCCTCTCCCCAACCAGGCCTGACCTCCAGCGCTCCCCCCCCTCTCCCCAACCAGGCCTGACCTCCAGCGCTCCCCCCCTCTCCCCAACCAGGCCTGACCTCCAGCGCTCCCCCCCTCTCCCCAACCAGGCCTGACCTCCAGCGCTCCCCCCCTCTCCCCAACCAGGCCTGACCTCCAGCGCTCCCCCCCCTCTCCCCAACCAGGCCTGACCTCCAGCGCTCCCCCCCTCTCCCCAACCAGGCCTGACCTCCAGCGCTCCCCCCCTCTCCCCAACCAGGCCTGACCTCCAGCGCTCCCCCCCTCTCCCCAACCAGGCCTGACCTCCAGCGCTCCCCCCCTCTCCCCAACCAGGCCTGACCTCCAGCGCTCCCCCCCTCTCCCCAACCAGGCCTGACCTCCAGCGCTCCCCCCCTCTCCCCAACCAGGCCTGACCACCAGCGCTCCCCCCCTCTCCCCAACCAGGCCTGACCACCAGCGCTCCCCCCCTCTCCCCAACCAGGCCTGACCTCCAGCGCTCCCCCCTCTCCCCAACCAGGCCTGACCTCCAGAACCCAACCAGGCCTGACCTCCAGAACCCAACCAGGCCTGACCTCCAGAACCCAACCAGGCCTGACCTCCAGCACCCCCCCCCTACCCAACCAGGCCTGACCTCCAGCACCCCCCCCCTACCCAACCAGGCCTGACCTCCAGCACCCCCCCCCTACCCAACCAGGCCTGACCTCCAGCACCCCCCCCCTACCCAACCAGGCCTGACCTCCAGCACCCCCCCCCCTACCCAACCAGGCCTGACCTCCAGCACCCCCCCCCTACCCAACCAGGCCTGACCTCCAGCACCCCCCCCCCTACCCAACCAGGCCTGACCTCCAGCACCCCCCCCTACCCAACCAGGCCTGACCTCCAGCACCCCCCCCCTACCCAACCAGGCCTGACCTCCAGCACCCCCCCCCTACCCAACCAGGCCTGACCTCCAGCACCCCCCCCTCCCCAACCAGGCCTGACCTCCAGCACCCCCCCCCTCCCCAACCAGGCCTGACCTCCAGCACCCCCCCTCCCCAACCAGGCCTGACCTCCAGCACACCCCCCTCCCCAACCAGGCCTGACCTCCAGCACCCCCCCTCCCCAACCAGGCCTGACCTCCAGCACACCCCCCTCCCCAACCAGGCCTGACCTCCAGCACCCCCCCTCCCGACCTCCAGCACCCCCCCTCCCCAACCAGGCCTGACCTCCAGCACCCCCCCCTCCCCAACCAGGCCTGACCTCCAGCACCCCCCCTCCCCAACCAGGCCTGACCTCCAGCACCCCCCCCCCCTCCCCAACCAGGCCTGACCTCCAGCACCCCCCCCCCTCCCCAACCAGGCCTGACCTCCAGCACCCCCCCCCCTCCCCAACCAGGCCTGACCTCCAGCGCTCCCCCCCCTCTCCCCAACCAGGCCTGACCTCCAGCGCTCCCCCCCCCCCTCCCCAACCAGGCCTGACCTCCAGCACCCCCCCCCCTCCCGACCTCCAGCACCCCCCCCTCCCCAACCAGGCCTGACCTCCAGCACCCCCCCCCTCCCCAACCAGGCCTGACCTCCAGCACCCCCCCTCCCCAACCAGGCCTGACCTCCAGCACCCCCCCTCCCCAACCAGGCCTGACCTCCAGCACCCCCCCTCCCCAACCAGGCCTGACCTCCAGCACCCCCCCTCCCCAACCAGGCCTGACCTCCAGCGCCCCCCCCAACCAGGCCTGACCTCCAGCGCCCCCCCCCTCTCCCCAACCAGGCCTGACCTCCAGCGCCCCCCCCCTCTCCCCAACCAGGCCTGACCTCCAGCGCCCCCCCCCCTCTCCCCAACCAGGCCTGACCTCCAGCGCCCCCCCCCCCTCCCCAACCAGGCCTGACCTCCAGCGCCCCCCCCCCAACCAGGCCTGACCTCCAGCACCCCCCCCCCAACCAGGCCTGACCTCCAGCACCCCCCCCCTCCCCAACCAGGCCTGACCTCCAGCACCCCCCCCTCCCCAACCAGGCCTGACCTCCAGCACCCCCCCCTCCCCAACCAGGCCTGACCTCCAGCACCCCCCCCTCCCCAACCAGGCCTGACCTCCAGCACCCCCCCCTCCCCAACCAGGCCTGACCTCCAGCACCCCCCCCTCCCCAACCAGGCCTGACCTCCAGCACCCCCCCCTCCCCAACCAGGCCTGACCTCCAGCACCCCCCCCTCCCCAACCAGGCCTGACCTCCAGCACCCCCCCCTCCCCAACCAGGCCTGACCTCCAGCACCCCCCCCTCCCCAACCAGGCCTGACCTCCAGCACCCCCCCCTCCCCAACCAGGCCTGACCTCCAGCACCCCCCCCTCCCCAACCAGGCCTGACCTCCAGCACCCCCCCTCCCCAACCAGGCCTGACCTCCAGCACCCCCCCCCCTCCCCAACCAGGCCTGACCTCCAGCACCCCCCCCCCCTCCCCAACCAGGCCTGACCTCCAGCACCCCCCCCCCTCCCCAACCAGGCCTGACCTCCAGCACCCCCCCTCCCCAACCAGGCCTGACCTCCAGCACCCCCCCCCCCTCCCCAACCAGGCCTGACCTCCAGCACCCCCCCCCCTCCCCAACCAGGCCTGACCTCCAGCACCCCCCCCCCCTCCCCAACCAGGCCTGACCTCCAGCACCCCCCCCCTCCCCAACCAGGCCTGACCTCCAGCACCCCCCCCCTCCCCAACCAGGCCTGACCTCCAGCACCCCCCCCCTCCCCAACCAGGCCTGACCTCCAGCACCCCCCCCCTCCCCAACCAGGCCTGACCTCCAGCACCCCCCCCCTCCCCAACCAGGCCTGACCTCCAGCACCCCCCCCCCTCCCCAACCAGGCCTGACCTCCAGCACCCCCCCCCTCCCCAACCAGGCCTGACCTCCAGCACCCCCCCCCTCCCCAACCAGGCCTGACCTCCAGCACCCCCCCCTCCCCAACCAGGCCTGACCTCCAGCACCCCCCCCCTCCCCAACCAGGCCTGACCTCCAGCACCCCCCCCCTCCCCAACCAGGCCTGACCTCCAGCACCCCCCCCTCCCCAACCAGGCCTGACCTCCAGCACCCCCCCCTCCCCAACCAGGCCTGACCTCCAGCACCCCCCCCTCCCCAACCAGGCCTGACCTCCAGCACCCCCCCCTCCCCAACCAGGCCTGACCTCCAGCACCCCCCCTCCCCAACCAGGCCTGACCTCCAGCACCCCCCCCTCCCCAACCAGGCCTGACCTCCAGCACCCCCCCCTCCCCAACCAGGCCTGACCTCCAGCACCCCCCCCTCCCCAACCAGGCCTGACCTCCAGCACCCCCCCTCCCCAACCAGGCCTGACCTCCAGCACCCCCCCCTCCCCAACCAGGCCTGACCTCCAGCACCCCCCCCTCCCCAACCAGGCCTGACCTCCAGCACCCCCCCTCCCCAACCAGGCCTGACCTCCAGCACCCCCCCTCCCCAACCAGGCCTGACCTCCAGCACCCCCCCTCCCCAACCAGGCCTGACCTCCAGCACCCCCCCCCCCTCCCCAACCAGGCCTGACCTCCAGCACCCCCCCCCCTCCCCAACCAGGCCTGACCTCCAGCACCCCCCCCCCTCCCCAACCAGGCCTGACCTCCAGAACCCAGTCAGGCCTGACCCCCCTCCACCACCAGTCCTGACCTCCCCTCTGCTCACCCGCCTTCCTCAGGGCTCCTATCTGGGATCCGGAGGCCGCCATGTAGTCTTTGTCGGTGATGACCCGGACTCGGACTCCCCGCTGGTGGAGAAGTAGGACGGCCTGGCCCAGAGGAGGATAGGAGAAGGTGAAGACGCAGAGCTCCACAGTCCTCCGGGCCTCCAGGAGGCGCCTCATCAGCCGGTGGAGGGCGCTGTCCGTGTCAGTATGAGGGAGCGGACACATACACCGGAGCCCGGGGCTCAGAACTCCTTCCATACAGCTCACTGGGACCGGGAAGAAGAGAACCTCCCTCACCGCCTTCCTCCGCCTCCTCCAATACCGGAACAACAACTCCGCCCCGACCGAGACCGCTACCGCCGTACACAGCACCTTACACACCCCACCGGGCACCATAGTGACAGCACGAGGGCGGAGACTACGGCCGGGGGCGGGGCCAGGGAGAAGCGGGAAAAGCTGAGGCAGAGCTGAGAGGAGAAGGAGGAGGAGCCGCCATGTTCAGCCTCCTCGGACTGGCCTCAGTCGGAGATATGGAGGCGGATGTTGTGAAATCAATAAAATGCACTCTACTGTCTTCTATACACACCCCTTGTATTATAACCGAGAACATGACCCACAATAAGCATGTACCCAGTGAGGGCAACCCTCTGCGGTCAGCCAGAGAAGGAACATTTCTTTAGCAGTTTAACCACTTCCCTACCGGGCCTATTCTGGCACTCCTCTCCTTCATGTAAAAATCATCATTTTTTTTGCTACAAATTTTCTCAGAATTTCCAAGCATTATATATGTTTTTTTAGCAGAATCCCTAGGGAATAAAGTAGCGATCATTGCAACTTATCTTGCACGGTATTTGCGCAATAATTTTTTGGGGAAAAAAAAACGGTTTCATGAATTAAAAAATAACAAAACAGTAAAGTTTGCCCAATTTCTTTGTATAATGCGAAAGAGGATGTTACACTGAGTAAATAGATACCCAACATGTCACGCTTTAAAATTGCACACACTCATGGAATGGCGCCAAACTTCGGTACTTAAAAATCTCCATAGGCGACGCTTTATTTTTTTTTACAGGTTACCAGTTTAGAGTTACAGAGGAAGTCTAGTGCTAGAATTGCTGCACACGCTATAACGCACGCGGCGATACCTCACATGTGTGGTTTGAATGGTGTTTACAAATGTGGGCGGGACTTATTTGTGTGTTCGATTCTGAGCGCGAGCTACCGGGGACAGGGGTGTTTTAAAGAATGTTTATTTTTTTTTACTTATTTTTTTTTATTTTATACACTTTTTTTTTCATTTTTTTTTTTTTTTGATCACTTTTATTCCTATTGCAAGGAATGTAAACATCCCTTGTAATAGGGATCTACTGTGACAGGTCCCTTAATGGAGAGATGCGGTCAATAAGACCCCACATCTCTTCTCCAGGCTGTAAAGCATGAGATCGAGAAAAAAAATTCACCAATCTCGATTCAAACCACTCGATCGCGGCTTTGTTTACTTTGCGCCCAGGCCTCCAATGGTCATAGAGATGGAAATCTCTATCGTCGTCATCCGGCGCCAGCCGATTCGTTCTCCGGGCCCCCGATGGCATGGGAGAGCTCGGAGAAGCACCGGATGGCGGCGGGAGGGGGGGTCCCCTCCCGTCGCCTATACAATCAAGCAGCGGAACTGCCGCTATGATCATTCTTATGGTGCGCAGAATCGCCGGCTGCAAAGAATGATATCTGAATGATGCCTGTAGCTGCAGGCATTATTCAGTTATCCCCCCCCCCGAAAGTCCAGGACGTTATATGACGTCCAGCGGTAGGGAAGTGGTTAAATCAGTATTTTTTGCTAGAAAATTACTTATAACCCCCAAACATTGGAGAATAAAATGGCGACCGTTGCAATATTTTATGTCACACTGTATTTGCGCAGCGGTCTTTCAAGCGAATTTTTTTTAGAAAAAAAAAAAAAACGATTTAACCATGACGGAAGTGGTTCAGTTATCCTGACTGGACGTCATATGACGTCCAGCAGGATAACTGCTGGTGTATTGTCACATTCCGCTCCCCATTATAGAATGCTCTGGAAGTGACGTTGCGACCAGAACTTTCACACTGCGCATGCGCGATGCGTTCCAAACACTTGTGCGATGCGTTCCAAAAGATTTGCGACAATACAGACCAGTGAAACCGTCAGATAATGTGACTGTCCCGTCACATTTGGCTCCCCATCACAGATTGCTCTGGAAGTGACGTTCCGTCGCTGCCATCTTGCTACACCCCGCACTCCTGCGCAGTAATGATAGAGTGAGAATGGGGCAAGCGGACATCTTGTTACACCCACCAGAGTTTTAGATTTCACAGTTATTTTCAACACAAAACGGAGCTTATATGCTTAAATACAGTATTTGTAAATCCGACGGACTGTTTAGATGTTAAATTTTAAAAGCAGCAGAAAACCTGCTGACCTTACATGGTTGCTAATGTGACAGAACACCTCTGATTTCCACATTTAACATGTCAGTCCGTCGGATTTACAAATCCTGTATTTAACCACTTGAGACCCGCGCTATAGACAAAAGACGTCTGCAGCGCGGCTCTCAAGTGCTGAGTGGACGTCCATGGACATCCTGCTGTTTCTCTCCCCCTGCGCGCCGCCAAGGGCGCGCGACAGGGCAACAGCTGTGCCCGCCGCGGTCACGTGATGCCGATGCGCGTGCCTGGCGGCCGCGATGTCCGCCAGGCACCCGCGATCGGCTGTGACAGAGGCAGGACGTGGATCTCTGTGTGTAAACACAGAGATCCATGTCCTGTCAGGGAGAGAAGAGACCGATGCTGTGTCCCTTGTACATAGGGACACAGATCGGTCACCTCCCCCTGTCAGTCCCCTCCCCCCCAGTAAGAATCACAAATAGGGAACATAGTTAACCCCTTCCTCGCCCCCTAGTGTTAACCCCTTCCCTGCCAGTCACATTTATACAGTAATCAGTGCATTTTTATAGCACTGTTCGCTGTATAAATGTGAATGGTCCCAAAATAGTGTCAAAAGTGTCCGATATGTCCGCCGCAATATTGCAGGCCTGACAAAAATCGCAGATCGCCGCCATTACTAGTAAAAAAAAAAAATATAATAAAAATGTCATAATTCTATCCCCTATTTTGTAGGCGCTATAACTTTTTCGCAAACCAATCACTATACGCTTATTGCAATTTTTTTTACCAAAAAAATATAGAAGAATACGTATCGGCCTAAACTGAGAAAAAAAATTGTTTTTTAAAAAAAATTTAGATATTATTTTTAAAAAAAGTAAAAAAATATTGTGTTTTTAAAAAAAAAAATCTGTCTTTTTTTTGTTTATAGCGCAAAAAATAAAAACCGCAGAGGTGATCAAATACCACCAAAAGAAAGCTCTATTTGTGGGGAAAAAAGTATAAAAATATCATTTGGGTACAGCGTTGTATGACCGCGCAATTGTCATTCAAATTGCGTCAGCACTGAAAGCTAAAAATTGGTCCGGGCACGAAGGGGGTTTAGTGCCCAGTTGTCAAGTGGTTAGGCATATAAGCTCTGTTTTGTGTTGAAAATAACTGTGAAATCTAAAACTCCGGTGGGTGTACCAAGATGTCCGCTTGCCCCCTTCTCACTCTATCATTACTGTGCTGGAGTGTGGGGTGTAGCAAGATGGTGGCGATGGAACGTCACTTCCGGACCAATCTGTGATGGGGAGTCGAATGTGACGAGACAGCTGGTCTGTATTGTCGCAAATCGTTTGGAACGCATGGCGCAAGTGTTTGGAACGCATCGCGCATGCGCAGTGCGAAATTTCTCGGCGCAACGTCTCTTCCGGAGCATTCTGTGATAGGGAGCAGAATATGACAATACACCGGCGTGCTCCCGTGGGGGGCGCGCATCGCGTCGATCGTTGTTGCGGCGTGTCAGTCTGACACACCGCAACTCCGATCTAGGTAAAGAGTCTCTGACGGAGAAGACTTTAGCACGTGACCAGCCGTGTCCAATCAGGGCTGATCATGATGTAAACAGGAAGAGCCGTTTATCGGCTTTTCCTCACTCGCGTCTGACAGGGTTGCCAACCTTCTGCATCATTTTTTACTGACAAAACATGGAAAATTTACTGGCGGGCCACATTTTTTTCCTACCAACCTGAGAAATTACACAACTCCTATTGAAAACTAACACAGTGAATATTTGAACAGTATAAACATGATACGGAAACACTGACAATACCCATAACAGAGTAATTTGCTTGATTTACACTTAAAAATTCAACACAGCATGAGATTATCAGCCCCTGATATTTACTGGCAGTTGTAAAAAAAAATCACTGGATTTTACAAACTGTCAGTACATTTACTGGCGGTTGGTAACCCTGGCGAGTAGAGGAGA
Source organism: Rana muscosa (assembly GCA_029206835.1). Taxonomy (NCBI): domain Eukaryota; kingdom Metazoa; phylum Chordata; class Amphibia; order Anura; family Ranidae; genus Rana; species Rana muscosa. Next base: position 152,133,160 of record CM055127.1, on the reverse strand, counting down.
GCCGATCGCCTGCTCTCCTGACAGGGGGGGTCTGCGCTGATTATCAGCGCAGCCCCCCCTCGGATGCAAGCCCAGGACCACCAGGATGCCGCCAGGTCCACCAGGGATGGCCACCACACAGGACCAGCACGTATGCCACCCTAGACCACCAAGCAGCTGCCAATCAGTGCCCAGGCAGCTGCCAATCAGTGCCAATGAAAAATGCCTGCCAGTGCCACCAGTGATGCCTATCAGTGAAATCTATCAGTGCCGCCTTTCAGTGCCACCCATAAGTACCCATCAGTGCAGCCTTTCAGTGCCCATCAGTGTCGCCTATCAGTGCCCACCAGTGCCGCCTATGAGTGCCCATCAGTGCCGCCTATTAATGACCATCAGTGCTGCATATCAGTGCCACCTATCAGTGCCATCTTATCGGTGCCGCCTTATTAGTGCCAACGCTGTATCCTGGCCTAGGCCAACAAGGCCCAGGCCTGGGGCAGCATGGAAAGAGTCTCCGCCGGCTTGCGCTACACTGTTAGTGTAGCGCCAGTCTTATGGGGCGGACTGGGCTAAGAGGCAAATTAGTCTAGTGCCCCCATAAAGCGTCCGCACTGCTTCCGGTATGCAGGCGGCCGGCATTCCACACTTGTGGGGGGGGGGGGGTGGCCCTGCCTCTAATTTTGACTGTCCTATCATCCTGGAGCACAAACCTTCCTGACTGTGCTATGTTTTCTGATGCACCATTGGCACGGTTATATCTTCTTAGTCCTCTCCATAAAATTGTCAAAAATTTGTGCTTAAAGTAGAACTATACGCAACACTTTTTTTTCCATTTTGGATAGAGTAAGGGAGGGTTATAGCCCCTGTCAGTTAATTTTTTACAATCCCTGTCCCATTGCAGAGATTTCCCTTCACTTCCTGCCCCATAGCCAAACAGGAAGTGAGAGGAAATCTATGCAAATTAAGGGAATCTATTGCCCCCTCCCCCCCCCCCCCGGCCCTCAGAACTAGTGTCCCCACTCGAAAATTTCAGGGCGGGTCTTTAACAGAAAGGGGTGTGGCCTTGACAGGAAGGGATGGGTCATATTTAACTTAGGGGGTGCACGAGTTTAGTCAGGCCTAGGGCAGCACAAAACCTAAATACACTACTGATCAGTGCCCATCAGTGCAGTTTATCAGTGCCCATCAGTGAAGGAGAAAACGTACTTACCGTATATACTCGAGTATAAGCCAAGTTTTTTAGCCCTTTTTTTTAGGGCTGAAAATACCCCCTCGGCTTATACTCGAGTCAGTACCTGAATTCTTGACAGGTGTCCATTTTTTTTAAAAGTCGCTGCTTCCTCCTGGCGTTCCGTGATAGGCATTTGACACTGTGTTCCGCCCATCACGGAGGTCCTCTCATCCTCGGACAGTTTCCCAGCAGACACTGTGTTTAGTGTTCCTCCAATCACGGATGTCCTCTTGTCTGAGGATGAAAGAATGTCCGTGATTGGCGGAACACTGAACACAGTGAACACTGCTGAGAAACTGAGTCCGAGGATGAGAGGATGAGAGGACCTCCGTGATAGGCGGAACACAGTGTCAAATGCCTATCATGGAACGGAACGCCAGGAGGAAGCCGCAACTTTTAAAAAATGGACGCCTGTCAAGAATTCAGGTACTCGGGCACAGTGAGACTGCAATGGGCACAGTGAGGTATGGCACAGTGAGGTTGCAATGGGCACAGTGAGGTATGGCAGATGAGTATGGCACAGTGAAGTTGCAATGGGCACAGTGAGGTATGGCACATGGGTATGGTACAGTGAGGTTGCAATGGGCACAGTGAGGTATGGCATATGGGTATGGCACAGTGAGGTTGCAATGGGCACAGTGAGGTATGGCACAGTGAGGTTGCAATGGGCACAGTGAGGTATGGCACATGGGTATGGCACAGTGAGGTTGCAATGGGCACAGTGAGGTATGGCACATGGGTATGGCACAGTGAGATTGCAATGGGCACAGTGAGACTGCAATGGGCACAGTGAGGTATGGCACAGTGAGATTGCAATGGGCACAGTGAGACTGCAATGGGCATAGTGAGACTGCAATGGGCACAGCGAGGTTGCAATGGGCACAATGAGACTGCAATGGGCGCAGCGAGGTTGCAATGGGCACAATGAGACTGCAATGGGCACAGTGAGGCTGCAATGGGCACAGTGAGGCGTGCAAATGGGCACAGTGAGGCGTGCAAATGGGCACAGTGAGGCGTGCAAATGGGCATTGTTGACCCTCTTTTTCACTTACAGTAGCTGCTGCATTCTCACCCTCGGCTTATACTCGAGTCAATAAGTTTTCCCAGTTTTTTGTGGTAAAATTAGGTCCTCAGCTTATACTCGGGTCGGCTTATACTCGAGTATATACGGTATTTACAAAATGTTATAACAAAAACAAAGAAAAACTATTTTTATTTTCCAAATTTTTGGTCTTTTTTTATTTGTTTAGCAAAAAATAAAAACCACAGAGGTGATGATCAAATACCACCAAAAGAAAGCTCTATTTGTGGGAACAAGATGATAAAAATGTTGTTTGGATACAGTGTAGCATGACTGCGCAATTGTCATTTAAAAAAGTGACAGCACTGAAAGCTGGAAATTGGCCTGGGCAGGAAGGTGCGAACGTCCCTGGTATTGAAGTGGTTAATTAACCGCTTCCGGACCACCCACCACACATTTACTGCGGCAGGGCGGCCCCAACGTACCTGTACATACCACCGTAGTGATGGTCCTAGTCAGGAAGATGTGGCCTGCATATTCTGAAGGTTCAGGAGAAGTTTACAGGGCACTAGATTACAGGTAATAAGGAGATTTAGCGTGGCTTCATGTTCTACAATATTGATCTATTTTGTACACTATTAAAGGAATTCCTTTGAATTGTAAATCTACTGATAAAGTCTGATATTTAATCTGTCATATATCATTATAATAACCTAAGAAGACACAAAGTCTGAGGGAGATTCCAGAAGTGTTAAGATAAGTGGAAACCATAAATGCGTTATCTGCTGGTCATAAGAGATGAGAATTCCCCTACAAAGGTTTAAAGGTCCTTTCTTACTTACACAACTTTCATGGTGTGCATATCATACAGGAACTTTAACCTCATTTACTTTATTGAAAATTGTCCTAAAAAAAAACAAAAAAAAAAAACACAAAGCATGCGCCAAATATAATCAAAAATCTGATCACATATTAAATTGATGCATTCATGGCCAGCATAACAATTAACCACTTAAGCCCCGGACTATTTTGTTGCTAAAGGACCAGGCCCCTTTTTGCGATTCGGCACTGCGTTGCTTTAACTGAGAATTACGCAGTCGTGCGACGTGGCTCCCAAACAAAATTGACGTCCTTTTTTTCCCACAAATAGAGCTTTCTTTTGGTGGTATTTGATCACCTCTGCGGTTTTTATTTTTTGCGCTATAAACAAAAATAGAGCGACAATTTTGAAAAAAATGCTATATTTTTAACTTTTTGGTATTATAAATATCCCCAAAAAATATATAAAAAACATATTTTTTCCTCAGTTTAGGCCGATACATATTCTTCTACATATTTTTGGTAAAAAAAAAAAAATATCGCAATAAGCGTTTATTGATTGGTTTGCGCAAAAGTTATAGCGTCTACAAAATAGGGGATAGTTTTATGGCATTTTTATTAATAATTTTTTTTTTTACTAGTAATGGCGGCGATCAGCGATTTTTTATCATGACTGCGGCATTATGGCGGACACATCGGACACTTTTGACACCATTTTGGGACCATTGTCATTTTTACAGCGATCAGTGCTATAAAAATGCACTGATTACTGTGAAAATTACACTGGCAGGGAAGGGCTTAACCTGTAGGGGGCACTGAAGGGGTTAAGTGTGACCTAATGAGTGATTATTACTGTGTGGGGGTGTGGCTTGGCGTGCAATGTCACTGATCGTCGTTCCCTATGACAGGGAACAGACGATCAGTGACACTCTCACTAGGAAGAACGGGGAAAGGTTTGTTTACACTCACCTCTCCCCGTTCTTCAGCTCTGTGACCCGATCGCGGGACACCAGCGGCGATCGGGTCCGCGGGTCCCGCGAGCGCGGTCACGGAGCTTTGGACCGGGTTGTGAGCGCACATCTTAAGGGGACGTACCTGTACGTGCTTATGCCTGTCTGGGCATTTTATGCATTAAGATAAAAATAATTCTGTGTGCATCAGCCCCCCTAATACTGACCTGAGGTCCCTCCAACTCCAGCAATGTTGTAGGAATGTCTTGGCCATCCGGGGCTCCCCTTCTCATTGGCCGAGGCAGCAGCGCGGCACCATTGGCTCCCACTGCTGTCAATCAAAGTCAGTCAGCCAATGTGAATAGAAAGGGGGCCGAGCCGCTCTGTGTCTGAATGGACACAGGGAGCTGTGACTCGGCTCGCGTGCCCCCATATCAAGCTGCTTGCTGTAGGGGCACCCGACAAGGGGGAGGGCCCAGGGGCAGAAAAGAGGGACCCGAGAAGAGGAGGATCCGGGCTGCTCTGTGCAAATCCACTGCAACAGAGCAGGTAAGTATAACATGTTTGTTATTTTTAATTTAAAAAAAAAATGAGACTTTACAATAACTTTAAACCTTAAAAAGACACCCACTGCCTGGTTATTGTGTGTGAAACTGAGGGAGCTGCTGTGTGCCTGGCTGCAGAGGTGGCTCTTTAATTAGGCAAATTAGGCGGTCGCCTAAGGCCTCGCACTTAAAGGGGCCTCGCGGCCGCCTAACTTACCCAATGCATTACCCCAGTTTTGAGGGACAGGGGACCTTAAGGCTGCTGTGCTCAGGCAGCGTTAAGAGCCCTGACTCAGGAGCGGGGCTGCCAGCGTCCCTAACAACCAATGAATATCAGTGACACCACCCCTTGAGACGTCAATGACCCAACATGCCCTCAGTCAATGATATCACAAGGGGGCGAGTTCACCAGGTGACATCACCTTCCAGATTCCGATAAGCCCCCTGCCCGCAGACCCCTACAACCACCGGCCAGGGTTGTGGGGAAGAGGCTCTTGTCCTTGAATTATTTTTCCCATCATGGGCAAGAGTGGGGCCCCATGTCAAGTTTTGCCTAAGGCCCCAAAAAGCCTAGAGCCGCCTCTGCCTGGCTGCCATGCACTCACTTGGGAATAGAGCCTGGGACTAATCTCGGGCCCATCGGGGGCCGTGCTGCATTAGCTATTTGCTACTGTATGTTTGTAGCATAGTATATGACATGTGTCATTCTTAAACACCCAAAACTAGTCAACTAGCAAAAGACAGAATGGAAAAAAAAAAAGAAAATGTAAAAATTAAAATGCAATTTGTATTGTTCACATACAGTATAGATAGAATAAACATAACCATTTCAGCTCGGGAAGGTTTACCCCCCTTTCATGACCAGACCGTTTTTTGCAATACGGCACTGCGTTACTTTAAACTGACAATTGCGCAGTTATGCGACGCTGTACCCAAATAAAATTGATGTCCTTTTTTTCCCCACAAAATAGAGCCGACAATTTTGAGAAAAAAAAAACAATATTTTTTACTTTCTGCTACAGAACATATGCAATAAAAAATGTAAAAAATCTAATTTCTTTATCAATTGGCCAATGTGTATTCTAAAACATGTTTTTGGTAAAAAAAAATCCCAATAAGTGTATATTGATTCGTTTGCGCAAAAGTTATAGCGTCTACAAACTATAGGATAGATTTATGGAATTTTTATTTTTTTTACTAGTAATGGCAGCGATCAGTGATTTTTTTATTGGGACTGCGATGTTGCGGCAGACAAATCTGACACTAAGTGACACTTTTTGGACCAGTGACACCAATACAGTGATTAGTGCTAAAAAAAATGCACTGTCACTGTACTAATGACACTGGCTGGGAATAGGTTAACATCAGGGGCGATCAAAGGCTAAATGTGTCCCTAGGGGGTGCTTTCTAACTGTGGGGGCTTTAACTGGGGGAAGACAGAGATCCGTGTTCCTGCATAGCAGAAACACAAGATCCTTATCTTCCCCTCTGACAGAACGGTGATCTGCCTTGTTTACATAGGCAGACCGCCGTTCTGTCTGCCTCGGGAACGATCGGCGGGTCCCGAAGGACATCGGGTCCGCCGGACCCACTGTATGGCTCCCGCTGTGTCCAATCACAGTGGTAGTGGGTCGCCGGCGGCGCGCATGCACACCCCAGACCAGAGAAAAAGAAAGACATACAGGTACAGTGCCTTGAAAAAGTATTCATACCCCTTGACATTTTTCACATTTTGGCATGTTACAAACAAAAACTTAAATATATTTTATTGGGATTTTATGTGATAGACCAACACAAAGTGGCACATAATTATGAAGTGGAAAGAAAATGATAAATGGTTTTCAATTTTTTTTTACTAAAAAATAAGTGAAAAGTGTGGCGTGCATTTGTATTTAGCCCCCTTTTCTCTGATACCCCTAACTAAAATGTAGTGGAACCAATTGCCTTCAGAAGTCACCTAAGTAGTAAATAGAGTCTACCTGTGTATAATTTATTCTCAATATAAATACAGCTGTTCTGTGAAGCCCTCAGAGGTTTGTTAGAGAACCATAGTGAACAAACAGAATCATGAAGGCCAAAGAATACACAAGACAAGTCAGGGATAGAGTTGTGGAGAAGTTTAAAGCAGGGTTAGGTTATAAAAAAATATCCCAAACTTTGAACATCTCACGGAGCTCTGTTCAATCCATCATCCGAAAATGGAAAGAGTATGACACAACTGCAAACCTACCAAGACATGGCCGTCCACCTAAACTGACAGGCCGGGCAAGGAGAGCATTAATCAGAGAAGCAGCCAAGAGGCCCATGGTAAGTCTGGAGGAGCAGGTACAGGAACACTGGACGCTCTCTTGGAATATACAGCACACAGGTGCAGGAATGTTGGAAGCTCTCTTGGAGTACACAGAAGTCCTAAGGAGGCACCGAGTCAGGAATGCTAGCACTCTCAGAGAAACACAGAGGGGCCCTGGGGGCTACACAAGACAATGTCTGAGAACACAGAGTGCTCCAGCAGCTAGCTGAGTGGCACGCTGCCTGGCCCTTTTAAGCACCTGGGCTGCAGCACCCTCACATAGAGGGAAAAACCAGGTGCTGAAACTGGGCTAGGGTTGCCATCTGCCTGGGATTCACCCGGACAGTACAGGTTTTGAATCATGTGTCCGGGTTTCAGACACATTATTCAGACCCATAGGTGTGCGCAGCCTGTTGCATTAGGGTGTGCACCCCAAAGCTCAAACACACACTACTCACATCACTCACAATGTTCATTCAGAAAGGGAAGGGGCTGATAAATACATATTTACTGGCCCCTTCCCTCACTCATCCTAAAACATCTCTGCAGCAATAGCCGGCAGGAGGGGAGGGAAGGGAAGCCAGAAGTGCTACCAGGGCAGTAGGGGGAGTCTGTGCTGCACAGGGTGATTAGGGTGTGCCTGGGCACCCCCGGCACACCCTTCTGCGCACGCCTATGTTCAGACCGGACTCTGGCTTCCCAGCAGGGTTGCTGTCTGCAGTTGTCTAAGCCAAGAGTGCAATGTGTTCTCAGTGTTCCCCCTTAAATCAGGGTTCCCAGAGCATCCCTTAGGTCAGAGTCCCCAGAGTTCTCCCTTACATCAGTCTGCAGAGTCCCCCTTACAGTGTAAGGAAACTCTGCAAGTTCAGATGTAAAAGGGGAACTCTGTGAACTCTCATGTAAGAGGGGACTCTTGTGATTTGCTTGATATGATTATAAATGTTATTTAATCACAAAATATATGTACTGCAAAGTATATGCTGTAAAAAATAATAATAATTGCTGTGTGCCGCTAAAGTGTTCGGGTTTGACCTGAAGAAAAGGTGGCAACCCTAAACTGGGCACAGGTGGGTGTGACACTAAGAACATTTTCAGCAAGTACAAAAATCACCTAACAAAAAAGGTTGTAAAAAGGAAAAACAGTAAAAACATTCATAACATTTTTTATGATCTTATATATAAGTGTGGAACGCAGAAGACCTATGTTGCGGGCATTCATTCCTGAACACATAGGACCAAAATTGACAATGCTACTCATTGCAGGATTCAGCCCCGTCCACCCGCAGCCTGCCATAGGCTTTGACAGACTGCAGGCAGCAGAGCTGGATGCTGTATATGTCGCTCCTGGGCACCCTAAAATGCCTGGAGGGACACACAGCAGCGAGACAGCCCCGTGTTTTAGGCTAGGTTCACACTGCTGCGATGTGGGAATGCTGCGAATCCACTGCGGGTTCCCGCATCGCAGGTTTTCCGGCGGCAGTTCACACTGCCCTATGCAAACTGCTGGGAGTGTCAATTAAAAGTTAATGACACCCCCAAATCAGTTCGCATATCGCAGTGCGATCTGCAAACTCGGACAGGAATCGGATCGCATGGGTGTGAACACCCATGCGATCCGATTCTGCTGCAGACAAAAAAAAAAGGGTCCTGTGTGAGTTTGATGCGAATTCAGCCATACGATTTGTATTGGCTGAAATCGCACCGCACAGAGATCGCATGTGATGTGCACTGCAGTGCGGTGCAAATCATATGCAAACTCTGACATCGCAGCAGTGTGAACCTAGCCTAATGCCGCGTACACACGACTGTTTTTAATGACGAGAAAAATTAAATTTTTTAAAATGGTCATTAAAAACGATCGTGTGTGGGCTTCGAGCATTTTTCACGACGTGAAAAATGGGCAAGAAAAAATTGGAACATGCTCTAATTTTTCTCGTCGTTTTTCACATCGTCGTTTGTCTCGTCATGAAAAACGCCTGTGTGTAGGCTTTAACGACGTGAAAAAAAACGTGCATGCTTAGAATCAAGTATGAGACGGGAGCGCTCGTTCTGGAAAAACTAACGTTCGTAATGGAGATAGCACATTCGTCACGCTGTAACGGACTGAAAAGCACGAGGCTGAAAAGCGCGAATCGTCTCTCAACAAACTTTACTAACATGAAGTGTGGCGCCATCCGAATGGAACTTCCCCTTTATAGTGCCGTCGTACGTGTTGTACGTCACCGCGCTTTACTCGAAAAAATATTTCCACGATCGTGTGTAGGCAGGGCAGGCTTGAGAAGAATCACGTCGAGAAAAAAGGATTTTTTTTCAATGACATTAAAAACGGTCGTGTGTACGCGGCATTAGGGGCCTAAAGAAAACCACTGGAAGACTTTGCACACCTGCCGTATTCGTTGCACCTGGTATGAATTTAGCTGATTTACACTGAAAATTCAATTGTGTTTAAAAGTAAAAAAAAAAAAAGGCAATAAAAGATTTATCAATAATAAATAGGCCCCATGAGACTTCTAACACAACTTTTTAATTGCAACAGCAAATCTGCATGCATGCCTATGAACAACCACATGGTGGTGCAGTAGCATAAGAGCCATTTCCTACATGAGATATGTATTACATTTCTTTTCCCTAATGCCGCGTACACACGACCGCTTTTCTCGACGAGAAAAACTGCATTTTTTTTCCCGCCGAGAAAACCGATCGTCTGTGGGCTTTATGTCGTTTTTTTCAACGAGAAAAACGGCATTAAAAACGACGCGAAAAATTAGAACATGTTCTAAATTTTCTCGCCGTTTTTCACGTCGTCGTTTTTTTCATCATGAAAAATGATCGTGTGTAGGCTTTAACGACGTGAAAAAAGCGCGCATGATCAGAAGCAAGTGAGGAGAAGGGAGCGCTCGTTCTGGTAAAACTACTGTTCGGAATGGAGATGGCACATTCGTCATGCATGAAATTATTACATCGTTTAATGCAGCGCATTCTTTTCTTCGTTCTAATGCTGCAATATTCCAAATCTCTTGCTGCTGATATTCTCCCAGAGTTAGGACAATCTTTGTTCTTTAGTATTTATTGTTTTATCATGATTAATCTCTATTTTGGTGGGCCAGATCTCCCTAAATACCCAAACATTTTTACAATTTTTTTTTTGTTTGTTTTTAGATTTTAATTTGTGGTATTAGACTGTTTTTACATATTATTTGCTATTTTGGAGTGTGTCAAGTTACCACAACATTATTATTTATTCTAATTTGGCCTCAAGGAGGTTAGTGTCCCTTGTTAATTTCACAATTTTTTATCCACTGTCCCTGCCTACTCACTTACAAACTGGCTATTTAGAAGAAAAACACATGTTCATTTTGTATCTTCCAAAAAAAATTCCATTTATTATGGCCTAATAACAAATTAAAAGGTAAGGCAAAACCAAACCATATGTAAAGTACAAATCAAGAAGCCAGGAAGACAGCACTGGAGACCCTGCTGAAATTAGTGCAGACCCAGATCACCACAGCAAACACCAAAGCATGTGAAGACAAAAATTGGGCCCATGTGAGGCACATATCCTGGGCTCATTTTCGGGTTTTTTGTTTGACCTTCCCTGCAGCCTTCCTTGGAGGCTGTGTCCGTGGAGGAGGGACTGGAGCAGGAGCAGGGACTGTTACAGGAGCAGGGACTGTTACAGGAGCATGGAGTGGGGCAGGAGCATGGAGTGGGGCAGGAACTTGAGCATAAAAATATGAAAGGTCCACAACGTCTGTGAAATCCTTCAGTTTGTTCAACAGGCCCATATTGACCACCTTCAATATTAGGGTTTCACATTTCAGCCTCTGGTCCAGTTCCATTTGGGGCAGTTTCTCCCCAATAAGGGCAGCAAATCCCTCTGCAGCAGTGGGGGGCTCTCGGAGTGCAGCAGTAGCCTCCCTAATTAGGGCCTGGGTCTCCTCCTCCATTTGAAGCAGCCTCCTTGATCTTTATGCTGGAATCCGCAGCAGAGGGATCTGGGGCCTGGTATTGTGCTGGGTCCCACTGGGGCCTGCCTCTTCCTGGGTCCCACTGGGGCCTGCCTCTTCCTGGGTCCCACTGGGGCCTGCCTCCTCCTGGCTTCCAGTGGCACCTGCCTCCTCGTGTGTCCCACTGGGGCCTGTCTCCTCATCCTGTTTAAAAATGTACATCGAGTTAGTTTTGCCTTCATCTTTCACACACATTTGTCACCTCATGACATTTGGTAATTGAATGCTACTAAATATTAAAGTGAATCATTCTGACACCAGTATATTTATTTTGGGTGCCCTTAATTTTTGGCCACTGCTGTCTATTGATATGTCAGACACTTTTTTATAACTCTTAACATTTTTCACACTTTTTTACAAACTTTTACAACATTCAACTTTTATTACTCTAAATATTTTGTGAAATATTATACCTGGCTCCAAATATTTAAATCAGGCTCCTCCAGGACTTGAGGTTGTTCCTCCAAAGAGACCTCAACTTGGCTGGGGGCTTGGCTGCAGGGAATGCTGGAGGAAAGGCTGGAGGGAAGGCTGGAGGGTTGGCTGCAGGGAAGGCTGGAGGGTTGGCTGCAGGGAAGGCTGGAGGGTTGGCTGGAGGGTTGGCTGCAAGGAAGGCTGGAGGTCGTTCTGGGTGGAAGGCTGGAAAGGGATTCCCTGGATTCTAGGTGTTCATCCAGGAAACTCAGGTGCTGATAGTACCACAGATTTGGGATGTATCGGTCCTCTGCACCTGCTCCTGACCGCAGGGATTTTAGCACTTTATTCCGTTGAGCCCGGTATGTGCCCCTAATGGTCCCAATTTTTGTGTTCAGATCCTGTAGTGTTGCTGTGGGGATCTGAGTTTTCACAAATTCCAGCAAGGTCTCCAGTGCTCTCTTCCTGGCTTCTTTATTTTTATTATGTTTATTTTTAGTCTGCCATAAAATTGGAAGATTCTTCCATCTTTGCAGGAATTCCAACATAAAATCTGGGTCCTTAAATACCTTCATTTTCTCTGCAATTCAAAACCCAAATCAAAAAAAGGAATGTCAGTCAGGACTTCTCCAAATCTTTCTCACCATATATAAGCCACTAACGTAGCAATTGATCAGTCATCATAGAGTTGAGTGGACACCTGGATGTTTGTGTTGAACTCTTTTTAGCTAACTTTGTAAAAAGCTAGAGTTCGTGACCTGACTTTCCCCGAACCCAAACCCCATTGAAGTAAATGTTGCCCTGTAAATCGTGGGAATAAAAAAATTGAAATCTGTGAAATCTCTGTGCGTCAGAGGGGGGCGGGGTCGCCGGACCAAGAGGAGAACTGATGAACTGAGCGTCCCACAGCGGGAACCTCCAATTCAAACGGAGCGGCCGGAGAAAGAAGAACCCGGAGCAAGATGCGGACGAGAACACCGAAGGAAGAAGGAAGATGAAGAGGAAGAGGAAGATGGAGGAAGAAACACGAAGCGAGAAAAGAAGAAGAAGGAAGAAGATGGAAGAAAGCCAAACTAAAAATTAAAGGAATTGTCAAAAACTGACTACTGTCATTTTTAACATTTTGTACACTTTCTTCGTGAAATGGTAGGGGTACAATGTACCCCTTACCAATTCACATAGGGGGGGGCCGGGATCTGGGGGTCCCCTTTGTTAAAGGGGTCTTCCAGATTCCGATAAGCCCCCCACCTGCAGACCCCCACAACCACCGGGCAAGGGTTGTGGGGATGAGGCCCTTGTCCCAATCAACATGGGGACATCCTCCCCATGTTGAGGGCATGTGGCCTGGTACGGTTCAGGAGGGAGGGGGGGCCGCTCTCTCGTCCCCCCCTCTTCCCCTGCGGCCGGCCAGGTTGCGTGCTCGGATAAAGGGTCTGTTGTGGATTATGGGGGGGACTCCACGCCCTTTTTTTTCCTGATTTGGGGGTGGAGTTCCCCTTAAAATCCTTGACAGACCTGAAGGGCCTGCAACTCGAATTTGGGGGAACCCCCACGTTTTAATTTTGCAGGTACAACTCACTTTTCAAGGTCTTGCCATTTGCCGGGAGGCAAGAATTCATTTAGAGCCGCGATTGACTTTTCAAAGTTTATTCACAATTAAAAAATGACACTTTGTGCACGGCCAGTACTAACAGCACGGGAAGCAAGCGCCAAGTTACATGCATATTGCCCAACCCCGGCCCCGAACATACAGTGAATGAATGTTTATAGGTTTAATGCTCCTGGACACAGCCAAATTTAAAGGTCTGTACGGTCACTACATTTGCTGTTCGGGGCCGCTCAACCCTCGACATATCAAGTATGAAAAATGTTACGTACCCGCGATCTACACGTTCGTTGCTTCCGACCTTCTTCCACTCACTGAACGTCGCTTTCAACGATGTTTTTTGGAGTTATATACAGTGCGCATGCGTGACGCTCCGCACGCTTTCCCGCCCCTGACGTTCGTTACACTACTTTCCCCGCCCCTTCTCGCTACTCCTTAATGACGGAGAGTGTAAACATGTCGGCGAATCCCAACATGATGTGGAAAGTGGGGAAGAAAGCAGGCCCCGACCCAGAAGGTATAAAGCCACTAACATGAGCTTTGAGGAGATGGTGGAGATGGTCACCATATTGCTCCGGGATGATTATGACGCCAAACATGGGCCCTACAAAAAGCCAAATCAAGTGAAGTCCAAGATCATGGATAAAGTGGTCAAAGCGCTATTTCAGAAATTTGGTGTTCGCAGGTCGCGGGAACAGATCCGGAAACGATGGTCGGACATTAAGTTGCGTGAGCCGGATCAATATAAAAAGATTTAAAAAGTCATCAAAAAAAGTAAGTATATCTACTGTGACAGCAGGAAGGTAAAGTCACCTGGTTGCATCCAGGGGGGTAGATATATTTCGCCCAGATTCAGGCTTTACGCTGACTTATACAACTAGGTGGAGAGTTGTATAGGCCCAGCTAAGGCTAGTGGGCTCATGGATGACTCATACCTCTAGGGAGAGTGTGGGGCGTCGTGCAGACAGAGATGAGGAGACCAGCTGAACCTTGTCAGCTCATTTAGGCCTCTATAAGAACTCCCAGCTTCATTAGATGTTAGCTCATGCCTGGAACCAGACCTGTGTGGACTGTCTAGGGAGAGTGAACCCCTGTGCGGTGAGGCAAAGCCTGTGTGGCTATTTGTTTGGACTTTTACTAAACCAGGGACTTAGGGACTAGGACAGCACTAGGCTGATCCCAGTTGTTAGTTAGGAAACCTGTATGTTTAGTCAGAGGTCAAGTTGACCAGGATTTAATTTGTTTATGTTTCTTTTGGCTTTGCTGTGTTTTGTCACTGTAAATAGAAAATAAACCGCACCTTTTTTTTGATTTTGAAAACCACAACCTCCGTTTGCTGGGCCTGTTTTTGTGTGGGGAGCCCATCCCGGGGGTCACACACACCCGCTGCCAAGCTAACCCCCTCACAGTTGGTGGAGAATGCGGGCAGTTTTTTTTAAGCCAGCATGGAGGAGATACTGAAGCAGCTGGCTCTAGCAAATGCCAATCAACAGCAGACAAATGCAGGTTTGCAAAAGAGCCTTGCAGCTCAACAACAGAGCCTTGCAGCCCAGCAGCAGACAAACGCAACTTTGCAACAGAGTCTGGAGGCTCAGCAACGAGCCCAGCAGCAATCTGAGGCCCGCTTCATAGACCTGTTGCAGAAGCAAGAGCAGAGACTACAACAACAGATGGAAGCAGTAATGCAGCAACGTCCGCAGACCAGTGAGGAAAGCTGTCCCACTAATACCGCGTCCTTTGGGGTGAGTCGTTTATTGACAAAAATGACTGGAGAGGATGATCCAGAGGTATTTTTGACCACATTTGAAAGGACCGCTGAAAGAGAAAAGTGGCCTGAGGAGCAGTGGGCTGGACTGGTGGCTCCTCTGTTAACTGGTGAATCGCAGAAAGCTTACTATGACCTAGAGCCTAACCAAGCAAAAGACTATGTGATGCTAAAAGCTGAAATATTGGCAAGGCTGGGTGTCACCCAGGCTGTCCGGGCTCAGCGTGTGCATAACTGGACTTTCCAGCTTGGAAAACCCCCCAGGTCTCAAATGTATGATCTCATTCACCTGAGCAGAAAGTGGCTACAGCCAGAGACTTTGTCCGCACCAAAGATTGTGGAACGTGTTGTAATGGATCGGTTTTTGAGAGCTCTTCCTACTGCCATCCAAAAGTGGGTAAGCCATGGAGACCCAGAGACGGCCGATGGTCTTGTGGATCGTGTGGAGAAATACTTGGCTACAGAGAACCTGACGGCCTCTTCCAGAGACACTCGGACTTTCCACCCTAAGACCAGACCATCCCCAGGGGCGGATAAGAGGATTCCAAGGGGTGAGGGTGGAGAGAGTGAGAGGGTGGGAGCTCTACCCCAAGTTTGGCGAGAACAGCCTGGGAAATCAGCGGCTCAAGAGGCGGCAAGAAGGATCGTTTGCTACCGCTGCCGGCAAGCGGGACATATTGCAGCCAATTGCCCGGTTGTGGAGGAACCCATGCAGTGTGACTTTCTGACGGGTAGACGTCAGTCGCTGTGTGCGACAGTCGCATGCACTGCCATTCGAGGTACTGAGAAACATTTATGCAAAATGTGTGTTAATGGTAGAAATGTTGTGGTATTGCTGGATTCAGGTAGCCTTGTGACCCTGATAAAGGCTGAGTTAGTTAAAACAGAGGTCTCTGGGAATAGCAAGGTAGCTGTTATTTGTGTGCATGGGGACACCCGAGAGTATCCAGTGACTACAGTGTGTTTCGAGACCCCCAAAGGTACCCTCTCTCATCCAGTGGGCTTAGTATCTCAGTTACCGCATGACGCCATTGTGGGAAGGGATTTTCCGAAGTTCTGGGAACTGTGGGATGATCCTGAGCCCCTCACTGGTGCCCCTATGTACCAGGAATGTGATAGCCAGAACTCCCCTGAGAGTGGTGAGGACTCTCCGGAATTTCCCTTATCAGTATTGGCAGGGGAGACTCAAGAAACTGGAGAGGAGCCCACCTCCTCAGACGAAAACCTACCGTCTGTGGAGTTTTCTGATCTTGAGGTTCACAGGGAAAACTTTGCCACAGAACAGTTGAAAGACCCCGCCCTAATAAAGGCACGGGAAAACGTAGTGAAAATAGATGGCGAGTTAGTGAACCCAGATAATACCTGCACTTACCCATACTTCAGCGTAGAGAAGGACCTACTGTATCGGGTGGCAAAAAGGGCAGAAGAAACCGTTGAGCAGCTGGTGGTGCCCAAACCTTACAGGAAGTTGGTGTTGGAGTTGGCCCATGGGCACATTCTTGGAGGTCATCTGGGGACAGAGAAAACCCGAGAGAGGGTATTACAGAGATTCTATTGGCCGGGGGTGATGAAGGACGTAGAAAATTATTGTTCCTCCTGCCCTGTGTGTCAGAGGTTGGCCCCGATGCCACATTTCCGTAGCCCGCTGGTCCCTCTACCCATCATTGAGGTCCCGTTTGAGAGGATCGCCATGGATTTGGTAGGTCCTATAATCAAGTCCGCTAGGGGGCACCAGTACATATTAGTTATAATGGACTATGCCACCCGTTATCCAGAAGCGATCCCTCTCCGAAATACCTCGGCCAAAACCATAGCCAAAGAGCTATCTCTTGTTTTTAGCCGGGTGGGTATTTGTAAAGAACTGCTTACGGACCAAGGTACACCTTTTATGTCCCGGGTTATGAAAGAGCTGTGTAAATTGTTCAAAGTGACGCAATTGCGTACGTCTGTGTATCACCCCCAAACCGATGGGCTGGTTGAAAGATTCAACAAAACCCTAAAACAAATGTTGAAGAAAGTGGTGGATAGAGATGGAAAGGATTGGGACTGTTTACTTCCTTATTTGATGTTTGCTATTAGGGAGGTGCCCTAATCCTCTACGGGATTCTCCCCCTTTGAGTTACTGTATGGGAGACACCCAAGAGGGCTGTTGGATATTGCCAAGGAAACTTGGGAAAGTGAGAGTTCTCCCCACAGGAGTGTGATTGAGCATGTCGCCCTGATGCAAGATCGAATTGCACAGGTAATGCCCATCGTGAAGGAACATTTGGCCCAAGCGCAGTTGGCACAGCAGAGAGTGTACAACCGTGGAGCCAAGACCCGTACCTTTTCCCCGGGGGATAGGATATTGGTACTTGTCCCTACGGTTGAAAGTAAATTCCTTGCCAAATGGCAAGGCCCCTACGAGATAATGGAAAAAGTGAGCGAAGTGAATTACAAGGTCAGACAACCAGGAAGGCGAAAGCCCGAACAGATCTATCACGTTAATCTGTTGAAAGCCTGGAGGGATAGAGAGTCCCTAGTCGCAGACACTTGGTCACCAGCTCAAACTGGTTGCGTGATTCCTGAGGTTGGAATAGCAGCCACCTTGTCACAACCCCAACAACAGGAGGTTAAGGAGTTTGTGCTTCGCAACAAGGAGGTATTCTCTGAGCTGCCGGGACAAACATCTGGGGTAGAGCATGACATCATTACCCCGCCCGGTGAAAGGGTGAAGTTAAAACCCTATCGGATCCCAGAGGCTCGACGGGAGGCAATACGGGAGGAAGTACAGAAAATGCTGAACTTAGGGGTGATAGAGGAGTCCCAAAGTGATTGGTCTAGTCCCATCGTGTTGGTGCCTAAACCGGATGGGAGCTGGCGATTTTGTAACGATTTTCGTCAGTTGAACAAAGTTACAAAATTTGACACCTACCCCATGCCACGTATAGATGAGTTGATCGACCGGCTGGGAACAGCCCGATACATGACGACTCTTGACCTCACAAAAGGGTATTGGCAAATCCCCCTGGCCAAGTCGGCCAAAGAGAAAACCGCATTTGTAACCCCAGACGGGGCGTTCCAATATAAAAGAATGCCGTTCGGGTTACAGAATGCGCCGGCCACATTCCAGCGGAAAATGGACCAGATGCTGAGGCCCCATCGGAAGTATGCTGCGGCTTACCTGGATGACGTAATTGTCCATAGCACAGATTGGGCCTCACATCTCCCAAAAGTGCAAGCTGTCCTGGACTCTGTTCGGGAAGCGGGGTTTACGGCTAACCCCAAGAAGTGTACCATTGGGCAGGAGGAGGCCAAATATCTTGGGTACACCATTGGGAGGTGAGTAATAAAACCCCAACTCAACAAAGTCGAGGCCATCCAGAGTTGGCCACGTCCCAACAGCAAGAAGCAGGTACGAGCCTTTCTGGGAATCGCTGGGTATTATCGGCGATTCATTCCCCACTTTGCTTCTAAGGCTGTGCCCCTAACCAACCTGACGAAGGGGAAAGGGTCGGTCATGATTAAATGGACCCCCGAGGCTGAGGCAGCATTCCAATTCTTGAAACAAGCCTTATGTAGCCAGCCAGTGTTGTACTCACCCGACTTTTCTAAAGACTTTGTCGTACAAAGTGATGCGTCAGATGTGGGGTTAGGAGCAGTATTGTCCCAGGTCTGGAACGGGGAAGAGCACCCAGTCATTTACCTCAGCAGGAAATTGAAGTCCCATGAGGTAAATTACGCCACCGTTGAAAAGGAGTGTTTAGCGGTGAAGTGGGCTCTAGATTCCCTTCGGTACTACCTGCTAGGTAGGCACTTTGACATGGTTACGGATCACGCTCCGTTAAAGTGGATGGCTCAAAACAAGGAAACAAATAGAAGAGTGAATAGGTGGTTCCTGGCCCTCCAGGAATTCAACTTCACAGTAAAGCATCGCCCTGGCGTTCAAATGGGGAATGTGGATGCTTTGTCTCGAGTACATGAATGCCTGATTGCTGGTGTTCCAACCCCGAGGTTAAAACAAGAGGGGGGGGTATGTGACAGCAGGAAGGTAAAGTCACCTGGTTGCATCCAGGGGGGTAGATATATTTCGCCCAGATTCAGGCTTTACGCTGACTTATACAACTAGGTGGAGAGTTGTATAGGCCCAGCTAAGGCTAGTGGGCTCATGGATGACTCATACCTCTAGGGAGAGTGTGGGGCGTCGTGCAGACAGAGATGAGGAGACCAGCTGAACCTTGTCAGCTCATTTAGGCCTCTATAAGAACTCCCAGCTTCATTAGATGTTAGCTCATGCCTGGAACCAGACCTGTGTGGACTGTCTAGGGAGAGTGAACCCCTGTGCGGTGAGGCAAAGCCTGTGTGGCTATTTGTTTGGACTTTTACTAAACCAGGGACTTAGGGACTAGGACAGCACTAGGCTGATCCCAGTTGTTAGTTAGGAAACCTGTATGTTTAGTCAGAGGTCAAGTTGACCAGGATTTAATTTGTTTATGTTTCTTTTGGCTTTGCTGTGTTTTGTCACTGTATATAGAAAATAAACCGCACCTTTTTTTTGATTTTGAAAACCACAACCTCCGTTTGCTGGGCCTGTTTTTGTGTGGGGAGCCCATCCCGGGGGTCACACACACCCGCTGCCAAGCTAACCCCCTCACACTACATTAGATGTGATTTTTGGTAATAACGTGGTGTTGCATGTGCTTTTAAAATAATGTATGTAGTACAGTTAAAAATGTCATGTTTCATGTTTTTGGGCACACGAATCGATCGTATAAATGGTCGTTCAAACGTTCACTCAATCACAAGCTTTTCGCCCGATTCATTGTTCGAACGACATTTTATCAATCCTAAAATAATAGGCATGTTCTAATGTTTTTAGCAATGTATTCCACCAAAACATCGTTTGGGTGGTATTGAACGAGGATTTCAACGTTGGATTCTTGTGCCCAAGAACATGAAACAGGACATCATGAAATGTTTATGTGAGAAGTAATTATAAACATGTTTGTGTAGTTGTTGGTAATTAGATTTGGTTAATGTAACTAGATTCAGTGTACGGTTACAAGAGTATGCTCAGCAGCTGCTTACACATCTGGACTCATTAGCACAAGTGTGGGCCACAAGAACAACCTTTTGATGGTGTCACACACAGGTGATCCAGTGGATACCTGGTGTGTTTCCATGTGTGAAACATGACCAAAAGAGATTAATCTACCATCTTGGGAAATGGATACAATCATGTGTTCATCTCCTAAAAAATTATCACTAATACAATTGTAACACACTTCCCAAGAATGATTAATATTCCTCTTTCACGCCAAAATATATTTAGTTACACAAGTCTACCTTTTGGTTATATCTCCTAGGGCTTCAAAGAGCTAAGAGACACAAGGCTGCAAACCCCGCACCACCAACTCAAGACACACAACTGCAGGATGTGGCAGAAGAGGGAAATGGCAACTCACCAGGTCAGTGTCATACACCACAGCCTCAGGTAATAGATGTTGGCCTGTATATTTAGTAAGACGTTTTCTTTTCACTACTTCAAGGGACTTTAATGCCTGCGGCACCAGCAACCTTCACCAGAGCCACTGCCCAGATGTTGCTGAAACAAGTGAGGGTCTGCTCTCGGGAGGTTAAAAAGATAAAAGACAACCTGTTCCAGATGTGCCAAACCAACAAAATCATGGAGAAAAGACTGAAAAAACTAGAGCATATTCTTGGGAGGGTGTAAAACGTGTATATATTCTACAAAATTTTTATTTTTTTTGGGGGGGGGGAAATCTATTATTTCTATAAAGGTATATTGTTCGTGTTGTACATTTTTGTACTGAGTTGTAAAAAGAGAAAAAAAAACCCCCCAAAAAAAATTGGGGTATATTTTGATACAAACGTGAAAATTTTT
This sequence comes from Rana muscosa, assembly GCA_029206835.1. Classification (NCBI taxonomy): domain Eukaryota; kingdom Metazoa; phylum Chordata; class Amphibia; order Anura; family Ranidae; genus Rana; species Rana muscosa. The sequence goes on along the minus strand of CM055127.1, from coordinate 152,112,649 downwards.
AAACTACTATAAAAAAAATTAATCACTAAACAATGTGTGGCTTCTTATATCAATGTTGCCCCCCCCCCCAAAAAAAAATGTGTGTGTTTAGACTCTATAAATGATTGTAATTTACTTGTTAGGAAAAAACATGGGACTACAACTGCACTAGTATAACCGAGGACAGTGATGGTGAACATTGGCAACCCAGATGGTTTAGAACTACATTTCTAATGTTACTCAGGCACTCTGCAGTGTAGTTGAGCATCATGGGAAATGGAGTTGCAAAACATCTGGAGTGGCAAGGTTCACCATCACTGACCTAGGAGAAAGAACAAATACAACAAAAGAAAAGCAAACAAGATGTTTCCAGTATATTATTTTTTATTATGACCAAAATTGGTTTAAAAATGATCAGGCATTGCAATGGCCCCCCTACCCATAAAATATTCTAGATAGCGTTGCCGCACATCACGGCCGCTTTGGGGGGCCAAGCCTGTAGGGCCAGCTAACTGGGCTGCCAATGGTCCATCCAAGCACTGTGTGCCCTGAAGGTCAACTGTAGCTAGGTAATTGTTTGAGTTTTTGAGTAAAAAATTGTGCAGTATGCAACAGCACATGACCAAATGGTTCCATTTATACTCCGCCATGTTTATCGCAGTCAGAAAAAGGCGGAAGCGACTGGCCATGATGCCAAAGGAATTTTCGACCACCCTTCGCGCTCTGGCCAGACGATAATTAAATACCCTCCTCTCAGGGGTGAGGGACCTTTGGGGAAAAGGCCTCATCAAATGTGGTCCAAGCGCAAAAGCCTCATCTGCCAGGAAAACAAACGGGAGGCCATGTTCATTATCTTCAGCAGGTGGCAATGCCAGGTCCTCTGAAAGAAGCCGGTCTGCAAACTCGGTCTGGGCGAAAACACCACCATCAGACATCCGCCCATTTTTCCTAACATCAACAAATAGAAACTCATAGTTGGCAGACACCACCGCCATGAGCACAATACTGTGGAAGCCTTTATAATTATAAAAAAACGAGCCAGAATGGGCTGGTGGCACGATGCGGACGTGCTTGCCATCAATGGCTCCTCCACAGTTGGGAAAGTTCCACCGCTGAGAAAAATCAGATGCCACATTCTGCCATTCCTGTGGCGTCGATGGTAACTGTGGAGTCAAAGGAACAAAAAAATGAATATACTTTACTACCTATACATTGCAAGCATGTTAGCACAAAACACTCTGGGCAAAACATCAGTATAGCATTAATTTGGAAGGAGGATTTTAGAGCGGAGCTACGCAGCCAAAATAATATAAAATAACACAGCAGCTGCAGAGGTTTGCTAATTGTACACTTACCTGTCCTGGAGTCCAGCAACGTCCGCAGCAGAGGACGAACAATTGCTCGTCACTCTGCTGCCCCCTCTGCCATCCTTGGTGAGGGAACCAGGAAGAGAAGCCTTGCGGCCTCACTGCCCGGTTCCCAAACGCACATGCACGAGAAGCGCTGCGCAGTTCAGACTGGTCCTCCTGTGTTCTGTGAGACAAGTGTTTCCAAGAACACTACGGGTCTTCTGCGGGAAGTGACTTGGCTCAGGCAGATTTGCCGCAGAGATGACTCCCGGATGTGGGTGAAAATACCTGGCTTAAACAGGTATCTTCACCCCCCTCCCCCCTGAAAGGTGTCAATTTTGACACCGGGGGAGGGTTACGATGAGCGGACCCCCAAAATTATGGATGGAGGTCCGCTTGAATAAGATAGAAAAATAAGCAACAAAAACATCACCCACTCTGATGGACCTGTGAAATTCTTTAGAGGGTGGAGGGGTTGAGATGAGTTGGGGACATCATAATTCAAATCTATAGTACTATGTAATTTATTTGTGTAGATTAGACAAAAATCAAAGAATTAGGGGGGGGGGGGGGGAAATCAGGCAATCTAAGCACTACAATGGAGCGTCAAAAACAAAAATGGGGATTGACTAGGCTAGGTGTGTTTGGGCCCAGGATCGAATGCTGGAGGTTGGTTTAAAAACAAATATGCATGTAGCCAAAAAACATAGAATATTCAAAGCTTACAACATGCAGGGGGACAAAGGGAACATTCACAGCATATTCAAATCATGGTAATTAGAGACAGTTCAAAATATACTATACATTATCAAGCATAAAAAAACATAGATTGTGATGTTTATAAAGGAGAAAACTTACCTTAAGATAGTCCTCCTGAAGGACCTGGATAATGGCAGAGCAGGTCTCTGGGATAATGACGCCCAGAGCCTGGGGGGAGATGCCTGTCGAGAACTTGAGGTCCTGCAAGCTTCTCCCAGTCGCAAGGTATCGCAACGTGGCGATGAGCCTCTGCTCAGCAGTAATGGCTTCCCGCATAACGGTGTCCTGCCTGGTGATATAGGGGGACACCAAAGCCAAGAGCTGCTGAAAAACGGGGTCAGACATCCTAAGAAAATTCCTGAAATCATCAGGGTTATTCTCCCGGATCTCCCGCAGCAGAGGCATATGACATAATTGGTCCCTCTGGAGCAACCAATTCTTGGTCCATGAACTCCTCCTCACCCTCCTCATGGACCGGATCTGGGACATAGCAACAAGCCCAGCAGCAAGCACAGCACGATCTCGGCGACAAGAACGTACCCGCAACATGGCTTAGAAACGGTCGTCTAATCAGAACGAACTAAAAGAACGCACTGAAGAACAGCAAGGCCTATGAAGAACGAGCTGAAAAACAGTAACAAGCGGACAAGAACGCACTGCAAAAACAGATACGAACTCACTACACGCACTGAAAGCCAGATACAAACCCACAAGCACAAACTGAACTCCCGAAAACGATCTTTAAAGTACGAAGACTGAAAAGCGCGAATCGTCTCTTCCCAAACTTTTACTAACACGCAGTAACACGAAATCAGCAAAAGCAGCCAAAAGGGTGGCGCGAACAGAATGAAACTTCCCCTTTATAGTGCCGTCGTACGTGTTGGACGTCACCGCGCTTTGCTAGATCAGTTTTTTTCACGATCGTCTGTAGGCAAGGCAGGCTTGAGAGGAAACGAAAAATAACGTCGAGAAAATCGACGTTTTTTTTCTTGACATGAAAAGCGGTCGTGTGTACGCGGCATCACTTGTGTAAAATACAAAAAAACAAAACAAAACACATCTTTAGAACATTAACAGAGCCCTTGTTTGGGGTACATAAAGAAAAGCCTCCAACTGGTACAGATCAGTAATAGATAATGAATGGTGTCAGATTAATTAGCTTTCAGCTTAGAGCATTATTGAACGCACATTGTATATTTGTGTGGTCACCGGAACATTGCTGATTCCTAACAGCCTTACCATTTACAGATTTGGGTACATTTTACCATATACACACACACACATATAGTATTTGGAAGAGATACGTGTATATATATAGTTAGATGCTATGGCCATTATTAAATGAATACACAGGGGGTCCAACCTTTGACCTCCCTGGGCCACATTGGTATAAGGGGAATTGTCTTGGGCCACACATAAAATACACTAACAATAAGGATAGCTGGTGAGCAGAAAAGGTCAGGCAGATCACAAGTTAACGATCACCGATATCGATTATATAATTATCTGAGTAATAAAACTTCCATCTTTTTTGTAATTTTTTTATTATAAAAGTAAAAGAGGGCAGCATAAAAAGAATGCGATATTTGACGCTGTTTTTGATAAACGAACACACCAATATCTGGCTCAATGGATGTAGTAGCAATTCTCAATGAATTCTCAGATATTTTGGTTCTAATTTTTGTCCTCCGTGTGCTTCATCTTTTAACCACTTCAACTCCGGAAGGTTCACCCTCCTTCCTGACAAGGCCGTTTTTTGCAATACGGCACTGAGCTGTTTTAACTGACAATAGCGCGGTCGTTTGATGCTGTACCCACATAAAGTTGTCGTCCTTTTTGCCCACAAATAGAGCTTTCTTTTGGTGGTATTTGATCACCTCTGCGGCTTTTATTCTTTGCGCTATAAACAAAAAAAGGCCGACAATTAAAAAAACAAAACAATATTTTGTACTTTCTGCTAAAAAAGCACATCCAATAAAAAAAAATAAAAAAATGTATATTTCTTCATCAATTTAGGCCAATATGTATTCTGCTACATGTTTTTGGTAAAAAAAAAATCCCAATAAGGATTTTTTTTTTTTTTTACTGGTTTCCGCAAAAGTTATAGCGTCTACAACTATGCGATAGATTTATGGATTTTTTTTTATTTTATTTATTGTTTTTACTATTAATGGCGGCGATCAGTGATTTTTAGAGGGACTGCGGCATTGCAGCAGACAAATCGGACACTAAAGCCGTGTACACACGATCGGATATCCTATGGATTCTAATCCGATGGTTTTTTCCATCGGAAATCCAATGAAACTGTCTTCCATCAGTCTTGCCTACACACCATCAGTCAAAAAACCGACCGTTTCAAACACAGTGACGTAAAACACTCCGATGAGCCGAGAAAAATGAAGTTCAATGCTTCTGAGCATGCGTCGACTTGATTCTGAGCATGCGTGGGTTTTTTATCCAATGGATTTCCACACAGACGATCGGATTTTGCTATCGTTTTTTTCCCCATCGGAAACATTTAAAACATGTTCTATTTTTTCACACCGATGGAAAAAAGACTGATGGGGCCCATACACGATCGGTTCGTCCGTTGAAAACAGTCCATCGGACTGTTTTCATCGGTAAAACCGATCGTGTGTACACGGCTTAAGTGACACTTTTTGGGGACCAGTGACACCAATACAGTGATCAGTTCTAAAAAAATGCACTGTCACTGTATAAATGACACTGGCAGGGAAGGGGTTAACATCAGGGGCGATCAAAGAGTTAAGTGTGCTCCTAGGGAGTGATTTTTAACTGTGTGGGGAATAGATGCACTAGAGGAAAACAGAGATCCGTGTTTCTGCCCTCCATTTTCTTCTGTGACAGAACGGCAGTCTGCCTTGTTTACATATTTTGCCTTTCCTCGGAGGGATCGGCGGGTCCCCTCGGCCATCATGGCCTGCCAGACCCGCTGATTGCCAAAAAAAGGTCAGCTCATGACGAAGGCTACTGCCAACTGCCTGCTCCGCCATGTGACAGTTCTTAAATAAGTAAGGGGCAGGGCGGGGGCGGGCCGGCCCATGCAGGGAAGACACCTGATGGCACCGCCCCCTTGTGCCATCACCGACTGGTGCATGCTGGGTAGATCTGTCCTCTTCCATCTAGGCGGAGTGGATCAGAGGGTAATTGGGTGTAAACTGACAGGAGCGCCCTTTACTCCTGGGCTGCCCATAGAGCAGAGCAGGCTCTGGCCATGTCTGCTCTGCAGTAACTGAGTGGACATGGATGTGTCATCTGCCCGCTCTGCTCTGATCAGCAGGGGATTTGTGAGCTGATCGGAATGGAATCTGCCCCATGTGAAAGAAACCTTTGTTTTTTAAGGGGTGAAAGGTATGATTTCAGTCAGTTTATATTGACCTGTGTAACTGTGGCCATGCTATGGACATTCAAGTATTTACATATTTGTAACAGGCAGTAAATGAGCCTTAATATAGCACTCACTAATCTCTGAAGCTGCAGGTAATATGGATCAATTCGTCTTCAAAATTTACAGAAGAACCAGCAACGTCCTTTCAGCAGCTCAGCTACTTCTGCTCATGCTCTTCCTTAGAGCATCTGCTCTGTGTTTACACTGTTGAGATGAGGGGAACAGTGAGAGATGAACCGCTAAGTCACTGATGGAGGGGAGGAGCTGAGTCGCTGCTGGGAAAGAAGAGCAGAGGGCTGAGCTGCTAAATTACTGCTCTAATGCCGCGTACATACGAGTGGATTTTCCGTCGGAAAAAACTTAGATGGTTTTTCCAACGGAATTCCGTTCAAACTTGGCTTGCATACACACTGTGAGGGGGCTAGCTCGGCAGCGGGTATGTGTGACCCCCGGGATGGGCTCCCCACCCAAAAACAGGCCCAGCAGACGGAGGTTGTGGTTTTCAAAATCAAAAAAGGTGCGGTTTATTTTCTATTTACAGTGACAAAAACACAGCAAGGCAAAAAAACAAACACAAAATAAATCCTGGTCAACTTGACCTCTGACTAAACTTACAGGTTTCCTAACTAACGACTGGGATCAGCCTAGTGCTGTCCTAGTCCCTGGTTTTAAATGTCCAAGCAAAATATAGCCACACAGGCTTTCTCTCACCGCACAGGGGTTCACTCTCCCTAGACAGTCCACACAGGTCTGCTTCCAGGCATGAGCTAACATCTAATGAAGCTGGGATTTCTTATAGAGGCCTAAATGAGCTGACAAGGTTCAGCTGATCTCATCAACTCCCTGTCTGCACGACGCCCAGCCCTCTCCCTAGAGGTATGAGTCATCCATGAGCCCACTAGTCTCAGCTGGGCTTATACAACTCTCCACCTAGCTGTATAAATCGGCGTAAAGCCTGAATCTGGGCGAAATATATCTACCCCCCTGGATGCAACCAGGTGACTTTACCTTCCTGCTGTCACATACCCCCCCCTCTTGTTTTAACCTCGGGGTTGGAACACCAGCAATCAGGCATTCATGTACTCGAGACAAAGCATCCACATTCCCCATTTGAACGCCAGGGCGATGCTTTACTGTGAAGTTGAATTCCTGGAGGGCCAGGAACCACCTATTCACTCTTCTATTTGTTTCCTTGTTTTGAGCCATCCACTTTAACGGAGCGTGATCCGTAACCATGTCAAAGTGCCTACCTAGCAGGTAGTACCGAAGGGAATCTAGAGCCCACTTCACCGCTAAACACTCCTTTTCAACGGTGGCGTAATTTACCTCATGGGACTTCAACTTCCTGCTGAGGTAAATGACTGGGTGCTCTTCCCCGTTCCAGACCTGGGACAATACTGCTCCTAACCCCACATCTGACGCATCACTTTGTACGACAAAGTCTTTAGAGAAGTCGGGTGAGTACAACACTGGCTGGCTACATAAGGCTTGTTTCAAGAATTGGAATGCTGCCTCAGCCTCGGGGGTCCATTTAATCATGACCGACCCTTTCCCCTTCGTCAGGTTGGTTAGGGGCACAGCCTTAGAAGCAAAGTGGGGAATGAATCGCCGATAATACCCAGCGATTCCCAGAAAGGCTCGTACCTGCTTCTTGCTGTTGGGACGTGGCCAACTCTGGATGGCCTCGACTTTGTTGAGTTGGGGTTTTATTACTCCCCTCCCAATGGTGTACCCAAGATATTTGGCCTCCTCCTGCCCAATGGTACACTTCTTGGGGTTAGCCGTAAACCCTGCTTCCCGAACAGAGTCCAGGACTGCTTGCACTTTTGGCAGATGTGAGGCCCAATCTGTGCTATGGACAATTACGTCATCCAGGTAAGCCGCAGCATACTTCCGATGGGGCCTCAGCATCTGGTCCATTTTCCGCTGGAATGTGGCCGGCGCATTCTGTAACCCGAACGGCATTCTTTTATATTGGAACGCCCCGTCTGGGGTTACAAATGCGGTTTTCTCTTTGGCTGACTTGGCCAGGGGGATTTGCCAATACCCTTTTGTGAGGTCAAGAGTCGTCATGTATCGGGCTGTTCCCAGCCGGTCGATCAACTCATCTATACGTGGCATGGGGTAGGTGTCAAATTTTGTAACTTTGTTCAACTGACGAAAATCGTTACAAAATCGCCAGCTCCCATCCGGTTTAGGCACCAACACAATGGGACTAGACCAATCACTTTGGGACTCCTCTATCACCCCTAAGTTCAGCATTTTCTGTACTTCCTCCCGTATTGCCTCCCGTCGGGCCTCTGGGATCCGATAGGGTTTTAACTTCACCCTTTCACCGGGCGGGGTAATAATGTCATGCTCTACCCCAGATGTTTGTCCCGGCAGCTCAGAGAATACCTCCTTGTTGCGAAGCACAAACTCCTTAACCTCCTGTTGTTGGGGTTGTGACAAGGTGGCTGCGATTCCAACCTCAGGAATCACGCAACCAGTTTGAGCTGGTGACCAAGTGTCTGCGACTAGGGACTCTCTATCCCTCCAGGCTTTCAACAGATTAACGTGATAGATCTGTTCGGGCTTTCGCCTTCCTGGTTGTCTGACCTTGTAATTCACTTCGCTCACTTTTTCCATTATCTCGTAGGGGCCTTGCCATTTGGCAAGGAATTTACTTTCAACCGTAGGGACAAGTACCAATATCCTATCCCCCGGGGAAAAGGTACGGGTCTTGGCTCCACGGTTGTACACTCTCTGCTGTGCCAACTGCGCTTGGGCCAAATGTTCCTTCACGATGGGCATTACCTGTGCAATTCGATCTTGCATCAGGGCGACATGCTCAATCACACTCCTGTGGGGAGAACTCTCACTTTCCCAAGTTTCCTTGGCAATATCCAACAGCCCTCTTGGGTGTCTCCCATACAGTAACTCAAAGGGGGAGAATCCCGTAGAGGATTGGGGCACCTCCCTAATAGCAAACATCAAATAAGGAAGTAGACAGTCCCAATCCTTTCCATCCCTATCCACCACTTTCTTCAACATTTGTTTTAGGGTTTTGTTGAATCTTTCAACCAGCCCATCGGTTTGGGGGTGATACACAGATGTACGTAATTGCGTCACTTTGAACAATTTACACAGCTCCTTCATAACCCGGGACATAAAGGGTGTACCTTGGTCCGTAAGCAGTTCTTTACAAATACCCACCCGGCTAAAAACAAGAGATAGCTCTTTGGCTATGGTTTTGGCCGAGGTATTTCTGAGAGGGATCGCTTCTGGATAACGGGTGGCATAGTCCATTATAACCAATATGTACTGGTGCCCCCTAGCGGACTTGATTATAGGACCTACCAAATCCATTGTGATTCTCTCAAACGGGACCTCAATGATGGGTAGAGGGACCAGCGGGCTACGGAAGTGTGGCATCGGGGCCGACCTCTGACACACAGGGCAGGAGGAACAATAATTTTCTATGTCCTTCATCACCCCAGGCCAATAGAATCTCTGTAATACCCTCTCTCGGGTTTTCTCTGTCCCCAGATGACCTCCAAGAATGTGCCCATGGGCCAACTCCAACACCAACTTCCTGTAAGGTTTGGGCACCACCAGCTGCTCAACGGTTTCTTCTGCCCTTTTTGCCACCCGATACAGTAGGTCCTTCTCTACGCTGAAGTATGGGTAAGTGCAGGTATTATCTGGGTTCACTAACTCGCCATCTATTTTCACTACGTTTTCCCGTGCCTTTATTAGGGCGGGGTCTTTCAACTGTTCTGTGGCAAAGTTTTCCCTGTGAACCTCAAGATCAGAAAACTCCACAGACGGTAGGTTTTCGTCTGAGGAGGTGGGCTCCTCTCCAGTTTCTTGAGTCTCCCCTGCCAATACTGACAAGGGAAATTCGGGAGAGTCCTCACCACTCTCAGAGGAGTTCTGGCTATCATATTCCTGGTACATAGGGGCACCAGTGGGGGGCTCATGATCATCCCACAGTTCCCAGAACTTCGGAAAATCCCTTCCCACAATGGCGTCATGCGGTAACTGAGACACTAAGCCCACTGGATGAGAAAGGGTACCTTTGGGGGTCTCGAAACACACTGTAGTCACTGGATACTCTCGGGTGTCCCCATGCACACAAATAACGGCTACCTTGCTATTCCCAGAGACCTCTGTTTTAACTAACTCAGCCTTTATCAGGGTCACAAGGCTACCTGAATCCAGCAATACCACAACATTTCTACCATTAATACACATTTTGCATAAATGTTTCTCAGTTCCCCGAATGGCAGTGCATGCGACTGTCGCACACAGCGACTGACGTCTGCCCGTCAGAAAGTCACACTGCATGGGTTCCTCCAAAACCGGGCAATTTGCTGCAATATGTCCCGCTTGCCGGCAGCGGTAGCAAATGATCCTTCTTGCCGCCTCTTGAGCCGCTGATTTCCCAGGCTGTTCTCGCCAAACTTGGGGTAGAGCTCCCACCCTCTCACTCTCTCCACCCTTACCCCTTGGAATCATCTTATCCGCCCCTGGGGATGGTCTGGTCTTAGGGTGGAAAGTCCGAGTGTCTCTGGAAGAGGCCGTCAGGTTCTCTGTAGCCAAGTATTTCTCCACACGATCCACAAGACCATCGGCCGTCTCTGGGTCTCCATGGCTTACCCACTTTTGGATGGCAGTAGGAAGAGCTCTCAAAAACCGATCCATTACAACACGTTCCACAATCTTTGGTGCGGACAAAGTCTCTGGCTGTAGCCACTTTCTGCTCAGGTGAATGAGATCATACATTTGAGACCTGGGGGGTTTTCCAAGCTGGAAAGTCCAGTTATGCACACGCTGAGCCCGGACAGCCAGGGTGACACCCAGCCTTGCCAATATTTCAGCTTTTAGCATCACATAGTCTTTTGCTTGGTCAGGCTCTAGGTCATAGTAAGCTTTCTGCGATTCACCCGTTAACAGAGGAGCCACCAGTCCAGCCCACTGCTCCTCAGGCCACTTTTCTCTTTCAGCGGTCCTTTCAAATGTGGTCAAAAATACCTCTGGATCATCCTCTCCAGTCATTTTTGTCAATAAACGACTCACCCCAAAGGACGCGGTATTAGTGGGACGGCTTTCCTCACCGGTCTGCGGACGTTGCTGCATTACTGCTTCCATCTGTTGTTGTAGTCTCTGCTCTTGCTTCTGCAACAGGTCTATGAAGCGGGCCTCAGATTGCTGTTGGGCTTGTTGCTGAGCCTCCAGACTCTGTTGTAAAGTTGCAAGGCTCTGTTGATGAGCTTGCTGCTGGGCTGCAAGGCTCCTTTGCAAACCTGCATTTGTCTGCTGTTGATTGGCATTTGCTAGAGCCAGCTGTTTCAGTATCTCCTCCATGCTGGCTTAAAAAAAAACTGCCCGCATTCTCCACCAACTGTGAGGGGGCTAGCTCGGCAGCGGGTATGTGTGACCCCCGGGATGGGCTCCCCACCCAAAAACAGGCCCAGCAGACGGAGGTTGTGGTTTTCAAAATCAAAAAAGGTGCGGTTTATTTTCTATTTACAGTGACAAAAACACAGCAAGGCAAAAAAACAAACACAAAATAAATCCTGGTCAACTTGACCTCTGACTAAACTTACAGGTTTCCTAACTAACGACTGGGATCAGCCTAGTGCTGTCCTAGTCCCTGGTTTTAAATGTCCAAGCAAAATATAGCCACACAGGCTTTCTCTCACCGCACAGGGGTTCACTCTCCCTAGACAGTCCACACAGGTCTGCTTCCAGGCATGAGCTAACATCTAATGAAGCTGGGATTTCTTATAGAGGCCTAAATGAGCTGACAAGGTTCAGCTGATCTCATCAACTCCCTGTCTGCACGACGCCCAGCCCTCTCCCTAGAGGTATGAGTCATCCATGAGCCCACTAGTCTCAGCTGGGCTTATACAACTCTCCACCTAGCTGTATAAATCGGCGTAAAGCCTGAATCTGGGCGAAATATATCTACCCCCCTGGATGCAACCAGGTGACTTTACCTTCCTGCTGTCACAACACGGTCACAGAAAAGTTCTCCGAACTTTCGTGCGTTAAGAACGCGTGACGTACAACACTATGACGAGGCGAGAAAGAGAAGCTCAATGCTTCAGAGCATGAGTCAAATTGTTTCCGAGCATGCGTGTTTTTTTCTGGTCGGAATTGCATACAGACGAACGGATTTTCCGAACAAACTTTTTTCCGTCCGAAAAATAGAGAACCTGCTCTCTATCTAACTCTAACTCGGAAAAAGTCTGATGGGGCAAACACACGGTCGGATTATCCGACGAAAAGCTCCCATCTGACTTTTTCCATCGGAAATTTCGACCGTGTGTACGCGGCATAAGGTTTAGCCAATGACTTTAATTATTCTAACTTGAGAATGATTTGCTGCATAGTACCTGCAAATACAGATGTTGATTAGGCTTATTTTAAAGCTCATTTACTGCTTGTTAAAAGAGAAGTATGGAAATCAAATACAACAAACATTTATACTCACCTAGATGGCTGCAGCATCAATCCGATGCTGCAGCTATCCCTCACTGGCTCAACATCAGAACAGAGTAATCAAAGACCGCTGATTGCTCAGCTCTTGGGTCCACTCTGAATACAGAGCGGTGACTGTCAGGCATCTGGGCAGATCCTGTTGTTATTGTCTGGTAGACCTATGTGCAGTGCCAAAAAATTTGTTCGTTTTCGTTTCATTGGTTTTTTGTTTTTTTGGGAAATTCTAAAACCTGAAAATTCAAAAAATTTGTAAATTCGAAGATTCGGAATTTCGTGAATTTGAAAATTCGGAATTCGGAAATTCAAGAATCCGGAAATCCAAAAATTTGGACATTCGAAAATTTGGAATTCGGAAATTCTGAGATTTGAACATTTGGAAATTTGAAAATTAGAAAATTCGGAAATTCAAAAATCCGAAAATAAGAAAGGAGATCGCCACCATTACTAGTTAAAAAATAATTATTAATAAAAATGCCATAAAACTATCCCCTATTTTGTAGACGCTATAACTTTTGTGCAAACCAATCAATAAACGCTTATTGCGATTTTTTTTACCAAAAATATGTAGAAGAATACGTATCGGCCTAAACTGAGGGAAAAAATTGTTTTTTATATATATTTTTTGGGGATATTTATTATAGCAAAATGTAAAAGGAATTGCATTTTTTTCAAAATTGTCGCTCTATTTTTGTTTATAGCGCAAAAATAAAAACTGCAGAGGTGATCAAATACCACCAAAAGAAAGCTCTATTTGTGGGAAAAAAAGGACATCAATGTTGTTTGGGAGCCACGTCGCACGACCGCGCAATTGTCAGTTAAAGCGACGCAGTGCCAAATCGCAAAAAGTGGCCTGGTCTTTGGCCAGCGAAATGGTAATAGAGTTAATAGAGAAGTATAACCAAAGCTATTTAGGCCATACTTCTCATGTGGGTCACATGAGTGTGCTTAACTCTCCTGTAACCCAAAAATCAGCAAACAGAGCAGCTCCAGACTCTGGAGAGATCCCGACTATAATGTCGGGATACGCCCAGATTGCTGACCGGTAGTGGGCTCAGTCTCTCAGCACACCTCTGACAGTGCTGAGATCATGTGACCACTCAGTTCTCAGGCTTAGAGATTGCAGGGGACAGCTGCAGCAGTGGATGAATGGTGCAGTGGGCAGGAGGTGAGCATGTTTTAAGATTCCTACACATCTTCTTACAATTGGGTATGCCACTGGTTGTATTTTTTTACCCAAAGCAGCTGTCAGAGGATCTAAATCCTAAATAAACAACATTTAGCTTGCTTAAGTATTGTGTACCAAACAATTGGTATGTTTTTATCATTCTTTTTGCATCTTAGTTCAGCTGATCTCCTCCAGAATCTTTAAAAAAGAAGCAAATTGACCAAACCATTTTGGTCAGTTTCTGTTTAACAGAGATTTCCAGTAATTTACATAATGTCAAATTAGTTACTTACCATACAGGCACTTGACTGGAACAGCAGTATTCAGAGTATATCATAAAATTGTAAAAGATATAATTGAACTCCAGGATAAGAAAATATTGTGTAAATACATTAGTCATGTGTATTCTTCCTTGAATGTTGGTGTGCTTTGTAGGTTGTATTTTTATTTGTTTCAGATCTGCGCAGAAATCCTCTTTACCTCTGTGCAGGAGCTTCCTGTAATAAAGACAAGTCACTCCTGCTTTTTCTCCTTGTGCAGGGTGACTGGTCTTGTCTCCGCCCCCTCCTGTATTTGTCTCCTGCAGGCAGCCTATAGTGGGTGGAACTGCTGGGCCTCTCCCACAGCTCAACTCTCTGCACAGGCTGCAGTATGTATAGATGTTGTCACTGCCAAATTTATATGGTAATATCTTGGTTTGCAAAGGTGTTCGGTGCCCATAAAATTGATTTATATATTCTGGTGTTGAATGAAGGTTTGTGTGCCTTGTGTTCCACTTTAAAATCCTTGCATGCCCTGCCATTACGCATTCTCCCCTTAGGCTCCCAAGAAAGTGCAAGGCATGCTGGTAGCATTTCAGCTGAGGATCGACAGGTACATCTTGCATTACGGTCACCATTGAACTTCTCACACCTCGATCCAACATCGGTTTCTGCGTCTAGGTCTGGCAACCTCTGCGAGGTGACTCTTTCCATTAAAATTTATGAACTTTGCAATCACCCGCTGATGGACAGTGGAGCCCAGAAGACAATTCCCCACATGTCATTAGCGCTAATGAGGGCACAATGTCACATCCACCAGGGAGAAGGCAGACGAGCAGCTGAAATTGTGGATTTCGCGTAACGACCCCCGATAATGTCACATGCCGCATTGTTAAAACACTCATTAGGCAAATGTGACCTTAAAACCTCTTTTGTTTGTGCTGCCATTTAAATTGCAATTAACTCTGCTAATTAGTTCCCATATTTTTTTGTTTACAAGTGAGAAACCTGCACCGGCCACCAGGGAAAAATTTATGAAAAAAAAAAAGCAGATTTTGACATATTTCAAACTGTTCTCCCATTAGTCCCTTCTTTTCGGGAGAGAGGTGGGTGTAAAAAATCTGTCTTCCTTTAGTTGAAATGAAATGTGAACATTTTTCCAAAATGTCATTTTCTGGTTTTATCACCTTGCCTTTTGTCAAAACTTGTAGAAAATTCAGCCGACAATGCTTCATTAAACAGGAGGTTGTCTTACATCTATATGTGGCTTTCCCAAGCGTCTAACAGCTTAATGATACATCCAGTTCTCAAGCTTGCAATTTAGCTGCCCATCCACAGACCCCTCTTGTGCGGATAGTGATAAATGACCAACATTTATATGACTACCAAGCACATTTTACAGCTTGGGATTCAGGTGGTGGTGGTCATCAAAGAACTGAGGGGTCAGAGCGAAAAAAATTATTGGAGACCCATAAAATGGCCCAAGGTATTCACTGAAAAAAAAGAGGGGAGAAGCCGGAGAGCCTTTCGAGTCAATTAAGAAAACAAAAAAAGGAAAAGGGAAAAATGTACTTACATCTGGTGAGGTTGTGATCAGGGTCGGGTTCATAAGGGGGCAAATGGGGAATTTGCCCCGGGCACCACTGACAGAAGGGCCCCCCCTATACTAAAATTATATAAAACAATATAAAAAAATATATTTAAAATATTTTTTTTTATAAATGTTAAAATAATATAACATGTATAATAAAAAAAAACATAGTTTCTTTTCTTAAGTGTATTTTTGAAAGTAATATTTTGCTGCCCATCATCTGTAAAACTTTGGACTGGTGCAAGAATGAATTCAAGCAAACCACACATGGACTGCATGTGTTTGGGCATCTGTGTCCTCAAAATAACGCTGTGTCATACATTTTAAAAATGTATGACCGTCATTGACAATGTAAACCAACTGTGTATCAGGGCCCCCCCCCCCACCAAACCTGAAGTGCCTCGGGCCCCCCAAGGCCAAAATCTGTCTCCGGTTGTGGCAATCCAAGTGCTAGAAACATGCAACCTTCCATGAATGCAGGTGGAGAAAAGGCCCATCTTCACAAGGCATAAAATCGATCACTGATGGTACGGAGGTACCAATCCTGCATCCTCTATGGGTCAGGTGGGTATTGTACTGATAGGACGAGAGGAGATAAAAAGCCCACCAGTGAAACTAATGGCAGAGGGTGTCAATAAGGATGGTTCGGAGTCACCAGGTTCGACGAACATCAAATATCTTTGTTTCACCAAAAGACTCTTTTTTTTTTTGTGGCTATCACTAAGGACTTCCTTAATTTATGATAATACACAAATGCTTGACATTCTTTAGTTGACTCTTCCACCTGAGTATGTCCTTGTAAGTGATACTTCACCAACTGGCTTTTTATCTCCTCTCCTCCTGCCATTTACAGCTTGTATTTTCTCCTTCTAAGCCACTATTCTGGTGAGCGTTCCCACTGCAAGTCAGGCCGTCAGGGACCATTCAGGGTTTAGAAAAAATGCCTAGCGTGTCCGCCAATCAGTGGAATGTATTGTAGCTCCGCCCTAACCGAACCGTTCCATTTTCTATGGCCCCACATCTGAAGCAGCACCCAGAATGGTGCGGTATGGTTCGGTTTTATGGCACGCTTTCATAATGGAAACACCCAAAATAGCGTACCGTACCGAACCATACTGAACCGATCCGCTCAGTGGAAACGAGGCACAATACTCATACACTAAAAGGCCAAAGTATGTGGACAGCCCTCCAAATTATTGAGTTCAGTCAGCTCCATAAAGACATGACCCCTGATGACGTCAGACGTTGCTGAGGAAACGCGTCGGTTCACTAGTGCATGACACGTCACTTCCGCCTTTCTGCTTCCTGGAACGCAGGTGGAACGCAATCGGCATACCTGCTGTCATTCACGACTCACGAGCAGCTTAATGTTTACCCAACTGTAAGTGCATATGTTTTTATGGATTAAACTAGTTATATGCTACACCATGAGAAGTTCTCTTTCTCTCTTTGATATATGATTCATGTTGTGTTGGCTTCATACCGGTGTTGGCCATCTCTTCTGATTTAAGTGAAGGTAAATTGGGTATCTGGCGCTCCAGGAGGCAATGCCCTTAGTTTGTAATAATGTACATTTGATTAGTCAGCCTTTAGGTAAAAACAAACTTGAACCATGGTAAGGGGGTGATTTAAAAAGAGACAGCCATCCTCAGAGTGTGTCCAGCAACTCTGCAAAACATATAAAAGAAACAGGGGGGGGCACCTCTCTAAGTGTAGTATTAAAACAGTAACATTTATTGCACAAGATTAAAAACACTTACAAGATATAAGTGGGAGTCATGCTTATCATAAGTAAGTAGTCCTGGCAGTTCTATTGCGTCCCACAGGCTCCTCACATGATCCGGGTAGCTGGGAAAGGTTCTGGTGTGATGTGCTGAATCGCTGTACATTCCTTAACTTTTAAGTTAAGGAATGATGAGCATGACTCCCACTTATATCTTGTAAGTGTTTTTAATCTTGTGCAATAAATGTTACTGTTGTAATACTACACTTAGAGAGGCGCCTCCCCCCACCTCATTGTTTCTTTTATCTCTTCCATTTTGGGATCCGTCTGTGTGTTACTCAGGCTCGTTTGACTACCTGTAATGGATGTCATGTTCGTGTGGTGAGTAGGATGTTTGCTCACATTCACGGTAGAAGACGGCACTTTATTCACGATGCAAAGTATATTCACTTCACTTGATTGGAGATTTATCAATGGCAGTTCATGGAATTTATTATTGATTTTTTTATACATATGATAGAGCGTGGTATGGAAATTTTATTTATTTACACATTTTTCTAGACCTTGGGTCTTACAACGAGCAGCTCTGTATTCACATTAGTGTTTGTATTCACTGCAATTTTATTTATATTGACTTATTTGATTATCCAAGGTGCGTGGTCTTAAAGGGGTTTCTTTTTCTTTTTTCTCCATAAAGACATGGTTTGATGAGTTTGGTGTGGAGGAACTCAGGAGTCCTGCACAGAGCCCTGACCTCAACCTGAACACCTTTGGGAAAAACTGAAATTCTTATCCAACATCAGTACCTGACCTCACAAAAGCTCTTTTGGCTGAGTTGGCATGAATTCCAGCAGACATAAATTCTTGAATCCTGTGGCTCAAAAAGCCACCCCATAAGAGTGTAGGCTGTTTTAGCTGCAACTAGTTGGGCAACTCCATGTTGATGCCTATGGTTTTGGAATGGGATGGTCAACAAGTTCCTATAGATATGATAGTCTACAAAATTTGGCCAAATAGAGTATCTGGAGTTGCTCATCTAGTATGTGTTGGTTACTCCTACAATGATATATCTTGAGTTGAACAACTTCCTGACCGCCACATTGTAAAAAACGTCAGGGAGGTGGACATCTATTTTTGAAGAGCCCCTTATAAAAAGACACTTAAGAAATAGCCCTTGGGCAGCCAGTGCACCAATTAATGGATAAGAACCAGAGAATGTCTTACATTCGAACATTAACCCCTTCATTTCCATCATCCCACTGCATGTGACTAGACATATGCAATTTGTTACGTGACAAATCGAAATTTGGAAGAAACTTTCATAATCACAATAGTAACGAGTGTCAACGAATCTGAAATAAATTATAATGTAACAAAATGATGAATTAGAATTATTTGGAAATGAATTAAAATTAGAATCCATTATTTCTATTATTATCATCATCATTTTAATTCACTTGTATACCTTCCTGTGTTTATTGCAATATTTTTCCATTTCAAATTAGAATTCATTTTCGAAGTTGAATTCATTTTCAAATTCAAATTCATTTTCATAATTGGAATTTGAAAATTATTTTGAATTCAAAATGGAAACATATTGCAATAAACACAGAAAGGTAAGAAAAGAAACGAATAGAATAGAAAAAAAATATTGAAAAGAATAGAATAGAATAAATATAGCCATTTTCTGAAATTCAAATCGATTTGAAAATAAGAAATATACTTACCAAATATACAAAACTAATCCAAATATATGAAATTCAAACAGCCAAATAGACATTTAAAAATAAAATATAAGGGGGCTGGTTTACCTGAAGGAAAGCCTGTTCTAGCATGTGTTGGCAGACTTTCAGCAGTGTTTCTCTTTGCCATTAAGCCCAGGTTCACACTGGGCTGCGAGAGTGAAGCCGTGCGTGTTCAGCTGAACTCGCGCGATTTCACTCCCGCTGGACAGTCCTGATTTTGGCCGCGATTACAGACATCTGTGCAGGTTTCTGCACAGATGTCAATGTAAATCGCGGGTCAAAATCGCAAAAAGTAGTACAGAAACTACTTTTTGAAATCGGTGCAGCGCCGCAGATGGGGCGTGCACCGATTAGGACGGTGCCATTGCCGGCAATTTGCGGCAAATACCGCCGTTTTGACATGCGATTTGACATGCCAAATCGCATGTCAAAACGCACCAGTGTGAACCAGGGCTTAGAGGTACAGTACTTGAACTGGTATTGAAGGATTTTGGTGATCAGCTTTGATCCCTTAACGTCGGTTGGTTGTTGCTCAGCTCTGCAGCTCAGGTCTCTGCTGTGCACACCTGATTTCATCAGTGGACTTAAAGTGAGGCTAGACCTTCAAGCCTGAATCAACAAGTTTGCCTGTGTGCTCTGGATAAAGGTCTATCTGTCTGTCTCTACCACCTGTCTGACTGTACAGGCCTTGGATGTATATTGTTTGGATTGTGTTTCTACCCAGATTATCTGTGCTTATTGTAATCATCAGGCCATTACCTCTGCTCTTGTCCAGCATTGCTCCATTTTCCTGTCTGGAATCTTGGTCTTTGTCTGCTTCTTACCTGACCATCAGTATGCTGATTCTGCTACTGCCTGTCATTTGCTATCACTATCTGGCTAAGGACATCACTTTAATATCATCTGCTGAACTTCATGAAAAAGACATTGTCAATTATACTAGCAGTGCATCCTCAAAGGGAAAACTAATATAGTACTGAATGTTTTATGGGTTTTCTTTCTAAGGCCCCTTTCACACTACTGCAACTTCAAAGTTGCACGATTTTACCGCGATATTGTAAACTTTCAAATTTACAAATTTACAAATTTTTAAATTTACGAATTCTGAATTTTCGAATGTCCGAATTTCCGAACTTTTGAATTTACGAATTTTTCTAATTTACAAATTTTCGAAAAAACAAAACAAAAAACGAATGAAACGAAAACAAAAACAAACAAATTTCTTCACTTCACTTCACATGTCTACCAGACGATTTTACCGCGATATCGCGGCTGCGATTTTGGCACGATTTTGCTGCGATTTCAGGGAGACTTGAGGTCTATTAACCTGAACTGTGCAGGGACTACTTTGAAGTCGGCACGACTTGAGGTCATACTAATATGAATGGTTATCATTGGAAATAATGGGGAACGACTTGTCATACGACTTTGCAGTCCCAAGTCGTAGGACAAGTCGTACAAGTGTGAAAGGGGCCTAAGAAAGATAGTTACATATGTATATAAAGCATACTGCATAGAAACAAGCATGGTCCATCAATGTCATCATATTCAGGAAGCCAGTCCAGAGCAATGATGACACTGAAGCAAGTGTTTGTAAATGAGAAGTCGCTTAAGCACTTGCTTACTGGGCACCTAAACCCCCTCCTGCCCAGACCAATTTTCAGCTTTCAGCGCTGATGCACTTTGAATGACAATTGCGCAGTCATACAACACTGTACCCAAATGAAATTTTTAAATTTTTTTTCGCACAAATAGAGCTTTCTTTTGGTGGTATTTAATTACTGCTGGGGATTTTCGTTTTTGCTAAACAAACAAAAAAAGATGGAAAATTTTGAAAAAAAAAAACAATCATGTTTCATAGTTTGTTATAAAATGTTGCAAACAGGTAATTTTTCTCCTTCATTGATATGCGCTGATGAGGCGGCACTGTTGGGCACTGATAGGCTGCACTGGTGGGCACTGATAGGATGCACTGATGGGGACAGATAAGGCGGTACTGATGGCCACAGATAAGGCAGCACTGATGGCCACTGATAAGATGGCCCTGATGGGTGGCATTGATAGATGGCACTGATGGGCACTGATAGGTGACGCTGATAGGTGGCACTGATAGGCACTGGTAGGTGGCACTGATGGGCACTGGTAGGTGGCACTGATGAGCACTGGTAGGTTGCACTGATGGGCACTGGTAGGTGGCACTGATGGGCAGCACTGTTGATGAGGCACTAATTGGTGACACTGATAGGTGGCACTGTGGGCACTGATAGGTGGCACTGTGGACACTGATAGGTGGCACTGGTGGGCACTGGTAGGCGGCACTGTTGTGCACCGGCAGGTGGCACAGGTGGGCACAGATGAGCTGGCGGCAGCTCTCCTTGATCGTGACCGGTGTCCCTCTAACAGCTGCCGGTGATTGGCTTTTTTTTTCTCCTCATGCTATCAGCGTGAGGGGAAAAATAGCTGATTACCGGCTCTGTTTACATCACATGATCAGCTGTCATTGGCTGACAGCTGATCACGTGGTAAGGGGTCGGGATCGCCCCCTTACTCGGATCTGTGATCCAGCGAGTCTCATAGACTCGCTGATCACAGGGCGCGCATGCCGCTCGAGCACGGGAAGACGTCTATTGACGCCCTCCCGGCAAAGTAGGTCCGCGCTGTAGCCATCATTCGGCTATAGCGCAGATCTGAAGAAGTTAATTCATATTGTTATCATGTGAAAATATTAATCTAAAGTTGAGTGGAAGAAAAAAGTGTGGTAGAAAAAAGGTGCACAAGCAACAGGGATAACCACAGCCTTGAGAGGATTGTGAAGCAAAAGTCTTCCATCCAAGAATTTGGGGGAGATTCACATGTGTTGGACTACGGCTGGTATCAGTGCTTCAAGAGCCACCACACACAGACATATCCAGGACATGGGCTACAACTGTCGCATTCCTTGTGTCAAGCCACTCCTGAACCAGAGACACCGTCAGAACTCAGAAGCGTCTTACCTGCGTTAAGGAAAAAAAGGACTGGACTGTTGCTCAGTGGTCCATAGTCCTTCGGATGAAAGTAAATTTTGCATTTCATTTGGAAATCAAGGTCCCAGAGTCTGGAGGAAAAGTGGAGAGGCACACAATCCAAGTTGCATGAGGTCCAGTGTGAAGTTTACACAGTCAGTGATGATTTGGAGAGCCATGTCACCTGCTGGTGTTGGTCCACTGTGTTTTATCAAGTCCAAAGTCAGTGCAGCCCTCTACCAGGAAATTCTAAAGCACTTCATGACCAGCTTTATGGAGATGCTGAGTTAATTTTCCAGCAGGACTTGGCACCTGCCCACACTGCCAAAAGTACCAATACCTGGTTTAATGATCATGGTATCACTGTGCTTGATTGGCCAGCAAACTCACCTGACCTAAACACCACAGAGAATCTGTGGGGTATTGTCAAGAGGAAGATGAGATACACCAGACCCAACAATGCAGATGAGCTGAAGGCCGCTATCAAAGCAACCTGGGCTTCCATAACATCTCAGCAGTGCCACAGGCTGATCACCTCCGTGCCACGCCACATTGATGCAGTAATTCATGCAAAAGGAGCCCCGACCAAATATTAGGTGCATATTATACTGTATGGACATACTTTTCAGTAAGCCAACATTTCTGTATTAAAAATTCTTTTTTTTCATTGGTCTTATGTAATATTAAAATTTTATGAGATACTGAATTTTGGGTTTTCACTAGCTGTAAGCCATACTCATCAAAATTAAAAGAAAGAAATGCTTGAAATATATTGTAATAAATCTATATATGAGTTTCACTTTTTGAATTGACTTACTGACATAAATTAACTTTTTGATGATATTCTAACTTTTTGAGATGCACCTGTAGTTGTTACTTTTCCCAAGTAAAGCCTTCGGATGAGACATGTGGCGTCCATAAAGATCCCCCCACCCCCCCCAACACCCGGCCACAGTCCAGTTATAGGGAGAACACAATGACGTCACAGGGCAGAAAATGCCAAATAACTTAACAAGCAAATATGCAATTTTAAAATATGTTAAAAATGTTTTTAAGGACGTGGAGACAGGGAGCTAGGAGTACAAAGTGGATTGGATGGATCCTGGAGTTCAGCTTTAATTAAATAAAGGAAAATGCTCAAGTTAAGTTGAAGCAAAATAAGAAGCGGGGTGCAGGGAACCCTATGGAGGCATTTATAATTAAAAGGGTTGACTCATTTTTACGGGAATACCACCTGCTGTCCTAAGACCTCTGAAAACAGTGGGGTGCAAGTCACTCAAGTCTTCCTACCGATAAATAACAGATCTGTAACAATAGGAGTAAAATAGAAACGGAATTTGGTGTACAATGACTGACAAAAGTTACATTGTTTCTTAGATCAACGCCATCAGAAATGATATATGAACAATGTAATGCCTGAGCAGAAAACAAGGCTAGGAACACCATACTGGGAAACACATTATACAGTAACTCTGGGCAGATATATAAGGAACACAATAATGCAGCTCTGTATTTACTAATCCATCTGTAATTTTTAAATGCACGCAGTATACATTGATGAATTCCACTTGGCATCAGCCTCCTGCAACCCCTTTACAGCAGAGCTAAACCTAAGCAAAGGAGAAGCAGTACAAGGAGCCAATCAGTTGATCTGCAGTGCAAGGGGCATGCGGATAGAAGCCCAGACCAGAATGGCAAGAAGATAAACTGATCAGTTTGCTGCTTCTGCTTTCACTGTCTATTTATAGGCTGGGACTGGAGAGAGAAAAGACTTACAAGCAGGGGTTTTTTTTTTAGCTGGAAGATGCTGGTACTCAATACTGGCATCTCTGGTAATGGCACCCTCTGCAATGGTCCTGTATGTGTAGCTACTGCACATCCTATTGTTAACTTAGCAACTCCAGGAAGGTGCACCTGTTTTATGTCAAAAAAGCCCTGCTGAAAAAGGCTTGTTGACTCTAGCTTGGGTCTCTGAAGAGCAATCTGCGTTCGGCTCACTCTTCAGAGAGCATTTAACAGGTGGTGAGGAGAAGTTGTATTGCCTCCCACACCGCCTGCTTTACCCTCTTGAACTAGCAGCTCATTTACACCTCAGTTTACATTCTGACACACTTCCCCTGTGCCAGGATGGCTTTGCTCCTGTTCATGTGCGGGAGTGATGTCATCCCACGCCAGCAAGTTGGCTGGAAGACCAGCACCTGGAAGAAGATATACAATATGTATTATGTGCTTCCTGATTATTAAAGGGGTTGTAAAGGTTCGTGTTTTTTCACCTTAATGCATCCTATGCATTAAGGTGAAAAAACACCTGGCAGTCACTGGCCCCCCAGCCCCCCTGTTTTACTTACCTGAGCACGTTCGTCTCCTTGGCGCATCCCCACCGTCCTCCTCTCCATGGAGTCCCGGCTTTGATTGGATAGATTGATAGCAGCACAGCCATTGGCTCCCACTGCTGTCAATCAAATCCAATGAAGCGGGCGCCGGGGGCGGGGCCGAGTCATACACTCTGCGTCTATGGACACTGAGTGTATGACTTAGGAGCACGCCCACAAGGTAACCCTCTCGGGAGAGTGCATCTCCGGGGGGGTTACCTAATGCGGGGAGGAGCCACCGAGGGACCCCAGAAGAGGATGTTCGGGGCCACTCTGTGCAAAACAAGCTGCACAGTGAAGGTAAGTATAACATGTTTGTTATTTTTAAAAAATAAAAAAGGAACCTTTAGTATCACTTTAATCAGCACAGTGATTGTGAATTTATCAGTGCCAGGACAAGGTCATCTAAGCCCAGGGTGAACATGCCAAACTTCGTCCCCCCCAAGATATCTGAGCATTATGTGTCAGCAAAAATTGCCCCCCCCCCAAAAAAAATTGGACTAATCTGCATGCTTGCCACCTAGGCATAAATTCCCTCTCCCCCAGTACACATCCACCCCCTGCCGGAATTCCCTCTTCCAGCACAAATCTTTAACCCCACCCCTCCATCCCCCCAGCACAACTTTCCCCCTCCAAAAAAAAAATCACCCCACCTAGCAAAAATCCTCTACCATCTAATTCCCCCCTCCTAGCACAAATCTTCTCCCACCCCAAATTTTCTGGCCACAAATACTCCCCAATCATCCCTACAAGCACAACACCCCCCCCCCCAAAAAAAAGTTTTCCTTCCAGCACAATTCCCCTCTACCATATCACCTCTTCTAGCACAAACCCCCCCAAATGCCCCCTCTTAGCACAAATTCTCTTCCCCATCCCCCCTCCCAACACAAATCCCCCTAAATCACCCCTAGCACGCCCCCACAAGTTTACCCTTCTATAACAATTCTTATCCCCTGTCACCCCCCAAATTCCCCCTCCCAATACAAATCCCCCCACCAATCTCCATGCAGAGCTCCTTCCCCCACCTCACAGGATACCAAGTCAGCCACCCCCCCCCCCCCGCCCACCCCTTGTCCCGACCCTGGTAATAATTTTCCGATCCCAGAGTATTATTCTATTAGCCTATTTAGGCTGTTTGAAAGCAATGCATTTAATATGCGGCTTATCCTGTCATTGGCTTTGTTTTATGAGCTGTTCTGCAAGGTTGTTAGAGGGGTATTTTCTGATAATACTTTAATTTAACCCTACACCTTCCTCTTCCCCTTTAGATTATGTCCCATCATTATTTTGTTAATTTACCTTGTTCTTGTATTGAGAAACCTTTAATTGATTTTTATTCCTTTTTTTCTTTTTTTCTTTTGTGGTTCAATAATTTTAATTCAATGATATCTTTGACACAAGGTAACACAATGAAAGTACCCAGTCCGCCCATGTATAGCTAAAAACATACATACACGGCATGAACAAAGGAGAAGAAACATCCTCCACAGACAGTCTTGGTAAACCAAAATGCAATATACATACAGTAGGTTCTGGGGAAATCCCCGTAGCTAGCAAAATCAACCAGGACATATGAGCAGGTTAACAACATTGTAGTTAGTCCTAGACCAGGGGTATCCAAAATTTTTTCAAAGAGGGCCAGATTTGATGAAGTGAACATGCTTGAGGGCCGACCATTTTGCCTGACATTCTTTAAACCATTAAAATTCGGTCTAAGTGTGTTCATCCGAGCAAATACACTTCCTAACAAGAATTCTCTTGCCTTTATGGCTGTGTGTGGCGAAGAGATGAGCTTGGGTGTGTTATTTGGATATACCGTATTTATCGGCTTATAACACGCACCTTCACTTTAAAAAGGAAGTTTCAGGGAAGAAAATCTTAAATTTTAAATAAAGAACTGTGAAGCAAAATAAGGGTCAGTGCCCATCAATGCAGCCTAATCAGTGCCCATCTGCAGCCTCACCATTGCCATGAATGCAGCACCCACCCAATTGCCGTGAATGCAGCACCCATACCATTGCCGTGAATGCAGCCCCCTCCCCATTGTAGCGAATGCAGCACCCACCTCATTGCTGCGAATGCAGCACCCACCCCGTATTGCCGTGAATGCAGCAAACTCCGTATTGCCATGAATGCAGCAAACTCTGTATTGCCATGAATGCAGCAAACTCCATATTGCCATGAATGCAGCACCCACTCCATTGCCATGAATGCAGCACCCACCCCATTGCCATGAATGCAGCACCCACTCCATTGCCATGAATGCAGCACCCACTCCATTGCCATGAATGCAGCACCCACTCCATTGCCATGAATGCAGCACCCACTCCATTGCCATGAATGCAGCACCCACTCCATTGCCATGAATGCAGCACCCACTCCATTGCCATGAATGCAGACTTACCATTGCGGTCAGTGAAGCCTGCAGAGGAAACAGAGAGGGGGCGGGACGAGCGCCAACAAACATACAGGAGAAACTCCTGTTTTCTCGGCGGGCCTCTTTAATTGAAAGTCCCACCTCCTGTGATGGACAGAACAGTTGTCCAATGGCAGCCCAGGAGATGGGACTTCCTTTTACCCAGGACGCCGTGTAAACAGGAAATACTCTCCTGTATGCACGACACTCGTCCCGTCACCTCCAAGGCAGCATACCTATCTTTTGTGGCCCTCGGCGCTCTGGGATTCATTGGGGGCCATAAAAGATATATATGTCAAGATTACCAGGCGGGCTGTCCGAAACCGGAACGCAGGCCGCGATTGGCTTTGGACATGCCTGTCCTAGACACACATAATAGTCTAAAGAGGACATGGAAACCCATCAAGAGAAAAAGGACAGAAGAGAGGAAACGAGAGGACAAGAGGGACTCGGGATTAGGGATGAGCTTCGTGTTCGAGTCGAACCCATGTCTGTTCGGCTGTTCGCTGAATTGCGAACATTATGGGCCATTCGCGCCAAATTAGAGTGGCGCGTCACGCCCCATAATTCACTGCGGCATCGCAGTGCATTGCTGGCTGATGATTGGCCAAGCATGCACTATGACCAGCATGCTTTGGCCAATCACAGCGCGCAAAAAACAGAGAGCCATAATTGTCTATGGGGGTTTTGTACACGCCCCACCCTATATAAGGCTGCCTCCGTGGCGGCCTTGTGTAGTGTGTTGCGGTGGTTAAAGAGAGAGCTTGTCATTTATATTGACTTAGATAGAGCAGGCAGGCGAGTCAGTTAGCTGCAGTTACAGTGTGTAGAGGATATATATGCATCCTAGGTGTTGTATATATATTTATACACTGTATTCAGTTTAGCTAGATCCGTTCCTGTTATTCTCTATACTGTGATTTTCATCCATATTGCCAGGACCAGACATTACATTAAAGCCGCAAGCAGTTTTAAATGATTTTTTTTCCTTTAGAAATGTCATTTTGTGCAGGGACAGTTCTAAACACGGGAAACACGTGGCACTTCACAGGCATATTTTAGACACCCCCCCAGGTACGATATCTAAAGGAATATTTCACATTTTTTTTTTCACTTTAAGCATCATTAAAATCACTGCTCCCGAAAAAACGGCTGTTTTTAAAACTTTTTTTTGCATTGATACATGTCCCCTGGGGCAGGACCCGGGTCCCCAAACCCTTTTTAGGACAATAACTTGCATATTAGCCTTTATAATTAGCACTTTTGATTTCGAACGTTCGAGTCCATTGTATTTAATAGGGTTCTAAGGTTCAAGCGAGCTTTCGGTCCGTTCGCAGGTTCTGGTGCGAACCGAACCAGGAGGTGTTCAGCTCATCCCTACTCGGGATCATCAGAGACGCCAGTTAGAGCCAATCCACGCTCATCAGAGAAAGGTCAGGGGAGGCATACGCCAACCATGGTTCCCAATTTTTCAAGAACTTGGTGTGAGAGTCATTGAGAATACTAGACATTTGTTCATTAAGCATCATAGCCATCACATTTTAACTTTTTCCTTTTAATTAAAGTGTTACTAAACCCACAACAGTAAAATCAGTCTGTATATGCAGTAAAGCATGCTTGTTATACTCACTGTGGAACCTAAGGGATTAATCATCTGCATTGTGTAAAAAGGCAGTTTGATCCTGTCTTCTCTAATCCTCCCCTTCTTCCACTGTTCCTAATCTATCTCCTGATAGAACAGAGCTTTGGGGGGCACTCTGCACAAGCTCAGAGTGGTTTGTATTGCTAGAGAGTTTTTTTTTCCTTCTTGGGAGAGTGCATGTGATCAGCACAGGGCCAATCAGCACTGTCCAGACAGAGGGTCAGGGGTACTGCAGCCTCATAGGACAGAGGAGCATGAAAACGCCTCCTACAAGCTTTAACCAGGCACTGATAGAAGTCACAAGACTGCTATATACTGCTGATGAGAAAAGGTATTTAGCAGTTTATATTTACTAAAATAATTGCATTTCCATGTTCTGTGTACTGTGGGAGACCAGATATAGTGAATGCAGGTTTAGTAACACTTTAAATGTAACTAATATAATTTAAATTGTAATTTAATCTTTGGCTAGTGATGCCATCTGGTAGAGGCAGCTACTGGGAGCTCAGCTCCTAATTATGTAGGCACGCCCCTCCACCCCTTCCCCAGAGTTACATATCCCAAGAGTCCTTTCTCTTTGTATCATGCATTGGCAGGCTCTTGGACCAAAACAGCAGCATTGTTTTGATGGAAAATAAATCAATGTCTGCATGTGGAGAGAAACAGAGAGGGGCAGAGAAACAGCCAGAGTTCTGTAGTCCACCAGGAAGGGCTGACAACACTGGGTGGGCTTTCAGTGCAGCAAACACAATGTGCTGTCAGAAAAACAGGTGTCTAGGAGCACTCAGGATAGAAGTCAGATCAACAAGTATCTTTTATTTTTTTACAACAATGCAGGGTGAAGGAAAAAAAAAACAGGACTTTAATGTGTCTCACAGAGAAACCATATATATATATATATAGTATAAATGGACGCCCGCAAGAATACAGGTACTCTGGCTCGGGCACAGTGAGGCTGCAATGGGCACAGTAAGGCTGCAATGGGCACAGTGAGGTTGCAATGGGAACAGTGAGGTTGCAAATGGGCACAGTGAGGTTGCAAATGGGCACAGTGAGGTGTGCAAATGGGCACAGTGAAGCTGCAAATGGGCATTGTTGACCCTCTTTTCCGCTTACAGTAGCTGCTGCATTCTCACCCTAGGCTTATACTCGAGTCAATACGTTTTCCCAGTTTTTTGTGGTAAAATTAGGGCCTCGGCTTATTTTCGGCTCGGCTTATACTCGAGCATATACGGTAAATATATATATATATATATATATATATATATATATATATATATATATATATATTGTAGGGGGATCAGACTCAAGGCAGGGACAACTCACAGTCTCTTGAGGAAAACACCATGTTTAATGCACAGGATATTTCCAACAGAAGAAAAAGGGGCATCTTGCCATCAAACAAACAAAAAAAACTTCTGCTCTACCGAGTCTTACTGTATCCGTAGTCTGACCAGTCCTTTAGTTTGGTAGTAAGTGTCCTTATAATTGCACAAACTTGTATCCAAAATCAGGGATAAGCAGCCATGCTCCCATATGCCTCCTCACATGGAGACACGCACTCTCTCTCCGAGAGCTAAGCCCAGCTGCTTTAATCAAGACCTGAAAGGTAAAAATTAAGCTGCGGTCCACGGACTTGGAAGTCTGTCCCACTCGGATCTCTATCAGACTCCCAATAAAACCAGCCCCGGAACGGACCTTACCAACACAGGGTAAAAAACTATCCTTCTTTACCCTGAAGACTTTTCTGGTATTATCTTAGATTATAAATCTAAGGCCTCGTACACACGACCGATTTTCTCGTCGTAAACAGTCAAGAAAAGTGCCGCGAGAGTTTTTTTGTCTAGAAAAACGTTCGTGTGTATGGTTTTACGACGAGAAACTTGACGAGAATCTCGACAAGAAAATAGAGAACCTGCTCTCTATTTTCTCGTCAGGAGTCCAGATTTCCTCGTCGTGTTTCTCGTCGGCCTGTTTTGTGACGAGAAAATGGTTCGTGTGTATGCTTTTACGACTCTTCCAAAAGCGCGCATGCTCACAAGCAACTATGAGACGGGAGCGCATCTTCTGGTAAAACAAGCCTTCGTAAAGGAGATAGCACATTCGTCACGCTAAAACGAACTGAAAGCACGAAGACTGAAAAGTGCGAATCGTCTCTTCCCAAACTTTTACTTCACACACGGTAACACGAGATCAGCAAAAGCAGCCCAAGGGGTGGCGCCAAGAAAAAAGATCTTCCCCTTTATAGTGCCGTCGTACGTGCTGGACGTGAGCGCAGAGAACCACGAGGAAATTGGGAAATGACAGTGTGTACGCATAGAAAGCTTGACGAGAAAATCGACAAGCTTAACAAGAATCTCGTCGAAAAAAACGACGTGTTTTTTACGACGAGAAAATCGGTCGTGTGTACGAGGCCTTAGAATCCGTGGAGGAACATATATCCCATCACTTCTCCTGTAATTTTAGTTTGTTTCACAGGCACCCCGCTACAATATATATATATATATATATATATATATATATATATATATATACATATACAGTATATGTATATACAGTATATATAAAAAAATAACAATTACACCTTCATTAAACAAAATCAATTGCATTTTCTAAAAGTGTGACCATCTATAAATTATAGCTGAAGCTGGAGACAGATTAATTTAGTATATGCAACTGTTTCTCATATGGCATTTGGGATTGATGCGTTTCATGGTTAAATCTCTTCTTCAGGCCTTCTTCATCCATGCCTACTGCATAAAATCAGAAGATCCATTCTCATAGCCAGAAGATCATTTCCATATTTTACTCCAAGTACTTATATATCATCAATTTACATATTTTCAGTATATACATAGTACATGCATGCTTAGAAGGCCCCTAACTCACATTCATACATACAAGCCCAAATCAGACAGGAGCCAATTAACCTACCAGCATGTCTTTGGAGTGTGGGAGGAAACCTGATTACCAGGAGGACACCCACAGGGAGAGCAAGCAAACTCCAGGCAGGTATTGCTGTGGTTGGAATTTAAACTGACAGGCAGAAGTGCTAACCACTTAGCCACTCTGCTGCCCATTGCCATCAGAGCCAAAAATAATCCTACAGGGGAACAGGGAGAACCCCAAAATACTGATATATAGGAGTATGACCAAAGTCCCACCACGCTAATAAATTCCACTTTTCCGATTTAATCGTAATACGCATCAATCCCAGACACCATAAAAAAAACAGTTGCATATACCATATGCCTGGTTTCTTTGGATGGCACATCAAAATCCTATTTATTCTTTCACCCTTCTTTTCTTGGGGTGGGGGTTTTGCGTATGATTTTTAATGGAGGGATGGTGCCCAGAGAGTAATTTAATGAAAGTATAAGATGAACCTACCCCTGTTTTATCTTGGTATGTTTCAGTACATGCACTGTTTTAAATGGGTTAAACAATGGAAAAAACATGTATTATAGAAATGCACCAAAAAATGTTTATTTTTATTTTTTTGCCCAGATAAATCCTTTAACTGCCCTTGTCAAAAGCCACAGCCAGTGAACCTGGATTTGAAATCAAATTAGGTTGGCAAAGCAAAAGTAACCTTTAGGAAGGATTTATATTAATAACTAAAATAGTGAAAATCCTTCATAGTTTCACTTTGGAATGATTGGCTTTTTTTTTTAGCTCAGAATCCCCCTCCGCACCTCCTTGGTGGGCCTCTGGAGACGTAAGCACAATTAGTACAATTTATCAAGACGTTGTCTTTAATGAATATCCTGCAGTGATGGGGGATACACACTGTGAAAATATTTTGCTGTTTCACCCTTTCCTTTATGTATAATTAATTATAATCAGTGAGGCACAGCGTGCTCCGTGACATTTATACGGGTGCGTTGTATCTGCAGCGCGATCTGAAATCAGCAAGATCCCAAAGCTTGTTAGCATGTTAATGAACTAGTCTCGGGTAGCCATTATATTATATCTTTGACTCGTGGATTTGCTGCAACAAAGCAGAGAACGCCAATTTTTTTTCGGGGTCAAATTTTAACAAAACGCAGCTTGGTAATTACCGGTAAATGAAAAATTGGCCCATCGGAGCGGTATAAGGATGATTTGCTAAAAGTCATTTTATTTTAAAAGTCTTTAATTGCATTAAGGAGGAACTCAAGCATAAGTCCCAAATGGAGAAGCTGTGTACTAAATTCTTACCTGAGGTCTATGGATAAAAGGCAGCGCATGTGCAGTACAATGCAACCCAATGGTCCAGTTGAGGGTTGCGGCCTCTTGGACAAGGTCACCTCTTAATCTGAAGGCTGTTGTAGGAGCCTGTTCTTAAGGCCGAATACAGGAATATTCTTCTAAAAAGTGTTGGAGCTTGTCACTACCTCCTACCCCCACACATTCCTAATGACCCATCTGTATGATGGGCTTCCTCACTGGATTACTCAGGAGGAAAGAATGGACTTTTTTATATTTAAAGGGGTTATAAATCCTTGTGTTTTTTCACCTTAATGCATCCTTGCACCTTGCAGTGTCCGGCCCCCCAGCCCCACCGTTTTACTTACCTGACCCCCGAATTTCTGTGGGCGCGATACTGCGTCGCTCTCTCCACGGCATCTCGGCTCTTCATTGGATAGATTGATAGCAGCGCAGCCATTGGCTCCCGCTGCTGTCAATCAAATCCAATGACGCAGCCGCCGGGGGGCAGGGCCGAGTCATACACTCGGCGTCTATGGACGCCGAGTGCATGACACAGGAGCGCGCCCACAAGGTAACCCCCACGGGAGAGAGCTTCCCAGAGGGGGTTATCTAATGCAGGGAGGAGCCTCGAGAGCCGCTGCGGGACCCCAGAAGAGGACGATCGGGGCCACTCTGTGCAAAACAAACTGCACAGTGGAGGTAAGTATGATATTTTTGTTATTAAAAAAAAAAAAACTTGAACCTTTAATATCACTTTAATAGAGTTTAAAAAAGTGCGGACACTTTTTGAAGAATCCTTGTAGTTACCTTGCTGTGACCTCCGCCTGGTACCTAGACAAGGGTAATATCTGCATCCCTTCCAGGTAGATCCAGGGGATTGCTGAGTACCTGAAATCTCCCAAGAAGATGCTACTGCAATGGGCTGAGCATTTTCTCGTGATATTCCAGGCACACAGCAGAAGACAGAGAAAGGTTGGTGACATCACCCTCTGCCTATGGAAGCGGGTAAAGGTAAGTATATTTGATAACCTGTTTCCTCTACAGGATTTTTATAATTGTTTTTTACAATAGGGGGAAGTCGTGAAAAAACAATTTGACCCTGTTTGCAAGTGTATGTCCACTTTAACCGGTGCTGAGAATTAACCACTTAAGCCCCGGACCATTTGGTAGCTAAAGGACCAGAGGTGAATTCAGAATTTTGCACTGCGCTGCTTTAACTGTAAATTGTGCGGACATGCAATGTTGTACCCAAACGAAATTTGCGTCCTTTTCTTCCCACAAATTGAGCTTTCTTTTAATGGTATTTGATTGCCTCTGCGATTTTTATTTTTTGCGATATAAACGGAAAAAGACCGAAAATTTTGAAAAAAAATGATATTTTCTACTTTTTGTTATAAGAAAAATCGAATAAACTCAATTTTAGTCATACATTTAGGCCAAAATGTATTCAGCCACATGTCTTTAGTAAAAAAAATGTCAATAAGCGTATATTTATTGGTTTGCGCAAAAGTTATAGCGTTTACAAACTAGAGTACATTTTCTGGAATTTACACAGCTTTAAATTTATGACTGCCTATCTCATTTCTTGAGGTGCTAAAATGGCAGGGCAGTACAAAACCCCCCCAAATGACCCCATTTTAGAAAGTAGACACCCCAAGGAAATTGCTGAGAGGCCTGTTGAGCCCATTGAATATTTTTTTTTTTTGTCCCAAATGATTGAATAATGACAAAAAAAAAAAAAATTACAAAAAGTTGTCACTAAATGATATATTGCTCACACATGCCATGGTTATATGTGGAATTGCACCCCAAAATAAATTTTGCTGCTTCTCCTGAGTACGGGGATACCACATGTGTGGGACTTTTTGGGAGCCTAGCCGCGTACGGGACCCCAAAAACCAATCACCGCCTTCAGGATTTCTAGGCACAAATTTTTGATTTCACTCCTCACTACCTATCACAGTTTCGAAGGCCATAAAATGCCAAAATAGCACAAAACACCCCCAAATGACCCCATTTTGGAAAGTAGACACCCCAAGCTGTTTGCTGAGAGGCATGGTGAGTATTTTACAGCTCTCATTTGTTTTTGAAAATGAAGAAAGAACATTTTTTTTTCTTTTTTTTTTTCAATTTTCAAAACTTTGTGACAAAAAGCGAGATCTGCAAAATACTCACAATACCTCTCAGCAAATAGCTTGGGGTGTCTACTTTCCAAAATGGGGTCATTTGGGGGGGGGGGGGGGTTTGTGCCATCTGGGCATTCCATGGCCTCCGAAACTGTGATAGGCAGTGAGAAGTGAAATCAAAAATTGACACCCTTAGAAAGCCTGAAGGCGGTGATTGGTTTTTGGGGTCCCGTACGCGGCTAGGCTCCCAAAAAGTCTCACACATGTGGTATCCCCGTACTCAGGAGAAGCAACAGAATGTATTTTGGGGTGTAATTCCACATATGCCCATGGCATGTTTGAGCAATATATCATTTAGTGACAACTTTGTGCAAAAAAAAATAAAAAATTGTCTTTTTTCCGCAACTTGTGTCAACATATAAAATATTCCATGGACTCGACAGGCCTCTCAGTATATAGCTTGGGGTGTCTACTTTCCAAAATGGGGTCATTTGGGGGGGTTTTGAACTGTTCTGGCATTTTATACACAACATTAGGAAGCTTACATCCACTCTTCTAACCACTTGAAGACAAAGACCTTTTTGACACTTTTTGTTTACATGAAAACATATTTTTTTTTGCAAGAAAATTATGTTGAACCCCCAAACATTATATATATTTTTAAAGCAAAGGCCCTACAGAATAAAATGGTGGGTGTTGCATTTTTTTTTCTACACAGTATTTGCGCAGCGATTTTTCAAACGCATTTTTTTGGGAAAAAATACACTTTTTTTAATTTTAATGCACTAAAACACACTATATTGCCCAAATGTTTGATGAAATAAAAAAGATGATCTTAGGCCGAGTACATAGATACCAAACACGACATGCTTTAAAATTTTGCACAAACGCGCATTGGCGACAAACTACATACATTTTTAAAAGCCTTTAAAAGCCTTTACAGGTTACCCCGTTAGATTTACAGAGGAGGTCTACCGCAAAAATTACTGCCCTCGATCTGACCTTCGCGGTGATACCTCACATGCATGGTGCAATTGCTGTTTACATATGACGCCAGACCGACGCTTGCGTTCGCCATTGGGCAAGAGCAGGGCAGGACAGGGGTGCTTTTTTTTTTTTTTTTTTTTTATTATTAATTTTGCTTTTTTATTTTATTTTTAAACTGTTGCTTCCATATTTTAATTTTTTTTTATCATTTTTATTGTTATCTCAGGGAATGTAAATATCCCCTATGATAGCAATAGGTAATGACAGGTACTCTTTTTTGAAAAAACTGGGGTCTATAGGACCCTAGATCTTTCCTCTGCCCTCAAAGCATCTGACCACACCAAGATCGGTGTGATAAAATGCTTTCCCAATTTCCCAATGGCGCTTTTTATATCTGGGGGGGGACATTCCCTCCCACTGCTTGTAAAAGCAGTCCAGAGGCTAATTAGCCACTAGGATTGCTTTTACATGAAAGCCGGCCGCTGGATGAAAAGAATGATACCAAGATGATACCTAAACCCGCAGGCATCATTCTGGTATAAACATTCAAAGTCCAGCAACATACCAGTACGTTGCTGGTCCTTGTTAGACATGTATTGTAATCTTTTTTTTCATGCAGCCTGTTGGCTGAACGAAAAAAAAAGATTGATCGGTGGGTATGCCCACCATTAGAATACCGCCCTTCATCCACCCACTTCTAATGATGGGCATACATGCACCATTTATATATGCCGAAGCATGGGGGCATCTTCCCGCAAAAGTTATGCCGCGTACACATGGTCAGACTTTTCCACGGGCAAGCCTCCGTCGGAATTTCGACCATATGTACGCGGCATTAGGAGCAAAATCGCTCCTCTGCCCCTGCTGCCCCAATGCTTCGGCATATATGCTTTTTTTTTTTTAACTGTGGTGGTGAAATCACCTCCTACAGCACTGGAGTCGCAGGGATCAGGCCTGTCTCTGCGAACGCTGCAGTTATGTGTGTTGTGTTTTGCAAGTGACAGTGATCGATCGATACTGCACTTGGGTGGCCTGGGCTGGACGGAGGGGCAAAACGCAGGTGCTAGCAGGTATCTGTGCTGATCCCACTAACAGTGCGTTTTTGGGAACCCTAAACTGCTGGGGACGCTAGTATAGATCTGATCAGATCAGATATTGATCTGTTCAGATACTATACCACTAAGGGGGGTGTATGCTTAACGCGTGGGTGTTAGCGCTACTGGCACTAACCTGACGCTGCCTGGGGTGTGACGCAGACCCTCTCTGACGCTAAAACCTAATTGATATCACCCGCCGGGCGATCAGGGGGTTAAACCTTTATTGGGTTATATACGGCGGGTGCCCTGACACTATAAAAAGCAAACTAACTAACCAGCGTCACCCGTAACACTTATATGATGATCACTGGTGAAAGGGTTAACTAGGGGCAATTAGGGGGTTAAAACCTTTATTAGGTAATATATGGGGGTACCTGACGCTATATAAAAACCTGACGGCGAACCTAAAAAAAAATTACTGGCTACCTATCGGCATCACCGACACTAAGACAACGATCATAAAAACGATCGCTTAGCTACAGTGGTGATAGGGGGTGAAAGGGTTACCTGGGGGGCGAACAGGGGGTTAAACCCTTATTAGATAATATATGGGGGTACCTGACGCTATAAAAACCTGCGGCGAACCTAAAAAAAGTTACTGGCTACCGATCTGCATCACCGATGCTAAGACAGCGATCAGAAAAATGATCGCTTAGCGACAGTGGTGATAGGGGGTGAAAGGGTTACCTGGGGGGCGATCAAGGGGGTTAAACCTTTATTAGGTAATATATTGGGGTACCTGACGCTATAAAAACCTGCGGCG
This sequence comes from Rana muscosa, assembly GCA_029206835.1. Taxonomy (NCBI): domain Eukaryota; kingdom Metazoa; phylum Chordata; class Amphibia; order Anura; family Ranidae; genus Rana; species Rana muscosa. The sequence goes on along the minus strand of CM055127.1, from coordinate 152,075,584 downwards.
AACCTAAAAAAAATTACTGGCTACCGATCTGCATCACCGACGCTAAGACAGCGATCAGAAAAATTATCGCTTAGTGACAGTGGTGATAGGGGGTGAAAGGGTTACCTGGGGGGCGATCAAGGGGGTTAAACCTTTATTAGGTAATATATGGGGGTACCCAACGCTATAAAAACCTGCGGCGAACCTAAAAAAAATTACTGGCTACCGATCAGCATCACCGACGCTAAGACATCGATCAGAAAAATGATCGCTTAGCGATGGCGGTGCTAGGGGGTGAAAGGGTTACCTGGGGGGTGATCAAGGGGGTTAAACCTTTATTAGGTAATATATGGGGGTACCCGACGCTATAAAAACCCGCGGCGAACCTAAAAAAAATTACTGGCTACCGATCAGCATCGCCGACGCTAAGACATCGATCAGAAAAATTATCGCTTAGTGACAGTGGTGATAGGGGGTGAAAGGGTTACCTGGGGGGCGATCAAGGGGGTTAAACCTTTATTAGGTAATATATGGGGGTACCCGACGCTATAAAAACCTGCGGCGAACCTAAAAAAAATTACTGGCTACCGATCAGCATCACCGACGCTAAGACATCGATCAGAAAAATGATCGCTTAGCGACGGCGGTGCTAGGGGGTGAAAGGGTTATCTGGGGGGTGATCAGGGGGTTAAACCTTTATTAGGGGGGGTTAGGGGGCTACACTGGACCTAAAACTAAATGTAGTGACACTTTTACAGTCACAAATGTCACTGATTGCAGTGGTCACTAAATAAATGGTCACTGCAATCAGTGACACTGTGACTGGGGGCTGGGGGGTGATCTGGGGGTGTCTGGGGGGGCCTGGGGGGGCGATTTATGTGCCTATGTGTCCTGGTGTCAGTGTGCTGTTTTGTGCACTAACCTGCATCTTCTCCTGTATGGCGCTCGGTATATGTGAGCGCCGCAGGAGAGATGACATCACTTCCTCCCGCCTGTGTAAACAGTACACAGGCAGGGGAAGCTCTCTCATTCGCCGGGAGCGATCGAGAGGGGGTGGCCGGAATCGAACGGCCGTCCCCTCATGCCGGATCGCTCCCGAAGGTAAAACGACCACCCACTGTAAAGAAGGGGGGTCCGATCGGACCCTCCAACTACACAAAGTAGGGTTGTCCCGATACCACTTTTTTAAGACCGAGTACAAGTACCGATACTTTTTTCCAAGTACTCGCCGATACCGAATACCGATACTTTTTTTTTTATCTCTTTTAAAAAAATTTTTTTTTTTTTTTTACAATTTTTTATTTTATTTTTTACAATTTATTTTATTTATTTATTTATTTATTTTTTACAATGTTTTCTTTTTTTAAGGGGGTGGGGGGTGGACAGTGTCAGTGTGTTTTTTCTTCTATTTTATTTTATTTATTTTTTACAATTCATTTATTTATTATTAATTTTTTTATAAATTTTTTTTTTGTCAGCCCTGTTGGGGGGCTTTGGTGAGATATCAGGGGTCTTAACAGACCTCTGACATCTCCCCTTTGAGACAGAGAAAGGGACTAGGGACAGATTCCCCAGTCCCTTTCTCAGCAGCCTCAGCTGCGCTGAAAATGAATGGAGAGAAGACAGCGGCTCCTCTCCATTCATAAACTGAAACATTGTAAACACAGTTTACGATGTTTCAGTTTTGTGAATGAACAGAGTCAGTGATCACTGACTCTGTTCATTCGGAACAGTAAGGAGCCGGGTTTACCGGCTCCTACCGCCGCTCTCCATCCTGACAGTAAGAGGGGGTGGAGGAGGAGAACGGAAGGGGATGGCAGCACGGAGGGAGACATCAGAATGGAGGGGGTCACGGACGGAGGGAGACATCAGAGTGGAGGGGGTCACGGACGGAGGGAGACATCAGAGTGGAGGGGGTCACGGACGGAGGGAGACATCAGAGTGGAGGCGGTCACGGACGGAGGGAGACATCAGAGTGGAGGGGGTCACGGACGGAGGGAGACACTAGAATGGAGGGGGTCATGGACGGAGGGAGACACCAGAGTGGAGGGGGTCACGGACGGAGGGAGACACCAGAGTGGAGGGGGTCACGGACGGAGGGAGACATCAGAGTGGAGGCGGTCACGGACGGAGGGAGACACCAGAGTGGAGGGGGTCACGGACGGAGGGAGACATCAGAATGGAGGGGACACGAGACCGCAGAACGGAGGGGGGCTGGAGGAGGATGCGGGGACAGTCAGCGGTGATCGTGTGTGAGTTACAAGCACCGATCACCGCTGATTTCACTACAGCAGCTTAAAGGGGGGGGAGAGGCGGAGAGACTTTTAAATCTATACAGCGGTGATCTCCCACGCACTGATCACCGCTGACTGTCCAGGTATCGGGTGAAGCATCGGGAGCATTTGCCCGAGTACAAGTACTCGGGCAAATGCTCTGTATCGGTACCGATACCGATACTAGTATCGGTATCGGGACAACCCTAATACAAAGGCAATCACGTAGATGTACGTGATTCTGCCTGTCGGTGCCATTCTGCCGACGTATATTTACAGTGGGCGGTCGTTAAGTGGTTAAATAATAGACCACACAGGGAATTTTCAATTAATTATTTTCAATGAGTTGCATAGTTAGGTGGTTAGTCTGGTTGAAAAAAGTCCATCTAGTTCAACCAATAAAAGGGAAAAAAAATCATACAATCCTATGTAAACCCAGCAAAGCACGATCCAATTTTCTCTAGCAGGGGAAAAAAATTCCTTCCTGATCCCCTGACAGGCAATCGGATATTCCCTGGATCAACTTTACCTATAAATGTTAGTACCCAGTTATATTATGTACATTTAGGAAAAAATCCTGGCTTTTTTTAAAACAATCTACTGAGCTGGACAGAACTACCTCTTGAGGGAGTCTATTCACATTTTCACAGCTCTTACTGTGAAGAAGCCTTTACGTTTTTGGAGATTACATCTCTTTTCCTCAAGATGTAAAGAGTGCCCCCATGTCCCCTTCCCCCCTTGTCCTCTGTGATGACCTTAAAGTGAATAACTCAAAACCCAGCTAACTATATGGACCCCTTATGTATTTGTACATGTTGATCATATACCCCCCTTAATCTCCTCTTCTCAAGAGAGAATAAATTCAGTTCCTCTAATCTTTCCCATAGCTGAGATCCTCCATGCCTCTTATCAGTTTGGTTGCCCTTCTCTGCACTTTCTCCAGTTCCCCGATATCCTTTTTGAGAACTGGAGCCCAAAACTGAACTGCATATTCCAGATGAGGTTTTACTAATGATTTGTACAGAGGAAAAATTATATCTCTCTCTCTGGAGTCCATACCTTTCTTAAAGAAAGAGAGGATTTTGCTTGCTTTGGAAACCACAGCTTGGCATTGCATGCTATTATTATGTTAATCTACCAAAACCCCCAGATCCTTCTCCACTATGGTTTTCCCCAGTTTTGCTCCCCCTAGTATGTATGATGCATGCATATTCTTAGCCCCCAAGTGCATAACTTTACATTTATCAACATTAAACCTCATTTGCCACATAGTCACCCAATGAAACAGTGCATTGAGGTCGTCTTGTAAGTTGGAGACATCCTGTAAGGACCTTATTCCACTGCATAGCTTGGTGTCATCTACAAAGACTGAAATTATACTTTTATTATACTTTTAGGCCCCTTTCACACGGGACAGATCTGTGAGGATCCACCCCGTGAACCTCCGCTTGCTCAGCGGGGATCGCTCCGCTGATTCCCGTTGAGCCGGCGGATGACAGGGCGGTCCCCGCACACTACGCAGGGACCACCCTGTCAGATCTCCACTCTTCCCTATGGGGGGATTGGATGAACACGGACCGTCTGTCTGTGTTCATCCGATCCGCTCAGCAGACGATTAGAAAAATAGGATTTTCCTCTGTCTGCAGAATCGGGGGATTGCGGACACGGAGGAGATCGGGTGTCAGCGGTTGTTCATCCGCTGACACCCGCAATCTCATAGGGACCAATGTATGTCCCTTTTTCATCCGTAAACGGATGGATGAAAAAGCAGACATACGGTCCGCTAGTGTGAAAGGGGCCTTACTCTTATCCCAGACCCTATATCATTTATAAATGTATTAAAAAGTGAGGGTCCCAAGGCTGAACGTTTGGGTACACCACTAATAACCTTAGACCATTCAGAGTAAGAATCATTAACCGCTACTCTCTAAATACCAAAACTGAAAAATGGCCTGAGCGGGGAGGGGATATAACATGCTAGTATCAAGGGGGTTAAAAAAATAAACACGGATTGATAAGAATAGTTACATCAAGCTAATGTGATATTTATGTATAGAACATATATTGGGGTGTCCAACCTGAGATGGCTATGAATGCAGCCCAACACAAGCTCCTAAATTTACTTAACAATGTCGATTTTTGGGGATTTTTTTAGTAAACATGCATTTACACTCAGCGAACACACATGCAGCCGAATTTTTTTTTGACAGTGTCTCTTAACTGGACTTTATCTTCCCGAAGAAAAATTTCCCACTCTTCACAATCATGCCTTACTCATGTCATCAGTTTTTGGCAGCACCTATATTTGTGAGCGACTATTTTCAAGGATGAAGCTCACAAAAGGCAAAATTAGAACCAAAATATCTGATGACCACTCTGAGAATATATTAAGAATTGGTACTCCATCCAACCAGATATTCATGTGTTAAAGTGGTTGTAAAGCCTTAAGGTCTTTCACATAAATGAATTCTGTGCATTAAGGTGAAAAACCTTTTGTGCTGCAGCTCCCAGAAGGGAAAAAAGCAGCGCCTTCTAAGCGTAGCAGTAAAACTGTTTTATTTAAAAGTAACATAAAAATAGGAGATACACTCACAAACGAGCAGTAATATAGGACGTTGGGCCCATCCCAAATAATAACTACATCATCTATGTAGCGGCCGTAAAATACCAAATGGGAGGTGTAGGGGTTATTCTCCTAAATATAAAGATGTTCCCAGTAACCCATTGTGAGGTTCGCGTAACTGGGGGTAAAATTTACCCCCATAGCTGTACCCTGAATTTGGTTTCAAAATAATTGTGGGTTAGACAGTATTCCAACATATCTAAAAGGAAATGTACTTACCGGGCATTAAGTACTGGATCCTCATTGAGGTAATATTACGTAGCTTGTAGGCCTACTTTATGGGGGAGAGCCCCCCTTTTTCTTACCTGCGCCTGATCTGATCCAGTGATGTCCACAAGAGCGGTGGCTCCAGTTGCTGTTTCTCTCCTCATTGGACATATTGATATCAGCAGGAGCCATTGGCGGGAGTGGGGGTTGGGCCAAATTCCGCTGCCTGTGTCAATGGACGCAGCAGTGGGATTTGGGAGCAAGTCGGCACCCAATGAAGGGGAGGAGCCAGGGGCATCAGTGGAGCACCCCAGAAGAGGTGGATCGGGGCTACTCTGTGCAAAACTCTTGCACAGGCAGGTAAGTGTGACAGAACCCACTGTCCCTGTGTGTTTTGGAGTGTACAAGTGTCGAGTTTCCATTGGTTCTTCCTTGTCCCCTACCCCTCTATGAAAAGGCTAAGGGGAGTGTCCCTAACTGTGTTTAAAGTGTATGTTTTGTACCTAATAAACTATTTTATGCTCTGCATGTTTAATCCTCAACACCTGTGTGGCTTGCCTTGTGATTGGGGGGTTAAGGGCTGGTTATGGCGAGTCTGCTAGTGTGTTTGGAGGACAGGAGGTGCCCAGCCGGGGTATCCGAGATCCGTCACAGTAAGTATAACATGTTTGTTATTTTTATAAAAAAAGAAGGTTTACAAACACTTTAATTTATCAAAATAGTGTCAAATATCGCACTCGTTTTATGTTGCTCTCTTTTACTTTTATAATAAAAAAATAATACAAAAAATGAAGTGTTATTACTCAGGTTGTTACATTATACAGATCAGTAATCTGCCCGACTTTTTCTGCTCATCAGCTATCCTTATTGTTAGTGTATTTTATGCCCAAGACAATTCCTCTTCTACCAATGTGGCCCAGGAAGGTCAAAAGGTTGGACACCCCTGACATATATATCATATATATATGTATATATATATATATATATATATATATATATATATATGTGTATATATATATATATATATATATATATATCCCCTGACACATAATATATATATATTACACATAATACATATATATATATATATATATATATATATATATTTGTAACAGGTGAAAAAAATTAAGTATTATATTATTTAATTGAAGCAGAAATGTTGCTAAAAATCATTATTAAATATGTTTTTGTCTGACCTTAGCTCCCTAATTACTCATCATGGGTACAGTAATTCTCGATCAAACTATCACAGTTGAAAACTGAAAACAGAAAATTGAAAAATGGTATGGAGAGTAGGGAGGTAAGCATGCTGGTATTGAGGGGGTTACAAAAAAAAAATCAGGCACGGATTGATAAGAAAATTTACATCAAGCTAATCTATATATATATATATATATATATATATATATATATATATATAAAATAAAGTATTAAATATATACTAGTCTGACCTTATCTCCCTAATTATTTATCTGCATAAACAACATTGCCACTAATGCGCTACTCCACCAACCTTTCATGAATGTGGGAAAACAAGTTAATTTGTTGTTTTAAGAAGAAACCTGCTCATTAGTTTGTGCTGTGCGTATCTGGGGAAAATCTGTGGCAGGGAGTGAACGGAATACATTAGAGATAAGCTTCACTTATTTATTCAGTCCTGAAGGCAAGCAAGAGGGAAGGAATAATCTGTGCGTTGTGTATTTCCTTATCATATATTTTTAATACGCCGCATCCAAAATGTAAGTGTTGTTTGTAAAAGAAGAACTGCGCTAAGCACCATTGGCCTCTAAATTAAATGCACAATGTAACCCCTGTGAATTTTTCATTGTGGAAAAAAAAAATATTGTCTCAATTCATTTATACCGTCTGCTTCCTAAGCACTGATTATTTTTGGTTGGTGTTGGTCCAAATGCACAATGTTTTTGAGCCAATGACTCCAAACATGTATGCCACCAGTGTGTAAACCTTAACAACGAACTTGAAATTTATTTGCCCCATTTTGGTCAGTTAAATAAACTGCTTTATTTTTTTTTCTGCCTTTCACTCTTTGTACACTAGGAGCCAAAAATGTCTAAGCCCAGGTTCACACTGGGGCTGCGGGAGTGAAGCTGAACTCGCACGATTTCACTCCTGCCTGTCAGTCCCGATTTCGGCCGCGATTACAGGGACATCTGTGCAGGTTTCTGCACAGATGTCAATGTAAATCGCGGCCCGAAATCGCAAAAAGCTAATTTGGAGTAATATAGTTATCCTAAAAAGTGCTAAAACTTCTCATATCATATATAATTTTATTCCAAATTTAATGCTGAATACAATTTTATACTATTTAATATCATATATATTCAAAAAGGAATATTACATGCTTTTATGTAAAAATATATCTGGTTGGTTAGCCTTTTTGAGGTCTTCTTTTATATCAAATTGACATACATTCAATAAATGTCCAACTAATCTTTTACCACTTCCATCAGCTCATTCCCCACAGTTACAACCTTTTGTACCACCTGCCCCACCCTATTAGATTGTAAGCTCTTCTGAGCAGGGCCCTCTTAATCCTCTTGTATTTTATTGTATTGTAACTGTATGGTCTCCCTTTTATATTGTAAAGTGCTGCGTAAACTGTTGGCGCTATATAAATCCTGCATAATAATAATAATAATAATAATAATAATAAAAAATGTTCTATCACCATTCATAAAATAAAAACTACCAGTATATAAAAAATATATGATTTTATTAGCCCAGGAAGGTCCCTAGTCTTTTTTTTCTCAGCATGAACCCTATTTTAGCCAGATATTCGGAATGCAGCATAGTCCATGCTCAGAATACTGGGAAATGATCTCAAATATGTAGCTTCCCCCAGAAGTTTTTATGTCCCCTTGACCTCCTTATATATGCTGGTGGGCTATCCTGAGTCACATCTTTTAGTACATTCTACTGTGTATACCCTGAAAAAACCTGCACTTTGATTCTTTTATGTTTTGTATTTTGTATTTTTCTTTTTTTTTTTGTACCTTATTTCATGTCCTACCACTTTTTGTATACCGTACTCCTTTTTTATATTATTTTATATTGTATTTTACCCCATTGTAATACTTTTTACAAAATCTTCAATAAATATAGACAGAACAAAAAAATTATATGATAACCTTATTACTTTTTTCGAATTTTTATACTATTTAATATCATATCTATGCAAACAGAAATAATAGTACAAAAATATCAATATCTTTGTTACGCTTTATTTATCTTGACATACATTCAATAAACATTCAATTAGCTCACAAAATATAAATTACATAAAAATTATATAACTACCTTATTGCCTTCCCTCATTTTTATACTATTTAACGTCATATCTATTCAAGCAGGAATAATACATACTTTTATGTACAAAACTATTAATATCTGATTGAATAGCCGTTTTGAGTTATTAATCTCAAATGGACATACATTCACTAAATATTCATTTAGCTTATGAAATACAAATGACATAAAAACTATATTAATTACCTTATTACATTCCCTCGTTGTACTATTTAATATTATGTTCTGGAAATGTTATAGATAGGCAACTCCTATCCTCATATTAATTAGTGGTTCCAAATTAAATAATAACTACTGTCGTAGGGAACAGACACAAAAAGGTACACTCAGCATCTTTCAAAATTACTGTTCCCTACTGCAGTAAGGAATTTGCCTCCTTGGCCGGGACTACCTCCACCTAAGCATGTGGAGGTTCCAGGTTAAGGGTGATGGCAGGGTTAGTGATCAAAATATTGATCAAAAGAGGGGAGATTCTTAAGGAAATTGTAAATTCTGTATATAATTGTATTTTATTTTGTATGATTTGCCTGTGTATTGCCACTGCATTCACTGTGCACACGGCACTAATAATTTTTTCATTACATTTTGCGTTCTTTCGAGTCCTGATTAAAATTAGCCTGCCTATGTTACGCCCCTTGTTACTGTAGCGGCCTCACTCTCTCTCCATCTTCTTCATCGGTTTCACGCCAACTCATGTCTAGGGGTTCCTGGGTTGTGAGAGTGAGATGCGCTACGGCCCATGTCCTCCCCATTGTAGTAGGGAGGTGAAGGCCACTTCCTGATGTTTCCTCGGGCCGGTGTGTTCTGTGAATGCACTGAGTCTGTAATTGCAAGCTCACCAGCCTCCCCTTTGCTTCCAGTAACTGGAGTTCACACACCGAAGAAAGGTCCAACACTTGTTTATTTGACACTCCAATACGCAAAGCACAATAAACAATTCTTTTGCAGCAAACTGGTTGGGACCTATAACCTTGCCAACGGTGGGGCGAGCAGATCAAGGCACTTCCTAAAGTTTCAGTTCTATGCCACTGTACTATGACCAGCGGCGCCTAAGCCAATCCGGCTGTTACAGAACAGGAAGGATGGGGTCTCTTCCAGCAACCCCTATGAACAGCAATGGAGCCCTCTTCGATGCGCTGTGGCCCCTATCAGGGGGATGTGTCCTCCCAAGAGAGTTCCCAGAGGCCCACTGTCACCGGGTCGGTGCTGCTCCGGGTCTTCAGTGGGTAACCTCCCCGGCCTCCTCACCTCAGGTACGAGTCCCTCCGCTCAGGGACCCTCGGACAGTCCACCCTAGCGGGACCCAGTCGAAGGCACTGGGCCCCAGGCCTCCTCGACAGCACCCCACCCCAGGCCAAAGGTGCCCGGGATGGACGCCAACATGACCCCGGACCAGGCCATGGGCGCCTGGACCAGACTCCTGGATCTTCAGCACCCAGGCCTAAGGTGCCTGGGTGCGGGCCGCAGCCCTCCTCCTCCGAGGACCTCCTTCTCCGCAAAACGACGACGACGACCTCGTGGTCCGGGCGTCTCCCCCTTTTATCTCCTCCCTTCAACGGCCCGGCGGGTTCCCCGCCCCAGCCATACCATCTCCGGGAAGAGACCAAACAGGGAGCACTGCAGGGGATGATTCTACCTGAAGCCTGTGGGTACCTCGCCACCCACAGGCAAAGGAGAATATTACATCCTCCAATCCTCCACGAAACAAAAAGGGGTCTGAATCCTAACACAATTATACACCTGGGTCACACTATTGCCCAGGTGTATCCCATCAATTTGAGGACCCCGCTACACACTCCCCCCTGTAATTTGACGCTGGTCCCCAGCGTCAGGTGCACACCCATACCTCCCATAAAGTGGTGGCATGGAGTGAAACCCCTGAAGCAATTCCTCTAAAAAAAATTTCCCAAGTGCCAAGACCTGCTCAGGGAATGGGGAACATATAAAACAACTTATGTCATAAAACATTTTTAACATCTGCATAATCACAACCCCTCTCCCACACTGTCTAAGAGCCACCCACTCTCAATGATCTTGACTGACGATTCTCCTGCAGGGGAAAGAAAAACAACATCCTAACATAATTTCGTGTCATTTGGGATGAGTGGGCCCGTCAGCCGAGAGACCCACTCACTCCAACAAGCAAGGTGATGTGTGTGTGAAACATTTTCAGACATTTGTTGCGCAACACTGCCACCTGGTGACAGCGCCGCGGTCATGACACTCAACGAATCTTCGTTCTTCCAGCTTTTCCTACTCTGCCACTATTCCCAAATGTCCTTGCCTTTGGCACATGAAGAAAAGGGGAAACACGAAACACAACAGTCCCCAAGTCTCCAACGAGAAAAAGAAAAGCCCAAACAAAAACAAAAACAGGGCACAGTCCTGCGTGTCTGGGAATGGCTCTTCCAGAAAGTTCCAGGCAGCACAATAGCTTCCGGATGCCGAGGTACCTTTACCAGCTCCCTGGAAATGACTTTCGGCGCTCTCAGAGAAGCGCGGGGTGTCCCCACAACCAAAGTAGGTGAGGTAACAGTAGCTGAGGACACAGGTGGAGGGGTAGGCTCCCTCGCAAGCTGCGGGTCTTCCACCCGAGGCGTGCTGTCTCCTGTGTACATAGGTGAATCCCGTACCGCACGGGATACAAGAAGTGGCACTCTATCCCAGCCCTTGCGGCTGAACAGTTCGTCTATCTCGCCATCATCTCCGCAATCAGACAGCGACTCTAGGTCGGAGGTGTCATACATCTCCGCAGGCAGATATCTTCCGGTGGACACAGAATCAACCTCCCCGGGGGGCTCCACCTCCAATGGGCCCCCGACACCTCCAACCACCACCACAGTCCCAGCCCCTGGCTCACCTGACCCTTGTAGACTGGGATGTCCGGGACTTCCTTCTCAACCGGCGCCATCCAGGCCAGGCAAGCAGCGGGGTGAAGCTCGACCACGTCCATAGGATGCCTGTACTAGGCCAACTTTCCTCTTCGGGGGTGGGAGCAGAGAACTTGTGGCGACCGAGGCAGCATCCTCGGATTTTTCTCTGTTGGGCAGTCCATCGCCCTGGTCAGCGCACACGGGAACCTCGACAGAGGCCTTGACCTCCCCTTCCGGAGTAGCAGTACCCGTGAGGTGGTTGAGGCGAAGGGCCCGGGGCCTTGCTGTGGACGACTCGACCTCAAAAAGGAATTCTCTGCACTCCTCACATCGCCCGAATGGCTTCAGGGTGACCACCAGTCCCGAGCAGCCGGGACAGATCACACCGAGGGCCTCCGTGTCTCTGCAAGTGTACAGAGCCAACCGCCCTCGGGGCCTAAGTCTTATCCCCGTGTCTGTGATGGGGGCAGCAAAGGAAGTCATTCTCGTGGGGTGAGGAACCATAATCCACGGGGCACTTGAGGTCATCCCGACTATCTGCTGCTCCATCATGCACTGACCCCGCGCCGGAGTCTCCACGTGTATCCCCACACTTGGCCAGACTCCTCCCATGAGCTGTACATTTTCGCGGGCTTCTTCTTGACTCCGCCCACGAACGATGTCGCCATGGGGTGCCTCGTGGCGCAGTGCGTTAACAGTCCCCACGTGCAGTACGTCACACGGCTGGACCTCTCCCTTTTTCCGCTCCTCCGCATGGGCCTTTCCCTTGTTAGGGTCATTTCCACAACTCCGAGCAGGGACGCACTTTGGCCAGTAATATGGCCGATCTGCTCGGAACTCCTCTGGGCAGCAAAGTTCAAATGTAGACATTCTCAAGTCCATCTTTAGAACACACTCTATCCCGGACTCACGAGCCCCCACGTGTAGCGGCCTCACTCTCTCTCCATCTTCTTCATCGGTTTCACGCCAACTCATGTCTAGGGGTTCCTGGGTTGTGAGAGTGAGATGCGCTACGGCCCATGTCCTCCCCATTGTAGTAGGGAGGTGAAGGCCACTTCCTGATGTTTCCTCGGGCCGGTGTGTTCTGTGAATGCACTGAGTCTGTAATTGCAAGCTCACCAGCCTCCCCTTTGCTTCCAGTAACTGGAGTTCACACACCGAAGAAAGGTCCAACACTTGTTTATTTGACACTCCAATACGCAAAGCACAATAAACAATTATTTTGCAGCAAACTGGTTGGGACCTATAACCTTGCCAACGGTGGGGCGAGCAGATCAAGGCACTTCCTAAAGTTTCAGTTCTATGCCACTGTACTATGACCAGCGGCGCCTAAGCCAATCCGGCTGTTACAGAACAGGAAGGATGGGGTCTCTTCCAGCAACCCCTATGAACAGCAATGGAGCCCTCTTCGATGCGCTGTGGCCCCTATCAGGGGGATGTGTCCTCCCAAGAGAGTTCCCAGAGGCCCACTGTCACCGGGTCGGTGCTGCTCCGGGTCTTCAGTGGGTAACCTCCCCGGCCTCCTCACCTCAGGTACGAGTCCCTCCGCTCAGGGACCCTCGGACAGTCCACCCTAGCGGGACCCAGTCGAAGGCACTGGGCCCCAGGCCTCCTCGACAGCACCCCACCCCAGGCCAAAGGTGCCCGGGATGGACGCCAACATGACCCCGGACCAGGCCATGGGCGCCTGGACCAGACTCCTGGATCTTCAGCACCCAGGCCTAAGGTGCCTGGGTGCGGGCCGCAGCCCTCCTCCTCCGAGGACCTCCTTCTCCGCAAAACGACAACGACGACCTCGTGGTCCGGGCGTCTCCCCCTTTTATCTCCTCCCTTCAACGGCCCGGCGGGTTCCCCGCCCCAGCCATACCATCTCCGGGAAGAGACCAAACAGGGAGCACTGCAGGGGATGATTCTACCTGAAGCCTGTGGGTACCTCGCCACCCACAGGCAAAGGAGAATATTACATCCTCCAATCCTCCACGAAACAAAAAGGGGTCTGAATCCTAACACAATTATACACCTGGGTCACACTATTGCCCAGGTGTATCCCATCAATTTGAGGACCCCGCTACATTACCATACAAGTACAATTGTAATATTAATGTGATACTTACGTAATCACTTGTAGAAAAAAACTTCAATTGCGTCGAATAAACGGAACAGTTATTTGTAAAGATGCTGAGTGTATCTTTTTTGTCTGCTCCCTACTGCAGTAGTTATTTATTGGGAACCACTAATCAATATGAGGATAGAAGTTGCCTATCTATAAAATTTCCAGAGCATATCATATCTATTCAAACAAGGCAAAAAAGAGCAGAGATTTTGAGGCAACTTTGGACTTTCATGGTACAGTAAAAACTCACATAATCAATGTATACAAAAATATAGGATTTATTAAGAAAAAACACAGAATTAAAAATAGTCCTATTTAAACAGGAAATTATACATGCTTTTATGTACAAAAATATCAATATCTGGTTGTATTATTATTATTTTTTTTAATGCTTTATTTATCTCAACACGACATGCATTCAATAAGGATTCAACTGGCTCACGAAATATAAATTCCATTAAAAAAAAACATCCTTACCTCATTACCTTACCGGGTAAACATAGCACCCTAACTCAATAACTGAAACTCTGGAAAAGTATCCCTATGTTTGGCCCATCAACACTCAAAGTGTAGGTTGGATAACCTTTATAAGCAACAACAGCTTTGCACATTTCTGGCATAGACGCACTACATTTTTAAGTTCTTCTTATGTAATAATATAATACCAGCACTTTATAACAGAATATATGAGTTCCCATTTGTTTATTGGTCTTTCTTTTAAAAAACATTGCTTTAGCCTTGCCCAATGGTTTTTCAATGGGGTTTAGGTCTAGGGCAGTGATGGCGAACCTTGGCACCCCAGATGTTTTGGAACTACATTTCCCATGATGCTCAACTACATTGCAGAGTGCATGAGCATCATGGGAAATATAGTCCCAAAACATCTGGGGTGCCAAGGTTTGCCATCACTGGTCTAGGCTATCTCCTGGTCAGTCAATAACATTTATATAACGGGATGCATACCAGTCCTTACAGCCTTGGCAGCAATGGCAAGGAGCTTTATCTTGAAATTCAATTTCTGTGAAATGTGAAGGCATAACAGCTGCAGAAGGAAGAAGTTTTGTTTGTGATAATGTCTCAATGTATCGTTTGTGTCCCTTCTACAAGCTTAATTTGGCCAGCAGCCTAATTGGAGATGTAACACAAGGACATAATGCTAATAGGATGCTGCATTGCTGCAGATCTGAAATTAAATAGTATAAAATTGTATTCAGCATTCAAGCGTTATTAAACCCAAAAACAACAATTTTATATATTGCAGCCTATCAATCCTTAAAGTGTTACTAAACCCACAACAGTAAAACCAGTCTGTATATGCAGTAAAGCATGCTTGTTATACTCACTGTGGAACCGAAGGGGTTAATCCTCTGCATTGTGTAAAAAGGCTGTTTGATCCTGTCTTCTCTGATACTCTCCTTCTTCCACTGTCCTCAATCTATCTGCTAAAAGTACAGAGCCTTGGGGGCAGTCTGCACATGCTCCGTTTGGTGTGTATTGCTAGAGAGTTGTTGTTTTCTTTCTTGGGTGACTGCATGTGATCAGCACAGGGCCAATCAGCACTGTCCAGACAGAGGGTCAGGGGTCCTGCAGCCTCTTAGGACAGTCAGTGGAGAATGAAAACTCCTCCTACAAGCTTTAACCAGACACTGATAGAAGTCATAAGACTGCTATATACTGCTGATGAGAAAAGGTATTTAGCAGTTTATATGTACTAAAACTGTTGCATTTACATGTTCTGTGTACTGTTAGAGATCAGATATAGTGAATGCGCGGTCCTGGGTTTAGTAACACTTTAAATATGATGGCATTAGTTTTATTTTTTTAGTCTTTTTCCTTTATTTTTACCTGCTGATCCAAACAGTAACACACTTCCTGTCTTAGGGTGTCTCCACTCTGGATGGAGGAGCAATTTAGACACCATTGGACAGCAGCATTGTCAATTTGGGGAAAGAGTGATGTTAAATCCACTAACAGATTTAGATGGACTTGACTAACAAATTAAACAGAACTAATGCCTTGTACACACGATCGAATTTCCGATGGAATAAAATCCGATTGAATTTTCTGTTGGAATTCCGATGAAGCTGACTTCCACCAGTCTTGCATACACACTGTCAGACTAAATTCCGACCGTCCAAAATGCTGTGACGTAAAACACTACAACGAGCCGAGAAAAATGAAGTTCAATGCTTCCGAGCATGCGTCAACTTGATTCTGAGCATGCGTGGAGTTTTCTCATGTTCTAAACATGTTCTATTTTTTTACACCGATGGAAAAAAGTCCGATGGGGCCCACACACAATCGTTTTTTCCGATGAAAAATGTCCATCTGACTTTTTTCATCGGAACAAACGATCTTGTGTACAGGGCATGAAGCTTACACTTTTTAAATGCCACTTTTGCTGGACATAAAAATAGGTGTGCCAAGCTTGTAACATCATACTCAAAAAGACTCGAGGCTGTAATTGGTGCCAAAGGTGCTTCAACAAAGTATTGAGCAAAGTCTGTGATTACTTATGTACATGGGATTTTTTTCGGTTTTTATTTTAAAAAATTTGTAAAGATTTCAAACAAACTTCTTTCACGTTGTCACTATGGGGTATTGTTTGTAGAATTTTGAAGAAAATAATGAATTTAATACATTTTTGAATATGGCTGTAACATTACAAAATGTGGAAAAAGTGAAGCGCTTTGAGTACTTTCTGGATGCACTGTATATTGCAACTTACCAATCATTAGACGTAGTGGCTGCATTCGTTTTTGGTGATCTTTGGCGGATGTGTGCGATCTGTTTTTGGAACTCACTGGCTTGTCCCTCGTGAATGATCTGGCATCATGCTTTCCAGATCTAAGTTCTTTATCTAGACGGAGATACCGTCACTCCCTGGTAATCAATCTTCTCAATGCGGCCAGGACTTGGGTTTCGGCTAACTGGAAATCCACTTTGGCTGCCACAGAAAGATCAATGGATCAAGACTCCAGGTCCAGGGGTACGTTGATCCTTATATTTTGGTTTTGCCCACAGATCCATTCCTTTTTGCTGGGTGTGTGTGATCTAATTTTGGAACTCAATGGCTTGTTCCTCATGGATTATACAGCGGCATGCCTTCTACATTTAAGTTTTTTATTTAGATGGAATTACCGTCATTCCCTGGAAATTCACCTTCTCAATGCAGCCAAGACCTGTTTTTTGCATAACTGGAAATCCACCTCAGCCCCCACTGTAGGTCAGTTCATCAAGACAGTAAATGATATATTGAAAATTGAGAAATCTTACCCTGTCCCTCAAGAAACAGGACAACCACTTTTGCAAAACATGGTTCTTTTGAACCCAAAGCAAATTCTTCAAAAAAATTAAAGAATTATTGACTTGCCCTCCTTAGGGGGAGGTGTTGGAGGCCAGTATCTTTTTTTTTTTTCCTCGCCCCTTTTGTCCACATCCCTTTCCTTTTATCTCCACTTGTTCTTGGAAAAACTTTGCAAGGCCTTTTCTCCAGTTGACTCTTCTCACCGGCGATTTTCCTCCAAATGTTTACATGGAATAGCGATGTTGTATTGGATTACACTTACGAACCAATGTACACTAGGACTTTATGTGTTATAATTTCAGGGAATTTGTGACAAGGTACTCAAATGCATGTCAACTGTTTTGTGCTGTTGACTGTGATAAATAAAGAATTAAAAGAAAACAGCAACAACAAGACACTCATATGTATTTCAACTGTGCATGGAGCTCATCTTGTGTTCTTAAAGCATAACACACAGGGCAGTGTGATTCAGAAAGGGAAAGCTCCTGTCTGGCTTACAGGATAGCCAAAATACGTGTGAATATGCAAGGTATGGCTTGTAAGCTATGTAGAAGGAAAAAGGAAAATGTGGACCTGCGGAAAGACGCCACAAAGGATTCTGGGACGGATTCTTCATCCATGCTCGGAATGTTGGGAGCCACGGGCCATCCCTGCAGTTGTCTCTTCCACCCTCCTCCCATTCAGAAAACAGCTTAACTTGAAACAGATGGCTCTTTCCACTACACAATGAAAAATCATTTAGACAATTATTTCCGGAAATTGCACATCTGAAATGAATTTATCTTTGCTGGAGGTCTATTGTATACTGGAAATGTAAAAAAAACAACAAAACAAAAAGAGGGAAAAAAAAAATCTGAAAACATTTGTGGGCATTATGTTCTGGAAGGACACAGATTTTACTGTGCAATGTTTTTAACATTTTAAACAGTGAAATATACATCTATATATGGATGCTTAGAGAATATTATGGATGGTGGCCAATTCTGCCATGCATTCTTCATAATCTGATTTATACTACTGTACAAAGACTTTTGGAATCAGTTAAACCTGAACTCCAGGAACAAAAACTTGTACTTATTATGTTCATAAATAGCCACAAAGTATATAAATCTAATCTGGGAGCACCAAGTGCCTTTGCAAACACACATACAGTGGCGAAAATAATTATTTGATCCCCTGCAGATTTTGTAAGTTTGCCCACTTACAAAGAAATGAAGGGTCCATAATTGTTATCCTAGGTGTATTTTAAATGATAGAGACAAAATATCAACCACAAATCCAGAAAAAAACATGATACAAATGTTATAAATTGAGTTGTAGTTCACTGATTAAAATAAGTATTTGATCCCCTACCAACCAACAATAATTCTTGCTCCCACAGACTGGCTACAGTATGTGCTCATGTGGTACACAGATTAGTCCTGTCAGTTTAAGGAGGTGCTCCTAATGACAAATTATTATGTGTATAAAAGACACCTGTCCACAGAATTTCTTTCTTCCATTTAAACCTCACCATCTTTCTTCCATTTAAACCTCACCATCATGGGCTAAACCAAAGGACATCAGGGACATCAGGGACAAGATTGTAGACCTGCACAAGGCTGGAATTGGCTACAAGACCATCAGCAAGAAGCTTGGTGAGAAGGAGACAACTGTTGGAGCGATTATTCGCAAATTTAAGAAATACAAAATAACCATCAATTGCCCACGGTCTGGAGCTCCATGCAAGATTTTGCCTCATGGGGTAAGGATAATCATTAGAAAAGTGAGGGATCAGCCCAGAACTACATGGGAGGAGCTTGTGAATGATCTCAAGGCAGTTGGGACCAAAGTCACCAAACAAACCATTGGTAACACAATAAGCCGCCATGGATTGAAATCCTGCAGCACCCGCAAGTCCCCCCTCCTCAAGAAGGCAAATGTACTGGCCCATGTGAAGTTTGCCATGCTAAATGATGAGACCAAAATTTAGCTCTTTGGCATTAACTTGACTCGCCGTGTTTGGAGGAAGAAAATTGCTGACTTTGACCCTAAGAACACCATCCCTATAGTCAAGCACTGAAGTGGAAACATTATGCTTTGGGGCTGTTTCTCTGCTAAAGGTACAGGATGACTTTGCCGCATTGAGGGGCCAATGGATGGGGACATGTATTGTAAAATCTTGGATGAGAACCCTCTTCCCTCAGCCAGAACATTGAAGATGGATTGTTTAATGACCCAAAACATACCGCCAAGGTAACAAAGGAGTGGCTCAAGAAGAAGCATGATAAGGTCAAGGAGTGGCCTAGCCAGTCTCCAGACCTTAATCCTTTAGACAATTTATAAAGGTAGCTGAAATTTTGAGTTGCCAAGTGACAGACAAAAAACCTTCACGATTTACAGAAGATCTATAAAGAAGAGTGGACAAAAATCCCTCCTGAGATGTGTGCAATCCTGGTAACCAACTACAAGTAACGTCTTACCTCTGTGCTTGTCAACAAGGGTTTCTCCATCAAGTACTAAGTCATGTTTTGCTTTGGAATCAAATACTTATTTTACTTACTGAACTGCAACTCAATTTATAACATTTGTATGATATGATTTTTCTCGATTTTTGGTTGATATTCTGTCTCTATCATTTAAAATACACCTATGATAAAAAATGAAAGACCCTTCATTTCTTTGTAAGTGGGCAAACTAACAAAATCTGCAGGGGATCAAATAATTATTTTCCCCACTGTATTACTTAATAAAAGTAGAAGTGACATCAGCTCTGTGCATTATAGTCTGTGCAGGAAGTAGAGCTATGGGAGGGGCCCTGTCAGTCTGCCCACTATGGTCTACCTGTAGAAAGCTACTGGAGGGGCGGGGACGAGACCAGTCACCCTGCACAAGGAGAGAGAGCAGCAGTGAGTGGTCTTTATTACAGGAAGCTCCTGCACAGAGGTAAAGTCTCACACTGGAATTCTGTACAGATCTGGAAGAAATACACAAAGCACGCCAAGATTCAACCAAAAAAACATATGCGTCTTGTATGTGGACAATATTTGTTTTGCCTGGAATTGTGGCATAACGTGGTAATTCACCAAAAAAGTCCTCAAATGGCAAAATTGTATATTCCATATAAAACTTATATTTGCAATTCCATATAATAAGGTTCACTCACTTTATTAGTGTACAGTTGAGTTCAGGCACAGTGAGAAGGCACGTTACTGCAGCTGATTTTCTCCATCCTTATTATATGGAATCGCAAATAAGTTTTATATGGGATATACAGTTGTGCCATTTAAGGACTTACAAGCAGCTTCTATCTATCTATGAGCCATGGCAGCTGGTGGTTTTATTGTTCTTTTAGCCCACATATTCGTAGCCTGAGCATATTCATTGCTAATACTATAGCAATGTGTAAAAAATATCCTCGGCTGGAGCACTGGGTGCACTTGTGCTGAAAAAACAAGAAAGATGCCCTTAAACGATAACTAAAGGCAAATAAAAAATTACATATATGATACAGTCTGTCAGTAGCATTATCACTGAAGTTTTTGTTTTTTCTGAGCCCCCATGACATTGTTTATTACTTAAGGAGGGGAGAGCGAGAAGTGGGACTTTAAATGAAGCACACAGCAGTAAAATGCGAAGTCAAGCGAGTAAGAAAAATGAATTTATTTTGTACTGTACATTAACTTATAGCATATATTGGGCATACAGCCTTTAAACCATAAATATTTAAATGTTTACAGAACAAATACATAAGAATACATAATTTGATATACATTTGCATAATGAATACAGAGATAGCATGATTTAAATAGCGAACAGTTAAGAACATGATTACAGTCATAAAAAATAATAAAGGGTCCATGGTAGGAATGATGGTGATAATTAGTGGCTCTACGCGTTTCGTGTCCTTGTAGCCACTCATCAGGAGCATAAACCATGGAATTTAAGTCTAAAATGAGAAAATATACATATCTAAATAATCTTGGGTAGTTTGAGTTGGGAATGGTGGATAATAAAAAGAAAACAAAAAATATTAATCATGAACACGGGGAAAATTTAGGGAGGGGGGAGAGAGAGGGAGGTTCATTTAGTAACTTACATCTGCAAACCGCGTGAATGTGGCACGCCAGCGGGATTCTCCAGTGCACATCTGAGCTCCATCTCAGGGCGCTGTAGTGGTCTGAAAGGGTAGCAACAGACAATAGAGACAGGTCCCAGGCAGGTAGTGTTGGTTGATGCCCTACGCTAGGGTGAGGAAATTACCCCTATGGGGAACCTGAAATGTAAATAGGTGTGATGATGTGAGATGTGATAGGTGTATATAAATTTGAGTGTGAAATAGAACGTGTGGGGAGGATAGGTGCATGAGAGGTGAAGGGATGAACAAAGAAATTAATTGGAAGTGTAAGAAGTAGAAAAGACCAAGGTGAAAAAAGGGGGGGAGAGAGAGAGAGGGGTGTAGAAAGTGAAAAGGAAAAAGAACTAAAAAGACGCAGCAAAACATAAGGAAGCAATCACAGAGACCGCAAGAACACAAAGTGAGAGAAAACTGAAAAAAGAGAGAAGAAGTGGAAGTGAGGAAAAATACCTGAGTATTCATATAAAAGCAAGGATCCATAGGCGTGTAAATGGTCTGGGATGGACAGAAGGAGTGATGTGGTGTGGGTGAACCGGCCATGGGAGGTGCCTATATAGGTGTGCCGCCGCAGACAGATCACCCAAAATTGTTTATTACTTAGTGATCCTGCCCCTAAGTCTCTTTAATAGGCCAAGCTGTCCGTCAAAGGTGGCCAGCTTACAATGGCTAGCTTTTTATTAAAAACCTTTTATCTCAAAAAATAAATAAAAATGCTTTCTGTAACTACTTATAAAGTTTTATCTGGAGTTCGGCTTTCATTTGTTAGTCATATCCATCTAAATCCGCTAGTCCATCCATCTCTATCCTCTCCACTGATTGACAATACTGCTGTCGAAGGGTGGCTTTGTTGTTCCTCCATTGATGCAGTGGATAAGTGAACGTAGCCATAGATTTTCTTTGGGGGGGGAGCAATTACCTATTTTAGGATTCGCTTGCTCCCAGCTCCTTATTCCTTGCCTAGGCCAGGGTGATGTCACAGCCTTGTGGGATAACATCAAACATCCTCAGAGGCTACAGGACCAGTCAACCCCAGCAAGCCAATCTCACGCAGTGGGGGGGGCCATGTGAATCATTATAAAGTCACAGGCAGCTCCCAAATGATGGTGGTATGGGAACCTAATGAGAGGTGAAGACTTTGGGTACCAGTATGGCACTGCTGAACCTAAAGGACTGGTAAGTATGTTTTTCTTAAAGTGGTATTAAACCTTAATTTTTTTTCCGTAAAATAACAAACATGTCATGTGATACCAAAGTACAGCGCTATAAATAAACATATACCCCAGGTGTAAACTCAGGGATAAGAGAACATGCACAACAGCAATTGTGCTAAAATGCTAATAACAAAAACACTAGAAGTGTTTAAATTGTATATAAGATGTGCACCAACTATACATCCAGTGCAATCGCAATCAATAATGGCATAAATAAAGTGAGACCAAGTACTCAGGTGACCTTGAGAGCAAAGTAGTAAAATAAAAACACTTATAAACAAAATACCAAAATTATGTGTTGTATCAGTGAATGATTAAATCAACCTTAACCTCCCTGGCGGTATGATTATGTCAGATTTTGATGCTGAAAGCGGTACAATGTTTTGCATAGAAATTTGGCGTTTTATATTGTAGGCCTGTAATTCTTAGGAGTAACACACTTAAATCTGTCCAAACAAGAGTCTAGTAAACATCCCGGGTATGATAAAGTTTTAAACACTAAATCATAATATATAATATAATAAATAACTATAAATAATTATAACAAGTAACAATATAATAATAAAATGTATTCAATAATGTAATCAAATCAATAACACTGAAATTTGCTCAGTTGCAGAATTGTCGCTGTCGTTACTTTCAGTGTTTGATGACGAATTTCCCCACAAATCGCTATCATTATTTCTGCAAGTGTTCTTATATACTATCGCAAAAACCGCTTTTGACGTAAAGGGACACTTTTTGGTTGCTATGGACAATCTCAAGTTTCCAGGTAGAAAGAACAGTATATATAATATAAAACTGCATGCAGGACACTGGACAAAGCACTAGGGACAAAAGAGAGGTGAAATTATTTGATACAGTAATGTATTCTGTAAGATTACAGTGTACTGTATGTGTTATGTGTTTTTTACTTTTTGAATTTGGCGCCGAACTCCGCCCCCCTGCGTCACGACGCTCACAGGGAATGGAGCCCGACACGTCTGATGAATCGAGCGGAGGACACGGCTCATACACACAGCGGCAGGACATCGCAGGATCCTGAGGACAAGGTAAGTAACTTTGCCTGGATCCTGCAATGCGATCCCGAGTGTGGCTCGGGGTTACCACTCTTGGTATGGAAAATTCACCCCGAGCCACACTCGGGATAACCAATAGGAAGGTTAACACATGGTGACACAATATAAAGTCCATCAATGGTGAATGTCATGATGTACTGGTGCCGAGCTTGGGTGTTATGGAAATCCTTAAAGATATTGCACAGATCAGGAGATTGCTGAGAGTGTGCGTTCGTGCTCTTTCAACCATTGGAGATCGTGGCCTGAGATACGGGTTTCCATCTATGCCTGTTTGACCCACTGCCGCTGGCATGTGTGTCCACGTCTTATGGTAAGAGTACCTACCCCTCCCCCAGGTGGTGGAAGCACAGTCCTGGGTGTTTTGGGAACACTGGAATAATACCACTTATGATTTTGATATCTATCAACATCTGATACTCTCCCGTCACCGTGGGCTATTCCAAGAGGAGTACATCATGACATTCACCATTGATGGACTTTATATTGTGTCACTATGTGTTAAGGTTGATTTAATCATTCACTGATACAACACGTAGTTTCTGTACTACTCTTTGCGATTTTGGGCCGCGATTTACATTGACATCTGTGCAGAAACCTGCACAGATGTCTCTGTAATCGCGGCCGAAATTGGAACTGACAGGCGGTAGTGAAATCGTGCGAACCTGGGCTTATTTTGGTATTTTGTTTATATGTGTTTTTATTTTACCACTTTGCTCTCAAGGTGTCACCTGAGTACTTGGTGCCACTTTATTTATCCCATTATTGATTGCACTGGGTGTATAGTTAGTGCACATCTCATATACAATTTAAACACTTCTAGTGTTTTTGTTATAAGCACTTTACGCATTTTAGCACAATCAATCTGCCAAATGAGGAGCAAGACAGCGACAGGAGCACATCGCTGGATCGGATCGGACTTGGGTAAGAAAAATGGGGGGGGGGGGGAGCTGCAGCACAGAATCTTTTTTACTTTAATGCATAGAATGCATTAAAGTAAATGTAGGGGGTGCTGAAGGGGTTAAGTGTGACCTAGGGAGTGCTTCTAACTGTTAGGGGGCGTGGCTTGCCATGACACGTCACTGATCGCTGTTCCCAATGACAGGGAACAGATGATCAGTGACATGTCACTAGGCAGAACAGGGAGAGGTTGTGTTTACACTAACATCTCCCCATTCTTCAGCTCCGTGACACGATCGCGGGACACCGGCGGACATAGAGTCCGCGGGTCCCGCGGGCATGGTCGCTCTATTTTTGTTTATAGCGCAAAAAATAAAAACCGCAGAGGTGTTCATATACCACCAAAAGAAAGCTCTATTTGTGGGGAAAAAAAAGACGTCAATTTTGTTTGGGTGCCACGTCGCATGACCGTGCAATTGTCAGTTAAAGCGACGCAGTGCCGAATCGCAAAAAGTGGCCTGGTCTTTGGCCAGCGAAATGGTCCGGGGCTTAAGTGGTTAAAAGATCAGTGATGTTTCTTTTTAAAGTGTATTTAAATTATAACTAATGGCAAAACTTTTTTGGGGGGATGGGATGGAGAGGGACTGGAAGACCTGTCAGGTTTTTATTGTTGTCTGTGCCCTTGTTATGGAGATTCTCCTTTTCTAATTGTCCTGTTAACTGTTATCACCGAGAGTGAAAGCAATAGAAAGTCACCAGAACAGGAATATAGATAGATAGGGCTGTCTTAATGCATGGGCATGCTTTTTACTAGGCTGTCCCAGGATGGCCGTGTCCCGGGAAGCATCGTGGAACCTGTATTGTGCTCTCCTGATCCCAGTATTGTACCCTTCTGATCCCTCCCTGTACTGTGCCCTCCTGACCCCCCTGTGCTGTTCCCTTCTGCTTTTCACCCTGTACTGTGCCCTTTGTGTTATTTACAATTACCGAATGAGAACAAAAATGGGGTGGGACTTTATATGTACCTTGCAGAGTCTAATAAATACACATATCGAAAACGCTTAAAAAATAAACAAATCTTTAAGTTCTATATACAAATGGTTAGATTTAAAAAAAGTTGAATACAACTGGTTAAAACCACAGTTACTGTAAGTCTATCCCGGATGTGCTGGTCTTGGCTGAAGAAGCAAGTTATTTAGGCCCCATGCACACAGGGCGTTTTTGCAGCTGCTAACAGCAGCGTTAGACGTTTTTTTTTACAGCTGCAAAACGCCCATCCATGTTATTCTATTGTGTCATGCACACATAGAGCTTTTATGAACTCCAAGTGGCATAGGCGTTTTCCAGCTGCAAAAAAAACCCCAATTCCAGTGCGTTCTGGAGCTCCAGGTTTGAGCTGCAAAAACGCCCGACGCTATTAAACGCGCATAAACGTGCAAAAAACGCAGCGAAAACGCGCAAAAAACGCCGCGATTTGCGTTTTTGAGCTCCGGGATTTTTTTTTTTTTAAAAAAGGTCAAAAAATGTTTACAAAACATGGACAGGCGGCTGTAAAAACGGCTGTAAAAACGCCCTGTGTGCATGGGGCCTTAGTCTTTGATTTATGGTATGTTTTCTTATTGTTTAATATTGATTATATTGAAAGTGCTAATAAATATATGTTTAATTATATCAACTATTTATACTTCAATTCTTGAGAGTAAGGTGCATAAATTGGGGCAGGCTGGTAGGGGCTCCAGTGCACTACTTTGCCCAAGGGCCCATGATGCTATTAATACCGCCCTGAATATAGGGGAAATCTTTTAATGTGGACAATAGTTCTGCTGACAACCAGAGATTACCTCACTTTCAAGGAATATCCTCTCACTTCCTGTTTTGGTTATGGGACAGGAAGTGAAAGGAAATGTCCCCAATGGAACAAAATAATGGGAAACAAATTACCCTGTCTGGCTCTATCCAAAAGTCTAAACAAAAGTTTTGCCTTAATTCTAGATTACAGGTTTTTTTTCAAAGTTGATATAGAATTTAGAAAGATTTTAAATACTGTTAGGTTTTTATTACTGTCTGTTTCTCAGCCTTGGAGAAAAGCACTCTCTCACCATCCCGGAAATCATTGTCAGTGGGCCTGAAAGTGTTTTTTTGTCATTGGAACCAAAAGAGAGGGCAAATTATCCAATGGGAAACATTGTCTGAGAGTGGATTTCCCTCACTTTGGATTGTTTCTTTAACTTCCTGTTGTACAAGGGCTGTACCAAAAGTAATGGAAAATTGGGCATAACTTTTTGATTACCTTACATAGGTCAATAACATTTCCCATGCTGGTGGAGTAACTCTTCCTCTATAGCAGTGATGGCAAACCTTGGCAGCCCAGATGTTTTGGAACTACATTTCCCATAATGCTCATGCACTCTGCAGTGTAGTTGAGCATCACAGGAAATGTAGTTCCAAAACATATGGGGTGCCAAGGTTTGCCATCACTGCTCTATAGTAACTCTTCTACTTCTTTCAATGCAGGTAAATAATGGATTCCAAGCAAAAGCAATGTGCCGTCATTGAGTTCTTGATGGAGGGTTTTCAGACTGGACAGCATCCACAGAAGGCTACAGAATGTTTGCAGAGATGACACCATTGACAAGAGCAATGTCTTGTCATTGGTGACTCTTGTCAATGACGCCATTTC
Source organism: Rana muscosa (assembly GCA_029206835.1). NCBI lineage: Eukaryota > Metazoa > Chordata > Amphibia > Anura > Ranidae > Rana > Rana muscosa. Next base: position 152,048,898 of record CM055127.1, on the reverse strand, counting down.
CATAAACATTCTGAAGCCTACTGTGGATGTCGGGCAAGCTGCACCCCCTCCTTCATCAAGAACTCAATGACCGCACGTTTCTTCTGCTTGGAATCCATTATTTACCTTGCAATGAAAAAAAAATAAGCTGCTATAGAGGAAGAGTTACTCTACTAATATGTGAAATTTGAGCAATCTATGAAGATTAATAAAAAAAGTTATGCCCACTTTTGCAATACTTTATGTACAGCCCTTGGGGTTGATTTGCTAAAGGCAAATAGACTGTGCACTTTACAAAGTGCTCCAGAGCTTAACCACTTAACGACCGCTCACTGTATATATACGTCGGCAGAATGGCACCGACAGGCACAATCACGTAGAGCATACGTGATTGCCTTTGTATAGTTGGGGGGTCCAATCGGACCCCCCTTCTGTACAGTGAGCGGTGGCTAAGTGTCCGGGAGCGTTCCGGGATGAGGGGGCAGCCATTCGTTTCTGGCCACCCCCTCGCGATCGCTCCCGGCGAATGGAAATGCCCCCTCTGTCTGTGTCAGACAGAGGGAGCAGGAGGAAGTGATGTCATCTCTGGTGCGGCGCTCACATATACCGAGCGCCGTACAAGAGAAGATATCAGGTCAGTGCACACAACACTACACTGACACCAGGACACATAGGGACATAAATCGCCCCCCCAGGCCCCCCAGACACCCCAGATCACCCCCCAGATCACCCCCCCAGCCCCCAGTCACAGTGTCACTGATTGCAGTGACCATTTATTTAGTGATCACTGCAATCAGTGACATTTGTGACTGTAAAAGTGTCACCAAAGTTTAGTCTTAGGTCCAGTGTAGCCCCCTAACCCCCCCATATAAAGGTTTAACCCCCTGATCACCCCCCAGATAACCCTTTCACCGCCTATCACCACTGTCGCTTAGCGATCATTTTTCTGATCGCTGTCTTAGCGTCAGTGATGCCGATCGGCAGCCAGTAATTTTTTTTAGGTTCGCCGCAGGTTTTTATAGCGTCAGGTACCCCAATATATTATCTAATAAAGGTTTAACCCCCTTGATCGCCCCCCAGGTAACCCTTTCACCCCCTATCACCACTGTCACTAAGCGATCGTTTTTCTAAACGCTGTCTTAGTGTCTGTGATGCAGATCGGTAGCCGGTAATTTTTTTTAGGTTCGCCGCAGGTTTTTATAGCGTCAGGTACCCCAATATATTATCTAATAAAGATTTAACCCCCTTGATCGCCCCCCAGGTAACCCTTTCACCCCCTATCACCACTGTCGCTAAGCAATTGTTTTTCTAAACGCTGTCTTAGTGTCGGTGATGCAGATCGTAGCCAGTAATTTTTTTTAGGTTCGCCGCAGGTTTTTATAGCGTCAGGTACCCCAATATATTATCTAATAAAGGTTTAACCCCCTTGATCGCCCCCCCAGGTAACCCTTTCACCCCCATCACCACTGTCGCTAAGCAATCGTTTTTCTAAACGCTGTCTTAGTGTCGGTGATGCAGATCGTAGCTGGTAATTTTTTTTAGGTTCGCCGCAGGTTTTTATATAGCGTCAGGTACCCCCATATATTATCTAATAAAGGTTTTAACCCCCTGATTGCCCCTAGTTAACCCTTTCACCAGTGATCACCATATAAGTGTTACGGGTGACGCTGGTTAGTTAGTTTGCTTTTTATAGTGTCAGGGCACCCGCCGTATATAACCCAATAAAGGTTTAACCCCCTGATCTCCCGGCGGGTGATATCAATTAGGTTTTAGCGTCAGAGAGGGTCTGCGTCACACCCCAGGCAGCGTCAGGTTAGTGCCAGTAACGCTAACACCCACGCGTGAAGCATACACCCCCCTTAGTGGTATAGTATCTGAACAGATCAATATCTGATCAGATCTATACTAGCGTCCCCAGCAGTTTAGGGTTCCCAAAAACGCAGTGTTAGCGGGATCAGCCCAGATACCTGCTGGCACCTGCGTTTTGCCCCTCCGTCCAGCCCAGGCCACCCAAGTGCAGTATTGATCGATCACTGTCACTTACAAAACAAAAACACACATAACTGCAGCGTTCGCAGAGACAGGCCTGATCCCTGCGACTCCAGTGCTGTAGGAGGTGATTTCACCACCACAGTTAAAAAAAAAAAGCAAATATGCCGAAGCATTGGGGCAGCAGGGGCGGAGGAGCGATTTTGCTCCTAATGCCGCGTACATACGGTCGAAATTCCGACGGAGGCTTGCCCGTGGAAAAGTCCGACCATGTGTGTGCGGCATAACTTTTTTGCGGGAGGATGCCCCCATGCTTCGGCATATATAAATGGTGCGTGTATGCCCATCATTGGAAGTGGGTGGATGAAGGGCGGTATTCTAATGGTGGGCATACCCACCGATCAATCTCTTTTTTCGTTCAGCCACCTGGCTGCATGAAAAAAAAAGATTACAATACATGTCCAACAAGGACCAGCAACGTACTGGTATGTTGCTGGACTTTGAATGGTTATACCAGAATGATGCCTGCGGGTTTAGGTATCATCTTGGTATCATTCTTTTCAGCCTGCGGCCGGCTTTCATGTAAAAGCAATCCTAGCGGCTAATTAGCCTCTGGACTGCTTTTACAAGCAGTGGGAGGGAATGCCCCCCCCGGATATAAAAAGCGCCATTGGGAAATTGGGAAAGCATTTTATCACACCGATCTTGGTGTGGTCAGATGCTTTGAGGGCAGAGGAAAAATCTAGGGTCTAGAAGACCCCAGTTTTTTCAAAAAAAGAGTACCTGTCACTACCTATTGCTATCATAGGGGATATTTACATTCCCTGAGACAACAATAAAAATGATAAAAAAAAAAAAAATACTTGGAAGGAACAATTTAAAAATAAAATAAAAAAGCAAAATTAATAAGAAAAAAAAAGAAAAAAAAAAAAAAGCACCCGTCCTGCCCTGCTCTTGCCTAATGGCGAACGCAAGCGTCGGTCTGGCGTCATATGTAAACAGCAATTGCACCATGCATGTGAGGTATCACCGCGAAGGTCAGATCGAGGGCAATCATTTTAGCAGTAGACCTCCTCTGTAAATCTACTGGGGTAACCTGTAAAGGCTTTTAAAGGCTTTTAAAAATGTAGGTAGTTTGTCGCCAATGCGCGTTTGTGCGAAATTTTAAAGCATGTCGTGTTTGGTATCTATGTACTCGGCCTAAGATCATCTTTTTTATTTCATCAAACATTTGGGCAATATAGTGTGTTTTAGTGCATTAAAATTAAAAAAAGTGTATTTTTAACCCAAAAAATGCGTTTGAAAAATCGCTGCGCAAATACTGTGTAGAAAAAAAAAATGCAACACCCACCATTTTAATCTGTAGGGCCTTTGCTTTAAAAATATATATAATGTTTGGGGGTTCAACATAATTTTCTTGCAAAAAAAAATATGTTTTCATGTAAACAAAAAGTGTCAAAAAGGGCTTTGTCTTCAAGTGGTTAGAAGAGTGGATGTAAGCTTCCTAATGTTGTGTATAAAATGCCAGAACAGTTCAAAACCCCCCCAAATGACCCCATTTTGGAAAGTAGACACCCCAAGCTATATACTGAGAGGCCTGTCGAGTCCATGGAATATTTTATATGTTGACACAAGTTGCGGAAAAACGACAATTTTTTTTTTTTTTGCACAAAGTTGTCACTAAATGATATATTGCTCAAACATGCCATGGGCATATGTGGAATTACACCCCAAAATACATTCTGTTGCTTCTCCTGAGTATGGGGATACCACATGTGTGAGACTTTTTGGGAGCCTAGCCACGTACGGGACCCCAAAAACCAAGCACCGCCTTCAGGCTTTCTAAGGGTGTAAATTTTTGATTTCACTTCTCACTGCCTATCACAGTTTCGGAGGCCATGGAATGCCCAGATGGCACAAAACCCCCCCAAATGACCCCATTTTGGAAAGTAGACACCCCAAGCTATTTGCTGAGAGGTATTGTGAGTATTTTGCAGATCTCGCTTTTTGTCACAAAGTTTTGAAAATTGAAAAAAAAATATATATATATATATATTTTCTTTCTTCATTTTCAAAAACAAATGAGAGCTGTAAAATACTCGCCATTCCTCTCAGCAAATAGCTTGGGGTGTCTATATTCCAAAACGGGGTCATTTGGGGGGGTTTTGTGCGATTTTGGCATTTTATGGCCTTCGAAACTGTGATAGGTAGTGAGGAGTGAAATCAAAAATTTGTGCCTAGAAATCCTGAAGGCGGTGCTTGGTTTTCGGGGTCCCGTACGCGGCTAGGCTCCTAAAAAGTCCCACACATATGGTATCCCCGTACTCAGGAGAAGCAGAAAAATGTATTTTGGGGTGTAATTCCACATATAACCATGGCATGTGTGAGCAATATATCATTTAGTGACAACTTTTTGTAATTTTATTTTTTTTTTCGTCATAATTCAATCACTTGGGACAAAAAAAAATATATTCAATGGGCTCAACAGGCCTCTCAGCAATTTCCTTGGGGTGTCTACTTTCTAAAATGGGGTCATTTGGGGGGGTTTTGTGCTATTTTGGCATTTTGTGGCCTTCGAAACTGTGATAGGTAGTGAGGAGTGAAATCAAAAATTTGCGCCCTTAGAAATCCTGAAGGCGGTGCTTGGTTTCCGGGGTCCCGTACGCGGCTAGGCTCCCAAAAAGTCCCACACATGTGGTATCCCCGTACTCAGGAGAAGCAGCAAAATGTATTTTGGGGTGAAATTCCACATATAACCATGGCATGTGTGAGCAATATATCATTTAGTGACAACTTTTTGTAATTTTTTTTTTTTTTTTTTTTTTAGTCATTATTCAATCACTTGGGACAAAAAAATAAAAAATTCAATGGGCTCAACATGCCTCTCAGCAATTTCCTTGGGGTGTCTACTTTCCAAAATGGGGTCATTTGGGGGGGTTTTGTACTGCCCTGTCATTTTAGCACCTCAAGAAATGAGATAGGCAGTCATAAATTTAAAGCTGTGTAAATTTCAGAAAATGTACCCTAGTTTGTAAACTCTATAACTTTTGCGCAAACCAATAAATATACGCTTATTGACATTTTTTTTACTAAAAACATGTGGCTAAATACATTTTGGCCTAAATGTATGACTACAATTGAGTTTATTCGATTTTTCTTATAACAAAAAGTAGAAAATATCATTTTTTTTCAAAATTTTCGGTCTTTTTTCGTTTATATCGCAAAAAATAAAAATCGCAGAGGCAATCAAATACCATTAAAAGAAAGCTCTATTTGTGGGAAGAAAAGGACGCAAATTTTGTTTGGGTACAACATTGCATGTCCGCACAATTTACAGTTAAAGCAGCGCAGTGCAAAATTCTGAATTCACCTCTGGTCCTCTAGCTACCAAATGGTCCGGGGCTTAAGTGGTTAATAAATAAGCAGAAGCTCTGCTGGATTCCATCATTCAATCATGTGCAAAAATGCTGGTTTTTGTTTTTGTTTTTTTATTTCCTTGCATGTGATTGGGTATTCTTTGCAAAGTGAGGCCTTACCTCATTTACTAAGCTGTGGAGCATTGTCTATTTGCCTTTAGTAAATCAACGCCCTTGTGTCTACAAAATATGAAATTTAAAAAAATATTTCCCAATAGGAAAAAAAAAACGACAGGGGTTTTAACCATTCCCTACACTTTGCAAAATGTAAAAAAAAAATAAAAAAAAGTTTCTGCTTTAAAAATATGGCAATTTCCAGGGCTTCAAATATGGAGTCATAGCTGAACGGCAGCCAGATCTGCAGCTTGGTACGATGTCCCAATGCAACTGTAAAGGGTCCTGTATTCTCACTTACTGTCTTCGTAGCAAATCTTCCTCTGCGTGTCACATAGGAATCTGTTCATCAGTCATTGCCCTCAGTAATCCCCACGTCCCCAGAGTAGCAATTAAAGTAACACAGGAAGTTTTAGAAGATTATAACATGTGTCATGTCCAAAGGGGCTATTTTTAGGCTGGCATCTCTTTGGAAATTCGATGAGGAGAGATAAAGGAAGGAAGGATCAACTTCCGTTATTGGACCTTCTCTGCGTACACTATTTACACGCTCCGTGTAACCTTTTTCAGGACTGGGAAGAACCCCATGAAGAATATAGAGCAGGTTATTCATAGACTAAGTCTCAAAATTCACAATGGGCCAAGGCTATTAATAAGCAGCTAATAGAGGGAGAAGTACAGCTGGTCTATAATATAGAAGAGCCACTTCTTAAAATGCATGGTATAAAGACTGCTTCAGCTATATGGCTGATTGCTATTAACCCTGACTTAAAAAAAAGAGAATACAAAAATATATATCTATATATATATATATATATATATATATATACTGTATATATATATATATATATATATATATATATATATATATATATATATATATATATATAAAAAAGAATAATATATTTATTCATAAGTTTTTATTAATCAATTTATTTTAATTAAATAATAATTCATATATATAATAATCATATATTAATCATGTAGAAATCTGGCATCAATTCAAAGGCAATTTTTTAATTCTTTAATCCTACAAAATCTTAAATAGTACATAGGGAACACAATGGTTTTTCCCACCCTTTCCCAACACCTGAAAATGCAGGGATGCCCAAAACTATTGTGCTAATTTGCTCCTTGTCTATGGCTCAGGATTACAGTCAAAAGGGAAATTTAAATCCCAGTTTCTGCTTTAATACTTATTTTGACATTTAAATAATTAATATTTTATTAATCTGGATTTTTTTTTGTAAATAAAAAACATTTAATAAGATGTTAACATTTAATATCAGATGTGATTTACTGTATATTGGCGCCTAAAAAGTCTCATTGTGCCTGGTATACCCTATTGTATGGACAGATAAGGGATGGTGATGCCTTTTTAAAGAATGATTTATTACACCCATACAAAATCTTTATTAAAGTATATCTAAAGCCCTTTTAAGTTTTAATTTACCTATTGCATTTTTAGATTACTTTTGCTTGCTGTATCTTGCTTTTCAATGACTGTACAGAAGGTGCAGTACAGTCAAGAAAGAAATTTAAATCCCTGTTCCTGCTTTAATCATTATTTTAACATTTAAAAAAAAAATATTTTATCATGAATTTAAAGCAGCGTTTTTGTAAATAAAAATGTTTGATATAATGTTAACAACCTACTAATCTTATAAGGGAATAAAGCACAAATAGTGCAAATATAATATTAAATGCATAAACATATAAATAATGCTCATTATCAATCAAACCAAAAATTACCAGTGTTTGTGCATTGTGTAAAACGATGAATGATATGAGACTTCAACCCTTGTGAAACATTGTATCCATAAAAATGAAATATCTCCCATATATAAACAAAAGATAATAATAAAATAAATAATTTTAACGGTTGATATCAGATGTGACTTATATCGGTACCAAAAAAGACTTATTGTGGTTGTTATGCCTTATTGTATGTATGTGACAGATAAGGGATGTCAGTACCTATTTAAAGGGTTATTTGTTACACCCATACAAAATCTTTATTAAAGTGTATCTAAATCCCTTATCAGTTTTGGATAGAGTGGTGGGAAGATAAAACCCCATCAGGTTTTTATTGCTGTCTGTGCCCCTATTAGGTAGATTCACCCTCCCTGTTTGTCCTGGTTCTTTCCGCCATATGCAACAAATATCCTCTTTTCCTTTGTACATATTTCCAGTATTTCAAACCTTTTATGGTATATATGACACCCATCTATTTTATTTTTTATTTTTTTATTCTTTATTTATAATTTTTCAAGTCATGCAGGACCAGTCAGGCCTAGTAGGCTTCAAGCTAATATGGTCGTTGAGCATATAATACTAACTATTTTATTATTTTATTTGCCTTTCTTTGTCTTTCTCCAAAATTTCCATGTGCTTCTTACCAGGCAAAACACTAATGGCCCATACACACAATCTGAAAATCGTACGAAAAATACCGCTTTCAAAGCGATAATCTGATCGTTAGTACACATCTTTTGATAGCTCTTCATGACAGTTCATCCAATATTGTCTGATCGGACAAGCACAAAAATTTTTCTTGTAGATACCAGATTGTACGATTTACGTTTAATCAGTACATTTGTCTGAAAATACAATACAAATACACTACAATACATTACATATTTTCTGAATTTGTATTTTGTCGTACGAGAATTTTTGTAACTTTAGTAAGCTACTCAATCTTTACTTGCGACTAACTAGCAAGCCAAATAAGTCGGAGGATCTGTCGTCCGATTTTCGGATCGTGTGTACGGGGCATTAAACTGGAGCACTGTACATGGTAGCCAATCAGCTTCTAACTTCAGCTTGTTCAATTAAGCTTTGGCGGTAAAACCTGGAAGCTGATTGGGTTCTCTGCAGAGCTCCACCAGATTTTACATGCTCCAATTTAAGTAAACCTCTCCATGTCCCACTGATGTGGCTATACGACTGATTTATACCTTAGTAATACTATCCCTCAATTTTATTTTCCTTTTTTGCACATACTAAGTTTTTTTTTTTCTTTTTTTGCTTTAGCAGCTGCCGCTTGGTATTGAACGTAGCAGCATAGCTTAGCATTAAGCAGTATTCCCAAGTCCTTTTTCAGTTCTGTTTTCTCCAACTTTATTCCATGTAATGTACTATGTTTGCACAAATATATACAACTTTCTCTCTCAAGACTTGACATTTACCAATAATTCCTTTTTAAACGCGAAACCACACTCCAGCTAAAATATAGATTCTACGGACAGCTTTCCTTAAAATGAATAATTAGACTTTACCAGGGTGAAGTGCTGAAAATGTCATATTAGTACACAGAAGAGGGCTAAGTGCTTCCCACAAAGGAACTGAAGGTAGAATCAGCTGAAGCCCATGGATAAAGCTTTGTGTTAACTAGTCCCAGAGAAATCTGCTTTGCACCAGTCAGGAGAGACCCAACCCTAGGCAGTCCTAATTTAGATTCTCTGCAGTTCAGTTGCTGCTCCTCAGGGGTTATTTACTGGAATCCCTGATATTGTTAACTTTTAGCCTCTCATGCTTCATTTGTAATGCTGCTTAAAATTCACTCTCGGTTTAGCCATTCCGTTGCTGTAAGCGATATCCAGGCGACAACTACCTTTCCAGCGTGACATGGATAAATCTGTAACACTTATTTTTGCTGCATGCTGTTGGGAATGTGATTTTTATCTATGTGTGTTCGGGAGTGTGTGAGGCTAGATATTATGGGGTTGATTTAATAAATGCAAATAGGATATTCACTTTGCAAGGGAAGATGCTCTTAGCAATGAAATTTGTCCCAGGGTTTTGTGAATGAGGTGACATCCATCATCCAATCATGTAAACAATCTAAGCCAGCCTTTCTCAACCTTTTTACCCTGGAGTTAGACCCCTTTCACATCAGTGGACCGATTGGGTCCACCTGTCTGTTTTTCAGGCGAACCTGATCACCCATCAGTTTCGGCTGGTGGGTTCTTCTTTTGGGGGGGCGGCAAACAAACAATACCCCCCCGGCAGCGTAACACGGCACTGAAACAGCTTACCCGCCTGCGGGTGGTCCATCACTCACCTGCTCGTGTGACTTACAATTCAAAACTGCCACAAATTTAATTTGTGGCAAGTTATTCATGCTATCTGAGTCTATATTCACTAGGTTGCTTATTAAAGATGTGGCCCTCAGCTGGTCAGACTGAACAGAAACGGCAGTTAAATTACTGTCCTTTATTGGTATGTGGCACTGGGCTGCTCTTGGAGAACAAGTTACTTAAATTGCACTGCATAGAAAACAAATTTTGGTTGCACAGTGCTTGGGCATAGCCCATTGCTGTCAGACAAACTAGCAAGCAAATTTGGTGCACCACATACTATAGATTTCTTGCACAATTCAAAGAGAAGGCAAAAGAACTGTCATACATTTGAGACAATACGTAATTTTTTTTTTTACTTTCTTTTTTTTTTTTACTTTTTTTGGTTGGCTTTTTATTTTTTATTTTTTTCTGTTTCAATGTATTTATTGGTTTTAAGCCACAAGGTTAGAAATACAAAGCAAGCATATAGGTCACCCTCACAGGGGCTAAGTAATGATCAGTTATTACAGAAGAATCCAGGAGGAATACCTAACAAACATAGTTAAACCTTCTTGCGATTGGGATGATATTAAAGGATAATTAAGGTGAAATGGAAAGGGAAGGGAAAAAGGCCACACACTACAACCTACTCACAGTCCTCCCAGGGGTGGTCCCATTCCTGAGACCAACCCCAAAGGAGGGAGTCTGTAAGAACAAGAAGAACCAGAAAGAAGGTAGGAGGGAGTAAGAAAGGACAGAGTCTAGAGAAAGAAGGAGAAAATGGAAGAAAAAAGAACTCAAACTAAGATACGCCGCCGGAAGCAGTCAGAGGAGGCCCGAAACAAGCCGGTTGGAGTGAGGGAAACTCATAGAAAATCCAGGGTTCTCAGACTTTAAGATATTTAGGGTGTGAGTTGTTCACAATGCTAGACATCTACTCATGAAGCATCAAGGCAGTCATACCTGACTTTACCCCATGAAAGGCAATGAGCGGGGTCTTCTAGGCCTGGTTTATGGTCCGTTTAGCAGATATAAAAAGATAAGTAGCCAGCTTCTGCTGGGATGCATATAGGCCGGGAATCAGGCAATACAGTAGGGACAACTTTGCATCCCTGTGGACGGTTATATGGAAGAGGGTCTGGCCCAGGTCAAAAACCCTGGACCAGAACCCCACCAGCCTCAGACAGGACCACAGGTATGCAGGACATCTCCCCTTTGCCCACAGTTATGAAAGCATCTGTTACTACTCCCTGGGTAAGCATGGGCGACCCGGGCAGGGACCCAGTTCCACCTAAAAAAAACCTTATACGAGCGTATTTGTATTAAAAGAACATTTTGCAACTGTTTTCCAAGCCTTACTCCAGTCCTATAAATCTAGTGGGGACTGGAGGTCCCACTCCCATTGAGACATGTAGGAGAGGGATGCTGATGACGGGCATCCATTCAAAGATGCCTAGAGGGCCTCGGGGCATGCTGGCATGCATGTTCAAATAAATTTTTTCGATATGGGTAGGTGGTAGGGGGTTCAACGGATCAAAAAACTCACGGTTCGGATCGTTTCTCGGATCAGAGTCATGGATCGGATAATTTTTTGGATCAGCAAAAAAAATTCAAGCCTCATTGTGCCTCCATTGCAGCCTCACTGTGCCCCAAATTGTAGCCTCACTGTGCCCCCATTGCAGCCTTATTGTGCCCCACATTGCAGCCTCACTGTGCCCGAAATTGCAGCCTCACCAGGACGGAGGAAGTGAGAGGGCGGCCAGCAGGGCCGGATTTGCTCTCCCTGCTGCCCCAAGGCCAGGTTCCGCAATGCACCCCCTCCCCACAAACCGAACCACCCCTCCCCCCAAATCAACGGAGAATGGCAACCGGATGGCAGGGGCGGCACGGTTAGTTCAAATATTTGTTTCTTTCTTTTTTACTTTTTTATCACATTTTTTTTATTTATTTGTAGCTTGTCGTTTACTTTTTTTATTTTTGTATAATTTTCTTATTATTTTTAATATTATTTTTCTTATTCTTTACTTTTTAATTACTTTTTTATTTTATTAATTTAATTATTATTTCTTATATTTTTATTTTTTTATTTTATAAAAAATCTTTCACCTAACTTTATTGCTATCACACAGGAGAAAACAATTCCCTGTGTGATAGCAATTGGAGGTGACAGGTTCTCTTTATTGACCCTGTCACCTCCAAAACAGGAGTCCTAGCACTGTGCTAGAACTCCTGTCACAGCTGAGATGGGAAGAGCACAGCTCACCCCTCTCACTGTGTACATCGGCAGGAGGGACAGGAGACAGACTCGGCGGTCATGGGGGGGAGGACGGAGTCCTGAAGACAGAGCCAGCAGAGAGAGGTATGTGGGGGGGGGGGGAGAGGGGAGGACGGACGGCAGCACACATTTTACTAGTGAAGTCCTGCTAGAAAGCAACCTACCACCCTTAACTGTATGTTCTGGCCATTGAAACTGTCTCCGCTCTATGATAGACAGTACACATCCCAGCATTGGACCTGCATTCTGTCTATCACAGCACGGGGCTAGGAGGAGGCGGGGCTGTGTGAGTGCAAGCAGAGCGGAGACAGTTTCAATTTCAGCTGTTACAGCCTGTTTTCCCCGCTCTGCTCGCCCCCCTCTACCTGCGCCACGGATCTTGTGTGTGCCGATCCAAAGTCATTGATCCGTGCGGATCACGGATCAATGACGATCCGTTGCACCACTAGTAGGTGGACGTGCGGCGCAGGGCATAATTTTTTATATTTGTTTATATTTTGTCCAGAATAAATGAGCTTAGAACCCAAATTTAGAGCAATGTCACAATAGTTATTTTGTTACTAGTGACAGCTCACAAGGAAGGATCATTAAGAGACACTTCACCTTCCACATTCTGCAGCATCTGGCCAGAATGAAAGCAACACAACACAACACTACAAGGTGAGTGCAGAGACGCAGAGGAGAACTGCGGATGACATGTACACTGATCACGCTATCAGAAAGCAGCAGCCATGATAAACGTGGTCAGTCTACAGAGGGGAAGACAGGAACAGGCAGGATCAGCCAGGTATTCTACAACATAGAAAATGACAATTGACATGGCAAAAGCACCATGCTATATCTTATGCCTTTAAGGGACACAAGCATGTTTATTTTTTTACAGGGTTACAGCCACTTCAAGTGCTTATATGCTAATGTTAGAATTTTTTATATACAGATTCTCATGCTAGTATGACCTTTCCTTTACAGTCCATGGACTGTCTTGTTGGAATGTCTTTGGAAGGTTTTGTTGTACAGTCTTGGATAGACAAATTAGCCTCCTAGTGTTGTACAGAAAGGCATTTTAGGCCATAAATTGCATTACACTGATAAGGTCTTCCATAACAGCAGAAATTAATGTCTCTTGTTATATATTATGTGCAGCATATCCAAATTCTTATTGAGCAAAATTTTTAGAGAGATATTTTGTGGCAACTGTCTTAAAAAGCTTGTGTTTCTGTAAAGGGGATACGTTTTGGCAAAATCAACTATGCCAAACCTCTTTCGTTTTAGTTCATTATTCTTCTCTTGAAAATAGATGAAGGGATCCTGTGTTTGGTGGCTTTACTGTCAACTGTACCCAAAACAGGCAATTCTAAGCCCAATTCCAGGTTTCATGCTCCCCCACAATTGACACCTACTTTCCAGGAGGCATGTTATGCAATTTGTTAATGTTAGGGCAAATTTATGCTTTTTTTTTTTTAATATACAATATTTTCTTTTTATGCTGTCTTCAGATGTCTTACATCTGTGATAATAATTATTACACTCTAAAAAGTGTGTATAAAGAATAAAGCTACTACCTTCAAATTCCCACATAATAAATATAAACCTAAATAATTAGTGGACGCTTTGAGCACTGCGAATATATAAATACATACAACTTAAAGAGGATCCTCAGTCCAAAAAAATGAAAAAACAGCACCTACAAATACTCTAGCTGCTGACATTTATAAAAAACACACACTTAACAGTTGTTTCCAGTGATGTCCTCCCCCAGGCCTGTCTTTTTGTGAGTCTTCGGGTCCCCAACACTGCCATCTTTGAAGTGGGAAACCACCTGTGGCTTCACATCCCGCTCCCCACTGAATATTTGTAAGTTGCACTGCTCTTTGTGAATTGACCGCAGCCTCTCAGGACCTGGGACATGTCCCAGGAGGTTGTGGGCAGGGGGGTGGGTGCCGAACGTTTGCCCGGATTACCTAGGTGACCCGGGCGGAAGTGGGAGTGGGTACCTTCCAGTAATAGATACTCACTACCTAAAAAATGTTGGGGGTGGGGGGGTTTAGAAAAAGTGGAACTTTCCCTTTCAGGTGAAGTTCATCTTTAACAATTACTATGTATAACATATAGTACAGTATATAACATTATACTGTTATTTATTTATTTATAAAATAAAAAATAAAATAAGAACAAAAATCTGGTGCAAAGTGAATTCCTCCACACTTAATTTATCCACTGTCAACTTATGTTAAATTAAATCGCCACAAAAGTGCCGCCGCCCATAGGAAAGCATCTCACCCTCTTTTTGACCCCCAGATTAGGAAGGTCAAACTGCGCCTAGATCATTCCACTCAATGGATGCTGCTCCTCTCTCAAATAAACCTCTCTGGATATTATCATATTCAACAGGCAGTCATCCAGCATATATACCTGAAGAAATAAGATAAACTCATAATAGTGAGGCATTGCTATAAAACATTCATTACATGAATATACTGTAAATGCATTCACATAATCCCAGCGCAAGACAGCACTGTTAAAATCACTTCTGTCTCTCAAAATGCCAGGAGGCATTAAGACGAGATAGATCCCTTAAACGTATATCCATACTCAGACAAGAAAATGTAAAAACAAAACAAAAAAAAGCAACAAAAAACATGTATAAATAAAAATAAAAAAAATGGTGCAGATTCAATGAACCACTTGTTCTTTTTTTCTGCTGTCACTCGTCTGCGTTTCTACGTCAACGTCCCTGGTGACATCACTAATGTCAAAGTCCATGGTGACATCACTAAGACCCACCCCAAAGAGCATTAGGTCCTCTTCTTCTCCCAATCTTCCTGATCTTTTCCTAGTGGTGGGTGGTCCTCGGTGTTGAAGAGAGTGGCTTTGGTGTGAGGACATTAGTGCTGCTCTTGGCATCAATACACAGTGTAGGGCACTTAGGCAATGCCCCTCAAGGAGAAGGCTCGGCACATACACTCAAAGTTCATGTGCTGACAAGGAGCATGCTGAAAGGAGGAGAAAGCATAGGGACAGAGAGATGAGCTCTTCACTATGCTGTTCTTCACTGGCTGGGAAGGGTACATGATGCACTGAGCTAAGAGAAAGAAGGCTGAATGATGCTGAGCAAGACTGAGGACATCTCGCGGCTGTGGAGGACAGCTCCATGTTAAAGGTGAGTATTGCAGTCTGAGTTGATGTTTTGTTTTTAATATGGCTGGGAGAGCAATTAAAAGACCCATTGTTTGGCTTTGGGAGCTTTGTGCCTCCCACCCAGTTATTATTTCTAAACACACAAAAGAGCCAAAGTCACCTATGCTCCAAACTGTTCAGGCATTAAAGAGGAAGTAAACCCTGATGGGTTTTACTTCCTCTTTAGCCTGCTGCAAAGCCTGCAAATGAAAAGCATAATGGGCTAGTATGCATTGCATACTAGCCCATTATGTGCCACTTACCTGCAAAATAATCCAGCGATGTCCTCAGAGTAGGCAGTGTCCATCTTCTGTCTTCAATTTCTTTTTATTAATCTTTTTCTCAAATACAAAAATTTTACATTTATACAAGACTAATTTACAATATACATTATTCCCATTAATTGTTAATAAACCGAATCTTGATAAGTATCAGTTACTTTATCATTAAAACAATCAACATTAATCTACATGTGCTCCTATTATCTACATATCCATTCATCCTCACTACCATTCACACAAAAAAAAAGAAAACACCCTCCCCCACCCTTTATTTCTCTCACGTTTACCGCTTCATTTACTTTTCCCCTTTGATTTTCTCCTAATTTTCCATTTATATATATTCTTTCATTCCTTCCGAGAGCCAAAATTCATCCCATTTTTGCCATATTTCTGGCATTTGACTATTTATGTATCCTTCTTCTCTTATCTGTCTTTCTATATATTGTATTTCATTAATTTCACATAACCAGTCTGCTATATTTGGGCTTTTATTTTCTCTCCAATTGCGAGCTATTATTGTTCTAGCTGCCGTAGTCATATGGTGAAAAATACCCTTCTTGATACTCTTTATTGAGTCTGGAATCAAAGATAACAATGAAATATCTATGTTTAGATTCCTCTCTACTCCCGACACTTTCCAGTATATCTCGTGAACTTTTTCCCAAAAATTTCTCACCATATGACAACTAAACCAAAATATGGTCCAATGTCCCCCTTTCGACCTTACATCTCCAGCACATATCTGTCTGTCCATTATTTATTTTATTTAACGCTACTGGGCTCCAATACCATCTCATTGCTATTTTATAATTTCTTTCTTGGTATTTGTTTGCAATAGATGTTTTATGAATTATTGAAAATATTTTCTTCCATTCTGTCTCTGATATTGATCTCCCTATTTCCTTTTCCCATTTTTTCATTCCCGTTAGCTCTCTAAGGGGTCCTGAAGAGAGTAATAAACCATATATCTTAGATAGTTTTTTAATTGATTTTGGTTCATCTATTAAAATTTGTTAAAATTTCGTTTTTGGTCTATTTATTAAAGATATTACTATATTTGTTGCAATGTAATTTTTTCATTGATGGTATTGTAGCCATTTATGTTTATATTCAGGTCCCAAGTCTTGCATTTTTGGTATTTTCCCTTCAACTAGAATCTGGGCCACCCTTGCGTTCTCCAATATATTTCATTTTAAAGTGGAGCTCCACCCTAAATTTTAACTTCTGCTAATCGGAACCCTCCCCCCCTCAGGTGTCACAATTGACACCTTTCAGGGGAGAGGGGGGTGAAGATACCTGTCTAAGACAGGTATTTTCACCCACATCCGGGAGTCCTCTCTCCGGGAAATCTGCGGGAGACACGTCACTTCCCCCAGACTTCCCGTAGTGTTCTGGGAGACACTCGGCTCCCAGAACACAGGAGGATGAATCAGAACGGCGCAGCGCGACTCGCGCATGCGCCGTAGGGAACCGGGCAGTGAAGCCGCAAGGCTTCACTTCCTGGTTCCCTCAGCGAGGATGGCGGAGGGGGCAGCAGAGTGACGAGCGATCTGCTGCGGACGTCGCTGGACTCCAGAAATACTCCCAGAAATAGAGCTTTCTTTTGGTGGTATTTGATCACCTCTGCGGTTTTTATTTTTTGCGCTATAAACAAAAATATAGCGACAATTTTGAAAAAATTACATATTTTTTACTTTTTGCTATAATAAATATCCCCAAAAAATATATAAAAAAACGTTTTTTTTCCTCAGTTTAGGCTGATATGTATTCTTCTACATGTTTTTGGTAAAAAAAATCACAATAAGCGTTTATTGATTGGTTTGTACAAAAGTTATAGCGTCTACAAAATAGGGGGTAGTTTTATGGCATTTTTATTAATATTTTTTTTTTTTACTAATAATGGCAGCGATCAGCGTTTTTTATCGTGACTGCGACATTATAGCATATAACATTGGACACTTTTGACACATTTTTGGGACCATTGTAATTTTTACAGCGATCAGTGCTATAAATATGCACTGATTACTGTGAAAATGACACTGGCAGTGAATGGTTTAACCTCTAGGTGGCGCTGTAGGGGTTAAGTGTGACCTAGGGAGTGATTACTACTGTGTGGGGGTGTGGCTTGGCGTGTGACGTCACTGATCGTCGTTCCCTATGACAGGGAACAGACGATCACTGACACTCACACTAGGAAGAACGGAGAAAGGTTTGTTTACACTTACCTCTCCCCGTTCTTCAGCTCTGTGACCCGATCGCGGGACACCGGCAGCGACCGGGTCCGTGTGTCCCGCGGGCGCGGTCATGGAGCTTCGGACCGGGTCGTGAGCGCTCCGCCGGCAGCATGCACGCGACCCATGGATGAGTTCTTAAAGGGGATGTACCTGTACGCCCTTGTGCCTGTCCGTGCCATTCTGTCGACGTACATCGTCGTGCGGCGGTCCTTAAGTGGTTAAATTAGGTATTGTTATAATGGGGTTAGTCACGTATATTAATAAATCATCAGCATATACTGCTGTTTTGTATTCTTTATCTTTAATACTAATTCCTTGTATATCTTTATTTTTCCTTATTGCCTGTATAAAATGTTCCATCACGAGTATATATAATAAGGGAGATAGTGGGCATCCCTGCCGGGTACCATTTGAGATTTCTATATACTCCGATAGCATTCCGTTTGTTCTTACTTTAGTCCATGAATCAGAATATAATGCAGCAATCCTACTAAGTATTTTTGGGCCCATTCCTATCTGAACTGATGTTTCCTCTAAGAACTGCCATCCCACTCTATCGAACGCTTTTTCAGCATCAATAGATAATAGACATGTTGGGATGGCATTCCTCTGAGCATATTCTACTAGTGTACAAGTTTTTATGATATTGTCCCTTGTTTCTCGACCTTTCGTAAAGCCCGTTTGATCTAGGTTTATTTACCCTGGTAATATGGGTGTTAATCTATTGGAGATAATCTTTGAATATAGCCTTATATCAATATTTGTCAAAGAAATTGGTCGGTAATTATTACATAATGTGTGATCTTTCTCAGGTTTTGGTATTAATACAATGTGAGCTTCCATAATTTGTGATGTAAAGATTTGTGTTCTAGATATAGAGTTAAATGTTTTTTTAAGAATAGGTATTATTATATCTTGAAATGATTTATAAAATCTTGAAGTATATCCGTCTGGTCCAAGGCTCTTGCCCGGGACCAGATCGGAGGGAGATAGCCTGTTGGATTTCCTCTATTGAGATTTATTTTTCCAGATCCTCCGTTATTTCTCTTGAAAACAGCAGTGGAGCTGTCTGAGTTGATGTTTTTTTTTTTTTATAATGGTTGGGAGAGCAATTTAAAGACCCATTGTTTGGCTTTAGGAGCTTTGTGTCTCCCACACAGTTATTTTTTCTAAACACACAAAGGAGCCAAAGTCACCTATCCTCCAAACTGTTCAGGCATTAAAGAGGAAGTAAACCCTGATGGGTTTTACTTCCTCTTTAGCCCCCTGCAAAGCCTGCAAATGAAAAGCATAATGGGCTAGTATGCATCGCATACTAGCCCATTATGTGCCACTTACCTGCAAAATAATCCAGCAATGTCCCCATAGTAGGCAGTGCCCATCTCCTGGCCCCTCTTCCTTCCGCGCCACAGACTCCGGCCCTGTGATTCGCCGGAGCCGCGTGACGTCACTCCCGTGCATGCGCACGGGAGCCGCAATTCACGGCACAGGCTAGGGAAGAAACGGCACTTACTTTAGTTTCTTCCCTGCGCATGCACCGCTGGTATTTACGGAGGACTACAAGTGAAATATCTCCTAAACGGTGCACGTTTAGGAGAAATTTCCACTACCTATAGGTAAGCTTTATTCTAGGCTTACCTATAGGTAGAAGTCCATACAAAGGGTTTACAACCACTTTAAACTCCTGCAGTTTTCACTGCATTGTACTGTGGAGTATCTAAGATACTACTTGCAGCAAAGTCAGCAATTTGCTGCATCAATTGTCAGGATTTTTATCTAACTGTGATACCACTAAAGAGATTTAAGCCTGGTATACACTATACTTTTATTTTAGCGTATAGCCTGTACCCGTGTACCCATGTAACCAATAAAGTACTTTTATTCAAGAGCATCCGAGTTGTCAGCCCTTTTTGATTCACATACTTTTATTTGGGTTGAATGGAAAAAAAAAACTGACAGCTTCATTTGGAGCCGCTGTACTCACTATGCAAATTAAGGCCCCTTTCACACGGACGCTTCCACCTAACGGACTCCGCTTGCTCCGTGTGGGATCGCTCCGCTGATCCCTGCTGAGCAGGCGGATGACAGGTCCGTCTCCTTTCACTATGCAGAGACGTGGAACAATTTCAGAATAATGTTCCTTAAAGTAAAATTGCAAAGAATTTAAATGTATCATCATCTGCAGTACAGTACATAATATGATAAAAAAAATTCTGAGAATCTGGAAAAATCTGCGTGCGCAAAAGACAAGGCCAAAATGCAGTGTTGGATGCCCATGATCTTTGGGCCCTCAGACGGCACTGCATTAAAGTAGATGTAAACCCGATTCATGAAATTTGATCTAGGCACATATATCTGTAGTTTTTACTTATCTCTAACCAAAGCCCTAAGTCCCGTGTCTTTCTGCTGTTTCGTTCCTCTGTTATCAGCATAATAACTTCTGACAAGTTCTCAGAGACGGGAGATAAAAGCAGCCTGAGATTTGTGTTGGGGTTGGTGCTATAAATAGATTAGCAGAGAGCTTGTCTTGTCACAGCACAGCTCTGAAAGTATCTTCGTTCTTCTGCCTATGTGGAAGGGGGTGTGTGCCTTTCCTCCAATCATCTGTCACACATTATAAGCCAAGACTACACTCCTACAACTGAATGAGGAAGTAAAAATTCTAACACGGTGTTAGAATTCTAAAGAATATAGCAAGCTGAAGACAGCAGATATACATGTAAAACTTATGTAGGGAGATTTGTTTCATCCCTGTGTATCATCTCAGGCTGTTCACTTCACTGGGTATATGTGAGGCTTTACATCCACTTTAAAAGCAGGCATGATTCTGTGATTGACATCACAGCATGGGCTCAGGAATACTTCCAAAAATCACACAGTTCACAGTGCCATTCAAAAATTCAAGTTAAAGCTCTATCATGCAAAGAAGAAGCCATATCTGAACATGATCCAGATGCGACACCATCTTCTCTGGGTCAAAGCTCATTTAAAATGGTCTGTTGCAATGTGGAAAACTGTTCCGTGGTCAGACAAATCAAAATTTGGCAACCATAGGCCCCGCATCCTCCAGACTAAAAAGGAGAGGGACCTTCTGACTTGTTATCAGCTCTCAGTTCCAAAGCCTGCATCTCTGATGGTATGGGGGTGCATTAGAGTGTATGGAATGGGCAACTTGCACATCTGAAAAGGCGCCATCAATGCTGAAAGACATATCCAGGTTTTAAACCAGCATACTCTCCCATCCAGTTGACATCTTTTTCAGGGAAGGCCTTGTATATTCCAGCAGGACAATGCTAAACCACATATTGCATCTATGACAACAGCATGGATTTATAGTACAGGCCAGCATAAATGCCGACGTGACGCTGGGAGGGACCCGTTGGTACACCAGGCGTATATATACCCCCACTTTGTAATAGACAGACTTTGCAGCTGCAACTTTTTGGACACGTTTCACACCACTTGTGGATTATAGCTCGACTTGGAAATTTAAGGTAACCACACAGTTTTATACTTTCCTTCATTCAAAGGCTCTACACTATATCACGGTTTCTTCACTTTTGTTATCCCCTTTTTCGATCATTGCATGGTGGTTTCCATGCATCAACTTTTACACCAGTGTCACCCCCTGTTTCCATCTGGATCAGGGTCTATGTTATGTTTTCCTATTCACATTTGACTCCCTTTTCCATAGCCACAATGGTTGCTGCTATATTTACTATGATTACAGGAATATGCAATATATAATACATTATATAATATTTATACACGTTCAATAATTTTACAGACACTTTGGAGTTACTATTTCATACCACCACAGACTACATTATGGGAATCCTCACTAACTTGGGGCTTCTTCCATGTGCGCCTGGCCTCCTCTCCCCATTGGGTCTCTGACTGTTACCACAGCTCCCGGGACAGACAATTTTGGCAAACCTCAATTTTCAGCACCGTAGCTTTGAACTTTACCAATATGTAAGTATTGCAGAGATGATTATTTAACTTTGTTTTTATTTTACCCACTCCCTGACATTTGGGTTAACATTAGACCATATTGGTATACATTTCATACATATATACATCTTTTTGCAGATTTGGTATGCATCCGCTCCTGAGGAAGTGGAGCGAATCCATGAAAACGTAGAGCTTATTTTAGTGCAGTATATAGAGGTTCATACTATCATATACTGTTATGTGCTACGATGCCTACCTTATTACATGTATGAATTATACAATGCATTCTGATTCTAGATTGTAAGCTCCAACGAGGAGGGCCCTATGATTCCTCCTGTATTGAATTGTATTGTACCTGTACTGTCTGTCCTCATGTTGTAAAGCGCTGCACAAACTGTTGGCGCTATATAAATCCTGTATAATAATAATAATAATGATGATAATGTATGTATATTGTGAGGGGGTTAGCTCGGCAGCGGGTGTGTGTGACCCCCGGGATGGGCTCCCCACACAAAACAGGCCCAGCAAACGGAGGTTGTGGTTTTCAAAATCAAAAAAGGTGCGGTTTATTTTCTATTTACAGTGACAAAACACAGCAAAGCAAAAGAAACATAACCAAAATAAATCCTGGTCAAGTTGACCTCTGACTAAACATACAGGTTTCCTAACTAACAACTGGGATCAGCCTAGTGCGGTCCTAGTCCCTAAGTCCCTGGTTTTAAATGTCCAAGCAAATAGCCACACAGGCTTTTTCTCACCGCACAGGGGTTCACTCTCTCCAGACAGTCCACACAGGTCTGGTTCCAGGCATGAGCTAACATCTAATGAAGCTGGGAGTTCTTATAGAGGCCTAAATGAGCTGACAAGCTTCAGCTGGTCTCATCAACTCCCTGTCTGCACGACGCCCAGCCCTCTCCCTAGAGGTATGAGTCATCCATGAGCCCACTAGCCTTATACAACTCTCCACCTAGTTGTATAAGTCGGCGTAAAGCCTGAATCTGGGCGAAATATATCTACCCCCCTGGATGCAACCAGGTGACTTTACCTTCCTGCTGTCACATACCCCCCCCCTCTTGTTTTAACCTCGGGGTTGGAACACCAGCAATCAGGCATTCATGTACTCGAGACAAAGCATCCACATTCCCCATTTGAACGCCAGGGCGATGCTTTACTGTGAAGTTGAATTCCTGGAGGGCCAGGAACCACCTATTCACTCTTCTATTTGTTTCCTTGTTTTGAGCCATCCACTTTAACGGAGCGTGATCCGTAACCATGTCAAAGTGCCTACCTAGCAGGTAGTACCGAAGGGAATCTAGAGCCCACTTCACCGCTAAACACTCCTTTTCAACGGTGGCGTAATTTACCTCATGGGACTTCAACTTCCTGCTGAGGTAAATGACTGGGTGCTCTTCCCCGTTCCAGACCTGGGACAATACTGCTCCTAACCCCACATCTGACGCATCACTTTGTACGACAAAGTCTTTAGAGAAGTCGGGTGAGTACAACACTGGCTGGCTACATAAGGCTTGTTTCAAGAATTGGAATGCTGCCTCAGCCTCGGGGGTCCATTTAATCATGACCGACCCTTTCCCCTTCGTCAGGTTGGTTAGGGGCACAGCCTTAGAAGCAAAGTGGGGAATGAATCGCCGATAATACCCAGCGATTCCCAGAAAGGCTCGTACCTGCTTCTTGCTGTTGGGACGTGGCCAACTCTGGATGGCCTCGACTTTGTTGAGTTGGGGTTTTATTACTCCCCTCCCAATGGTGTACCCAAGATATTTGGCCTCCTCCTGCCCAATGGTACACTTCTTGGGGTTAGCCGTAAACCCCGCTTCCCGAACAGAGTCCAGGACTGCTTGCACTTTTGGCAGATGTGAGGCCCAATCTGTGCTATGGACAATTACGTCATCCAGGTAAGCCGCAGCATACTTCCGATGGGGCCTCAGCATCTGGTCCATTTTCCGCTGGAATGTGGCCGGCGCATTCTGTAACCCGAACGGCATTCTTTTATATTGGAACGCCCCGTCTGGGGTTACAAATGCGGTTTTCTCTTTGGCCGACTTGGCCAGGGGGATTTGCCAATACCCTTTTGTGAGGTCAAGAGTCGTCATGTATCGGGCTGTTCCCAGCCGGTCGATCAACTCATCTATACGTGGCATGGGGTAGGTGTCAAATTTTGTAACTTTGTTCAACTGACGAAAATCGTTACAAAATCGCCAGCTCCCATCCGGTTTAGGCACCAACACGATGGGACTAGACCAATCACTTTGGGACTCCTCTATCACCCCTAAGTTCAGCATTTTCTGTACTTCCTCCCGTATTGCCTCCCGCGAGCCTCTGGGATCCGATAGGGTTTTAACTTCACCCTTTCACCGGGCGGGGTAATGATGTCATGCTCTACCCCAGATGTTTGTCCCGGCAGCTCAGAGAATACCTCCTTGTTGCGAAGCACAAACTCCTTAACCTCCTGTTGTTGGGGTTGTGACAAGGTGGCTGCTATTCCAACCTCAGGAATCACGCAACCAGTTTGAGCTGGTGACCAAGTGTCTGCGACTAGGGACTCTCTATCCCTCCAGGCTTTCAACAGATTAACGTGATAGATCTGTTCGGGCTTTCGCCTTCCTGGTTGTCTGACCTTGTAATTCACTTCGCTCACTTTTTCCATTATCTCGTAGGGGCCTTGCCATTTGGCAAGGAATTTACTTTCAACCGTAGGGACAAGTACCAATATCCTATCCCCCGGGGAAAAGGTACGGGTCTTGGCTCCACGGTTGTACACTCTCTGCTGTGCCAACTGCGCTTGGGCCAAATGTTCCTTCACGATGGGCATTACCTGTGCAATTCGATCTTGCATCAGGGCGACATGCTCAATCACACTCCTGTGGGGAGAACTCTCACTTTCCCAAGTTTCCTTGGCCATATCCAACAGCCCTCTTGGGTGTCTCCCATACAGTAACTCAAAGGGGGAGAATCCCGTAGAGGATTGGGGCACCTCCCTAATAGCAAACATCAAATAAGGAAGTAAACAGTCCCAATCCTTTCCATCTCTATCCACCACTTTCTTCAACATTTGTTTTAGGGTTTTGTTGAATCTTTCAACCAGCCCATCGGTTTGGGGGTGATACACAGACGTACGCAATTGCGTCACTTTGAACAATTTACACAGCTCTTTCATAACCCGGGACATAAAGGGTGTACCTTGGTCCGTAAGCAGTTCTTTACAAATACCCACCCGGCTAAAAACAAGAGATAGCTCTTTGGCTATGGTTTTGGCCGAGGTATTTCGGAGAGGGATCGCTTCTGGATAACGGGTGGCATAGTCCATTATAACTAATATGTACTGGTGCCCCCTAGCGGACTTGATTATAGGACCTACCAAATCCATGGCGATCCTCTCAAACGGGACCTCAATGATGGGTAGAGGGACCAGCGGGCTACGGAAATGTGGCATCGGGGCCAACCTCTGACACACAGGGCAGGAGGAACAATAATTTTCTACGTCCTTCATCACCCCCGGCCAATAGAATCTCTGTAATACCCTCTCTCGGGTTTTCTCTGTCCCCAGATGACCTCCAAGAATGTGCCCATGGGCCAACTCCAACACCAACTTCCTGTAAGGTTTGGGCACCACAAGCTGCTCAACGGTTTCTTCTGCCCTTTTTGCCACCCGATACAGTAGGTCCTTCTCTACGCTGAAGTATGGGTAAGTGCAGGTATTATCTGGGTTCACTAACTCGCCATCTATTTTCACTACGTTTTCCCGTGCCTTTATTAGGGCGGGGTCTTTCAACTGTTCTGTGGCAAAGTTTTCCCTGTGAACCTCAAGATCAGAAAACTCCACAGACGGTAGGTTTTCGTCTGAGGAGGTGGGCTCCTCTCCAGTTTCTTGAGTCTCCCCTGCCAATACTGATAAGGGAAATTCCGGAGAGTCCTCACCACTCTCAGGGGAGTTCTGGCTATCACATTCCTGGTACATAGGGGCACCAGTGAGGGGCTCAGGATCATCCCACAGTTCCCAGAACTTCGGAAAATCCCTTCCCACAATGGCGTCATGCGGTAACTGAGATACTAAGCCCACTGGATGAGAGAGGGTACCTTTGGGGGTCTCGAAACACACTGTAGTCACTGGATACTGTCGGGTGTCCCCATGCACACAAATAACAGCTACCTTGCTATTCCCAGAGACCTCTGTTTTAACTAACTCAGCCTTTATCAGGGTCACAAGGCTACCTGAATCCAGCAATACCACAACATTTCTACCATTAACACACATTTTGCATAAATGTTTCTCAGTTCCTCGAATGGCAGTGCATGCGACTGTCGCACACAGCGACTGACGTCTGCCCGTCAGAAAGTCACACTGCATGGGTTCCTCCACAACCGGGCAATTGGCTGCAATATGTCCCGCTTGCCGGCAGCGGTAGCAAACGATCCTTCTTGCCGCCTCTTGAGCCGCTGATTTCCCAGGCTGTTCTCGCCAAACTTGGGGTAGAGCTCCCACCCTCTCACTCTCTCCACCCTCACCCCTTGGAATCCTCTTATCCGCCCCTGGGGATGGTCTGGTCTTAGGGTGGAAAGTCCGAGTGTCTCTGGAAGAGGCCGTCAGGTTCTCTGTAGCCAAGTATTTCTCCACACGATCCACAAGACCATCGGCCGTCTCTGGGTCTCCATGGCTTACCCACTTTTGGATGGCAGTAGGAAGAGCTCTCAAAAACCGATCCATTACAACACGTTCCACAATCTTTGGTGCGGACAAAGTCTCTGGCTGTAGCCACTTTCTGCTCAGGTGAATGAGATCATACATTTGAGACCTGGGGGGTTTTCCAAGCTGGAAAGTCCAGTTATGCACACGCTGAGCCCGGACAGCCTGGGTGACACCCAGCCTTGCCAATATTTCAGCTTTTAGCATCACATAGTCTTTTGCTTGGTTAGGCTCTAGGTCATAGTAAGCTTTCTGCGATTCACCAGTTAACAGAGGAGCCACCAGTCCAGCCCACTGCTCCTCAGG
This sequence comes from Rana muscosa, assembly GCA_029206835.1. NCBI lineage: Eukaryota > Metazoa > Chordata > Amphibia > Anura > Ranidae > Rana > Rana muscosa. The sequence continues at coordinate 152,022,410 of CM055127.1, read as the reverse complement.
CCACTTTTCTCTTTCAGCGGTCCTTTCAAATGTGGTCAAAAATACCTCTGGATCATCCTCTCCAGTCATTTTTGTCAATAAACGACTCACCCCAAAGGACGCGGTATTAGTGGGACGGCTTTCCTCACTGGTCTGCGGACGTTGCTGCATTACTGCTTCCATCTGTTGTTGTAGTCTCTGCTCTTGCTTCTGCAACAGGTCTATGAAGCGGGCCTCAGATTGCTGCTGGGCTCGTTGCTGAGCCTCCAGACTCTGTTGCAAAGTTGCGTTTGTCTGCTGCTGGGCTGCAAGGCTCCTTTGCAAACCTGCATTTGTCTGCTGTTGATTGGCATTTGCTAGAGCCAGCTGCTTCAGTATCTCCTCCATGCTGGCTTAAAAAAACTGCCACTGGTTCTCCACCAACTGTGAGGGGGTTAGCTCGGCAGCGGGTGTGTGTGACCCCCGGGATGGGCTCCCCACACAAAACAGGCCCAGCAAACGGAGGTTGTGGTTTTCAAAATCAAAAAAGGTGCGGTTTATTTTCTATTTACAGTGACAAAACACAGCAAAGCAAAAGAAACATAACCAAAATAAATCCTGGTCAAGTTGACCTCTGACTAAACATACAGGTTTCCTAACTAACAACTGGGATCAGCCTAGTGCGGTCCTAGTCCCTAAGTCCCTGGTTTTAAATGTCCAAGCAAATAGCCACACAGGCTTTTTCTCACCGCACAGGGGTTCACTCTCTCCAGACAGTCCACACAGGTCTGGTTCCAGGCATGAGCTAACATCTAATGAAGCTGGGAGTTCTTATAGAGGCCTAAATGAGCTGACAAGCTTCAGCTGGTCTCATCAACTCCCTGTCTGCACGACGCCCAGCCCTCTCCCTAGAGGTATGAGTCATCCATGAGCCCACTAGCCTTATACAACTCTCCACCTAGTTGTATAAGTCGGCGTAAAGCCTGAATCTGGGCGAAATATATCTACCCCCCTGGATGCAACCAGGTGACTTTACCTTCCTGCTGTCACAATATATTTAAAACAATCAATATCCAGTATGTATACATTGTTATGTGCTATGGTATTTGGCAATAAATATGTCATATGTTATGAAGGTTTGACCATTTATTTTGTTATTTGTCACGTTCCTCATATAAAGTCCAATATCCCCTTTTGCTTTTATTTGTAGTAGAGGAGTCCCAGTGCTTAAAGCGGAGCTCCGCCGGAAAAAAAATATATTAAAAGCCAGCAGCTACAGCTACAGCAGCTGCTGGCTTTTAATATTTGGACACTTACCTGTCCTGGAGTCCAGCGACGTCCACAGCAGAGGACGAGCGATCGCTCGTCGCTCTGCTGCTCCCTCCGCCATCCTCGCTGAGGGAACCCGGAAGTGAAGCCCTGCGGCTTCATGCCCGGTTCCCTACGGCGCATGCGCGAGTCGCGCTGCGCCGTTCTGATTGGTGCTCCTGTGTTCTGGGAGCCGAGTGTCTCCCAGAACACCAAGGGAAGTCTGCGGGAAGTGGAAACTTCCGCAGATTCCCGGAGAGAGGACTCCCGGATGTGGGTGAAAATACCTGTCTTAGACAGGTATCTTCACCCCCCTCCCCCCTGAAAGGTGTCAATTGTGACACCGGAGGGGGGGAGGGTTCCAAATAGCAAAAGTTGCTATTTAGGGTGGAGCTCCACTTTAACTGGCCTGCCTGCAGTCTAGACCTTTTGCCAATTGAAAATATTTGGTGCATCTTGAAATTAAAAATAAGACAAAGGAGACCCAGGAATGTTGAGCAGTTAGAATCCTATATTAGGCAAGAATAGGACAAAGCTCCTCCCTCCAGCAACTGGTCTCCTCAGTTCCCAGATAGTTACAGAAGGGTTGATTTACTAAAGCTGAAGAGTGCAAAATCTGGTGTAGCTCTGCATAGAAACTGGAAATCAGCTTCCAATTTTTTTTTTTGTCAAAGCTTAATTGAACAAGCTGAAGTTATGCTGCATACACGGAATTTCCGATAACAAATGTTCGATGGGAGCTTTTGGTTGGAAATTCCAACCGTGTGTAGGCCCCATCGGACATTTTCTGTCGGAATTTCCGTCAACGAAAATTTAAAAGCTGGTTCTCAAATTTTCCGACAACAAAATCCGTTCTCGTAAATTCCGAGCGTGTGTAGACAATTCCGATGCACAAAATTCCACGCATGCTCTGAATCAAGTACGAGACGGAAGCGCTCGGTCTGGTAAAACTAGCGTTCGTAATAGAGATAGCACATTCGTCACGCTGTAACGGACTGAAAAGCACGAAGCTAAAAAACGCAAATCGTCTCTCACCAAACTTTTACTAACACGAGATTAGCAGAAGGAGCCCAAAGGGTGGCGCACTTGGTATGGAACTTCTGTTTTATTGTGCCGTCGTACGTGCTGTACGTGACCGCGTTCTTGACGTTCGTAATTTCCGACAACATTTGTGCGACCGTGTGTATGCAAGACAAGTTTAAGCCAACATCCGTCTGAATTTTATCCACGGTTTTGTTGTCGGAATGTCCGATCGTGTATACGCGGCATTAGAAGCATATTGGCTACCATGAACAGCTTCACCAGATTTTGCACTCTCCAGTTTTAGTAAATCAGCCCCAGAGTGCTGTTAAAATAAGAGCGGATGCTACACGGTGGTAAATATGGCCCTTTTAAGATGTATTGCTGCCATTAATTTCAAAATTACCTTATTATTGTTTCTTAAAATGGTATATTTCTATTGTGAATAAAATTTTGGTTTATGAGATTTGCAAATCATTGCATTCTGTTTTTATGTAGATTGTACACAGCATCCTAACTTTTTTTGAATTGGGGTTGTAGATAGATAGATGAAATATATGTAAAAACCTAATGTTATGTATTTTAAATACTGTATATATTTTTTACATTTTCAAATTTTTAATATTTTATATAAAACAGAATGCAATTATTATTTACTGGCCATTTAATATAGTTATAAAAATTAATATACTTGTATTAAAAGATATTCATATATATAAGTATATATTCATACTTATATCTATTCATACTTATGAATATCTAAATATGAATATTCTATATTGGGGTTGTATCTATCTATTTTTCTATCTATCTAAAAAAAGAAACAACAAAATAGCAAAAATATATATATGGGTACATTTATATATACATTATATATATATATATATATATATATATATATATATATATATATATATATATTCATTCACAAGAAAAGCTTTGCTTAACTGTTTCTACAGCAATTATAAAGAGTGGTGTCTGAGGGATTGGTTGTCATAGTAACAGGCGGATTCTAGGGACCATCATCTGGTCCTTGCCACAGCCAATCCTGGTGTAGAACCAGTCCTGCAATATGAAGTAGATTCACATCTTCAGCCTCATTCTAGCACCCAGGAAAAAAAAAAAACGAAATAGATTTGAATAGTGTAGTGAAGCTGCCCTGGACAGCTGACAATGGCTGCGCCCAAACATGGCGGACTGCGAAAAATGGAGCTGGAGACAAACGCAGCAGGAGCAGGTGAGGAAAAAAATTCTAACGCCTAACATATCGCCGTTTATTGTGCCTCAATATATGTGGTTTTTCCTTTTTAGTTTATTTTTTTTCATCTTTTTTGTTCCAACCATGCTCGCTTTATTCTTTGGCACGCCGTCCTTTCGAAACAAAGGCATCCTAATAAATGACAGCACAGATTTCGCTTAAGAACGTTCCTCTTGGATCAGACAATAAATTTTCTTTGTAGGCCCTTCAGATCAAATTTTGCAAAACAGCATTGGAAAAGCTTTCCAGCTGGGCTCTTATATAGTTTGATATTTTTTTCCCATTCTTCAAATACCCCCCCCCTTTCCTTTTTTTTTCCGACGGGTTCTCGAACGCGGTGACAATACAACAGAAAGTCAATGTGTGTTTAAAAGAAACGAACGGGGCTCTTGGACGCATCATACTCCTTCAAATCTCATTATTCGGAACATCTGAAGACAGATATTTTCAAAAGGTCTCTATGATATTTAAATGAAAATCTGGTACAGATCAAAGAGCTTGAGGAGAAATGGCTGGTGTTTGTTTCGTGTTTTTTTGTTTTTTTTTCTTTACGCGGTTTTACTCTTTAGGGGAAAAAAAATCAAGTGGCAGAAACACTGAGGCAGCAGACCTGCTGGAAGCTTAAGCGACTCCTGTGTTGTGCTCCATATTATCTAGAGTTCCTGCTGTGTGACCCATTTTTCCAGAAAATGTCGCTCAAGAAGAAAGAGCTCGATCATGTCCCCGTTCATACAGCCGGTAAAATGAAAAAAAAAAAAATGAAAAAATAAAACAGATTTGGAAACTAAATACATTATTTTCTTTTTGAGAACTTTATAAGTAAGGCGGACACACCGCTGTTTCTCCCCACGAGATGAATGGGTTGATAGAAAGCAGCATGTTGGAGCCTCCTTCTATACCGCAGCTAGGCGAAAATTCCCTTAGATCTTTTTGTCCTTGTTTGAAATATCCGAGTTGTAGAGAAAAAAGTTTTCAGCGTCTCGCGCAGCTCATTCTTTGCCTTGCTTTTCTTGGTCGTTGCAACGTAATTACTTTTTTACCAGCCATTCTCAAGCTTTAGTTCTTCGCTAAATCTTTAACGGTTTACTAAAAACTGTTTTTTCAAAATAGCCTTAGACAACTGGGAAATTTCACCAGCAACAGTAAAATACGCTCTGAAATGATAGAAAACTCAACCGTGTTGTAGAACTTCAATAGGCTCATCCACGTCAATTGTCACAACTTTCGGTAAACTCAAAGACGCAAATCTGTTAATCCACTGTGGCTAATCCAGTCTACTTTTGTTGAAGTTCATGTATTCACTATCAACAAAGAAGTTTCAGTGGGTCAATGGCATACATAATGAATTTATCACTTCACGTTTTAAAGATGACCAGAAAGAGACATCTTGAGGTAGACCGTGAGTAAAGGACATACAATGGGTAACTTTGCTAGCCTATTCTTAGGTCCAAAAACATCTTCTGAGAACTTTTCTTTTTAAAGTGGCCTTCAATAGGACATGCAAGCAAATACTTCTCATCTAAAGCATATCTTACCAGAAATAAATATTATTATTAACATCTTGAGATAATAAGGTGTTCTCTAACAAGTGGCCACCAAGTAGACCAAGTGGCTGATGGGACACATTTTTTAAGATGCATAGCTTATGAAAGGATGACTCACTAGGAAAGCAAATGCAACTCATCAGCTGTCTAACAGTTGGTGGATAACAATAAAAAAAGTTTGTTTCTATATTTTCTCAAACTTTTTTGGCATTATTTCATTGGGCAGCCGTAGAAACCTATTTGCATGAACGCTGGTCAAGCACTAAAAAGTAATTCACAAAAGTGGCCTTACTGACTTATGGTGATAACTTGATGATTAGTATGATCTTTATTCTGGCAGATTTTCAGAGCTAAGGTAAAGGTAGCACTACTTTGCTTTGGATGCTCACACACTCACATGCAGGAAGAATGTAGACATTAGAGAAGGAGTAGTTGCAGTGCTTTTTACTGTGTGCAAAATTTATTTTTTTAATTATATTTGTAATTTTTTTATATACTACCAGAGCATACAACACAAAACAATATTTAAATAAGTATAATATTGACTCGTGTAAGTGTTGTTATATACATAAAGATAAACCACAGAAATTAGATACAAAACCTTGTTTGGAGCTGAACTATTGGAGGCCTATTGGATGTGCTTGTAGGTGACCGCCTTGTGGAGACTGGTCCCGCAGTTAGGACTGCATTGGTCGTAGTCACCACCGCTAGCTTCAGCTATATTGTATCCACCCAGTCGATCTTCGGGGCATAGTGGTTAAGGGCATTGGGAATCGACTGGTGTTGCTTGGTTCCCACACCTGGAGACACCCTTGGCCCTTACATACAGGGATTCTGCTTCTTTCCTTCTTTCTTCCATCTTTAGTCATTCTTTGCTCTCTTTTTTTCTCTCTTCCCCCTCCTCCCTCTCGATCAGGGTCAACAGTGTGGAAGCACTCACCTGGAATCTCCTTTTGTGGGCACTCTGTATGTAGGTGATCTCTAACCATTTGTTGGTTGTGACAGCTTAAACTAAGTTGGTGCCCCCGATTTAGGGTCTGGACTTCTTTCCTTTTTTCTTTTTTTTTAGTTTTGTAATGGTTTTTTGTATTGCATAACACTTTTATATACCCTTTGTGGTCTAGTTTGGGTTGGCCACTTGCTTTAGCTTGTGCATGTCCATCTTTTGCACTGAAGATTGTCTTAGCACTTAAGTTATGTTTGTTTTGTTTCTGCATAGTCTTCAATTAAACTTTATTATGGACACAAAAAGGGGGGAAAAAAAAGAAATGAGATACAAGAGCAGGAAACAAAGGGCATCACACTAATGACATAATTTAAATTAAAACCAACTTTACTCCGGTCACATGTACACATTGTGAAATCAAGCCTTTAACCCTCCCTGTCTGATGCATTTCACCTCTTTGTTTCCTGGTATAAGGTGCATGGAATGAGGGTGCTAGTGAGTGGGCACATGATTCACCTGTGGCCAAAGGGGAGATGGACACTTGGAGTGGTGTTATCTTTCTCTATGCAATACAAGAACAGTTGTCCTTAATTTTACATGCACAGAATATAGTCCTTCCACCTTATTTTCTTCAAGAAGATCTTAAATGAACTCTGACACATAGAGAATTTAGTAAGTAAATTAGGGTTATTACCATCTGGTATGTTTGGGTATATTTGAGGGAAATCGAGTGAGATATGATTAGGCTCTGCAGAAACTAAAAGGGAATGTTGAGGGGAAACAAGCTGTAGTAGCGAGGCCTTTAGATAGAGAAGAGAAAGAGAGAAAAGGCGTAAAGGAAGAAAATTGGTGAAAATGGGGGGTGGGACATGGTTGTGGATGAAGAGTGGTATGATTATTGAGTGAAGGGGGTCTTGAATTTCTGCTTGTACTTGGCTTGAGCATTTGAATATAATGCTCTGCCTATAAGAAGGTTTGGTTTGGGGTTTTTCTCTGGGTTTGGAAAACTTATATAACTTCCATCTTTAACATTTTCTCTGGTCTTCCCATACCTCAACTCCACAGGTGCCTGATGGAATATCATATTGTGGGAATACCATGCTTTACTTAGAGTTGAATTCCTGAAATTGTGGTGCAGAATAATTAAAAATTTCTCCTTAGTGTTTTTGAGGGTGTGCCATAAGGTCTTTTTATGAGCATGAATTTGATATACTCACAAGCCACACCTTCACTGTTGGGGGATTTGTTTAGGCTGGGACTATAATGTGGATAGTCTGGGAACCTTTATATCTGTGTTTGGGTATTTCATTTACATGGAGAATGTAGGAGGCAGGATTGAATTTGTCTGATTTGAATGATTTCTTGTGTAAAGTCCTCAACCACACAGAGGGGCAGATTACCTTTTAATTATTAATGAATAATTATTTAATAGGGAGCTTGATGCATACAATAGGTGTAGCGCCCTTCTCCCAATGACTGGGCGTTATGTTCAATTTAGAGCGTATCTGAGCCAATAGTTAGGCTCAGATGTACATAATTAATGTTAAATTAGCCTCTGTTCCGGCTATGGCTGTGTTGGGCAGACTTCCCATTGTTTGCCTGTAGGTGGCGTTACCACCTCAGGTCAATGTGGAAGACTAACAGGCCAAAGTGTATTGGGTACCTTTCCCCGGGAACAGTCCAGTGGGCGTGGTCTACCCGCTGAGCATGCTGGGGAAGGGTACTTAAGGGGCAGACGCCATCTTTTGGGGTCCGTCGTCCCCTCACAGCCCTTCAGGCGTAAGGGGTGTATTGTGTGATTTTTGGCTTCGGAACCATGCTGGTCCGATTCCGCAACTCCAACAGGCAGGCCCAGTTATGCTGACTGGGTCTACACCTTGAAGGTGATCCTGTGCTGTCCGTCCTGAGGGAGGAAGCCACTCAATGGAGGAAACCAGGGGAGGACCTGTCCTGGAAAAGACCAAGCGGAAGGCTGGTGTCTTGAGGAAGGCCTGGTAAATCTATTGGAGGATGCACCGCAACTAAAGTTTACCTTACAGTCTGCCGGGTCGGCTTAAAGGCTCTTGGCTGTTTGGCTGGAAGTTCGGGCGTAAACGCCTGTGGCAGAGGATCCCGGATTATCCAATTCTGTGCACCGCCAGTCTGTGGCAGAGACTGGTCCTGATTATTGTTCGTGCATCATGCCGGCTGCTAGGCCAGGTGAGAGGGGCCTATCCGGGTGAGCAATACCCACTCCAGGGAGAGTGGTGAGTGACTGTATTTTTGAGGAGTTATTCCCCAGTGATCTGTACCGTGTGCCTGAACCTACCCTTTCCCTTCACCCTTCTACTACTCTTGATATGTTTATGCAAAAAGGAAAATAAAACCTAGCTGCTTAAGGTTTTACATCTTGTGTAGACATTGGAGTTTCTACAGACTTTCTTCCCCTATGAAATGAATACTGAGGTAATGTGCAAGGCCCAAAATTAAACCAGCAGCTCCTGTGGGTGTGTGCTACATAGGTAATGTACATCAGAAAATGTCTACAAAAGGGGATGGAGTAAGTTAGTGCGTATTAATCTCAACACCACCCGCCACTAGGGATGAGCTCCGGCGTGTTCGCACACTCCACGTGCAGAGCCCACCAGGAAGTCGGCACAGCGCTGCGCTAATGACAGGTAGGGAGACATTGTCCCAATGCGCGGCTGCAGAGATTGGGAAATGTCTCCCTGCCTGTGATTAGCGCGGCGTTGTGCCGACTTCTTGGCGGGCTCTGCACGTGGAGTGTGCGAACACGCCGGAGCTCATCCCTACCCGCCACCATTATTCACACTTGCTGATTGTTGCGGTGTAGTGATGACAGGGCGAGGGCATATTAGACTGTTGTGCAGAGACCACAGATCTCATACAAAGTGCAGTGGCATTTAGACTTTCATGTACCCACCCCTACTCTGTTACTGGACAGTGAAGGAGGAGCACAGTGATGAGCTCATCTATCTGTCACTTTGCTTCTCCTTCTATCAGCATACTCCTTGTCATCACATGAACTGGTTGGCTTCTTGGGCTGTTTCTCCCTCTCCCAAATAAAGCTAGATTTCTGTTACTGACACTAGCTGAACTAAAAAATAGTTTCACACTCTTATGCCCCATACACACGATCAATTTTAATGCCGTTAAAAATGCCATTTTTAAAAATGGGCATTAAAACCGATCGTGTGTATGCTCCAGAGCATTTTTAACGGCGTGAAAAACGGCCATTAAAAATTTCGAACATGCTCTATTTTTTCACGTCGTTTTTCATGTCGTTTTTTTAACGACGTGAAAAACGATAGTGTGTATGCTTTTACGAGGTGAAAAAAAACGCGCATGCCCAGAATCAAGTATGAGACGGGAGCGCTCGTTCTGGTAAAACTAGCGTTTGTGATGGAGATAGCACAATCGTCACGCTGTAACGGACTGAAAAGCACGAGGCTGAAAAGCGTGAATCGTCGCTCAACAAACTTTACTAACATGAAGGGTGGCGCCATCCGAACGGAACTTCCCCTTTATAGTGCCGTCGTACGTGTTGTATGTCACTGCGCTTTGCTTGAATGTTTTTTTTAATGATTGTGTGTACGCAAGACAGGCTTGAGAGGAAACATGAAAAAAAACTACGAGAAAAACGTTGGTTTAAAAAATGGCATGAAAAACGATCGTGTGTACGCCGCATAAGAAGGTGTACATAGTGTTTTTACAAAGGTGAACCTTTCTATATACTGCACTTCTCTCCTGCAGATTCAAGTTTATTATGGAGACTGTGTTATCTACTATGCTGTTCCTGTTTTTTTCCTACAGTCTGCTCTTTGGAACTGCCAGGAGACTTTTTTATGTCTGTGATTTACCATATGTAGCTATTCCAGCACCTCTTCCTACTACGTGGTGCTTCTACTGCAGTGAGCCTGTCCGTCTGGTTCACTCCCCTCTGCCTTGATTTATTGTTCTAGTTGAACTGTTGGGGGACTTAAAGCAGAGTTCCAGGAAAAAAAGGGAACTCTGTCTCAAACAATTGACCACCCCATCCCTCCTCGTTTTTGTATATATATATATATTTTGTATTTTTTCTTCAGGACTTCCATCCTCTGTCGCCACGGTGAGGTACATCACTTCCACGGTTGTATCCGGCCCTCCCTCTTTCCCCCCACTGCCTTCTGGGACCTGTGTGTATCCCAGAAGAAGACAGGACCATTCAAAAAGCGTTGCGCGACTCGCTCATGCGCAGTAGGAAACCGGCAGTGAAGCCTTCAGGCCAGTTTCCTACTGCTCATGAGCGAATCCTGCAGCGCTTTCTGAATGGTCCCGTCGGTTTCCCTTTTTTGCAATGCCCACGCCTGCACCCAAAACCGATGGACGGATAGACATGGACATTGCGGGCTCCCTGGACACGTAAGTGTCCTTATATTAAAAGTCAGCAGCTACAGTATTTATAGCTGCTGACTTTTAATTCCCCCCCCCCCCCAGGCTAGAACTCCACTTTAAGCATTCCATGTTTGGGTTGGACATGCAAGGAGGGGGGAGGGTTGTTCAGCTCCTAAGGTTTGGGAAGGGGTTTTGGGGGGGACAATTTGGCCCTGATTCATCCCTAAAATGGAGAACAGGAATGCACCGAACCCCTGCTGCGGAGCCGTATCTGGCATCAGTGTGAACCCAGCCTTAGACTTTGCACACCTTAAATTAAGGTAATTTAAATGGAAAGAAAAAAAATAATTCTGGTCTATAAAGAATGTATAGGTCCGAGAGCAGAGTTGGTTAATTAAGGTGATTGTAAAGACAGAAGTTTTTTTTTATCTTAATGCATTCTATGCATTAAAGTGTTACTAAGGCTGTGTGATCCTGTCTTCTCTGATTCTCCCATTTTTTAACTGACTCCAACCCATTTTGTGATAGAACACAGCATTAGAAGTCAGGCTGCACATGCTCAGTTTGGTGTGTATTGCTAAAGAGATTTTTTTTTTTCTTGGGAGAGTACTCACATGTCATCAGCACAGGACCAATCAGCACTGTCTAGGCAGAGGGTCAGGGGAGAATGAAAACTCCTCCTACAATTGCCAAGCAGAGACTGATAGAAGTCACAAAATTGCTATATACTACTGATGAGAAAAGGTATTTAGCAGTTTATATTTACTAAAATAATTGCATTTCCATGCATGTTCTGTGTACTGTGAGAGACCAGATTAAGTGAATGCAGGGTCCTGCATTTAGTAACACTTTAAGATAAAAAACCTTCTGTGTGCAGCGCCCCTCTCAGCCCCTCTAATACTTACCTGAGCCCCATATCTATCCAGCGATGTTGTCGGAGTGTCTGGGCTGCCTGTGACTCCCCTCCTCGTTGGCTCCGGCTGCTGTCAATCGAAGTCAGTCAGCCAAGGAAGAGAAAAAGGGGGCGGGCCGGACCGCAGCTCCATGTCTGAATGGACACATGGAGCTGCAGCTCGGTGCCCCCTTAGCAAGCTGTTTGCTGTGGGGGCACTCAACAGCAGGGAGGGGCCAGGAGCACCGAAGAGGGACCCGAGAAGAGGAGGATCCAGGCTGCTCTGTGCAAAACCACTGCATAAAGCAATTAAGTATAGGGATGTTTGTTATATTTAAAGAAAAAAAATTTGACTTTTGTATCACTTTAATTCTTTAATTAATCGGAGTACAATGCCTTGAAAAAGTATTCATACCCCTTGAAATTTTTCACATTTTGTCATGTTACAACTAAAAATGTAAATGTATTTTATTGGGATTTTATATGACAGACCAACACAAAGTGGCACATAATTGTGAAGTGGAAGGAAAATGATAAATGTTTTTCAAAATGTTTTACAAATAAATATCTGAAAAGTGTGGCGTGCATTTGTATTCAGCCCACCATTACTCTGAGAACCCCTAACTAATATCTATTGAAACCGATTGCCTTCAGAAGTCAGCTAATTAGTAAATAGAGTCCACCTGTGTTTAATATAATCTCAGTATAAATACAGCTGTTCTGTGAAGCCCTCAGAGGTTTGTTAGAGAACTTTAGTGAACAAACAGCACCATGAAGGTCAAGGAACACACCAGGCAGGTCAGGGATGAAGTTGTGGAGAAGTTAAAAGCAGGGTTAGGTTATAAAAAAAATATCCCAAGCTTTGAACATCTCACGGAGCTCTGTTCAATCCATCATCCGAAAATGGAAAGTGTATGGCACAACTACAAACCTACCAAGACATGGCCGTTTACCTAAACGGACAGGCCGGGCAAGGAGAGCATTCATCAGAGAAGCAGCCAAGAGGCCCATGGTAACTCTGCAGGAGCTGCAGAGATCCACAGCTCAGGTGGGAGAATCTGTCCACAGGACAACTATTAGTCATGCTCTCCACAAATCTGCCCTTTATGGAAGAGTGAGAAGAAGAAAGACATTGTTGAAAGAAAGCCATAAGAAGTCCCATTTGCAGTTTGTGAGAAGCCATGTGGGGGACACAGCAAACATGTGGAAGAAAGTGTTCTGGTCAAATGAGACCAAAATTGAACTTTTTGGCCTAAAAGCAAAATGCTATGTGTGGCAGAAAACTAACACCACACATCACCCTGAACACACCATCCCCACCGTGAAACATGGTGGTGGCAGCATCATGTATTGGGGATGCTTTTCTTCAGCAGGGGCAGGGAAGCTGGTCAGAGTTGATGAGAAGTTGGATGGAGCCAAATACAGGACAATCTTAGAAGAAAACCTGTTAGAGTCTGCAAAAGACTTGAGACTGGGGCGAAGGTTCACCTTCAAGCAGGACAACGACCCTAAACATACAGCCAGAGCTACAATGGAATGGTTTAGATCGAAGCACATTCATGTGTTAGAATGACCCAGTCAAAGTCCAGACCTAAATCCAATTGAGACTCTGTGTCAAGACTTGAAAATTGCTGTTCACAGACGCTCTCCATCCAATCTGACAGAGCTTTTCAAATATTTATTTGTAAAAAAAACATTTATAATTTTCCTTCCACTTCACAATTATGTGGCACTTTGTGTTGGTCTATCACATAAAATCCCAATAAAATACATTTATGTTTTTAGTTGTAACATGACAAAATGTGGAAAATGTCAAGGGGTATGAATACTTTTTTTCAAGGCACTGTATTTGTACGACTAAAAGTTAAGGTAGGGACTGCTGTAAATGCTGAACTTTTAGTCTCCAAATCATTACATTATGTGTATATTCACCCTCCCAGTCCTTTCTAATGTCCTGAACAGGCTTGCTTTGGCTGGTTGCATAATATGGAAAATAAATAACACTGAAATACATTCTACCAAAAATACAACTGCAAGCAAAAATAAAGTTCTGCCCTAGCACAATCCAACGTATATGTAGCTAGGGAAGTGATGCTAATTAACATAGACTGTAGAGAAAGGTGCATAAGCCCTAATAGGGCCCAAGTGACAAGAACGTATTGCCACCTCAACGTAATGATCCATCATTAGCATGTCATGAATTGTGCATGCCTCTACCAGCAGTCAGAAAAATAACCCAACCAAATTCCGTTATTTAATATTCATGAATGATGTAACGCAATGCAAACAGAGCAAATGTTTTAGTAAATAGTTTTGTGTTCTAATTAATAAGAAAAAGCTCAAAACACAATAGAGTGACCCTGAAAATGGATATATCATTCTGTTTGGAAGGTTGACTTTCTAATTACTTAACCCATTACCCTCCAGAAGATTTACCCCCTGCATGACCAGGCCCTCTTTTGCGATACGGCACTGCGATACTTTAACTGACAATTGTGCGGTCGTGCAACGTTGTACCCAAATAAAATGTATGTCCTTTTTTTCCCACAAATAGACCTTTCTTTTGGTGGCATTTGATCACTGCTGAGGTTTTTATTTTTTGCGCTATAAACAAAATAGCGCTAAAAACAAAACAATATTTTTTAATTTCTGCTATAAAACACAACCAATAAAAAATAAAAATAAATCTAATTTCTTCATCAATTTAGGCCAATATGTATTCTGCTACATATTTTTAGGAAAAAAATTCCAATAAGCGTATGATTTGTTTGCACAAAAGTTATAGCGCCTACAAACTATGAGATACTTTTATTTATTTTTTACTAGTAATAGTGGTGATCAGCGACTTATAGCGGGACTGCAATTTTGTGGCAGATAGTCGAACACTAACTGACACTTTTGACACTTTTTGGGGACCAGTGACACTAATACAGTGATCAGTGCTAAAATTATGCCCTGTCACTGTACTAATGACACTGGCTGGAAATGGGTTAACATCAAGGGCGATCAAAGGATTAACTGTGTTCCCAGCCAGTGTTTTACTGTAGTGGGGGAGGTGCTTTTACTAGGGGGAGACATGGATCCATGTCTCTGCTTTGCAGGATTAGAGGATCCATGCCTTCCCTACTGACAGTCTGCCTTGTTTACATAGGCAGACCGAAGTTCTCCCTCAGTACCAAAGGATCGGCAGGTACCGACATACATCGAGTCCATGGTACCCGCCGATCAGTTCCCTCTGTGTATAATCGGCGGCACGTATGCGTGCCCCCAGACCTGGAAGTGTCGGATCACGTACTAGGTACATTATCCAGCGCAGCCGTGCCACTTTGTTGCCATTTATCTAAGTTATACGGTGGGCAAGTGGTTAAAGTGTGGGAAAGGCCTAACTATAACTATTAATAAAAATGCCCCCCCCCAACCTATCCTGCCTAACCTGTATAAAAAAGATGTATGCACTTACCTCTTTTTAATCCGCTCTGGTCTGCTTTTGTGTGTGCAGCTGCGGCTCTCTTGTGTCAGTAAGGAGAGTGTGTCTTGTGTGCTGCAGGGGAGAGGAGGGAGCGCCGACAATGGCTAGGCCATGGGAGCCCACAAATGACATCATGGCTCCCAGAATTCACATCCGTTGTTGAGCATTTCCTTACACAGAACAGCAGGCTTTATCTATCTATCTATCTATCTATCTATCTATCTATCTATCTATCTATCTATTTATCTATCTGGTTTTGCCCCCTGAGCTGACTTTGTAGCAACACGTATATTGGTGCCTGGCATTTAACAGTCAACACTGATAAAATGTATATAAATCCAAGAGCAAAAATAGAATATGTTGTATCTTACAAGTTCTTAGATGTAGTGGTTGCATTCGTTTTCTTTTTTTTTTACTTTTTTCCTCCTTCATTATTACCTCCTGTCAGTAACAAGCTTTGTGTCCTAGGATGACAATTCTGACTCACTGTATTGTATCTATGAAGAGCCCTAAAAAATTGAAGTGTAATATGACTTTGGAACTAATGACCCAAAAAGACTAAATATGGGTGCCGCTCAGGTAGAGAAGAAAAGTTCAACAAGACCGCTGTAAGTGCAGACAGGACAGGGAGCTCGTCCTAGATCCAAGCTGCAGCAATGTCAAAGGAGAAGGTCCATAAGCCGCACATCATGAAGCAGATACCCAACACATTTCGCTCCACCCCTTGGAGCTTAATCATGGGGATCCCCGGGCTGGATTGCGGGCTGAGGCTGCCATTCATCTCACTTCATACACATGGGTCTGCTTTATGATGTGTGGCTTATGGACCTTTTATTTTGACTATGGAACTGATGTAATAGTATATTTAACAGAAAAATACCAAAAATTTGCAATTTTCTGCTAAGGCTGACCTTACACCTGTAGAATTTAATTTGGGAAAAAAAGCTGTTTTCAGAACATTTGTTGGATTATCTAAGGTGGGCAAAATATTGTACAATTTTCCATTAGATTTACCAAAACCATGTAATATGAGGTCAAACCTAAAGACTTTTCAATGTGTATGCAATCAGGCAGGCCCTTACACTACATAGTTGAAGGTAAATCTAAAGGAAATTTAATAAGAAAATTTTAAAATGTATGGCCAGCTTAACAGTTAAATGGACTATTTAGGTTTGACCAGATTGAGCGAATCAAATTGAAGGACAAGGATGGAATTTTTTGTCAAATCTAATGAACAAACAAATTTCTAATTGTTGAACTAGCTTTCGACCAAGAAAAAAAAGTGATCTCCGGCATCCACTTGTCAAAGTTAAGGCAGTAGTAGAATTCTCTTTAGTAAGAAATAAGTAATCACAATTTTTCAACCCTAAAGCCCTGTACACACGATCGAATTACCGATGGAATAAAATCCGATGGATTTTTCCATCGGATTTCCGATGAAGCTGACTTCCATCAGTCTTGCCTACACAGAAAGCTGACTTCCATCAGTCTTGCCTACACGAAAATACGACCGTCCCAAACGCCGTGACGTAAAACACTCAGACGAGCCGAGAAAAAATAAGTTCAATGCTTCTGAGCATGCGTCGACTTGATTCTGAGCATGCGTGGGTTTTTTCTCCGATGGCGTTCCACACAGACGATCGGAATTTGCTATCGTTTTTTTTTCCATCGGATAAATTTTAAACGTTCTATTTTTAATCACCGATGGAAAAAAGACTGATGTCCATCGGAGTGAGTCCATCGGACTGTTTTCATCGGTAAAACCGATCGTGTGTACAGGGCTTTACTCTACATCCTCTTCTTCTTATTCTGCTTGTTCTTTCGATTTTGAATGAACAAAGCTCAAAGCACCGCTATGGCAATACACCTCTGGCTTTCATCTGCGCAATCTATAAAGCTCTAAATTGTAAGACAAATCAAGGCTTGAGCAAATGAACAGTTCCTAAATAGATGGTAGGAGGAGGTAGGAGGATTTGAAGTTTATGTAGAACATCACTTCCGCACGTACTGAAATCTTTCTACGAAAATAGAGTCATTGACATGGTACGTGAACAAAAAGTCGTTAGAAATTAAAACGAGTCAAAGTAGGCACCATTGAATGGTTGGATGCAATTTTTTAATACTTTCTCATTCAAATGAAATTCTATAGGTGTAAGGCCAACATAAGACTGCTGCCCTTGTAAATAAGTAGGTCGTCCCTCTCGCCTTAGGGCCTAATGCCGCGTACACACGACCGCTTTTCTCGACGAGAAAAACGGCATTTTTTTTTTTCGCCGAGAAAAACGTTCGTCTGTGGGCTTTATGTCGTTTTTCTCGTCTAGAAAAACGGCATAAAAAACGACGAGAAAATTTAGAACATGTTCTAAATTTTCTCATCGTTTTTTCCAGCATTTTTTTCCGCGGCAGTTTTCCCATAAGGAGACACTGCCGCGGAGCCCACAGACGGTCGTTTTTCTCGTCAAGAGAAAAAATGACGGGAAAAACGACCGTGTGTAGGGAACCAAGCGGTTCCCTCGTTTTTCCTGTCATTATTCACGGCGGTTTTTTAACCGCCGTGAATAATGATCGTGTGTACGCGGCATCAGGGTTGCCCTTCCTTTCACTCTCTTTTTTGTTACCTTACTATTAGTATGATCATTCATTACCCAGATATTGTCCCCTTTACCTGTGCATTGCAAAGCCTTTTTATGAACATACAGTAGCTGTGTCTCTGATTGTGGTTCCAACCGCTACTAAGGTCCTTTATTTTCTGTAAAAATTGGAAACCAATAAAAAAATTTAAGTGGGAAAAAAGGGGCAAAAAAGGGAAGTATATTTTTAGGGTTTACATACAGTATCTCACAAAAGTGAGTACACCCCTCACATTTTTGTAAATATTTTATTATATCTTTTCATGTGACAACACTGAAGAAATTATACTTTGCTACAATGTAAAGTAGTGAGTGTACAGCTTGTATAACAGTGTCAATTTGCTGCCCCCTCCAAATAACTCAGCACACAGCCATTAATGTCTAAACCACTGTCAACAAAAATAAGTACACTCCTACGTGAAAATGTCCAAATTGGGCTCAATTAGCCATTTTCCCTCCCCGGTGTCATGTGACTCGATAGTGTTACAGGGTCTCAGGTGTGAATGGGGAGCAGGTGTGTTAAATATGGTGTTATTGCTCTCTCTCTCTCTATCATACTGGTCACTGGAAGTTCAACATGGCACCTCATGACAAAGAACTCTCTGAGTATCTGAAAAAAATAATGGTTGCTCTTCAAAAAGATGGCCTAGGCTATAAGACGGTTGCCAAGACCCTGAAACTGAGCTGCAGCATGATGACCAAGACCATACAGTGGTTTAACAGGACAGGTTCCACTCAGAACAGGCCTCGCCATGGTAGACCAAAAAAGTTAAGTGCATGTGCTGAGCTTCATATCCAGAGGTTGTCTTTGGGAAATAGACGTATAAGTGAGGTGGGGGTCAGCCTCTGAGGGGTCAGCCTGTCAGTGCTCAGACCATACCCTGCACACTGCATCAAATTGGTCTGCACGGCTGTCGTTGCAGATGGAAGCCTCTTCTAAAGATGATGCACAAGAAAGCCTGCAAACAGTTTACTGAAGACAAGCAGACTAAGGGCTCTTTCACACGGGGCGGATCCGTGAAGATCCGCCCCGTGAAGCTCCGCTTGCTCAGCGGGGATCGCTCCGTTGATCCCCGCTGAGCCGACGGATGACTGGGCGGTCCCCGCACACTGTGCAGGGACCGCCCTGTCAGAGCGCCGCTCTCCCCTATGGGGAATCGGATGACGACGGACCGTAGAGTCCGTTGTCATCCGATCCGCTCCGCAGACGGAAGGAAAAATAGGATTTTCCTCCGTCACACTTTTTCGGAGCGGAGCGGAGCGGAGCGGATGTCAGCGGACATGTCTCCGCTGACATCCGTGCTTCCATAGGGGTGCATGGAGGATCCGTTTCAGGTCCGCCTAAAAAACTGACAGGCGGACCTGGACGGACCTCCGTGTGAAAGAGCCCTAAGGAGATGGATTACTGGAACCATGTCCTGTGGTCTGATGAGACCAAGATAAACTTATTTGGTTCAGCTGGTGTCAAGCTTGTGCGGCGGCAACCAGGTGAGGGGTACAAAGACAAGTGTGTCTTGCCTACAGTCAAGCATTGTGGTGGGAGTGTCATGGTCTGGGGCTGCATGAGTTCTTACGGTACTGCGGAGCTATAGTTCATTAAGGGAATCATGAATGCCAACATGTACTGTGACATACTGAAGCAGAGCATGATCCCCTCCATTCAGAGACTGGGCCGCAGGGCAGTATTCCAACATGATAACAACCCCAAACACACCTCCAAGATGACCACTGCCTTGCTAAAGAAGCTGAGGGTAAAGGTGATGGACTGGCCAAGCATGTCTCCAGACCTAAACCCTATTGAGCATCTGTGGGAATCCTCAAATAGAAGGTGGAGGAGCGCAAGGTCTCTAACATCCACCAGCTCTGTGATGTCGTCATGGAGGAGTGGAAGAGGATTCCAATGGCAACCTGTGAAGCTCTGGGGAACTCAATGCCCAGGAGGGTTAAGGCAGTGCTAGAAAATAATGGTAGCCACACAAAATGTTGACACTTTGTGCCCAATTTGGACATTTTCACTTAGCAATGTACTCACTTTTGTTGCCAGCGGTTTAGACATTAAAGTGGTTGTAAACCCACTTTGTAAACAAACACCTACAGGTAAGCCTAGATTAAGGCTTACCTGTAGGTGCATGAAATATCTCCTTAACCTACACGGTTAAGGAGATATTTGCATTTAAAACCGGCGCCGCTGACGTCACGCGCATGCGCATAGGGTTAATGCCATTCTCAAATTTGGCTAGGTCGCAGCATTCAACGATGTAGCCGCATTCGACGGCTCCTGCGCGCATGTGCGGAGTCACGTCTTCGCCGCTCCGGCCAATCAGCGGAGCGGCGCTGTGATTGGCTGGTGCGGCGATACCCGGAAGTAACATTCCGGCTATCGCCGCAGCGATGGCTGCGTCTGGAGAGAGGGACGCGGACTGCTTCGGGGGCCCCGATCTAAGGTAAGTGGTACATAATGAGCTAGTATGCTAGTCATACTAGCTCATTATGCCTTTCTCTTGCAGGTTGCCTCAAAAAAAAAAAAAAGGATTAGTGGGTTTACAACCACTTTAATGGCTGTGTGTTGAGTTATTTTAAGGGGACAGCAAATTTACACTGTTATACAAGCTGTACACTCACTACTTTACATTGTAGCCAAGTGTAATTTCTTCAGTGTTGTCCCATGAAAAGATATAATAAAATATTTACAAAAATGTGAGAGGTGTACTCACTTTTGTGAGATACTGTACACTTCAATACTTATCATTATCACACTAAATTGAATGATGGAAGTAATTTGCATCTGTGTGCTGTGATGTGCTGCAACATACTCTATGTAGTAAGGTCCCAGGCCTCCTTCGGTCTAATGAGAACCTAAAGGGCCAGAGATAGACGCCACATCTGCATGTGTAAGGAATGCTGTCTTCTTTGGCAACAGTCTTTAACAGTTCCTTACACAAACGTAACAGTTCCTTTCTCTTTCACTACAACCTCTCCTTGTAGTTCTTCAGCCCACTGAGCTCCCGGTCTTTCACTAGACTCACTGAATCACTGTCACTGAATCCCTTGAGCTCCTCCAATCTTAACGGTGGTATCTTCCTCAAGCGTCACCACCCCTGCTTCTCTGCTGGGTCCCTATCTTGGCACTCAAGATACCTCTCAAGCTTTACACCACTGGCCTGCTCGGTCCCTGGCTTGACAAACAAGGTTGCTCTGCAAGCGTCACCTCCGCTGGCTGAGTCCCTGGCTTGATACCCACTGAAGTTACCAGATTCTTCACCGTCCCCGGGTGGTGAGAATGCTGCTCCGGTACTTGCTTCAGTTACTCACTGTGGTCCCTGGTAATAAGGTCATTGGTCCCTTAGTGGCGACAGCTTCCCTTCTACCTCCGACCACGACAGGTTCTCCGACTGGCAGAACCGGCACTTTTGGTTGGGCTGCAAGCCGCAGTCCCAACCCTGCGCCACTCTCCCGCTTCTGGATAGGCCCTCAGACAGCCTAGCATCCAGATGTGCCCAGGATAGGCCCAATCTCCGGCCTAGCAGCCCGGGCAGTACAACACACATCCACCCAGACAGCCATCCAGGTGGCACTGAACATAGATCACCTAACTCCACCCGAATATATAGGCTCTCCCAGCAGGCCAAGGGATTAAAAAAAATCCCTGCCCATTGTCTGAGATACCCCATATACCCATAACCTGACCTTGCATTGCCCATCTCATATCTAGTACCACCAAGTACCCAGCCACCTAGTGGTAGAAGAGGAAAAGGCCAAACTTAGGGAGAAATCAATAGATCTCTAACAATCAACCAGGACAATTTTTCCTGGCAAGTAAATTTGTGAGGCGCAACCCTGGCTAAACTCCAGGGTGCTACATCTATATGAGTGTTGAGGTGAAAATACCAATGAATGGAAATGCACTGCAATGCATATATAACTCTGGTGCCCAACCTGCAAACCGAGAGCCACATGCGGCCCTTTGGAAAATAATTTGCGGCCAGGGGCCTACCTAGAGCATTTGGCACCCGGGGCGGATCCTATATCTGGCACCCCGCTTCACTGATCATGCATGTACACACTCAGCCCCCCTCATACCTGTACGCACTCAGTCCCCCTCGCACCTCTACGCACTCAGTCCCCCTCACACCTGTATGCACTCAGTCCCCCTCACACCTCTACGCACTCAGCCCCCCTCACACCTGTACGCACTTATTCCCCCTCACACCTCTACGCACTCAGTCTCCCTCACACCTCTACGCACTCAGTCCCCCTCACTCGTCTACGCACTCAGCCCCCCTCACACGTCTACGCACTCAGCCCCCCAACACACCCGTAGACACTCAACTGCCCCCCCCCCCACACACACACCTGTACACACTCAGCCCCCTCACACACACACCTGTACACACTCAGCTGCCCCCCCCCCACACACAGACCTGTACACACTCAGCTCCCCCCCCCACACACACACACACCTGTACACACTCAGCCCCCCCCCCCCTGTACATAAACAGCCTCCTACCTTCACTTGTACTCACAGCCCCCACTTGTAAGGTGGTTTTCCTAGTCCCAGGTCCTGTTTCTACATGTCCCTGTGAGACACGAGAGGAGCTGCAATCCAAAATATAGTACTGTCAGTACACGCATTTTTTTTTAAAGAAATGTTAAAGCTTCTACACTCTATCCATAACTAGTATAAAAGTTTTGGCCGGAGTTGGGTCTTATGGCAGCCGCATTCATTCCTATGTATAAATAACAACACTAAAAAGACAATAGATTTCCTCTAAGATACAACCACCACAGGAAATTAGCATTTGACTTTAGGCAATTTTTAAATTATTACCGCTGCCTACTAAATTTTCCTGCTGTGTTAAGAGTAAGCGCTGTAATATTTATTAATGCATTTTAAAATGCTTTCATACAAGTTGTAGTAAATTTAATAAAACCTTGGTTTTACTTCCAGGCAGTCTTTCTCCGGGAAAATAATGCCCAGACAAGTAACAGTTCACTCGCTAGATCAGCCTTTCTAAAACAGGGTTTCCTTGAGCAATTCTGCCTCTTAGATAAGTTACTCCTAAAAACATATGATGGAAGCAGCGATTCTCCTGTATAACACTAGTACTGTGAACAAAATATAGAAAGGGAATAAAATCGCGCTAAACCTGTGAATTAAACAAATCTGAATCATAAATGCTCAAATGAAAAACACCAGTGTGTGAAACACATCCAGGATTCAATATGAATCACATGAGTGGATTACCAAATAAATATATGAGAGTTCCTTGAATAATTTGAAAAAACATATGTAAAAAATTGTGAACAATGAATAAATGAGATCATACAGTGTCCAAACAAAATAAAAAGTCTATATGTGTTGGGTTAAATTAGTATAATATCCACCCTTGCAAAACCTAATAAGTAAAGTCCATCCATAAATAAAAAGACCTCTTCAAACGCTGATGAAAAAGCCAGTGTAGATTCCATCACCGTTATAGAAAGAATTACTTCTTACCGGATATCTGTGATCCCCCGTAACAGAGGATAAGGGAAGGCATGTAGTAAACCACAGCTTGTTTCTAGAGTGCACCGAGCGTGCTTCACCACTATTCAGATCGCCTCATTGATGTTTAAACCCATAAGTGGATGGCGTGGCATAAATGCTCCAATAGTATAAAACCTTTAGGTTTATTTAGAAAAGTTAAAACAAAGTATCACACTTACAAAAGTTGCATCAGTCTGAAGTCTGATGTGCTGGCCGGCGCACAATCAGACAAACCCGTCCTTCTGGGTAGACGAACAGTAACACGAGGTGACGTCAGCGCGTCACTTCCCCCTACGTGTTTCGTAAGAGTATTACGTCGTCCCTGTTGATAAATGTAAAGTTATGCACTTGGGGGCTAAGAATATGCATGTGTAGCACTACCCCTGTAGGAGCTGCTGGTTATATTTTTGGGTCTTGCCGTTACCTGTCTGTTCCACCGTATCCATCATAGGGGTTCCATTGAAGAGTTTTCACAGATGTCAGCACCAACACATAGTCTCTTTTCCAATGGTTTTATTAAAGAAATGTCAATGAGAGGGATGGAGGGTTAGGGGAGATTCAGGTACCTTGCTTTTGCGGATCAGGGGTACTTCCTAATCCAGAGGACAAACAGCTTCCACACTGGATATAGCAACCACCGGTATCAGAATAGTGTACTCACCAAGGCCGAGATGCCGAGATGCCGAGAGCGGTTCGCCGTTGCGACTAAGCGCAGTCCGCCCCCTGGAGGTGGTACAGAGGGTGGATGGCACAAAGAGGCACAAGCTACCAGCAGGCAGGGTAGAGCTTGCGTGGAAGTCCTGTAGAACTGGAGCAGGGACCGATGGGTAACAGGATCCAGCAGGAGAAGTCAGGTAGAAAGTCCGGAGCAGGCTGAGGATCAAACACAGGTAAGCAGACAATCCAGGTCACAGGCTGGGGGTCAAGGCACTGGAGACAGGAGGCAAGACTGGGTCACAAGCAGAAGGTCAAGGCACAGGAGACTGAAGGTGAATTCGGGTCACAGGCAGAGGGTCAAACACAGGAGACAGAAACAAAGTCCGTAAAACAAGCCGAGGTCGGGTCCAGGAGAAGATCAGAGTAGGTCAGGGTCAATCCGGGTCACAGCAGGTAATCAATCAACAGGAAACAGGAACTCAGGTACAGGAAGCTGAAGACAAACCAGCAATTCCTCTGAGCACTTGCTCAGCTTTTATAGGCAGCCAGGAAGTCATGTGGAAGTCATGTGGTGCGTGTCATGTGACGGCCAGTCTGCAGCTGAAGGTTTCTCTGACAGCTTCTCACTGCTGCCATCTAGTGTTCAAAGTATAATATGTTTCTTTACAGAGGCGTAGCTTGAAGCTTGTGGGCCCCGATGCAAAAGTTGACCTGCCCCCCCCCTCATTACCACCCACCACTTCCACCATGCGTGCAGATACATCCACTGCACGCCAAGATACAGAGTTCCTCTCTACATCAGAGGACAGGAATTACCGCTGGAGAATCAGAGGACAGGGATCACCGCTGGAGAATCAGAGGACAGAGACCCCTGGCAGGTCACTTGGCAGAGCTCTTTTTCCATCCCAGCACTGTATACAGCTCCCCCCCCCCACACTACACAGGGCTGAAATCATATTCCTTTACACACAGTCTGTCAGTCTTCAGAGGCTGTTTCTGGCTTTTATGTTGCCCTTCTGACCTGTGAAATTCTCCGGTCAGAACGACAGTGTAGTTGCAGAAGGCAGATACACCCTGTGCAGATCATGGCTAACTGGCTGGGTTGTAAAGGAATGTGATTTCAGCCCTGTAGAGGAGGAACAGTATAGAGTGCTGTAATGGGAAAGGAGCTCAGCAGCCGGGCATAGTATCCAGGGCAGAGGGGGTGGTCAGGGGGCTTTGGGGGGGTACAACTTAGATCTGGGAGGGCAAAGCCATGTGACACAAAATCTGGAGCTTGCAGCCCTTCAGTCAATTTCTGAAGATTTCTTTGTCAGTGTTGGCAGGTGTTGGGGGAAGGTCACCTCCCGGAGGTGTGTGTCTTATCCCCAGTTGTCAGGGAAGTGAGGTAACCTGACATCCCCGGGTGGGGGGGGGTACAGAGAATCCCAACCAGTGACATCGGTCCCATCGTGGCTATAGGACGGCACTTTCCTGCTCTTGCCTCGCTAAGCACGGTTACTATTCCATGTTGCCAACACACAGCACAAACACTTCCCCATCCTGGGCTGTTCTCACCTTGTGCTCCTCTCCATTCAGGAAATGGCTCACAGCTTCTCCCCAGCCAATGAGATTGGAGGGGTGTGGACTGTGGAAGGCAAAGTAGAAGCCCAGTACTGTAGCTACACCCATGTTTCTTTATAATATGTTTCTCTGACAACCGGACAGGCCTCTCACTGACCTAGCAGCCGGTGCGGTGCTCGGCCAACAGTCTCTGCCACAGACTTAAAGAATTCACATAGTCTCTGCCACAGAGGTGAAGAATACACATAGTCTACGTCAGGTCAGACTCCTCCCGGGAGACGGCGTCTGTCCCTTAAGTACCCTCTCCCAGAATGCACAGCGGGAGACCAATCCCACTGAGCTGCTTCTGGGCAAATTGTGGTTTCCAAGGCGAGCAAAGTATTTTCTTGTATTAAGAAAGGTATGGACTCCAGAGATATAATTTTGCCCTTGTACAAATTATTAGTAAGACCTCATCTGGAATATGCAGTTCAGTTTTGGGCACCAGTTCTCAAAAAGGATACCAGGGGACTGGAGAAAGTGCAGAGAAAGGCAACCAAACTGATAAGAGGGATGGAGGAGCTCAGCTATGAGGAAAGATTAGAGGAACTGAATTTATTCTCTCTTGAGAAGAGGAGATTCAAGCCCTGTACACACAATCGGATATTCTATGGTTTCTAATCTGATGTTTTTTTCCATCGGATTTCCGATGAGACTGTCTTCCATCAGTCTTGGCCACACACCATCAGTCAAAAAAACGACGGCAACAAAACGGCGGGACGTACAACACGTACGACGGCGCTATAAAAGGGAAGTTCAAATCTAATGGCGCCACCCCTTGGGCTGCTTTTGCTGATTTCGTGTTACCGCGTGTTAGTAAAAGTTTGGTGAGAGCCGATTCGCGCTTTTCAGTCTCTGTGCTTTTCAGTTCGTTACAGCATGACGAATGTGCTATCTCCATTACGAACGCTAATTTTACCAGAACGAGCGCTCCCGTCTCCTAATTCAGTCTGAGCATGCGTGGGTTTTTTATCCGATGGACTTGCCCATAGACGATCAGTATTTTCTATCGGTTTTTGATCCATCGGACAATTTTAAAACATGTTCTATTTTTTAAAACCGATGGAAAAAAGACAGATGGGTCCCATACACGATCGGTTTGTCCGATGAAAAAAAACCATCGGACGGTTTTCATCGGTAAAACCGATCGTGTGTACAGGGCTTAAGGGGGGATATGATCAACATGTACAAATACATAAGAGGTCCATATAGTTAACTGGGTGTTGAGTTATTCACTTTAAGGTCATCACAGAGGAAAAGGGGGCACTCTTTACGTCTAGAGGAAAAGAGATTTCATCTCCAACTATGGAAAGGTTTCTTCGCAGAAAGAGCTGTGAAAATGTGGAATAGGCTCCCTCCAGAGGTAGTTCTGTCAGGCTCAGTGCTTTAAAAAAGGATTGGATTCTTTCCTAGATGTACATATTATAACTGGATACTAACATTTATAGGTAAAGTTGGTCCAGGGAATATCCAATTGCCTCTCAGGGGGGATTTTGGTATGGTTTTTCAAAGAGGACACCATGTTAGCAAGGAACTGACTTGAGTTTAGTTAATGTATAATGTATACTTTTGCCCCTATGCCTCAATCCACATATGTCTATAGGCAGAGGTTTTACAATTTTTTTATCAATTAAATGTACAGAGTATATACAAAATGTTTATTTGATTTTTCATTCCTTTTACTGTTCATTTTCCATGCAGTTTAAATATTCCTGTCCTGCTCTGTTCGAACGACTTACCCCACCGTGGAGAAGAAAAGGAAAAAAGAAAAAACAGAAGGACAAAGGGAACAAATTCAAGAGGAAAAACGGTCAAAGCAGACAACTTACCAAACAACGTCTTTTCCAATAACCGCTGGGAAAGTCTGGATGGGATTTATGTGACACTTGTAATAAAAACTATCAAGAAATGGAGCTGGGCAACAGCAGTTTGGAGGTAAGTGCATGCCAATTTTCTTTGGTAGCGTTTCATCGAATAACTGATATGTAGATACTATACTATACTATTACATACAGGCCAAACAGGCCAGTCTGGAAGGCAATAAACATTTATAAAGGTTTCTCTTTTGCCAATTAGCAAGATTGGTCAGCTTTGAATCCCTATCGTTTTAATGTTCTAAAAGATCCACCAGGCATATCTGAAGCTACCACCTCAACTATCTTTGTAAAATGATTAAAAATAAATAAAACACTCAAAACTAAACCATATACATAGCAGTTAATCTCTTTCAAATGAATGAATAATAGATCTGTGTGACTAAAAAAATATTATCTGAATATCTTCCATCCCAAAATATAAAGTGCCAAGTCCAAAATGCATTTTAGCATCCACTTTTATGCAAATGATAATGAATAGTTAAAAAGTATATAGTGAAAAAAAAGCATATATATATATATATATATATATATATATATATATATATGTAGCGGGGTCCTCAATTTAGGGGTAGTGTTTAAATGATAGTTTTGCTCAAACACCTAAATTGTTAGGACATTATCAACCATTTTGTCTGCAGGAAGAGTATCGGTGCACTGTTCCCTGTGGCCTGCAGGTGGCGCTGCCATAGTGGGCCAGGGTTGAATCGCTGATACAGTGCTGTGCCTTGTGTGTCCCCTCTCGGCAACCATACAGTGGGAGTGGTCGGCCTGCTGTGTATGCTGGGAGAGGATATAAAAGGGGCAGACGCTGCCTGTTTGAGGTCGGTTGGTCGTCGGGAGTCCTACTCCCAGGGAGTGTGTGTTCCTGTCCGCCCTGGGCACCTTTGGCCCAGGGGCGGTGGTCGGTGAATCAGTCCCAGGCACCTTTAGCCCTGGGGCTGCAACTAAAGGCCTTGGGCCCAGCACCTTTGGCTGGGGCCCATCAAGGATCGAGGAATCTCAGGGTGCCGCCTTGCGAGGGGACCCGCATCTTAGATGAGGAGGCCGGGGGAGGACTGTTCCGGGGGACTGGTGAGAAGTCACAGTGAAGGAAGGGGCCTGGTAACTCTCTGGAGGGATGTCTTCTCCTTACAAGAGGCCAAACTTTGAAAACCAAGTTCACCAGGTCTGTGGCAGAGACCAAGATCACCAGTTTGTGTAGTGATTGTGCGGTTAGTTAGAGTACCATTTTGGCTGCTAGTCCCTATCTAGGGAGACTATCCAAATGGGCTAAATCTGCTTGGGAAGACAAGCAGTGAAGTGTATTATGTTTGTGCCTGGACCTCTCCCACACCTTATGCTGTTCTATTCTCTCTCCAACCTTTCCTATCAGAGACTGTCTTTTAAAGACAAATAAACTCTACGTTGGAGTTACGGCTGGTGTGGACATTTAAGTCATTGGGGGAAATAGAGACTTGTCTTTATTGACTATAGAGATAAGAACCATTCTATGGAGAATCTGGCTGTGGAGACCCATCACAACACGGCTTAACCTCTCCACGCAGGAGGCTACGGGCATATAGAGCTGGGTGTGCCCTTTCCTCCTGCGAGGAGCCAAAGACAAGGAGGAAAGGGTGGTAAGCGCTATATATATATATATATATATATATATATATATATATATATATACAGTGCCTTGAAGAAGTATTCATACTGCTTGAAATTTTCCACATTTTGTCATGTTACAACTAAAAATGTAAATGTATATTATTGTAACTTTATGTGATAGACCAAGGGTCCTTTCACACGGGGCGGATCCGTGCAGATCCGCCCCGTGAAGCTCCGCTTGCTCAGCGGGGATCGCTCCGTTGATCCCCGCTGAGCCGACGGATGACTGGGCGGTCCCCGCACACTGTGCAGGGACCGCCCTGTCAGAGCGCCGCTCTCCCCTATGGGGAATCGGATGACGACGGACCATAGAGTCCGTTGTCATCCGATCCGCTCCGCCGACGGAAGGAAAAATAGGGTTTTCCTCCGTCACACTTTGGCGGAGCGGAGCGGGTCGGATGTCAGCGGACATGTCTCCGCTGACATCCGTGCCTCCATAGGGGTACATGGAGGATCCGTTTCAGGTCCGCCTAAAAAACTGACAGGCGGACCTGAACGGACCTCCGTGTGAAAGGGGCCCAACACAAAGTGGCACATAGTTGTGAAGTGGATGGAAATTGATAAATTGTTTCCAATTTTTTTTTTACAAAAAATATCTGAAAAGTGTGGCGGGCATTTGTATTCAGCCCCCTTTACTCTGGTACCCCTATCTAGGGGTACCAATTGTCTTCAGAAGTCACCTAAATAGTAAATATAATTCACCTGTGTGTAATTTAATCTCAGTATAAATACAGCTGTTCTGTGAAGCCCTTAGAAATTTGTTAGAGAACCTTAGTAAACAAACAGCATCATAAAGGCCAGGGAACACACTAGACAGGTCAGGGATAACGTTGTGGAGAAGTTTAAAGCAGGGTAAGGTTATGAACAAATATCCCAAGCTTTGAACATCTCACGGAGCTCTTTTCAATCCATCATCTGAAAATGGAAAGAGTATGGCACAACTGCAAACCTACCAAGACATGGCCGCCCACCTACAGTGCCTTGAAATTTTCCACATTTTGTCATGTTACAACCAAAAACGTACCGTAAATGTATTTTATTGGGTTTTTATGTGATAGACCAACACAAAGTGGCACATAATTGTGAAGTGGAAAGAAAATGATAAATAAATTTCACAATTTTTTACAAATAAATATATTTGAAAAGTGTGGGGTACATTTGTATTTAGCCCCCCTGAGTCAATACTTTGTAGAACCACCTTTTGCTGCAGTTACAGCTTCAAGTCTTTTTGGGGATGACTCTACTAGCTTTGCACATCTAGAAAGTGAATTTTTTGCCCATTCTTCTTTGAAAAATAGCTCAAGCTCTGTGACATTGGATGGAGAGCGTCTGTGAACAGCAATTTTCAAGTCTTGCCACAGATTCTCAATTGGATTTAAGTCTGACTTTGACTAGGCCATTCTAACACATGAATATGCTTTGATCTAAACCATTCCATTGTAGCTCTGGCTGTATGTTTAGGGTCGTTGTCCTGCTGGAAGGTAAACCTCCGTCCAGTCTCAAGTCTTTTGCAGACTCTAAAGCCCTGTACACACGATCGGTTTAACCGATGAAAACCGTCCGATGGATTGTTTTCATCAGACAAACCGATCGTGTATGGGACCCATCGGTCTTTTTTCCATCGGTTTTAAAAAATAGAACATGTTTTAAATTTTTCCGATGGATAAAAAACCGATCGAAAACTCCGATCGTCTATGGGCAAGTCCATCGGATAAAAAACCCACGCATGCTCAGAATCAAGTCGATGCATGCTCAGAATCATTGAACTTCATTTTTCTCGGCTCATCTGAGTGTTTTACGTCACCGCGTTTGGAACGGTCGTCTTTTGGACTGATGGTGTGTAGGCAAGACTGATGGAAGTCAGCTTCATCGGATTTCCGATGGACAAAACCATCGGATTAGAATCCATAGGATATCCGATCGTGTGTACGAGGCTTAAGAGGTTTTCTTCTAAGATTGCCCTGTATTTGGCTCCATCCATCTTCCCATCAACTCTGTCACTTTACCTGCTGAAGAAAAGCATCCCCACATCATGATGCTGCCACTACCATGTATCACGGTGGGGATGGTGTGTTCAGGATGATGTGCAGTGTTAGTTTTTCACCACACATAGTGTTTTGCTTTTAGGCCAAAAAGTAAAATTTTGGTCTGATCTGACCAGAGCACCTTCTTCTACATGTTTGCTGTGTCCCCCACATTGGTTCTCGCAAAATGCAAATGGGACTTCTTATGGCTTTCTTTCAACAATGGCTTTCTTCTTGCCACTCTTTCATAAAGGCCAGATTTGTGGAGTGCACGACTAATAGTTGTCCTGTGAACAGATTCTCCCACCTGAGATGTGGATCCATGCAGCTCCTCCAGAGTTACCATGGGCCTCTTGGCTGCTTCTCTGGTTATTGTTCTCCTCGTCCTGCCTGTCAGTTTACTGTGCCTTGAAAAAGTATTCATACCCCTTGAAATTTTCCACATTTTGTCATGTTACAACCAAAAACGTAAATGTATTTTATTGGGATTTTATGTGATAGACCAACACAAGGTGGC
Organism: Rana muscosa; assembly: GCA_029206835.1. Taxonomy (NCBI): domain Eukaryota; kingdom Metazoa; phylum Chordata; class Amphibia; order Anura; family Ranidae; genus Rana; species Rana muscosa. The sequence goes on along the minus strand of CM055127.1, from coordinate 151,991,160 downwards.
ACATAGTTGAGAAGTGGAAGGAAAATGGTCCCGATAAAATACATTTACCTTTTTGGTTGTAACATGAAAAAATATGGAAAATTGTCAAGGGGTATGAATACTTTTTCATGGCACTGTATATACAATCCTATGCCCACATTTTATCCAGAGGAAGGCAAAAAACTCCAATTTGCTCCAGCTGGGGAAAAAATTCCCTCCTGATCCCCAAAGAGGCAATTGCATATTCCCTGGATCAACTTTTACTATAAATATTAGTATCCGATTATATTATGTGCATATAGGAAAGAATCCAGGCCTTTCTTTTACTCAGCTGGCCAGAACCAGCTCTTGAGGGAGTCTATTCCACATTTTCACAGCTCTTACTGTGAAGAAGCCTTTCTGTATTTGAAGATGAAATCTCTTTTCCGCCAGACAAAAAGAGTGCCCCCTTTGTCCTTTGTGATGACCCTAAAGTGAATAACTCAACACCAAGTTCACTATATGGACGGACCACTTATGTATTTATACATGCTGATCATATCCCCCCTTAATCTCTGCTTCTCAACAGAGAATAAATTCAGTTCCTCTTATCTTAGCTGAGCTCCTCCATGCCTCTTATCACTTAAGTTACTCTTTTCTTCACTTTCTCCAGTTCCCCAATATTATTTTTGTGAACTGGTGTCCAAAACTGAACTGCATATTCCAGATGAGGTCTTTCTAATGATTTGTACTGGGGCAGAATTCTGTCTCTCTCTCTCTGGAATCTATATCGCATCTAATATAAGAAAGGATTTTGCTCACTTTGGAAACTGCAGCTTGGCATTGCATGCTATTATTAAGCTTATGATCTACCAGAACACCCAAATCCTTCTCCACCATTGATTCTCCCAGTTGTGCTCCCCTAGTATGTATGATGCATTCATATTCTTAGCCCCCAAGTGCATAGCTTTACATTTATCAATATTAGACCTCATTTGCCACATAGTTGCCCAATTAAACAGTGCATTGAGGTTGGCTTGTAAGTTGGAGACATCCTGTAAGACATCATGATATTCCACTGCATAGCATGGTGTCATCTGCAAAGACTGAAATGGTACTTTTAATCCCAGACCCAATATCATTTATTAATATTATTATTTATTATTAAGAAGTAAGGGTCCCAACACTGAACCTTGGGGTACAACACTCATAACCCCTAGACCATTTATCGTAAGAATCATTAACCACTACTCTCTAAATTTGGTCTTTTAACCAATTTTCTATCGATTTACAAACTGATTTTTCCAAGCCTGTAGACTTTACCTTACACATTAGTCGTGTGTGGGACTGGGGAACTGTGTCAAATGTTTTTTGCAAATTCCAAGTATATTACATCCACAGCCACTCCTCTGTCTAAGGTTTTGCTCACCTCCTCATAAAAAGAAATCAGGTTTGTTTGACAACTTCTGTCTTTCATGAATCTATGCTGTTCGTTACTTAAATTATTTTTTTCCTGCAAGAACTCATCTTTGTGGTCTTTTTTAAACTCTCCAGTTTCTTCCAAACTATAGAAATTAAACTAAAAGGTCTATAGTTACTTGGTTTTTAAATAAGGCGCCACATTGACCTTATGCCACTCCATGGGTACTATCTCCATTATTAAAGAGCTCCTAAACATTAGAAACAATGGCTTTGAAATGACAGAGCTCAATTCTTTTAGGATCAATGGGTGTATTCCATCTGATCCAGGTGCTTTATTCACCTTTACTCTGTCTAAATATTTCTGGAACATATCATTTTTGAGTCATTGTGGATCATTTGGGGGTGTCAATACCATCCTCATTATGGACATGAGCTGCCCCATGCTCATTTGTATACACAGAGCTGAAGAATGTATTTAATAAATGTGTCTTCTCTTTGTCCCCAGTCACCCACTCCAGATTAATTTGTAAAGGGCCAGGGCCTACATGCTCTGACCTTTTTTTACTATAAATATATTTGAAGAATTTTTGGGGGTTTGTTCTATTATCTTTTGCAATCTGTCATTTGTTTTGAATTTTTGCGGCCTTTTTTAATTACATATTCTGTTATAATCTTTGTAACATTTATATGATGATAGTGTTCCTTCATTTTTATATTTTTTAAAAGCTCTTTTCTTATTATTTATAGCCATTTTAACTTTGAGCCACATATGTTTTATCTTTAGCCTTTTAAACTTATTGCTCATGGAAATATACTTTTCAGTGAGTTTGCATACAGACTTTTTGAAGAATTTCCATTTCTGTTCTGTGTCCGATGATGCCAATATTCCCTCCCAGTCTTAAGCCTCGTACACAAAAAACGACAAGAAATTTGCCGAGAGAGCTTTCTTGCCGAGAAAACCGTTCGTGTGTATGGTTTCTCGTCGAGAAAACTGCCGGGAATCTCGACCAGAAAAATAGAGAACCTGCTCAAGTTCTCGTTTTTCTCGTCGGGTTTCTCGTCGACCTGTTTTGCGATGAGAAAACCGTTCGTGTGTATGCTTTTTCGAGTCTTAAAAAATCGTGCATGCTCAGAATCAAGTATGAGACGGGAGCGCTCCTTCTAGTAAAACTAGCGTTCGTAATGGAGATAGCACATTCGTCATTCTGAACACATGAAAAGCACGAGGCTGAAAAGCGCGAATCGTTTCTCACCAAATTTTTTACTAACACGCAGTAACACGAGGTCAGCAAAAGCAGCCCAAGGGGTGGCGCCATTGGAATTGAACTTCCCCTTTATACTGCCGTCGTACGTGCTGTACGTGACCGCGCAGAACAACAACGAGATTTTGAATTGACTGTGTGTATGCAAGGAAAGCTTGACAAGAAGCTCGTCAAGCTTGACAAGAATCTTGTCGAGAAAATCGACAGTTTTTTTACGACGACAAACTTGGTCGTGTGTATGAGGCATAAGTCTTGGAGAGAAGCCCTCATCCTTTGAAAATTTGCTCTCTTAAAGTTAAGTGTTTTTATCTTTCCCATATGTGTTTGTTGCTTTCAGCTAACATTAAATGAAATCATGTTATGGTCACTGCTACCCAGATATTCACCAAGCCATACACTCCTACTGATCAACAGTGGGCAGGCAAGTGTACAGGTTTTTCACCTTCGCCATGAAGTAGAAACTTGCTATAATTTCTGGGTAGTGTGGAGAAGGGTTGGAAGATTTTGTCTTACTTTGTTTTCTGGACCACACAAGATGTAAGGTGAATCTTCCTGTTCTAGTATCCCCACTGAAGACATTGTAGTTAGTTTCTGGGATGAGAGCTACACAAATTGTTAGATTACATCTTTTCAGCATTGAAAGAAAGTTTAGAAATATACCTATCCCAGATGGTCTCACAGATCACCCACTGGCTGCGGGTACACACCTACTAGGATCCTCACCATGGTATCTAGAAACAAACAAACAAGCTGCTGGTCCAATGTTTTTTTCCTTGATATCAAACAAGCCTTATTGCAAGTAATACAAACTCACAAAGCCAGACTATGGCCACATTGCTCACCACTAGGCCTTCCCTCTACTCCTTTAACACGTTTCATCCCATCAGGGGCTTAGTTATGAATGTCAGGAGGTAAGAAGTTATAAATATCTGTACATGTAAATTTGGTCATTCACCTGTAGAATTTTGCTTCAAAGATGGTGTTTTCAAAACGTTAAGTCAATTTTATATATATATATATATATATATATATATATATATATATATATATATATAATTATTTTGGCAAATGGTGCTCAATCGGGTAGATCACTCAACTGAGGTGTTATAAATTAAGGTGTGTTATAAATGCATCACATTTTCTGGCAGCAAAAAGACAATTCACGTTGAACTGATCAGTGGATGCTTTACAAATATATTCCTAAAAGTATTCTGAGATGGTTATATAAGCCCACAAAATGTGTGTGTAAGATAAGAGGGGGGGGGGGTTGGTTGGGGGTTTCTGTGTGTCTGAACTTGAGATGGTGGAAGTTCAATGCATTCCCAGTTGGTAAAGCATTCTCATCAACTCCTTGGGTAAAAGAAGGCAAGCTGTGAGAATGTCACTGGGGTCATGGCTTAAAGGATCTGAACATACTTTAGAACTACACGGATAGAAGGGTCTTGACTCAGCATTGTCCCTCACAGGCGGAAGCCACATGTAAAAGGCTGCAGGGCTCTTGTTAAGCTGGCGGAGTCAAAGCCTGGAATAATGACTGAGGTGTGAAAAGAGATTCACCTTGACTTATTTTGCCTTTGATGCATACACTCTAAATGTGTCACAACGCCAAAAAGGGGGCTTTGTACATTACATATCTATTTCTGTGTCCTTCCCAGTAGCTCCACAGGGAAACAGCTGTGATTCAGAGAATGAAGCAGCAGTATAAAAGGTACAGAAATATGAAAACACTTTCAAAGTGTATCAAAAGCCAACGTTTTCTATTTTGTATAAAGTAGGCAAGGGTTGCATGCAACACATATGAGCTAGCAGATACTTTTACTTCCAATTCTGAACTGTCAACAATTTCTTTTCTCAATGAGTGTAGGGTCCTGATACAAATCTTGAAGCCCTGACAAAGGAGGACTGCTTCTATCTCCCAAAACATGTTGGCTGTTATTGAATGGAATAATTAATCATCACTTTTGACTAAATCAGTGATGTGGTACTATGATTACATTCACCCTGGTAGCAATAAAACCCTGAAAGAAGAATATCTAAACCTTTTCTTTCTCAACCCAATATTCTACAATTAAGCCCCAGGGGAAGGGTGGTAGTGTGTTGGAGGGGAGAAGCTGGGGAGTGCCTATTTGGTGTTCAATAAAGTTCATTGAAACATTTTGTACAGCACACCAGGGATGAGGGATGGGTCCTGGATGGTAGGTATGTGAATTTTGGGGTAATCGGTTTAAGAGGAAAACTGATTTGCAGTTTTCCCAGGATTATTAAGTTCTGATATGGATTCCAGAATTTGGAGGCTCAGTGAGATTTTGAATGGGAAATAACCTCCAACCCTGACTATGGGTACTTTGGGACTGAGATGGTTAACCCCTGCAAGAAGGGTTTAGAGCAAGAAGCAATAAAATTAGCTAGCAGGTGTTGATGAGGTGTTGAGGGGAACAAGACACAGTTGCAAGAGAGCTGTGGGCTGTTCAGCTGCTGGGATGCTGCTAGGCTATTTGTGACCTGGGGCAGGTGGGGACATTAAACCTTGTTGTGGGACAAGTACAATTTGGCGGGGAGCCGAAACTTTGTTTTATACCAGGGTTTATGGTCTTTTTTTTTTTGCTTAATGCTGAAGATAAGCTGAGATGTTTGTCCTATTTGAAGAAATAAAAACTGTTTGCTTTACAAAGACATTACAGTATCTGGACCCCAGAATATCACACCTTGTATCATGTGCAGCTTTACTGTACTATGGACTTGAGATATCCTTCAACCCTTCACTTCTATTAGAACAACGTTTTGGTTGGAATTTTGCATTAAACCATGAAGCAAGCAAAGCCCCATCAAGTATTTTTATTTTCTAATGTCTCATTGACTACAGGCTGGAAAGTGCCGGTAGAGACTTGTAGCTGTAGTGTATTAGCACAGCCGCTTGTATTCTCTATTAGGGGTGCTTGTGGCAGGTGACTACACAGGTGGACAATTGTAGGAAAGTTGTCACCCCATAATAGGAAGTGTCCGAACAAGGACTTTCATCATGGGGTCACAAAGAATTATTTTAACGAAAGCTGTAGATTTAACTAGATTAAAAACAACTTTTATAATTCTGTGTTCCTCCCTCACCAGCCTCTTAATGAAATGGTACAATAAAACCTTTCCCTTTTCCTTACATACTTATTTTTGGAAGGCTTCTCTATGCAATGTAGGCAGATCATTGCTGCTGGAAGGGGCCAGCAGTGTGCTGTATATACCTTCCTGAAAACATCACAGCACCCTGTCTCAGTACTCCTCTCAAGAGACCTTATCTCCGATGCAAGTAGTGGGCCGTCTCTTGGGATGAGTTATGCAAATATTAAAAGGCCTTGATGGGTGGGTGTCAGTATGTAGAAGTGGACATTCTTAGGCAGGTTGTATTTGCATGTAGACCACCCTAGGAAATGTCTACATGTGAATGCTGACCCTCCATGATTGAAAAAACTGAACTTCAACAAATGAAAGAGGTGGGCCAGAGAAAGTCCTGGGGAGGAAAGAGCTAGATGAAGCGGGAAGTCCCCCAGCCAGGCAAAATGGTGAGCTTTATCTGACTTGCTGCAAATACTAATGCACACTGTGAAAAATTCAGTGTGCAGTGAAATCAGAGTAAGTAATTTCAGTACATGAGAGGAGCCTCTACAACTGTGCAAGGCTGGAGGTCGTGTTCAAGGCTCATATGAGATTTTAGTGGTTGGGTTTAGATCTTCTATAGGTGAGTTGACATTATTTGTAATTGTAAAAGTTTAGAAGCAACGATGAAGAAAAGACTGCAAGGTCATTCTATTTGACATAAGTTATTCCACGTGCATGACTTTTCTGTGTGATCTTTAAGCTGTGGATGTGACCTAAAGGCCACATAGCTTTCTAATAGCAGCTGCTGATTTTTTTTTACAAGGCTCCCTGTGCTCCATCATGAATGACCTGTAACCAGATCCACCCCAACTGGATCTGAGGCTAACAAGGTTATATGGCAGCAAGATGTGCCGATGGGGGTAATATTCATTCTCCCTGTTCTCTTAGTATGGTCTGTCAGTGTGCAAAATGTACATAGAGGAGACTTCCCAAAAATCCAACCAGAGCTCGGGGCCAAACCGATAAACTATAACTTAAATATGCGTACGTGAACTGTGTAAACAGTCAGTAAGTCTGTTCAGACAGTCTTGTAATTGGCATAGCACTGTCACAATGCATTACCAAGAGGGTGACACCAATGCCAAGAGACCACAGCTCTAATTTTACTCTGGTTTGATCTGGAAAGTTGAAATGTCAAAGTGCAGTGTGGAAAAAATAGGTGAAGAAATAAAAAGTGCCAAATCAAACAAAAACCATGACACCAGGAAAATTATTTCTACAGTTTTGCAACATTAAAAATAATTGGTGATGCCTGACTAAGGGTGGTGTAAATTGTACAGAACAGTTGATTTTGCTGCTAGTACCCGGACATGGTATTGGCATGGAAGTGCTTGTATTCAGTACTGAAGCTTTCATTGACCCATTAGGAAATGTTTTTAGGGGTCAGAGCATATCTAATCCCAACATGTCTGCTTTTTTTAAAGTTGACCACTGTCCATTAATGTAAGGAGAATTCTTCTCACTGATCACCAATGTAAGGAGCATTCTTCCAAATGACCTCCAATGTAAGGAGTATTCTTCTCACTGACCATCAATATAAGGGGCATTTTACCCACTAACCACCAATGTAAGAAGCATTCTTTCCACTGGCCACCAATGTAAGGAGCAAAATTCCCACTGACCACCAATGTTAGGGACATTATTCTCACTGACCACCAATGTAAGGAGCATTCTTCTTACTGACCATCAATGTAAGAAACATTCTTCTCACTGACCACCAATGTAAGGAACATTCTTTTCACTGACTACCAATGTAAGCAGCATTCTTTCCACTGACCACCAATGTAAGGAGCAATATTCCCACTGACCACCAATGTAAGGGACATTCTTCTCACTGATCACCAATGTAAGGAGCATTCTTCTTACTGACCATCAATGTAAGAAACATTCTTCCCACTGACCTCCAATGTAAGGAACATTCTTCCCACTGACCTCAAATGTAAGGAGCATTCTTCTCACTGATCACCAATGTAAGGGGCATTTTCCCACTGATCACCAATGTAAGGAGCATTCTTTCCACTGACCACCAATGTAAGGGTCATTCTTCCCACTGACCACTGATGTAGGGGATGTTATTCCCACAGACCATCAGTCAGTGTTACAGGACATACTTTTCACTGTCCAGCAGGCTAAGGAGGTGATTTTTCCCACTATCCGCCATTATGGTGTGGCTACTATTCCATGAGCTGTAAATATAATAATTTTAGCGGGGAGTTCCCTGAAACCTGAAAATTATTTCAAGGGTTCATTCACAGTAAAAAGGTTGAGAAAGGCTGGCATTGTTCTCTTGGTATCTGGTGCTTTGCCTACCTAGTCCTGAACCCAATTCCGTCATTCTTTCTCCTTCTCCCTATAACTTGCTACAGCTACTTGCTTGCTCAGTATGCAGCTTATGCAGCCCATCTCTGGTATAAAGTCTGCCCTGTAGCCGGGGCTGTAATATTCTGAATGAGATCATCCAGGGAAGGTAAATATACTTAAAACAAGAAAAAATGAGCTGAAGATGTTTTCACTGTTACAACACAAACTTCCTTTACAAAGTGGTGTTTATTTTTAGTAAAGAGCTGATCTGAATCGTTCGACTTAGAGGACATTCTTTGTGCTGGGTGTAGAGAAGCTCACATGCCTAGCTGCTGGTCAAGCCTACAGAAAGCAGAGGTGGAAATCAAAGTATTTATTTTAACATCTGAAACCGAGAGCCAACATAAAATCAGTGGAATGAGTCAAATTATATAAAATGGTTAAAGCCTATCCCTGGTCCAAACAAGAAATCCTCTATATTCTGCACTGGCAAAAATGTTTCATCTGTTAATATAACCTTTTCATTTTGTCTCCTTTCCCAGAGGCGATAATATGCAAATTGCTGATCTCCGAAACTAGACAGACAAAAATATTTGTTGTCTCTGATGTCCTTACTTTAATTAACCCATGTCAAGTTTAATTGCTGACTGTTCCCCAGTTAGGAGGTTTGCCCTCACTTTTTTTCCTCATTACCATTGTCTCTAGGACCAGAACAAGAGAACAAGAGTAGAGGGTGGACCTTTCCAATGGGGACACGTGTTCTAGTTCCCCTCATTCTGGTTTTCCTTTCACTTCAAATGACTGACAATAAACCAGCCTTTCTCAATTTATTTTTTATTTTTTACCCTAGAGCAGGGGTCACCAAACTTTCTAAACAAAGGGCCAACTTACTGTCCTTGAGGCTTTTGGGAGGCCAGACTATGGCCATTGGGAGTAGAAAAGTTCCTGATGTCAGTTTAAAAAAATAATGCCCCATCTTTGGTGTCAGCGGGAGGAATTGTGTCCTATCATTGGTGAAATTGGGAGGAAGTGTGAGCTATCGTTGATGTCACTGAGAGGAATTTTGATCCATTACTAGTGTTGTTGGGAGGAATTGTGTCTTACCATTGGTGTCAATCGGAGGAATTGTGCTTTGTCCTTGAAGTCATTGGGAGGAATTTTGCCCCATTATTGGTATCATTGGGAGGAATTGTTCCCATTTATGGGGTCAGTGGAGGGGGAATTATCCCCCATTGTTGGTATCAGTGGATGAAATTGTGCCCAAGGGCTGGATAAAAGCAAGCAAAGGGCCTCATATGGTCCCTGGGCAACAGTTTGGACATCACTGCCCTAGAGAAATCCTTAAAAAAAAATTCAGGTCTAGGAAAACCTCTGCTAAAACGAATTAACCAGTGGTGGGAATAATGCCCCCTTAGAGTGGTGGTCAGAATGTCACCATTACAGAAAGCTAAAAATATTGTTTGTGTCATGTAGCTGGCTCTTCAGAATGGCGTGGACCCTGGAACTATATAGGCACCATCCAATAGGAGGTCAATAAGCCACACCTCAAGGAATTCCAAGCAACCACTTGTCCAGTATTTTCAGTATTTACTTTCAGCCTCTAAACCCTGACGAGAGTTAATCCCTTGAAACGCATTTTATTTTTATTGTGAACTATTATCATACAAAATAAAAGTTGACTGGACACTGTATCTGTGGAACTCTCACTCTCTCCGCACTCTGTAGACTACTCCAGGGACCCCCAAGGACACCCTGGCTGAAAGTAGCCTCTGATATCCAGATCTAAAAACCTGATTCCTCCTGCTTTTGTGTTCAGCACTCTAATAACTAGACATGTGCGGTTCGTTTTGTTCGAATAAATATTCGGATACATTTTTCATTATTCGGAGATATGGATATGTCCGAATATCCGAATTACAGTATAAACTAAATTTACAGAATGCTCTGAATAACGGAACGAAATTTGTCAGAATTTTTGAAATTCAATTTGAATTTTACATTGAACTCCAGTCGAATTCTAACTGTAAACATATTTCTGAAGTCAAATACTATGTGTGTTATTAGAGTACCATTTCGAAATAATGCTGTTTTTGTTAAGACAAAGGTGATTTAAAGAGTCAATATAATCATTTGATGAAGATTTTTCTTTGGTTTGTTCACTTTGCTACATTCGAATCGAAAAAAAAACTAAAGTTTTTGATTCAACCGATTTAAAATTTATCGATTCAAACGTTTCAATTTGAAAAAAATCAGTAGATTCAAAGAAAATTCTAAAAAGACATAAAACGAATTCCAAATACAAATCCCGAATACAAATCCCGAATATGAATTAAACAAATCAACCGAATTTAACTAAATTAAATAACTAGGTTAACTTTCTTGTGAAAAAAAAAAACTAGGTTAACGAATCGAAACTAAGCAAAACAAATTTTTCCGTCATGCACATGTCTACTAATAACGCAATTTGTGTCGAACTCCTGGAATTGTGGAATGCTGAAGATTTTTATGAATTCTGCAGTTTTGGAACAGGTGGAAGGCAGGAAACACAGGCCACTGGTGTCTTGTTTTACAAGATACTATTTTGTCCAGATGTTTAGTGCAGCGACAGAATCGCTTTCACATTGTGTCTCTGGGACAGGACGTTAACCACTTGGCCTCCAAAAGGTTTTACCCCCTTTGTGACCAGGGCATTTTTTTCTATTCAGCACTGTGCTACTTTAACTGACAATTGTGCGGTCATGCAACACTGTAATCAAAAAAAAAATTATATAATTTTTTTTCACATACCGTAAATAGAGCTTTCTTTTGGTGGTATTTGATCACAACTAGATTCTTTATTTTTTACTATATAAACAAAATAAGACAGAAAAAATTGGAAAAAATATGAAATTTTCGATTTTCTGTTATAAAAAATATTCAATAAAGAAATCCAACTTCTTCATACATTTAGGCCAAAAATGTATTCTGCCACATGTCTTTGATAAAAAAAAAAAATATCCCAATAAGTGTACATTAATTGGTTTTTGTGAAAGTTAGAGCATCTACAAACTAAGTTATATATACTGGAATTTACACAGCTATAGACACTATACTGTAATGGTGGTTATTAGCGACTTATAGTGTGACTGTAGTAGGGTGGCGGGCAATTTGTCACTAACAGACACTATCTGGGAGGGTTACTAACTGACTCTAACATCACTAGTGACACTAATAGAGTGATAATACTGTACACTGACACTGTACTATGACACCGGCTGGGAAGCGGTTAACATCAAGGGGCATTAAGGTGTTAACTGTGTGCCTAACAATGTATAATGTTTGCTGCTTTTACTTTCTGATCTGGCTGTTTTTTTTCCCTACTTTTCAGGGAGAAGAAACGGCCAGATCTCTGTTCCCTATACACAGAGTTCTGAGTGTTTGTAAACGCAGAACTCTGTGTGTGATTGGACACAACCGATCAGCTGATTTCAGCTGAAATCATTGGCTGAAATCTGCTGCCAAACTCATGCTCTGTCCAATCACAGCACGGGTTGGCATGAGCGTGCATGCCGGAATAAAAAACTGGGAAACCTAGAAGAAGACCGTCATGTACATGTACATGATTGTGCCTCTACCTGCCACCTGTTCATAGTATATCTAGTGTGACTGGTCACAGGTAGTTAATGTTTTTCTAAACCCAAAACAAAAATGTATGCACTTAGTACATAGCGCACCTCTCAACCCTGCACTCGGTATGTAGCACACCTCTCAACCCTGCAGTCTGTATGTAGAGCACCTCTCAAGCCTGCACTCTGTACGTAGAGCACCTCTTAACCCTGCACTCTGTACGTAACTCACCTCTCAACCCAGCACTGTGTACGCAGTGCACCTCTCAACCCTGCACTCTGTACGTAGCGCGCCTCTCAACCCTGTACTCAGTACGTAGCGCACCTCTCAACCCTGCACTCAGTACGTAGCGCACCTCTCAACCCTGCAGTCTGTATGTCGCCCACCTCTCAATCCTGCAGCCTGTATGTAGTGCACCTCTCAACCCTGCACTCTGTACGTAGCGCACCTCTCAAACTTGCAATCAGTACGTAGTGCACCTCTCAACCCTGCACTCGGTACGTAGCACACCTCTCAACCCTGCACTCTGTATGTAGAGCACCTCTCAACCCTGCAACCCTGCACTCTGTAGGTAGCGCACCCCTCAAGCCTGCACTCTGTACGTAGTGCACCTCTCAACATTGCAGTCTGTACTTAGCGCAACTCTAAACCCTACACTTTACACTCAACCCTACACTCTGTATGTAGCACACCTCTGAACCCTGTGGTCTGTATATAAAGCACCTCTCAACCCTGCACTCTGTATGTAGTGCACCTCTCAACCCTGCACTCGGTACGTTGTGCACTTCTCAAGCCTGCAGTCTGTACTTAGCGTGCCTCTCAACCCTGCAGTCTGTACATAGAGCACCTCTCAACTCTGCACTCAGGTACGTAGCGCACTTCTCAACCCCTACAGTCTCTCAACCCTGCACTCTGTACATAGCCCACCCCTCAACCCTGCAGCCTGTATGTAGTGCACCTCTCAACCCTGCACTCGGTATGTAGCAAACCTCTCAACCCTGCAGTCTGTACGTAGAGCACCTCTCAAGCCTGCACTCTGTACGTAGTGCACCTCTCAACCCTGCACTCTGTATGTAGTGCACCTCTCAACCCTGCACTCGGTACATAGCGCACTTCTCAACCCTGCAGTCTGTACTTAGTGCACCTCTCAACCCTGCACTCTATATGTAGCGCACCTCTCAACCCTGCAATTGGTATGTAGCCCACCCCTCAACCCTGCAGGCTGTATGTAGTGCACCTCTCAACCCTGCACTCTATACATAGAGCACCTCTCAACCCTGCACTCTGTACATAGTGCACCTCTTAACCCTGCACTCTGTATGTAGTGGACCACTCAACCCTGCACTCGGTACGCAGCGCACTTCTCAACCCTGCAGTCTGTATGTAGCCCACCCCTCAACCCTGCAGCCTGTATGTAGTCCACCTCTCAACCCTGCACTCGGTATGTAGCACACCTCTCAACCCTGCAGTCTGTATGTAGAGCACCTCTCAAGCCTGCACTCTGTACGTAGCGCACCTCTCAACCCTGCACTCTGTATGTAGTGCACCTCTCAACCCTACAATCAGTACATAGCGCACTTCTCAACCCTGCAGTCTGTACTTAGTGCACCTCTCAACCCTGCACTCTTTATGTAGCGCACCTCTCAACCCCGCACTCTATATGTAGCGCACCTCTCAACCCTGCAGTCTATATTTAGCGCGCCTCTCAATCCTGCACTCTTTACGTAGCACACCTCTCAACCCTGCAGTCTGTACATAGAGCACCTCTCAACCCTGCACTCTGTACGTAGTGCAGCTCTCAACTCTGCACTCGGGTACGTAGCGCACTTCTCCACCCCTACAGTCTCTCCACCCTGCACTCTGTACATAGCGCACCTCTCAACCCTGCAATCGGTATGTAGCGCACCTCTCAGCACTATAGTCTGTACTTAGCATTCCTCTCAATCCTGCACTCTTTATGTAGCGCACCACTCAACCCTGCACTCTTTACGTAGTGCACCTCTCAACCCTGCAGTCTGTATGTAGCCCACCCCTCAACCCTGCAGCCTGTATGTAGTGCACCTCTCAACCCTGCACTCGGTATGTAGCACACCTCTCAACCCTGCAGTCGGTACGAAGAGCACCTCTCAAGCCTGCACTCTGTACGTAGCGCACCTCTCAACCCTGCACTCTGTATGTAGTGCACCTCTCAACCCTGCACTCGGTACATAGCGCACTTCTCAACCCTGCAGTCTGTACTTAGTGCACCTCTCAACCCTGCACTCTGTATGTAGCGCACCTCTCAAACCTGCACTCTATATGTAGCGCACCTCTCAACCCTGCAATTAGTATGTAGCCCACCCCTCAACCCTGCAGCCTGTATGTAGTGCACCTTTTAACCCTGCACTCTATACGTAGAGCACCTCTCAACCCTGCACTCTGTACGTAGCGCACCTCTTAACCCTGCACTTGGTACATAGCGCACTTCTCAACCCTGCAGTCTGTACTCAGTATGTAGTGCGCCTCTCAACCCTGCACTCGGTATGTAGCACACCTCTCAATCCTGCAGTCTGTACGTAGAGCACCTCTCAAGCCTGCACTCTGTACGTAGCGCACCTCTCAACCCTGCACTCTGTATGTAGTGCACCTCTCAACCCTGCACTCGGTACATAGCGCACTTCTCAACCCTGCAGTCTGTACTTAGTGCACCTCTCAACTCTGCACTCTGTATGTAGCGCACCTCTCAACCCTGCACTCTGTATGTAGCGCACCACTCAACCCTGCACTCTTTACGTAGTGCACCTCTCAACCCTGCAGTCTGTATGTAGCCCACCCCTCAACCCTGCAGCCTGTATGTAGTGCACCTCTCAACCCTGCACTCGGTATGTAGCACACCTCTCAACCCTGCAGTCGGTACGAAGAGCACCTCTCAAGCCTGCACTCTGTACGTAGCGCACCTCTCAACCCTGCACTCTGTATGTAGTGCACCTCTCAACCCTGCACTCGGTACATAGCGCACTTCTCAACCCTGCAGTCTGTACTTAGTGCACCTCTCAACCCTGCACTCTGTATGTAGCGCACCTCTCAAACCTGCACTCTATATGTAGCGCACCTCTCAACCCTGCAATTAGTATGTAGCCCACCCCTCAACCCTGCAGCCTGTATGTAGTGCACCTTTTAACCCTGCACTCTATACGTAGAGCACCTCTCAACCCTGCACTCTGTACGTAGCGCACCTCTTAACCCTGCACTTGGTACATAGCGCACTTCTCAACCCTGCAGTCTGTACTCAGTATGTAGTGCGCCTCTCAACCCTGCACTTGGTATGTAGCACACCTCTCAATCCTGCAGTCTGTACGTAAAGCACCTCTCAAGCCTGCACTCTGTACGTAGCGCACCTCTCAACCCTGCACTCTGTATGTAGTGCACCTCTCAACCCTGCACTCGGTACATAGCGCACTTCTCAACCCTGCAGTCTGTACTTAGTGCACCTCTCAACTCTGCACTCTGTATGTAGCACACCTCTCAACCCTGCACTCTGTATGTAGCGCACCTCTCAACCCTGCACTCTATATGTAGCACACCTCTCAACCCTGCAATTGGTATGTAGCGCACTTCTCAACCCTGCAGTCTATATTTAGCGCACCTCTCCATCCTGCACTCTTTATGTAGCACACCTTTTAATCCTGCAGCCTGTACATAGTGCACCTCTCAACCTTGCACTCTGTACATAGCACACCTCTCAACCCTGCAGCAAGTACGTAGCACACCTCTCAACCCTGCAGCATGTACGTAGCGCACCTCTCAACCCTGCACTCTGTATGTAGCACACCCCTCAACCCTGCACTCAGTACTTAGTGCACCTCTCAACCCTGCACTCTGTACGTAGCACATATTTACTTAACAGGGCAGTAATGAGGTGTACAGTGCCTATAGTAGCCAATCATATTTTATCCTTATTTTATTTATCACAGTCAGATCAATGAAATATGGTAGATTTGTACAATATCAGCCAAGGATATGGGGAGCAGGGCACCACATCCCAATAAGTAGAAACTATATGGAAAAGTATGGAATGGGGACTTTTAGGTGCCAGACCAAAATACACTACAACATAATTAAAAAAATATAACAAATTTTATTTCATACATTTAAAAAAGATATTACAATCTTCTCTAAAATATTTTTTTACAACATAAAGAACAAGTGCGATCTTAATGTACTGTACAATGACATTTCTCAACACGTTTCACCAGAATATGGCTTCTTCAGGAGACTTTATGCTTTTATTGTACAAGGTATTCACTGCAAACAAGAAAATACATATTAGAAAACAAATAACAGTAGGGACAACGGATTCCATTAATCACATTTCTTAAAATTGCATGAGTAACAGTCCCCATTTTATACTTTTCCATCAATGAAATATTATTTATGTTAATATTGTTAAAGTTGTTGTTGTTAATATTTATTTTTGTAACTTAATTCTGAATAAAACATTTAACAGTGGAATTTCAGGGGAATTAGGGGCGGGGCATGGTAGAGGTTGGGTGGAACGACTGGTGGCTAGTAGCTCAGGACTTGAAATTTAAGCCTTGATGTATAAAATGTTTTGCTTCTAGGATTAGATACACTTCTAAGTAGAACTAAAGGCAAAACCTTTTTTTTTTTTTTCGATAGCGTAAAGCTGGCTATACAGTGACTGAAATTCGACCGGTTCAGCAGCAACCCTCTGAATTTCGATCATGTGTTTGGCCCTCCCCGTTGTACATGCGTCCCCTTTTACTGGTTATATATAGTTATTTTAGAAGCTCCTGCAAATTTGCTATACTAAGGTTCTCCTTCAAATGCGCTATTTTCAATATTACTTGCTCGCAGCGCAGTCCTTTGGCTGTTAGGAATGCGGCACAGGTCAGCATCAGTCGGCAGCTTCCAGGAGACAACAAAATACAAAGTGTATCCTTGTACTCCGGCTGGAGGAATACGTTATCACAAATATTAGGGGCATGCATACGTTTGTCATCAGGCGGCCTCTGCAGAGAGAATGCAGTGTATGATGTGTACACACTAAGCCTCTCTCATTGTGCTATTAATGCCTCGGAATGCGGAGAGATGAGCACGCTATCGGCGCTCAGCATCTCCAGATGTTCAGAATGAATTGCTTTGTGATGTCAGATGGAAGGGATCTGAGTTCAGCACCTGCTCCTCTGTCAAAGCTCTACCAAGGCCAACTGACAGCCAGGGATAGGGATCAACTATTTACCAGATTTATAGAGTACCAGTCATGACTGGGCTTGTACAAGGATCTGAGTGTTTAGTCCTCAGTTAATACACTTTCCCAGTGAGTATGAATATAAGGGGGCGTTAGTGGTGAGCAAAAACTTAAAGCGGAGTTTGACCCTCATTTTTTTGGGGGGAAGGGTTTTGTGTGGGACTTCCTGTCCCACTTCCTGCTTCCCACTTGGGGCCGCCTAAGCGACTCCTCCTCTCCCCCTAGGCGGCCCCTCCCTCTCGGTAATCTTCTGGGACATGTCACAGATCCCAGAAGATTTCCTGTCCACTCGGAGAGCACAGCATGCGCAGTGCCTGCCCGGCCGTGAAGCCACAAGCTTTCACGGCCAGGTGCCCACACTTTTGTTGAGAAAAAAACAGCCCCCTCTGGGTGATCTATGTACATTGCAAGGATTATAACAGACTTTGTTGCAGACTCCTATCTTTTAGGAATTCTGAAGAAATCCCTCTATGTTTCTCTGTGCCTCTGTTCTGAGTGTGTCTAATGGGAGTGGTTTGGTAATTAACTGTCAGGTGTGCACCTGCAGGGCACTAATGGGCCTGCATCCCTTTAGACATGTTCCTATTAAAAGTATCTCTCCAGAAATAAAAATAATTCTTGCACAGATGCCATCTTTGTCCTATTGGGGAGATTTACCTTCACTTTCTGTCCCATAGACAAAGCAGGAAGTGAGAAAAAATCCCTGCTAATTAAGGGAATTATTTGGGGACCCTCAGGTCCTCATGGGAAGATTTCCCCTCTATTACTTCTCTAGGGACAACCCAAAATTTGGGATTTTCTTTTACTCTCACTTTCAATTATAACAATAAACAGGACAAATAGAGAGGATGAATCTCCCTAACAGGAGCACAGACATCAATAAAACCTGGCAGGTGTTATAATCTCTCTCTCCTCTATCCAAACTGAAAAAAAAGTTTTTCATTTAGTCAAACTTTAATTTTCATTATTTTTTCTTTCCATCCCAATCAATCTTTAACCACTTCAGCCCTGGAAGGATTTACCTCCTTCCTGACCAGAGCATTTTTTGCAATTCTGTACTGCGTCGCTTTAGCTGACAATTGCGCGGTCATGCGACGTTGCACCCAAACAAAATTGAAGTCCTTTTTTTTCCAAAAAAATAGAGCTTTCTTTTGGTGGTATTTGATCATCTCTGCGGTTTTTATTTTTTGCACTAAAAAACAAAAAAAGCTATAGATCCCTGTCATGTTGCTAGGCAGAACAGGGAAATGCCTTGTTTACATAGGCATCTCCCCGTTTTGCCTCTCCGTGTCACGATCGCGGGCCGCCAGTGAACATCGAGTTCACAGGACCCACAGGCACGCTCCCGCGGGGGGCGCGCTTCAGCATGACGTCAGCATCGCACGCACGCCCGCTAGGCGGCAAATTTAAAGGAACGTACAGGTACGCCCATTTGCCTGCCCCTGCCATTCTGCCAATGTAAATCGGTGTGCGGCAGTCAGCAAGTGGTTAGGCTGGGCTGCCCATAATAAATACTCACCCAGCGTTCATCTGTTGTGATCTGCCGCTTTGCGTTTCACAGCAGGCCCTGCATCGTCATCTTCGATTCTGAAGTAATCGGGAGCCAGCTGTCTGTTCCAGGTTCCTGCAGTTGGCCCCCTGATAACATGCCACTGGGTCCTTCCTCCTCCAGCACTGAGCTGATGCCTCCTGAGATATCTGATGTAGATATCCCAGGAGGCTGCAAGAGCAGTTGGATGTTATTCTTGCCTTCGTAAAAGTGGGGGCAGGATGGACCTTAAAGCAGTGGTATAGTCAAATGTTTTACTTTTACCTACAGGTAAGCCTATAAAAAGGCTTACCTGTAGGTAAAAAGAATATCTCCTAAACCTGTATGGTTTAGGAGATATTCCCCTTGCAATGCGCCGCTGACTGCAGCGGCGCATGCGCATCTGCGCATTGGGGATTCTCGGCTGAAAGCTCGGCAGACGCCAGACCTTGCCGGAAAGAAGTCTCCTGCGCGAATGCGCGAGAGTGATGACATCGCGGCTCCAGCCACTCACAGCGCTGGAGCCGCGATACCCGGAAGACACGCCGAGGAAACATGTCATCTCCCTCGGCGTGGACCAGGTAAGTTATCGACGCCTCGTTCTAAGGTAAGTATTTTCATAATGAGCTAGTATGCGGTGCATACTAGCTCATTATGCCTTTTGCCTTACAGGTAGCCAAAAAAAAAAAAAAAACTGTCAGCGGGTATACAACCGCTTTAAATACAGGCATAAAGACAAAATTTTGTGTTGTTTTTAAGATAAAGAAGGGCGATGAATACAATGGGCCAGAGGGGTAAGTTGGAGTGAAGGTCCACTTTAAGTAAACCTGTTGCTTTGCACTGCATGGTCAAAGCACAGGTTCTCTTTAAAGAGTAACTCCACTTTTGTTGAGGAAAAAACATTCCCCTCTGGGTGATCTCTGTAAGGATTATAACAAACTTTGTTGCAGATTCCTAGCTTTTGTTATTCTGAGGAAATCCCTCTGTGTTTCTCTGTGCCTCTGTTCTGAGTGGGTCTAATGGGAGTGGTTTCATAATTAACGGTCAGGTGTGCAGCTGCAGAGCACTAATGAGGAAATCTGATGGACCTGCATCCCTTTAGACGGGTTCCTATTGAAAGTATCTCTCCAAAAATTTAATTTTTATTGCAGGGAATGCCTGAAATCTGACTTGTATCTTAGGCAGACTTCTGGGAAAATTGGTGAGCCAATCACACAAGTAGGAAATTGTGTTTCTGGGGGGTGGTCAGTTCACATTCTGTGTACAGAATACCTCCAGGTAGCCATATTGCAATGCATTCTCAGAAAATTACTGCGGCTACAGATTGAAAAGGAAAGGTAATTTTTAATAACATTCGATTACAACATGATTAGTGTCGCAATCAGAGGCGGATCCAGGGGCCCCCTTCCCCAAAAATATTAATGACTCTCGGGTCTCTCTCACATCAGCAGGAGGCCAGCAAAGGCACAGAGAGAGAGACCCTGTTCTCTTCATGCCATGCTGGAGCCTGGAGAAGATGGAGGGAGGAGGTGGGTGGAGCCGCGCCGCTGGCCTGGCCTCTCTAATGCCCGCTGTACTGGTTGCTAGCGCCTGTGCCGCCTGGCGTCTAGCAACCAGTGATGTCAGGTCAGTCACATCCCAGCCGTTACTGAGGAGGAGGAGAGCAAGGCGCCGCATTCAGAGCCTTCTTCCTCCTCCATGCCTAGTGTGAGAGTGTTGGCTTCACCCACCTCCTCCCTCCTGATTCTCCAAGGCTCCAGCGCAGCGTGAACGTGAAGACACTCAGTATGAAGAAGGCATGAAGCAGTGGCTGTGTCATGCGAAGTGATGGCGATGCTGCCTGCAGTCCTGGATCCTGCTCATCTCTATTGCTCCTTGGAAGCCCCTCCCCCCACCAGAGCACCAAAAGTGAGTACAAAAAGTAATGATTGTGTAAAATCGCAGAATACAGGTATGCCATAATTTATGAAGAAAAAAAAAACTGCCCTTTTAGTATTGACGTTTTCATCTTGTTTAATTTTAACCACTTCCGCCCCAGAAGATTTGCCCCCTTAATGATAAATGACCAGGCTATTTTTTGCGATACGGCACTGCGTCCCTTTAACTGACAATTGCGCGGCCGATATGTATTCTTCTACATATTTTTGGTAAAAAAAATCGCAATAAACGTATATTGATTGGTGTGTGCAAAAGTTATAGCGTCTACAAATGGAAGAGGCTTAAATGGACTATGTGGGCACCGTATATGAGACCAATGTACAGTCAAAGGTATAAATATAAAAAAGGTTTTTATTACACAGATATAAAACAAATTTACCATGTACATGTTTATAGATTAAAAATCGTTTTGTGACAAACATAAGACCACTCATATAGGCATACCATTGTTGCCAATGGAATATCATACATATACAGTAGCATAGTATACAAGACTCGACATGTTTCGCGTTTTATGATTCCGTAGAATCCGCTTCTTCAGGAGCTAGATACTATCAATATTATTCAGTAGATAAATATGAGTTTTTGTCACATGGCTATAAACAAAGAAACAACATGATTAATATAAAATGGGAAAATGTGGATATATGAAATTATATTTGACAATAAAAATTATATCCATCACATGAACCATAAAGCCAGACAGAGCCCCAGAGTCTCACCATGGGAGCTGGGTTACGCAGTGGCCGAGATGCGGATCAGTCAAATGGGTCCGCCCTGGAAGATAAACTGGACCCTCACCAAAGAACACAGATTCCAGAGGTATATATCTAAGATAAAAGTAATAAATGTAATAAATAAACATATCAGTGTATACACTCCAGGGCGGACCCATTTGACTGATCCGCATCTCGGCCACTGGGTGGCCCAGCTCCCATGGTGAGACTTTGGGGCTCTGTCTGGCTTTATGGTTCATGTGATGGATTAAATTTTTATTGTAAAATATAATTTCATATATCCCCATTTTCCCATTTTATATTAATCATGTCGTTTCTTTGTTTATAGCCATGTGACAAAAACTCATATTTATCTACTGAAAAATATTGATAGTATCTAGCTCCTGAAGAAGCGGATTCTACGGAATCATAAAACGCGAAACATGTCGAGTCTTGTATACTATGCTACTGTAGATGTATGATATTCCATTGGCAACAATGGTATGCCTATATGAGTGGTCTTATGTTTGTCACAAAACGATTTTTAATCTATAAACATGTACATGGTAAATTTGTTTTATATCTGTGTAATAAAAACCTTTTTTATATTTATACCTTTGACTGTACATTGGTCTCACATACGGTGCCCACATAGTCCATTTAAGCCTCTTCCTCCTATACAATACCCAATGGGACGAAGGCACCAATTTATATTTATTCTGATACCATCAGCACTTCCATACACATAGCGTCTACAAAGTTTTTTTTGTTTTTTTTTACTAGTAATGGCGGCGATCAGCATTTTTTTGCAGGACGACCACATTATGGCGGACAGATCGGACACTTTTGACACTTTTTTGGGACTATTGACATTTATACAGCGATCAGAGCTAAAAATAGCCACTGATTATTGTATAAATGTCACTGGCAGGGAATGGGTTAACACTAGCGGGGCGATCAAGGGGTTAAATATGTTCCCTAGGAGGTGTTTCTAACTGTGGGGGGGATGGGACTGACTGGAGGAGGAGACCGATCTCTGTTCCTAATTGCTAGGAACAGACGATTTTCTCTCCTCTGTCAGAACGGAGATCTGTCTGTTTACATTGAAAGATCTCCGTTCCGTCTCTCTCAGGAGCGATCGCGGGTAGCCGGCAGACATTGCGGCCACCGGCCACGCTCATTGGCTCCTACGTCACGCGCCCTATACCCCTTAAATTTTATGGCAGTGCCCCTCCCGAGACTAGACTCTGGATCCGCCCCTGGTCGCAATTATATGCGCTATATTATTATTTGTTTATTTGGGCTTTCACACTGGAGCGGTGCGCTAGCAGGACGGTAAAAAAAGTCCTGCTAGCCGTATCTTTGGAGCGGTGAGAGGAGCGGTGTGTTTACCGCTCCTCCACCGCTCCTTCCCATTAAAAGCAATGGGAAACCGTGGTAATATGGCCGGCAATGCGCCTCTGCAGAGGCGCATTGCCGGCGGTATTAACCCTTTTTCGGCCGCTAGCGGGGGTTAAAACCGCACCGCTAGTGGCCGAATACCTCCGCAATTCCGACGGTATAGCGCCGCTAAAAATAGCCGCGCTATACCGCCACCGCACCCACCGCCCCAGTGTGAAACCAGCCTTAAGCTTTTGTGAATCTGTGCAAAAGAATTGTCTTTTATCAAGATGCAAACATCATAAACGATAATTGTTTCTCTATTAACTCAGAAGAACAATGCAGCAGATTACAGACGTCCAGCTGCCATCATTATCTGTATCTGAGCTAGACAAATGCAGATTAAGTGCTTGTCCAGTTGTTAAGCAACAATTGATTGCACGTAAAAATAAAAAAAAACGAAGACTTTGCGTCCTTCCCACATTCTGCAGACAACGCCAGCAGCTCGCCTCTCAGCTGATGTCAAATGTTAATTGAAAATGTCTTTATTATATATCTGTTTATTGTTTTTTCCGCCAAGTGGAGGCATTTTTGCAGTTGCAGTCATAGAGCTAAATACAGACTGCCTACCTATTTCTGTTATTGTTGGGCCTAATCAAGCTCCACAGAAAACTTTAAGTATTCAATGTGCTACACATATTACATATTCTGTGTAGTCATTTGGGGAAGTCTTAAGGTTACATGAATTTCAATGCAGCCCTGCGTATAAACAACCCTCATTAAATGTCGAACCGCATCCACCTCCAGCGTGAAAGTGATTTTTAAACTCCCTTTCATATGTACCAAAGAATTTCTGGAGAAGAAAGAAGGTTGTATGGGCTGTAGAAAAACCTGTCATTGCCTGCAGCTACAGAAACAAAGAAAGCAACTGGGTATAAAAAATAGATGAAAGTTACGATAAGAAAGGCAATAGACTGTATAAACCTACATTTCAAAATATATAAACAATATGAGTTCAGTACAGAACTGACTTGATAGTCCATAGTTATGCTGAAAAAAAAAACAATTGTCCATCAAGATCAACCATTAATAATAAATACAATCCATTAATACAATCCCCAGGACCCGAAAGGTCAGGTTAATCAATAGGAAGGCAAAAAGCCCCATGGAGAAAGGTCCTGTTTGCTTTAATATGGTACAAAAATACCTTCCTTATGCACTTCCCATCCGGGCCAATTCTGGCACTTCGCTCCTACATGTAAAAATCATCAATTTTTTTTCTAGAAAATTACTCAGAACCCCCAAACATTATATATACGTTTTTTTGTTTTTTTTTAGAAGAGACCCTAGAGAATAAAATGGTGGTCGTTGCAACTTTTTATATCACAATGTAGTTGCGCAGCGATTTTCAAACACATTTTTTTTTGGAGAAATGTTTAATGAATTAAGAAAAACAAAACAGTAAAGTTAGCCCAATTTTTTTATATAATGTGATAGATGATGTTACGCCGAGTAGATAGATACCTAACATGTCACGCTTTAAAATTGTTCACACTTGTGGAATGGCGCCAAACTTTGGTGCTTAAAAATCTCCATAGGCGACACTTTAATTTTCTTTATAGGTTACCAATTCAGAGTTACAGAGGAGGTGTTGGGTGAGAATTGTTGCTCTTAATCTAACACGCATGGCGATACTTCACATGTGTGATTTGAACGCCATTTACATATGTGGGCGTGACTTACTTGTTGTTGCTTCTGTGCGCGGGCACGCGGGGACGGGGGCACTTTCAATTTTATTTTTAAAAAAATATTCTTAATTTTAATTCTACTTCTTTATTTTTACACTTTCTCTTTCAATTTTTTTTTTTGATCGCTTTTATTCCTATTACAAGGAATGTAAACATCCCTTGTAATAGGAATAGTGTGTGACAGGTCCTCTTTATGGAGAGACATGTGGGGTCTATAAGACCCCACATCTCTCCTTTAGGCTGGAAAGGCCAAGATCAGAAAAAAAAAAAACTGTCTCGGCCTTTCCAGCCGAGTCCCCGGGATTGTTTACATCCGCCGGCCCGGACATGACGTCATAACGTTGCGCACATTCCTCCAAGGGTCATAGAGATGGAAATGGACATCTCTATGGCTAACTTCCGGCGGCGACTGATTCATTCTCCAGCTCGCCGATCAAACGGGCAAGACCAGAGAAGCTCTGGAGGGCGACGGGAGGGGGGCCACCGCCTGTAAGAGCGATTAAGCGTCTGAACTGCCGCTATGATTGTTCTTACGGTGCACAGAATCGCCAATGGAAAAAAATGATATCTGGATGATGCTTGTAGCTTCAGGCATCATTCATATATCACCACTGAAAGTCCATGACGTCATGTGACGTATTGCCGGCGCGAAGTGGTTAATCTGATGAGTGTGTGATAGTACTGGACTGATAGACATGGTTCTGAAGGATATACAGTGGTGTGCATTTTTCTTCATGGAAAGTATGGTGTAGGTGAACTTTGTTCTGGTCCTAGGCTGCTACCTCTGTGATCAAGATAAATGAATCACTCAACAGACAATCAACTCTTGGATGTGTATTGAAGAGCGTCTTGTACAAAGGATCATATCACTTGAAGCGGTAGTAAACCGCAGTTGTTGAAAAATAAAAAGAATTCCCTGGAAGACAATGTCATAATGTGCTAGTATGCATCGCATACTAGCACATTATGAGAGACTTACCTTAGAAAGAAGCCCTCCAGCGCCATGCTGTCACTGCTGAGAGGGCTGACATCTTCCCCCGGTCTTCCTTCCAGGTTTGCGGCCTCCGGCTACATGAGTGGCCCGGGGGCGCAATGACGTCACTCCCGCACATGTGCGTGGGAGCCGCCGTTTACGGCAATGTGCATTTAATATTTATATTCTTTGGAGCTTGAAAAGCATTGCACCAGCGATCAGCTCTGGTGCCATGCCGTTCTCCAGCAGATCTGACAGTGTATCTGTGTGCCCGTACATCCCGTACGATCTGATTAAGTGAAAAACAGGTAGTGTTGCACTGTCAACCAATAAATCATATAATACCTGTGTCAAAAATGATATAACCATATGTCTCAAAGATGGATATTCTAGTGTCCACGCACGAGAAAAGACATAAAAGTCAGGCTGTCAAATGTATTAATACTCAAGTGCTATATATCCTATTAAAATTGCAATAAAGTGATTCCAGTGCTAGAAAAAGAAAATTATTATAGTAGTGTGTCTCAAGGATGGATAACTACGAGTCCACCCGGAGAAAGTGTAACTTCAGTGATGTATATCCTTATCAACAAATAAAGTGATACAAGTGCATAAATAAACAGCATGCGTCTCAAGGATGGACACCAAATATTCCACACATAGACAAAAAGTGACCACAGCGAATATTCATTTCTTTTTTTTTTTCACAAGAAATCGAATATACATTTCTACAATGAAAAAGTGTGTGATCTATACCTTCACCATTGATTGTGAAAGTCCAAAATATGGGGTGAGTTAATCTTCTTCCCGTGTCACCTCTGTGCTCTCTGGCCTCTCACCTTAGATATGCTTAAACCAGCATATGATGATATCTTTCAGAGATGGTGTAATGGCATGGAATCCCCTCTAGGGGTCCTCTATGAATATTCCCAATGCTCTGCTCTCCATTTATATGATGCTGGGTCTCTGTAATTCCTAAAGGGTCCTCTTCAATATCTTCCCAATAGGTATAGATGAAGAAAGAAGAACACTCTTGTAGTGTGATACAGTTTAAAAGCAGGTTTATTAAAATAACAGCATAAAAACTCACATTTTAAAAGTGTCAAACTCGTTCCCTTGCGGGGTCACTTCGGGGAAAACCTCCACCCGCGCCCTACGTGTTACGTCACGGTCACGTGACTTCTTCAGGGGATACTGACAGAAAAAGACAATGAACTACCACACTGCTCCACAGTGCCATGATAGTTCATTGAAAACTGCAAGACGACAGCCACAAAGGCCACCGGACCTTGTTGTTTTTCATTCAAAGAATACTGTGAATCGGGGAGGTGTGTGGGCTGGTTTGCAATGTTACATGTTATATGTTACATACTGAATATGGCTGTAAAATGTAACATGTTACGGAAGGTGAACTTATCTTTTAACCACTTGCCGACCAGCCACAGTACACATACATGTCAGCTCTATTGTGCAAAACGACGTACCTGTTCATGTAAAAGATACTGTGGGCCCGCACCGCAGGAGTGCGTCCGGGCCCGCGGACTCAATATCCGCCGGCCACCTGTGATCGTGGTGCAGAGAGCAGAAGGCGGATCCCCATTCTGACAGGGGACAACATGGACATCTGCTGTTCCTAGTGATCAGAAACAGCAAAATCTGTGTTGTCCCAGTGAGCCCATCCCCCCACACAGTTAGAACACACCCAGGGAACACAGTTAACCCCTTGATCGCCCCCTAGTGTTAATCCCTTCACTGCCAGTGTCATTTATACAATTATCAGTGCATTTTTGTAGCACTGATCACTGTAATAATGTCACTGGTCTCCAAAAAGTGTCACTTGGGGTCAGATTTGTCCACCACAATGTCGCGGTCCCGATAAAAATTGCTGATCACCGCCATTATGAGTAAAAACATAAAAAGAGAAAAAAATCCATAAATATATCCCCTATTTTGTAGACGCTATAACTTTTGCGCTAACCAATCAATATACGCTTTATGCTTCTTTTTTTTTTTTTACCAAAAATATGTAGAAGAATACATATTGGCCTAAACTGATGAATAAATTTGTTTTTTTTTATTTATTTATTTTGGATATGTATTATAGAAGAAAGTAAAAAAAAATATTATTATTTTTTTTTTAATTGGCAGGGTTGTTTGTTTATAGCGCAAGAAATAAAATCCACAGAGGTGGTCAAATACCACCAAAAGAAAGCTCTATTTGCAGGGAAAAAAAGGAAACCAATTTTGTTTAGGTACAGCATCGCTCGACCACGCAATTGTCACTTAAACCCACGCAGTGCTGTATCGCAAAAAATGGCTTGTTCATTAAGGGGGTAAATCCTTGTGGGGCTGAAATGGCTAAAGTGTTTGTAAACCTAAAGAAAAAACATTGTGCTGGCTCTTTAAGTTGTTGAAATGTGATTTATCATGTCATTATTAAATGTCTTCCTGGCGATGTTCTATGTTGCCTGGTTGATCCTGCCTGTGCCCTGCTTCCTGAGAATAAACTGACCATGCTAGTATGGCTGCCGATCCATGCTAACGTGGTCATTTTATGTCTTGTGTCATCACGCTGAAGATACAGAATCACAGCCATGCTCGGCCCCCGCCACTGCACTCGGCCAGCTAGGATAAGGAATAAGTAACACATGCCACCAGGCCTGATAGCGTTCCATTGCTATGGAATGCAGAAGGTCGAAGGCAACATCATCTCCTGTCATGTAGTATGCGCCCGACATTAGACACGCCCACTGGCAGATTTGTGGGAAGCTACAGTGATCACGTGACTTGTAATACTGATACTGGAGAAAGCTGTAAGGGAAGTTTTTATTTAAAAACAATCACACAGTTAATACAGGCATCCATTTCTGTGTAGGAAAATTATTTCATGAGTTTGATTTACAACCATTTTAATTTAGTTGGGATGGGTTGGCTGTTCTTAGTGCCATTAGGAGTTGCTAGTCCTTATCAAGCAATAATCTAGGTTGGTTGGGTTGGCCATTCTTGATGCCATTAAGGGATTCTAATCTCTATCAAATCTTAATTTTGGTTGGTTGTGTTGGCTGTTTTTAGTGCCATTAGAAGACGCTAGTCTCTATCAATCCTTCATTTAGGTTGGTTGGGTTGCCGTTCCTAGTGCTGTTAGGAGTTGCTAGTCCTTATCGAGCAATAATTTAGGTTGGTTGGGTTTGCCATTCTTAGGGCCGTTAGGGGACGCTAGTCTCTATCAAATCTTAATCTAGGTTGGTTGTGTTGGCCGTTTTTAGTGCCATTAGAAGACGCTAGTCTCTATCAAGCTTTAATTTAGCTTTGTTGGGTTGGCTGTTTTTAGTGCTATTAGGAGGCACAAATTTCCATCAAACCCTAATTTAGGTTTGCTAAGTTGGCTATTCTTGGATGGGAGATGCTAGTTTCTATCAAGTCTTAATTTAGGTTGGTTGGGTCAGCTGTTTTTAATGCTTTTAGGAGACGCTAGTCACTATGATGCCTTAGTTTAGGTTGGTTGGGTTGGCCATTCTTAGTGCCATTAGGAGATGCTAGCCTCTATCAATCTTTAGGTACTGTAGGTTGGCTGAGTCAGCCATTTGTATTGCCATTAGAAGACCCTATTCTTGGTGATTCTAGTAACATCCATTGCTTAAGCCCTGAAGAAGGGGGAGCCTATTCCCCTCTGAAATGCTTTGGCTGTATCTGATGCTTCTAATTAATAAACATTTCCAAAATACTTTTTAAGTGATATAATCCTTTATTCTAGGTGCTCCTCAATACTCATCCAAGAGTTTAGCCCTTTTATAGTAATCTACTGAGTCTGTTATAGCCAGTTCCACATTTTCCAACTTGTTTACAGTAAAGAACTCTTTCCATATGCAAAAGTTCAACGCTGTGTATTCACACATGTTGCATTAAGGCAGCCCATTCATATAAATGGGCTACCAAAGCACCACAATGGATCTAAAACAACACCTGCACCAATAAAGCTGATGCAGTCCACCACATTGGCAGGTAGTGAGTTACTGAGTGTTGTCGTGGTCTGTAACACAGGTGAATTGGAGGCTCACTCCTTTAGTTCATTGGGATGCCATTTAAGATGAATGTATTCCAGAATTTGTTGGCATTAAAACTAATGTCCCCCACTTACTTTTCTGGTGACAATTGTACAATTTTGGATATGCCATCATCAGCTTCCTCTTACACATCTGGGTAATGTCAGAGCTTGATCGATTGATGCTAATTTGAAGTCTCACCCCCTCAAATTCCTATTGGTCTGTCATTATGATGAATGGCCTTACTGGCCTATAGAAGTGAGCTGGAGGCAGCAAGGACTGGGCAAGCTTTGGCACTAAAAGGAAGTATTAGATATTTCTCTGTTAGGCCCCTTTCACATGGAGTGAACTCCGTCAAGTGGATCCACCTGCTCAGCTGTTCTCTATAGGGTGGTCGGATGGAAACAGACCGCCTGCCCATTTCTTTCCAACTGTCATCTGATCTAAACTGATACACTAGACCAGTGGTTCTCAACTCCAGTCCTCAGGGCCCACCAACAGGCCAGGTTTGCAAGATAACTGAAATGCATCACAGGTGATATAATTTGCTGCTCAGGGATTGCAGTATTCTAGTCTGCATCTCACCAAGGTAATACTTAAAATCTGGCCTATTAATGGGTCCTGAGGACAGGAGTTGAGAACCACTGCACTAGACGGACCTGTGTCATAGAAATCCTGTCAGCTACAGGATTCCTGGACTTCCTGATTCCCAATCTCGGGCACGTCCGCGCGCGACGGTGCGCGCGGGCACGCGCTTAGCGGGGGCGCGCGCACGCTCCACAAAGCGCGCCAGAAGGGCTATTTAAACATGCCTGTGACAGACAGTCCCTGCTGTCTGCTCTACAGCGTGTAGTACCCAAAGAGACCTGATTCGTGAATTTACCTGCATCCGACCCGGCTTACCTTGACCCTTCCAGTTTCCTGCCTGCCTCTGACCTCCGGCTTTGTTTGACCAATCTTCTGCCTGATCCTCCAGTACCTTGCCGCCAGCCAATTCTACCGACCCGGCTTGCCTGACCAATCTCTCCAGTTGCTGTGTCCTGGTTCCAGTCCAGTTGCTTGTTCCTGATTCCAGTCCAGTCAGCCTCATCAGTTCCAGTCCAGTTGCTTGTTCCTGGTTCCAGTCCAGTATGCCTCTTCAGTTCCAGTCCAGTTGCTGTGTTCCTGGTTCCGGTTCAGCCTGCCATACTTCCTGGGTGCCTGGATCCGTCCCAGTCTTCAGACTCTACTC
Source organism: Rana muscosa (assembly GCA_029206835.1). Classification (NCBI taxonomy): domain Eukaryota; kingdom Metazoa; phylum Chordata; class Amphibia; order Anura; family Ranidae; genus Rana; species Rana muscosa. The sequence goes on along the minus strand of CM055127.1, from coordinate 151,960,656 downwards.
TACCTTGATCCATCCTGCCAGGCACTCGTACCCCTTCTACCTCCGTGCCTCCTGTCTTCAGTACCAGGGGCCGCCGGTGGAAGCCGTAAGAGAGGCCTCCCTCTGCAGATCCGGGCTCGTCACTGTCAGGTACGTGACAGTAGCAGACAGCCATGTCTGAGCCCGGGCAGGGAGCCTCACCTATGGAGGAACTCTGTCGGCACCTGGCAGGTTTGTCTGAAGCAGTCAAGAGTCTTCAACAAGGCTACACCCGCTTGGAAGAACAAGTGCGGGCCCTCTACAATCCTTCTGCCATCCATGACGGGCCCCACGCCTCTGCTTCTACAGCCGGAACAAGTTCCTCACCCACAGTGGTCATGCTTCCTCCTGAACCTAAGGTTCCTACACCCGAAAGATTTTCCGGGGATCGGAGCAAGTTTAGGGCCTTCCGGAATTCGTGTGAACTGTACTTTGCCCTACAGCCCCGTACCTTTTCTCTAGAGGCCACCAAGGTGGGCTTTGTGGTCTCTTTGCTCGCTGGAGACCCTCAGAGCTGGGCCCACCGTCTCTTTGAACAGAAGGATGTATCACTAAACAACCTCGCTGCTTTTTTCGATGCCATGGCCCAGCTATACGAAGATCCCCAACTCTCAGTAACCGCAGAAGCCGCCTTGCGTTCCCTTCAACAAGGACGCAGACCAGCGGAGGACTATGTGGCAGAATTCAGGCGGTGGAGTGCGGATACCAATTGGAATGATGCCGCCCTCCGCCATCAGTTTCGCTTAGGACTTTCCGATTCCTTGAAGGACGAGCTTGCTAGAGTCGGTGTACCACAGACACTCAACCTGTTGATTGATCTAACCATCCAGATTGACCGACGTCTGAGGGAACGGAGGGCTGAGAGGACCACTGGCTTCTCCCGCCCAACCTGGATGCTTCCTCGGGGCTCCTAGTCACCTGTACTCGGCTCCTGCTACACCTCCAACTCCCACATCTGACACGCCTGAACCAATGCAGCTCGGGCTCCTTCGTCCATCCCTCGCTCCTGAGGAACGCCAGCGCCGCCGAATAAATAATCTGTGCCTGTACTGCGGGGAACCCGGACATTTCGTTAGAACCTGTCCCCTGAAGCTTCGTAAGTTTCTTTCAGTTTCTTCTAACATGACTAACCTACAAGCCAAAACCACATCTCACCTTGCCCTCTCTGTTTCATTACAGCTCCCAGGAAGGACTTTGCAAGTACCCGCCATTATTGATTCCGGAGCATGCAGCTGCTTTATGGACTCAACCTTTGCCATTAAACACCAAATTCCCCTTCGTACCAAGACCCACGGACTTCGTGTCCATCTGGCTGATGGTTCCGTCATTAAGTCCGGACCTGTGACCCAGGAGACCACTCCTATACCCGCTACCATCTCTACCACCTCTGGAACCCACCAAGAATACTTATGTCTGGACATCATCTCTTCTCCGTTGTTTCCCTTGGTCCTTGGTATGCCTTGGTTACAAGCCCACAATCCCACTATCAACTGGACTACGGGAATAGTTGCCTTTCCTTCTTCCTATTGCCAGCAGTCCTGTGGCTCATATAAACCTCCTGGGCCGGCCTCGTTACTATGCATTGATACAGAAGATGGCACCGGTCAATCCATCCCAGAAGTTTACCACGACTTTCTTGACGTATTTAGTAAACAAAAGGCAGAGACTCTACCGCCCCATCGGGCCTATGATTGCCCCATCGACCTACTTCCTGGAGCAAAGATTCCGTTCGGTAGAGTCTTCCCTTTAACGGAGGTAGAACAAGGGGCTTTAAAAAATTATGTTGATGAGAACTTGCAAAAGGGGTTCATCCGCCCTTCCACATCCCCAGCAGGCGCAGGCATCTTTTTTGTAGAGGAAAAGGACCACACCCTTGGACCTTGTGTGGATTACCGGGAATTGAATAAAATTACAGTAAAAAATCGCTACCCTCTCCCCCTGGTACCAGAGCTATTTCAGAGACTAGGAACTGCCACCATCTTTACCAAACTTGACCACCGCGGAGCCTACAACTTGATCCGTATCAAAGAAGGGGACGAATGGAAGACCGCCTTCCGTACCCGGTATGGACATTTTGAGTACTTGGTAATGCCATTCGGGTTGTGTAACGCTCCTGCCACTTTCCAGTATTTTATCAACGATGTTCTACGGGACTTCCTAGACCTCTTTGTTATTGTTTATCTTGATGATATCTTAATTTTTTCTTCCTCCCTTGATTCTCATCGCAGTCATGTCAAAAATGTGTTGGGTCGGCTCCGCCAGCATGGCCTGTATGCGAAGGCCGAAAAATGTGAGTTCGAGCAAGAGAGTATATCATTTCTGGGGTTAATCATTTCCAGCGAGGGCATCAAGATGGATCCTCAAAAGATTACCGCAATCCTGGACTGGCCAGAACCGGTGGACAAGAAGGGAATCCAACGTTTCGTTGGATTCGCCAACTTCTACCGCAAGTTCATCAGGGGGTTTTCAGCTATTATCGCACCCATTACTCAACTCACCAAGCAAGGAACACGTTTTCACTGGTCTCCTGAAGCCCAAGAAGCTTTTGAAGGCCTGAAGGCCCTATTTACCTCGGCCTCTATCTTGAAACACCCAGACTCCTCACTACCATTCGTACTTGAGGTAGACGCCTCCGAAATAGCGGTAGGAGCAATACTGTCCCAAAGACAGGGAGTCAAAGCCTTGCTCCATCCAGTAGCCTTCTTCTCCTGCAAGCTTTCTGCAGCGGAGAAGAACTACAACGTGGGGGATCGGGAGCTACTAGCGATCAAGTCTGCACAAGAGGAATGGCGGTACCTGCTGGAGGGCGCGGCTCATCCGATTCTGATATTCACTGACCACAAGAACCTGGAGTACCTGAAAGCCGCGAGAAGATTGAATCCACGGCAAGCCAGGTGGGCACTCTTCTTCTCCCGGTTCTCTTTTCATGGTACTTATCGTCCTGGGGCCAAGAATATTAAGCCTGACGCCCTGTCTCGGATGTTCCATAAGTCCAAGGAGACTTCTCCGCCTGATACCATCCTTGCCCCCGGAAATTTCCTTCTTCTACAGGAGAACCTGTTCACTCAAATCAAACAAGCTTCCACCGGGCAGAGACAGTTCTCCGAGCCGGAATTGCAGGTTAAGGATGGACTATTGTGGTACCAAGACAGAATCTACGTACCTGAGAAATTAAGAGTAACCGCATTAGAACTCTGCCACGACCACGCCCTGGCCGGACATTTTGGCGTTGCCAAGACCACTGACCTGGTACAGCGCACCTTCTGGTGGCCTCGAGTACGTGAAGACTGTAGGAGGTTTGTAGATTCTTGTACAACTTGCACCCGAAACAAGGGTTCCAGATCCAAGGCCTGGGGACTACTAAAACCCTTACCCGTTCCAGATAGGCCCTGGAGAATGTTGTCCATCGACTTCATTGTCGAGTTACCACCGGCTGAGAACCATTCCACCATCTTCGTTATAGTGGACCGTCTGTCCAAGATGGCACACTTCATCCCTATGAAAGGGACTCCCTCCGCTCCTGAAACCGCACAGGTATTCATCAGAGAAATAGTCAGACTCCACGGGGTACCAGCCAATATTGTTTCCGATCGCGGGGTTCAATTTACCTCTCGATTCTGGAGATCCCTTTGCAAAACCTTGAAAATCGAATTATCGTTTTCCTCTGCTTACCATCCACAGACCAACGGACAGACGGAGAGAACGAATCAGATGCTCGAGCAATACCTGCGATGCTTCTCCTCTTTTGCTCAGGACAACTGGGTTTCCCTACTTCCGTTGGCCGAGTTTGCGTATAACAATTCCATTCACTCCGCTACCTGCCAGACTCCTTTCTTTGCAAACTATGGTTTTCATCCTACTTTTCTGCCTAATTCCCTTCCTGAGTGTCCTGTACCTTCAGTCCAGGAAAAGTTACATTTTTTCTCGGTCAATAACCAGCTTCTACAAGAGACCATGACCAAGACTCAAGAACGCAACAAGACAATCTATGACAAGAAGAGACGGGGTGAATTAGTGTTGGTACCCGGCGACCAAGTATGGCTATCTACCACAAACCTAAGAATGGCATGCCCTTCTAAAAAACTGGGCCCCAAATTTTTAGGTCCATTCCCTGTTAAGAGGAAAATTAATGAAGTAGCTTATGAATTGGAACTTCCTGACTCTCTTAGAATCCATCCAGTCTTTCATGTCTCTTTCCTAAAACCCACAGTCTCCAATCCGTTTCCAGATCGGAAGCCGGATCACCCTGATCCGATCATTATTGACGGTGAGCAGGAATTCGAAGTAGAAGCTATCATGGACTTCAGGAGAAGAAATAACCAGAACCAATTCCTAATTAAATGGAAGGGCTACGGACCCGAGGAAAACTCATGGGAACCCGGGGAGAATATCCATGCCAGGAGTTTGGTACAGGCTTCAAAAGGACTCACCCTGGAAGGTTCACCCGGCTGGGCATCCGGAGGCTGCCCCTTGGGGGGGGGGCAATGTCATAGAAATCCTGTCAGCTACAGGATTCCTGGACTTCCTGATTCCCAATCTCGGGCACGTCCGCGCGCGACGGCGCGCGCGGGCACGCGCACGCGCTTAGCGGGGGCGCGCGCACGCTCCACAAAGCGCGCCAGAAGGGCTATTTAAACATGCCTGTGACAGACAGTCCCTGCTGTCTGCTCTACAGCGTGTAGTACCCAAAGAGACCTGATTCGTGAATTTACCTGCATCCGACCCGGCTTACCTTGACCCTTCCAGTTTCCTGCCTGCCTCTGACCTCCGGCTTTGTTTGACCAATCTTCTGCCTGATCCTCCAGTACCTTGCCGCCAGCCAATTCTACCGACCCGGCTTGCCTGACCAATCTCTCCAGTTGCTGTGTCCTGGTTCCAGTCCAGTTGCTTGTTCCTGGTTCCAGTCCAGTCGTAAGAGAGGCCTCCCTCTGTAGATCCGGGCTCGTCACCGTCAGGTACGTGACAACCTGTTTTTGGTGGACTGGGTATGATTGGATGCAGGTGGGTGTAAACGACACATGTCCGTTTACATCCACCTTCCCATAGAGAACAATAGGGGGTCCAATTGATCAGTCCACTCGTGTGAAAGGGGCCTTACAATGGCTCAGTGATCAGCCTTTTCTGCAGGCTTTTTCAAGCTACCGCGGAACTCTGCACTATATATATTCTATGGTATTTTAGTTTCTTCTTTAGAGACATTGGGGTTGATTTACTAAAGGCTGAAAGGCTGTGCCCTTTGCAAAGTGCAATTGCTCCAGAGTTTAGTAAATGAGGTAAAGCTTAACGTTGCAAAGAATACATAATCACGAGCAAGGAAAATAAAAAAAAACAGTATTTTTGCTTGCACATGATTGGATGATGGAAGTCAGCAAAACTTTTTCTTATTTACTTAGCTCTGAAGCAACTGTGAAACAGTGCAGCCAACACATCCCCCCAGGCTTCTGTCTCCTCCCTCCTCCTCGGCGGCCAATCAGAGCGCTTCTCCTTTTGGCCAATCGGGAAAGGCGTCTCACACCTTTTATACCAATATAAATTAGCTATTCCCTATTCCCGTTCCCAATCAATGCCTTGTACGGGGAAACGCGTCGGGTGGAGCACTAGTCTCTGACGTCACCACGTACCAGCTGGCTGGCTTGAGCCACAGCTGTTTTGAAATCATTTCATTGCCTTTGGATGTCAGTGTTTTATGGAAGTTTTTGCAATAAATTCTTTTAAACGGAAATACTGCACCATGAAGCCTCTTCTTCTTCTTCTCTTTACCTGATAAATGAATCTGAGTTTGGAAGACATATAGGAGGATCGGTTAATGCTTTGTGGTAATAAAAGCATATAACAGCAGTCCGCTGTATTGGGAGGAATACTGGTTCAGGAGGTGTATTAGGAGGAATATCTATGGTCGGACCGACCCATCCTTGAGCGAGTGTAACATCGGTTCTGGAGGGGTCTTGGAAGGAATATCCATGGTCAGACCGACATATTGCTGAGCCCATTTGATCTCTATCACTTGAGATCCACCTTATCCGGTAAGCGGCCCCCCTTATCAGTCAACATCGAATAAGAAGTTTTAAATCACAACGTGAATGTTTGATATCACCAGTTTTGTTTCTGAAACACTATATGGACTTGAATGTTAACACAGTTTAATGGTATCAGATATTTATTGCATAGGGTTGCGCAATTTTAATCTCTTTTTTCCATCAGCTATTCTAACACACCTGGGTGGGCTCCGAGCGCAATGCTCTGCATCCTGAGCCCACCCTATTTTGAAGCCTATTAGAGCCTCTGGCTCTAATCAGGTGCTTGAAGGGAAAAAAAACGGCAGCTGTAATTTATGCGATGGAAAGGGGAGGTGGCACCCGTGCACCCTTAATGGACGGGCCACCCCTAGTGGTCTGCATGCAAACACAGCCTGCTTGGGAATGTCCACTCCTCTAAACGACATCCACCTACCAATGCATTTTGATATTTGCAAAACTCATCCCAAGAGCCGGCCCACTCCTTGTATCAGAGTCAAGGGCTCTTGAGAGAAATACTGAGGCAGGGTGCTGTGATGTTCTATGTAAAGCACCCTGCTGGCCCCTCCCATATAATTTGCCTGCAATGCATAGAGAAGCACAGAGTAGGGTTGCCACCTGTCCGGGACTGCCTGAAACCCGGACGCAATATTCATAATGGACTGTGGCTTCCCAAGTAACCGAGTACCACAACTGCCAAGTGCATAGGGGTGTGCACGAGCCCCATCCCCATACACCGACAGGATAGGATAGAGTGCTTGACCTGCTCCTCCTCCTCCCACCCCTACTTCTCTGTCGGCCCACCCACACTCCAATCCCTGATGTTCTGTGCCTCAGGAAAGGGATGTGTGGGCTGGAAATTTGAAGCTCAGCAACTGGCAGATACATCGTGAATGAAAGGTGGCAAAACCTGGGCATCCATCCTCGGGTGAGTACGCTCACTGTCCAATGTCTGTGACTGAAGCCTCCTCCTTCCCTCCCTTCTCTCTCCTGCCTCCAAGGGAGTGAGTACACTAAGGTATGATAAGACTCAGATGTAAGAGGTGCCCTGTGGATTCTGATGTAAGAGGGCTTTGAGAACCCTAATTTAATGGAGGATGCTGGAAACTATAATGTAAATGGCAGGATTGGTGAGCAGAAACCCCCTTACATCAGAGTCCATGGCGTTCCCCCTTAAAAAATATTTTTTCCGTGCGCTGCTAAAGTGTTCGAATTTGGCTTGAAGAAAAGGTGGCAACCCTACCCCAATTATGATGTCTTTGGGTCTAAAATAAGATAGGCAATGAAATCGGAACAGTTGTAGGTAAAAAGGTCATTAGCATGTTGATGAGGGTGGAATGAAGAAAGCAGGGAAAGCAAAGGCCTGAAGCATTTCAGCCAGGGATACAGGATTTTTAGAGATCAGCAAAGGCAGCCGCCATACTTTCTCACCTTAAGTTTCCTTTGAGATGCTTATCACTAGGTGAGCTTGAAGCTCTCATTAAATTGCTCAACAGCAAATAAACTCCTTTGACTATAAAATGCTAGGGTGTCCTTTGTATGTTTAATCATTACAAGCCCAGGCAGATACCAGACCCACCGCAAAGGTGGATCATTGCTACAGCTTGCAGTCACATAAAAGGCTGCTCTATTTTCATCACCCTGTCGGCTACTTTTAATTCATCGCCGGTGCACCAGATGCAATTAGGTTTAAATACTTCAGAGAAAATCCCATGTCAGGCTGCCCTGACCATAGCATTGCATATTATTGAAAATCCCATTCCTCAGACCAGTCTCTCTCTCTCTCTTGGCCTCTGTTCCCTCTGCGGTATGCTTGTACAGTCACCATGCAAGCGTTCCAATCTGTTTTTCATATCCTCGTAAAAGAACATGCCTTCTGATCTTTGTTCTTTAATTCTGTTTGATGTTAGCACTCAGCATGATAAGATTATTTGAAATTTACTGTGCTGATAATGCTGAGCACAATTTCTCAACCCTTTCCTCACGTACACCCAATCTTCTTATGTACTGCGTTAGATGTGAGATCAGTTGTTGGATGATTACCAATCAGATATTTAGGGAGTTGTTTTATCAATAAAAAAAAGAAGTAAGAAAGCGGGGTGTTGTTCAAAACAATGAATCTATTACATAGCTTCCTTTTCTAACTTCCTTGTGTAGCTGAAGGAAATAAAATGGGAATACCCATCTGTGTAGTGACACAAAAACCAAGAGTCACCTATGGGAGATATCTTACACATCTTGTGGACATGTAACGTTGGCAGAGGCACGATGTTTGACAACTGTACCCCCTGAGGAAGTCATGTGGTATTGACGATGCGCGTTGGGCGGAGTCGGGTGCATTGGGAGTATACTGGATATACTGGAGCCACGGCCCCCGCTGGAAGTACGGAACGAACGCATTATCTCTAATTTTAATTTAAGTGGATGATTTCAATAAATTTTATATGTTTTAAATACTATGCAATGGAAGCATATTCACTGTAATCGAGGGGTGATGGAAGAGATAGGCGTTTTTTCATACAGTCCACTTAAAAGTATACAGTATAGTGAAACTTGGAGAGGGGAGAGGGGGAGTGGACACCGATCAGCTGCCTAAAACCTGCAATACACCCCAGCTGGGGAAGGCGATGTTGGACCTATTACAGGTCTAATATTGAGGTGAGCGCAGTGGTGAATAGGTGATGGGTATTGCTGCACATGCATGCATTTTTAGACCCACACAGGGTGAAGGTTGCAGAATGTTCACGACTAAGGAGCACCTTGTTTGAAGATTGAAGAATTTATTATTAATAATGAACTTTACTTTGAATTAACAGTTATTGGATGAATTTTTCATGTTTTATTTTAACCCTTGAAGGATTATGCTGTTGTGATTTACTTATGATGATTTAAATAATTTGGATAAAAGCAACCACTATACACTATCGTATTTAAACTCAGGGCCGTCTTTAAGGCAGGGCAAAAGGGGAAGCTGCCCTCGGCTCTGTCATTATTGTGGGGCCCAAAGCAGCTGTCCCATACTTGCCAACTATCCCAGTTTAAACTCTCTTGTCCCTTGAGGTTTTAGTCCAGTGCTGTTTCCTGATATCTCAGTGTGAAGTTCTGTTACTAATGCTTCCCAGCTCTGCCCTATTGTTGTGTGCAGATGACTCACATGCAGACTCTGTGTTTACATGGAGATACCAGCATTGATATGTAAATAGCATCTGCATTCATATGTAAATAGCGTCAGACCGCAAGCATTCATATGTAAATATAGGCAGTATTAATATGTATATCATGCCCCCCATAGGTCATATCCACCATCACCTATACAGAATGCTGCCCACTGGCGAGATAAAGGGGCATGCTGGAAATTGATCACAACCTCCCCTCCCCCCAGCACTGCCACTGATCCCATGAGTCCTAGGATCCCTAGGAGTTTTCTGTCTATTAATGGATCCCTTCACCCCCTCAGTCCATGGTGTGAAGGCAGTGAGGAGATGATGTGCTGTAACCTCTAGCAACCAATCAGTAAGCAGTAATGATGTGCAGTAACCTCTAGCAACCAATCAGTGAACAGTATTGATGTGCAGTAATCTCTAGCAACCAATCAACAAGCATAAATCATGTGCTGTAACCTCTAGCAACTAGACAGTGAGCCGTAATGTGTGCTGTAACCTGTAGCAACCAGTCAGTGAGCGGTAATGATACACTGAAACCTCTGGCAACCAATCGCAATCGCTGCCTGATCTGATTCAGTAAACGGATTTTGAGTCTAGCTGCTATTTATTGTATGCCTCAAAGCAGGTGGAGAGTTTAAACTGTACCAAAAGTAAAGCAAAAGTGGGCATAATGTTTTTATTAACTGACACAGATCATTTAAAATGTACATGTTGGTAGAGTAACTCTTTCTTATTAATAATGATAATTGCAGGTAAATAATGAAATAGAAGCAACATGGCGTCATTATGTTCCACTTATACCCCTGTGATTTGTATTTAAAAAAAAAAAAGCGCTGTGTTTTTACCGGCCATGTAATTGAAACCTAAATAACACATACAACTTGATATAAGTAAAGATACTTGAAAATAAAGTGATATTTTAGCTGACAATGGAACCTGGTGGGCTGAGTCAACTTCTTGCTTTTTATGTGTTGAGTGACACTTTAGACCTCATGCACATTGGGTGATGTGCCCCCCTGTGGGTGGTGTCCTAGGGTTGGCAGAAAAGTCATTTTGTATTGCACCACACCATGGTGTTTTTACTGGCACTTAGGTCACATCACTATTTGCTTCTCATGCACATGCATTGTGGGCAGGCCTTAAAGTGTTGCTAAAGTCCGTATATTCATTCTTGTTATACTCGCTGTGGAACCTAAGGGGTTAATCCTCCACTTTGTGTAAAAAAGGCTGTTTGATCCTGTCTTCTCTGATTCTTCCCTTTTTCCAGTATCCCCAATCCATCTCCTGATAAGACAGAGCCTTTGAAGTCACTCTGCACATGCTCAGTTTGGTGTGTATTGTTAGAGGGTTTTTTTTTTTTCTTTGGAGGGTGCATGTGATCAGCACAGGGCCAATTAGCACTGTCCAGACAGAGGATCAGGGGTCCTGCAGCCTCATAGGACTGTCAGAGTAGAATGAAATCTCCTCCTACAAGCTTTAACCAAACACTGATAGAAGTCACAAGACTGCTATATACTGCTGATGAGAAAAGGTATTTAGCAGTTTATATTTACTAAAATAATTGCATTCCCATGTTCTGTGTATTGTGGGAGACCAGATATAGTGAATGCAGGGTCCTTAGTTTAGTAACACTTTAAGGATAGTCCATGGGTCATTTTTAAACTAGCTGTTAGGCTTACCTCATGTATTGCACTTGGCACTTTATATTTATTTTTCACTTATTTATCACGGGAACTTGCATCGTACCTGCGGATGGTTGCTTTTTCTTATGTACAAGGATAGAGGGTGCAGATTTTCACTAGCCTGCCCTGATGTCGAAGGGAGGTTCTGTGGCCTTTTGCCTCTCCCCACCCGGAGGGGTATCTCTTCAGCAGAGCCCCTCACCAAGTACTTGGTGGACTGGCTTTGGCTGGTCTCCAAGGAGCAGGGTCCACCTGGCTTCTACTTAGGTAGACTATAGAGTGCCTTGTACCAGTCAGGATCCTTGTTCTGGTAGATTTATGGTAAGGGGCCCTTCCCCTTTGGAGGTTTGGCGATTTTCTGTACCCTCTGTTCACTTTTTGGTGTGCTATGATTTCGCAGTTCACTTTTTTTATTCACAGGGTTTTGACAAATCACCCTACCATGGAGCTCCTTAAAAAAAAAACAGTGCATGAGATTTCAGCATATTCATGCGGGTAGAGGGCACAGGCACAGGCACACCAATCAGCTCCGCTGCCTGCAGCCTGTAAACGCTATGAGAGCTTTAAACCCTCTGTTGGCTTTGCGTTTGTATCCCATTGAGATTTCCCTTCGCTTTCTGTCCTGGAGACACAGAACGAGAGGAAATCTGTTATCCGGTGACAGCTGTCACCATTAGATAAATTTCCCCACTATTCCCGTTCTAGTACATTTATCCCACAGAGGCAAATTTGTAACAGCAATCGCCCCAAACCACTTATCCATCCAAGTCACATTTATATAGAAACTAATATTGTTCCTTTGTAGCGATTAATAATCACCTCCACAGATCCTGTCCTAGGTAAACACACCTTTCCATTTCTGGCTCCATGTATTTTTTATATGTTTTTCAATGCATGTTAATACACATTTTGCATATGCAATAGCGTACTTTGTGTTTTCATGCATCATGAGTTCTTTGCAAAATTCATCATACGTGCATTTTCATATGTTACCATTGGGTTTTAAAACACCTGCAAGCAGACAAAAAAACCTGACATGACCTCTTTTCAAAAACAGACTACAGCACAGCGCACAAATGAGAAATGAATATATCTATAGCAGGGGCGGCCCCCCCCCCCCTCCTATCCATTTGTCTGGCCCCATGCAGGATGCCGGATGCATGAATTCCAATGGTGTGGCGGGGTTTTGAGGCACGTAATTAGAGCCAGAGGCTCTAATAGACAAAATAGGGTGGGCATGGGACGCAGAGCACTGCGCTCCGAGCCCACCCAGTTGTGTGACAATAGCGAATGAATGAGTATGTGATGGTGACTGTGCTGTGGGGAAGGGGGGGAATTGGGTGATACACAAAAAATGAGTGAATCGTGAAAGGTAAACAACCTCCTCCATGTATGTCTGACAGGGATTTTTGGGTGAGTACATTACATCTAGCCTATATGCACTCTAATAGGCAGACACAATGTTAATGGCCGCCAGTACCCTTTCTAGTATTGGGCTTCTGTAACATGGCCGACGGGCGTCCAGTAACTGGGACTACGTGGATGGCCGAGTAGTCTCTCTCACAGCCACCATGTATTTTAAAAGCAGGCTCTCAAAACATGGCCGCTATTATACATTCCTATAGCAGGCTTCTAGAAAATGGCCGCCGCGCGTCCAGTCTAGGAGACTATTTAAACAAACATACCTTACCCTGTGTTATCCCCTGATGAAGTCACGTGGTGTGACGATACGCGTTGGGATTGGAGCACTGCCACAGCCTGACGGCAGGAAACGAGCGTGGCGCTCGTGGAGGTTACATTAGTTTTTATTTCATTAATTGTGAGTTTTACCTTTATTATTAAATACTTACTTTTACCATACGGTGTCACACTATGAGTTTCCTTTCCATTTGGGATACGAGTTCGGCACTCGTGGATTGACGCCCTTGTTTCATTATTGATGAGTGAGTGCATCACATTGAGACCCTTTTCACCTTTTCAACCTATCCCACAGTGTCATGCTATGTAGCATTGTCTGTTTTCTTTTTCATACACCTGCTATTGAGATAATTTCTGTAAACGGAGGGGAGATTATCTGCCGCCATCACCCACATTAAAATCTGGGATCTATTTTGGTTGTTTTGCAACAGCAGTGAGGTGAGCTGCTAGCACACATAGAGGTGTATGTCACTGAAGCATTGGATCAGCACATTTCTATCTGGTGGAGGTTCTGCTTACTATACACAGACTTTTTTAATATTTGACAACGTTTTTGTGGACTATCACGTTTGGCACAAGGAATTTATTCCCATTGGGACTTTTTTACACATTTATTTATTTATCCATTGATATTTACTGTATTTATATTTATGCACTAGGGATTTATTGCTAGTTAAGAGCCCATTCACACTGGGGCAACTTTGGATACGACTTCAAATCGCCCCAGGTCGCCCCTAGTCGCCTCAAGTCGCGCTGCATGAGAAAATCAATGTAAGTGAATGGAGCCGTCTTAATGCACACTACTGCAGTCGCTCCGACTTCAAAAAAGGTTCCTGTACTACTTCAATCCGACTTCTAGGCAACTGCTAGGCGACCTGTACCCATTGATTTCAATGGAAGTCGCTCAGAAGTCGGATCCCCTGTCTTAAGGAGTAGGGATGAGCTTCGTGTTCGAGTCGAACATACGTTCGACTCGAACATCGGCTGTTCGATCGTTCGACGAAGATCGAACGATTTGGGCCGTTCGCGCCAAATTTGAGTGACGCGAACGGCCCACAATGCACTACGCCATTGCAGTGTCATCCAGGCGCTGTGATTGGCCAAGCATGCACTGTGACCCCGCATGCTTGGCCAATCACAGCGCCGGCAGCGAGGAGAGCAATGATTGGCCATAGGCAGGATGACTGTGGCCAATTATTGCTGATGGGGTTTAGTACACGCCCCACACTATAAAAGGCCGCCAGCGCGGCGGCCTTGTGTAGTGTGTTCCGGAGCAGGGAAAGAGAAGCATAGGCAGGGACAGTGTCATTTTTTTTCCTTTACTAATCCTGGATTCCTTGTGTTTAGGGACAGATAAGGATAGGTAGGGAGAGTGTCAGTGACAGTGTGCTATTCTGTGCTAATCCTTGTTTGTAGGGACAGAGAGGTACAGTGAGGGAAACTGACAGTGTGCTATTCTGTTCTAAAACTATTTTGCTGAACCATATTTTCAATCCTTGAGTTGAGGGACAGAGAGCTACAGTGAGGGAAAGTGTCAGTGTGCTATTGTGTTCTAAAACTATTTTGCTGAACCATATTTTCAATCCTTGAGTTGAGGGACAGAGAGCTACAGTGAGGGAAAGTGTCAGTGTGCTATTGTGTTCTAAAACTATTTTGCTGAACCATATTTTCAATCCTTGAGTTGAGGGACAGAGAGCTACAGTGAGGGAAAGTGTCAGTGTGCTATTGTGTTCTAAAACTATTTTGCTGAACCATATTTTCAATCCTTGAGTTGAGGGACAGAGAGGTACAGTGAGTGAAACTGACAGTGTGCTATTCTGTTCTAAATCAATTTTGCTGTTCCATATTTTCAATCCTTGAGTTGAGGGACAGAGAGGTACAGTGAGTGAAACTGACAGTGTGCTATTCTGTTCTAAATCAATTTTGCTGTTCCATATTTTCAATCCTTGAGTTGAGGGACAGAGAGGTACAGTGAGGGAAACTGACAGTGTGCTATTCTGTTCTAAAACTATTTTGCTGAACCATATTTTCAATCCTTGAGTTGAGGGACAGAGAGGTACAGTGAGTGAAACTGACAGTGTGCTATTCTGTTCTAAAACTATTTTGCTGTTCCATATTTTCAATCCTTGAGTTGAGGGACAGAGAGCTACAGTGAGGGAAAGTGTCAGTGTGCTATTGTGTTCTAAAACTATTTTGCTGAACCATATTTTCAATCCTTGAGTTGAGGGACAGAGAGCTACAGTGAGGGAAAGTGTCAGTGTGCTATTCTGTTCTAAAACTATTTTGCTGTTCCATATTTTCAATCCTTGAGTTGAGGGACAGAGAGCTACAGTGAGGGAAAGTGTCAGTGTGCTATTGTGTTCTAAAGCTATTTTGCTGAACCATATTTTCAATCCTTGAGTTGAGGGACAGAGAGCTACAGTGAGGGAAAGTGTCAGTGTGCTATTGTGTTCTAAAACTATTTTGCTGAACCATATTTTCAATCCTTGAGTTGAGGGACAGAGAGCTACAGTGAGGGAAAGTGTCAGTGTGCTATTGTGTTCTAAAACTATTTTGCTGAACCATATTTTCAATCCTTGAGTTGAGGGACAGAGAGGTACAGTGAGTGAAACTGACAGTGTGCTATTCTGTTCTAAATCAATTTTGCTGTTCCATATTTTCAATCCTTGAGTTGAGGGACAGAGAGCTACAGTGAGGGAAACTGACAGTGTGCTATTCTGTTCTAAAACTATTTTGCTGTTCCATATTTTCAATCCTTGAGTTGAGGGACAGAGAGCTACAGTGAGGGAAAGTGTCAGTGTGCTATTGTGTTCTAAAACTATTTTGCTGAACCATATTTTCAATCCTTGAGTTGAGGGACAGAGAGCTACAGTGAGTGAAACTGACAGTGTGCTATTCTGTTCTAAATCAATTTTGCTGTTCCATATTTTCAATCCTTGAGTTGAGGGACAGAGAGGTACAGTGAGGGAAACTGACAGTGTGCTATTCTGTTCTAAAACTATTTTGCTGAACCATATTTTCAATCCTTGAGTTGAGGGACAGAGAGCTACAGTGAGGGAAAGTGTCAGTGTGCTATTGTGTTCTAAAACTATTTTGCTGAACCATATTTTCAATCCTTGAGTTGAGGGACAGAGAGGTACAGTGAGTGAAACTGACAGTGTGCTATTCTGTTCTAAATCAATTTTGCTGTTCCATATTTTCAATCCTTGAGTTGAGGGACAGAGAGGTACAGTGAGGGAAACTGACAGTGTGCTATTCTGTTCTAAAACTATTTTGCTGTTCCATATTTTCAATCACTGAGTTGAGGGACAAAGAAGGACACTCGTAGAAATTATCAGTGTGCTATTCTGTGCTAAATCTTGTTTGTAGGGAGGGACAGAGTAGGACAGTGAGGGAAAGTGTCAGTGTGCTGTTCTGTTCTAAAACTTTTTTGCTGAACCATATTTTCAATCCTTGTGTTTAGGGACAGAGAAGGATAGGCAGGGGACAGTGTCAGTGTCATTGTTGCTAAGCCTCCTGCACAATATACACCTGAAGGTAGCCCTTATTGCTGTTTTTCCCATCTCCCTGCAGGCCATCCATTAAAATGTCTGGAAGGCAACCAAGGAGAGGCAGACAGTCAGGAGGCAAAAAAAGAGGGCAAGCAGGCTCTGTGTCTGGGGGCAACAGTGCTGGTCGTGTACGCGGTGCATTGTCATCAGCACATGGCCATGGGACACGCTTGTCCTTGTTTTCGGCAGCTGGACATGTTGAGCCACATCATGCCGAAGACTTGGTAGAGTGGATGACCAAGCCCACCTCATCCTCCTCATCCTCTCTCACCCAGGCTCAGGGTAGTGGCAAAGCAGCTGCCAAAGCGTCCTCTTCTCTGGTATCATTATCTTCATTAGTCAATCCTTCCCTAGACCCACCATGCCCTCCTCCTGAGGAGTCCCCCAAACTGTTTGAGCACAGTGTTGGGTACATGCTCCAGGAGGATGCCCAGCGTTTGGAAGGATCTGATGATGATACCCAGCTAGAGGAAGGCAGCAGCGTGAGAGCAGAGAGAGGGGATGCTCAAGAAGGACACCAATCTGGCAGTCATGTTCCAGCAGCTGCAGCATACTGCCAGATTGGCTCCAGTGATGAGGAGGGAGGGGATGATGAGGTCACTGACTCCACGTGGGTGCCTAATAGGAGAGAGGAGGAGGAGGAGGATGAGGAGGAGGCACATCTCCAACGAGGCAGGATGCCCTTGAGTGGCCAGCGAATGGGCAGCACACCGACGGAATCACACCGCAGAGCTCCGCCTGTGCAGGGCGCTGCCTCTGCCCGTCATTCAAAAAGTTCTTTGGTGTGGGCCTTTTTTGAGGCGAGTGCATCAGATCGCACAGCTGCTGTTTGCAACATATGTCTCAAGCGTATATCGCGTGGCCAAAACATCAGCCACTTGGGCACCACATGCTTGATCAGACATATGTTGACCTGCCATGCAGCTCGTTGGCAAGCCTACCTTAAAGACCCACACCAAAGAACAAAGCTGACCTCTTCTTGCACCGCATCAGCTGGGATCTCCAACCCCACTATACCTTCACTCCTCTCTGAAACCTGCTCTGAGAGGAATGAAGGTGTAGAATTAGGTGTGTCACAGGCAAGTACTTGCGGGCACTCTGCTAGCAGTACACCAACGTCCGATTCTAGCAGGCAAATTTCCCTGCCCCAGCTGCTGGACCGTCGAAAGAAGTTCACTCCCAGCCATCCACATGCCCAGCGGTTGAATGCTAGCTTGGCTAAATTGCTAGCGCTTCAACTGCTGCCTTTTCAGTTGGTAGACTCGGCCCCCTTCCGTGAGTTTGTGCAATGTGCGGTTCCTCAGTGGCAGGTTCCCAAACGCCACTTTTTCGCACGGAAGGCGATTCCGGCTCTCTACAGGCATGTGGAAGGCAATGTCTTGGCCTCGCTGGACAGGGCGGTCAGCGGTAAGGTGCATATTACCGCTGACTCATGGTCCAGCAGGCATGGACAGGGACGTTACCTTTCTTTCACGGCCCATTGGGTCACTCTTTTGGCAGCTGGGAAGGATGCAGGACAAGGTGCAGTAGTGTTGGAGGTTGTTCCACCCCCACGCCTCCAAAATGCTACTACTGGTTGTGACACACCTCTCTCCTCCACCCCCTCCTCTTCTTCTTCCTCCATGGCCTCTTCCTGTGGTTTGTCCTCGGAACCAGCGGTGCTCCGTAGGCGTTCAAGGGGCTACGCAAGTACGCAGGCAAAAAGATGCCATGCCGTGCTTGCGCTGGTGTGTTTGGGGGACAGGAGCCACACTGGGGCAGAGGTCCTGTCTGCTCTGCAGGGGCAGGCCGAGAGGTGGTTGACGCCACGCCAGCTTAAGCCAGGAATGGTGGTTTGCGACAATGGCACCAACCTCCTCTCCGCCCTCCGACAGGGACAACTGACCCATGTGCCCTGTATGGCTCACGTCCTTAACCTGGTGGTGCAGCGGTTCTTGGGCAGGTACCCGGGCTTACAGGATGTCCTGAGGCAGGCCAGGAAAGTCTGTGTGCATTTCCGCAGATCTTATAATGCCAGTGCTCGCCTGGCTGAGCTTCAAAAGGAGTTGAACCTGCCCAAGAACCGCCTTATATGTGACATGCCCACCAGGTGGAACTCAACGTTGGCCATGCTGCAGCGGCTGCACACGCAGCAGAGGGCCATCAATGAGTACCTGTGCGACTACGGCACCAGGACAGGGTCAGGGGAGCTCGGGTTTTTT
Source organism: Rana muscosa (assembly GCA_029206835.1). Lineage (NCBI taxonomy): Eukaryota > Metazoa > Chordata > Amphibia > Anura > Ranidae > Rana > Rana muscosa. The sequence continues at coordinate 151,942,328 of CM055127.1, read as the reverse complement.
TCACCACGCCAGTGGGGCATGATCAGGGATGCATGCACTGTCCTGGCACCACTTGAGGAGGCCACGAGGATGGTGAGCAGTGACAGTGCATGCATCAGTGACACTGTACCTCTTGTCCACCTGTTGGAGCACACGCTGCGTGGAATAATGAACAGGGCACTTGAGGCAGAACAGAGGCAGGAAGAGGAGGACTTCCTTGCCTCTCAAGGCCCCCTTTACCCAGACAGTGTTCCTTCTGTCCCACCCATCGCACAGGAAGAGGAGGAGGAGGAGGAGGAGGATTGTGTCAGCATGGAGGTGGAGGCTGGCACTCAGCATCATCAGCAGCAGTCTTTTAGGGATGATTTACAGTCCCAAGAAACCAGTGGACTTGTACGTGGCTGGGAGGAGGTGGCTGCGGATCATGTCGTCCTTAGTGACCCAGAGGACTCCGGACTGAATGCCTCAGCTAACCTACGCTGCATGGCCTCCCTGATCCTGCAAAGTCTGCGGAAGGATCCTCGTATTCTTCGGATCAAGGAGAGGGACCATTACTGGCTGGCCACTCTCTTTGATCCACTGTACAAGGGTAAGGTTGCGGACCTTATCGTACCGTCGCAGAGGGAGCAGAGGATGAGACAACTCCGGGAGGCCTTGCAGAAAGGTCTGTGCAACGCGTTCCCAGAGACTGGGAGGTTACAAACTCCTGGTCCTGGACAACGAGTTGCTGAGGCTTCGGGCAGTCAAAGAAGGAGCGGTGGGGAAGGTGGCCGTCTGACCGATGCGTTCAGACAATTCTTTAGTCCGCAGCCCCAAAGTATGATCGGTTCCAGCAACCATCGCCAGGGTCTGATATACATGGTGCAGGAATACCTAGGGGCAAGGTCAGACTTGGACACCTTCCCCACCGAAAATCCTCTGGCTTACTGGGTCTTGAGGATGGATCACTGGCCAGAGCTTGCACAGTATGCAATTGAGCTACTGGCCTGTCCTGCATCCAGCGTTCTTTCAGAACGCACATTCAGTGCTGCTGGAGGATTTGTCACGGATCACAGGGTGCGCCTGTCCACCGACTCGGTTGATCGACTGACTTTCATCAAGATGAACCAGTCTTGGATCACCACCAGCTACCACACACCAGATGCTGATATAACAGACTAATTGATTTTAAAATGTCACATCCCTTCAAGACTGATGCTGATGCTGAGTGCCTGTGCTGTTATGTTGTCTGGCTATCCTCCTCCTCCTCCTCAATGATACGATTAACGATGATAGCTTGGAAGATCATTTTGGTTTATGGGTGACGCCACCAGTGGCTAAGGCCCAATTTTTCAGCCCCTGTTTAACAGGGGCGTGTAATTAAAATTTTTGATGCAATACTTTGCAACAGGCCTCATTGCTGTGCTCCAAGTACAGTATTTGTGAGGGGTTGCAGTGTTGTGCCACCAGTGCCTAAGGCCCAATTTTTCAGCCCCTGTTCAACAGGGGCATGCAATTATAATTATTGATCTAATAATTCACAGCAGGGCCCATTGCTGCGCCCACCAAGAGTAACTGTCAGGCCTTACAGTGTTGTGGCACCAGCAACACCATCACCACCACCACCACCACCAAAGGCCCAATTTTTCAGCCCCTGTTCAACAGGGGCATGCAATTATAATTATTGATCTAATAATTCACAGCAGGGCCCATTGCTGCGCCCACCAAGAGTAACTGTCAGGCCTTACAGTGTTGTGGCACCAGCACCACCATCACCACCACCACCACCACCAAAGGCCCAATTTTTCAGCCCCTGTTCAACAGGGGGATGCAATTATAATTATTGATCTAATAATTCACAGCAGGGACCATTGCTGCGCCCACCAAGAGTAACTGTCAGGCCTTACAGTGTTGTGGCACCAGCACCACCATCAAATGCCCAATTTTTACTACCACTGATCAACAATTATATGTTATTACAATTCCTGATATTATACTTGACAGCAGGGCGTTCCAGCACCCACCAAGAATAACTGTGAGTGCTTTCAGTGTTGTGCCAACACCAACACCTAAGGGGCCAATTTCTGCAGAGTATATACGGAAGGTCCCTACTTTCAAACATCCAACTTACAAACTACTACTACTTGCAAACGGAAGAAGACAACAGGAAGTGAGAGGAAATCTACCCCTTGGAAGGAAAATTCTCTCCTGTAAGAATTAATATGGGAGAAAGGTGTCTCCTCTCTACTGATGCTTTATCACCAATCCTTGTTTCAATACAAACACCACATTTCAAAAACAGTTGTCATTGGGACGCAAAGTGAGGTGAAATGTTCTGAACAGGGGCACAGACAGCAAAAAAAATGTGACAGGGGTGATAACCGTTCCCTATGTTTTCCAAAAAGCTAAAAAAAAGGAATTTGGCATGGAGCTACACTTAAACAATGCAGCTGTTCAAAATTACAAACAGATTCTACATAAGAACAAACCTACAGTCCCTGTCTTGTATGCACCGCCTGTATACGGCTGTTCAGAGTATATAGGGCCTTTTTTATTTTGTGTGCGGGGTTCCCCTTAATATCCATACAAGACCCAAAGGGGCTGGTAATGGGCTGGGGTAGGGGGGGGGGGGGTTGATGGGGTAGCTATGCCATTTTTCCTAAAGATTTTCATCCATATTACCGGGACCAGACATTGCATTAAAGCCGCAAGCAGTTTTAAATGGCTTTTTTTCCTTTAGAAATGTTATTTTGTGCAAGGACAGTTCTAAACACGGGAAACACGTGGCACTTCACAGGCATACTTTAGACACCCCCCAGGTACAATATTTAAAGGAATATTTGACTTTTTTTTTTTCACTTTATGCATCATTAAAATGACTGCTCCCGGAAAACGTCCGTTTTTAAAACTTCTTTTTGCATTGATACATGTCCCCTGGTGCAGAACCCGGGTTCCCAAACTCTGTTTCAGACAATAACATGGATAATAGTCGTTATAATTAGCACTTTAGAATCCGAACGTTCGCATCCATTGTATTTAATAGGGTTCTAATGTTCGCGCGAACTTTCGGTCCGTTCGCGGGTTCTGGTGCGAACCGAACCCGGGGGTGTTCGGCTCATCACTATTAAGGAGCAACTTTCCAGGAAGAAAACATACATTTCTCAGGCAAACCCCTCCCTCCCACAGAGCTGATTATTGTTTGATTGGCCACTGGAATGTCTCCTGTCCTGGAGGCAACTTGAAGTTGCCTTGTAAGTAGCTCCAGGTCGCGCTGTGATTCATACTCAAGTCATGTCCAAGTTGCCTGCCAAAGTCGCGCTGGAAGTCGTGTTGCCCCTGTGTGAATGGAGTCTAGCATCTTATTTTGGTCTTCCCATTCTTTGGTTCCACTTTGTTTACCTGTCACCATTCACTCATTTTTTGTGTATCACCCAATTCTCCCCCCTCCCCTTCCCCACAGCACAGTCACCATCACATATTAATTTACCGTTTTTTCTGTCGGGATGAGATCCCCAGGTAACCGCAGCAGTACCCCCTTATTTGGCCTATCTAGACAGCGCGGGAGTTCCCCCACCTTTACAATAGCGAATGAATATTCACTATTTACACACTGGATCTCCTCCTCAAGGACCCGTTTACCGATTGACCCCAGATCTCTCAATTAAGAGGAACTGTCATCCTTATTTCTATTACAAGCGATGTTTACATTCCTTGTAATAGGAATAATAGTGATCAAAAAAATAAATAAATAAAGGGACAGTGTAAAAATAAAAAGTAGAATAAATAAGAAAAAACATTTTTAAGCGCCCCATCCCTCCGTGCTTGCGTGCAGAAAGTGATACTTAAGTCGTGCCCACATATGTAAATAGTGTTTAAACCACACATGTGAGGTATCACCACAATTGTCAGAGTGAGATCAATAATTCTAGTGCAAGACCTCCTCTATAACTCTAAACAGGTAACCTGGTAAAATGTTAAAAGGGTTGCCTATGGAGATTTTTAAGTACCGTAGTTTGTTGCCATTCCACGAGCGTGCGCAGTTTTAAAACATGACATTTACTCGGCATAATATCATCTTTTACATTATACAAAAAAATTGGGGTAACTATTGTTTTTTTTTTAATAATTAAAGTGTATTTAAAAAAAATAATAATTGTTTCAAAGACCACTGCGCAAATACTTTGTGACATAAAATACTGCAACAATCTCCATTTTATTTTCTAGGGTCTCTGCTAAAATATATATATATATATATATATATATATATATATATATATATATATATATATATAATGTTTGGGGGTTCTAAGTAATTTTCTAGCAAAAAAAATACTAATTTAAACTTGTAAAAAAAAAAATCCAGAAAAGTCCTGGTCTTTAAGTGGTACAAGTCTACAGTAATTGCTAACTACGACTGTAAAGTTCTGTATTACTGCCAAATCACTTCTAGAAATCACAGGGCTGGTGACTTGATGATGTCACATAAAGACTGTAGCTTGGACCATCAGGGTGGATGCGCTAAAAAAGTCACGTACATAATATAAAAAAAACTGACACGTCTCATAAGAGTTCAAGTGACTAATATTTTGGACAGTGGCTTTTTATTTATTTTTTTATGACTTTTTAAACCACCTGCAGGTTGTGAGGACGTGAGAAATGCCAGTTTCTTGGGACTTTGATCTATTATGGAAATACTTCCACATGATACAAAGCCTGAGTAAAATTGTGCTCTCCAGTATATAGTTTAAGCCAGCTGCAATGCCAGCTCTTCCAGTCCTGACGCATCCTCTTTTTCTAGGAAGTCAATTAAAATAATGTTCTAAGAGTCTATTTTGCAATGCAATTAATGTCATTGTCAACAGTAGCAAGAATCAATGTGAAAACCTTCCTGATGCAAATTAGCAAAAATTTCATGCTTTTTATTATAGGACTTTTTAGATCCCAAAATGTTGCCACATGAATTCTGAGCAACTTTTACAGCATGCGTTCTAAAATTACTTCAGGCCTAAGAATTAAAGAGGACCTGTGCTGTTAAAGCTGCACCAAAAAAAGGAGGCGGAGGGCAAAGGACTCAGGTATAGCTTCCTCTCCAGCAAGGAGAACAGGAAGCAGCATGGTAGTGAGATCACCAAATCTCACTCCAAATCTCCTGAGACTAGCAGTGAGAGGCAGCAGTGGATCTCAACCTTATTGAGACCAGGACATGGTAAATTCTTAAAGTCTTCCAAAACCTTTAATACCCCAACAGTAAAAAAAAGTTTATACTAACACAATAAAAGTATGGGAATACATGTATTGATAGAAGACACTGGATGGGGCTGGTTGTCACTGTGGGCGGATGGGAGTTGTGAAGGGATTTTGATACAGAAGACTTTGTGGCTCTGTAGGGGATTCTGGAGATAGTTCAGGGCAACTGTGGGATGGGGTCTGTGGGGCTTTTTCAGGGGCACTGTGGTAGACTAAAGTGTACTGAAGGGACTTGGGGGAACTATGGGACACTGTTGGAGGGCACAATGGAGGGCTGGTGGTTCTGCAGCAAGCTAGGGGGCACTGTGGGAGGTTGATGGGCATGGTGGACCACTGTGGGATGTTGGGTGGCACTATGCAGTGGCGTCTCCAGCTTTCATATTTTGGGGGGGTACATGGGGGGACAGGGACAAAAGTAGGGGGGCCAACTATAAAATGCAATTATATATATATATATATATATATATATATATATATATCCTGGGGCCCTTTACTACGATCCCACAATGGGCCCTTTCACATGTTCTGCAGTGAGCGCCCTTCCTACTATACCTTGGGCCCCACCAGGGTGGCAGAAAACAAGAGATATATGTCATCAGCACACCAAGAAAATATAAGGGTCCAAAGCAGTGGGAGAACTATCAGGGTTGCAAAGGTTGTCTTGCCACCGGGCCCTGGTGTTCTGCCACTGTGGGGTTCCCCAGCTGTCCTGTCCCTGCTATTGACAGCGCTGGTCTGGCATCTGTCTCCTTGGCACCGGCGGCAGTCTATTAGGACTTTGTGCTGGTGACATTATGCGTGCATGTAGGGGAAGGCTGGCATTATTGGTTATAGAGAGCCGAGCCCCCAGCTGGTCACCTAGCAGCAGTAATGCTGTATAACCTTCTCTGTTGACATGCTGATCGGGATGTGATCCTAGTGATGCTCCCAGTCAGATCTAATAAACACAGTATTTATTAGCATCAAGAGTACAACCACATATATACAGTATAATCAACCGTATGTTCAGCAGCCATGTGGGCTCTATACCTGTAAAGTGTGGGCTTTGATCAATAAAATCACTGATATTTAACACTAGGATTTGACTAGGAGCATCATCTGGATTGCATCACGATCAGCATGTCAGAGAAGGCTCCACTGCTGCTAAGCAACCTGCAGGGAGCTCAACTGTCTACAACCAATAGAGATGGGCTCGGGTGTGTTTGAAATCCCACATGCCCGATCCCGCCAGGAAGCCGACACTCCACAGTGCTAATCACAGCCAGTGAGACATTTCATGATCTGTGCAGCTGCGGGCCGGGAAATGTGAAATGTGATTAGCGCTGTGCAGTGTGGGCTTCCTGGCAGGCTCTGGCATGTGGAATTTTGAACATGCCTAGCCCATCTTTAACAACAAATTGTGCTGGCCCTCCTGTACATCAGCCCCATAAAGTAACCAGCACTGGGTTCCAATGTGCTGCCGCCGCTACCATGGAGACAGAGACCAGCGCTGTGAATAGCTGGGAGAGGACAGCAACTCTGGTTGTTCCAGCACTGGTCCACACTGGGAACATTCCCTCATCCACCTATAATGTGTAGATGGGGGAATTGGATCATTTCCTTTTTTTTCATTCAACCTAATAGTTGAATGAAAAAAAGTGATCATGTATGGGCTGCCTAAGAGCTAAGACCAGCCATAGACAGTTTAAATCTCAGCTGGTTCAGCAGGAACTGGCTGAGATTTGAACCAATAATGAGCAGATTCTCTTATGATTATCACTAGTGGTTGCTATAGCCACTAGTGATAATCACTGTTTGTCGGGAGAATACAATTGCTGGGCAGGAGGGATATTCCCCTGTCAGCACTGTCTGTGTTGATGGGGGAATTATGCAAGTTTCTTTCCTGCAATCTGTGGATGCAGGAAAGAAATGTGCACCGTCTATTACCTGCCTAACTGAAAGTGAAAGTAAATTGTGAATGTCTTGAAAGAACAGGAGAGGGGGAGGGAGACAGATGGGGGAGAGAAGGGATGGAGATAATGCAGTTCAGTGATTACAGTGTACTGCAGTCTGCAGTGCACACACTTACCCACGGTCCAGGCTAGAATCTCAGGTATCATTCACACACAGCCAGGAATGCTGCTGATTTAAATATTTCCCGCCCACACATCCCCTCTCTTCAGATACAGCACGCCGGGTAAGTGTGGGCGGGACTGGAAGGAGGAGGAGGAGCTGTATTCCTCCCTGCTCGTATGTGAGGAGAGTGAGGGGGGGTGGCTGGACTCGCTGGGCTGTGAAAGAGTGTCATAGACTCGGTCACCATTCTCGGAATTTACAGGCTGGTTCTCCTGTCCTAAGGACGGGAGAAATCAGTCTGTTTTTTCAATAACTGAGATGAAGGCTTGGGCCCCCCTCCCCCCCTCCCACAGTGCTCGTGGAGTCCTTCCTGCAACTCGCTCTTCTCCGTGCCAATGAGGATGCAGGGGAAGGAGCAGATCGGGCGGCTGTGGTTGTGTGAGCGCTCGCATTATGCAGTGTCAGCGGGCAGAGGGAGGGGGGAGGAATCCCCCCGCAGGAGCTGACTGGGGACGCTCTCCCTCTCAGGAGAGACTATGCTACCCCAGCAGCAGCTGGGGGGGGGCACATGGTGGGGCACAGAATAATGTTGGGGGGGGCCAGGGCCCCCTCTGGTCCCCCCCTAGGGACGCCATTGGCACTATGAGAGCTGAGAGGTACTGTAGTAGGATACGCAGGTGTCTAGAGGTTCAGGAGGAGGGAGGCCAAGGCTCAGTGGTTGGGAACCACTGTCTTAGAAGATATTGGACTGAAGATATACAGCTATGAGGTTTAAGGCACAAGAGAAGGACACTGTTATTTTTTGCTAGATATTCAAGACTTTTTCAGGGGATTACATAGGCACAATTAACAGCAATACTTCACATTTTTTAGTTCAGGTCCACTTTAATTTACCACACCCAACAAGTTACTGTATACTTGACTTCAGCGTACCGCACAAATCTATTATTGAACCTTAACCCTCATAGACCTAATGCTTAGCCTGCACCTAACCCCTAACACTAACCCTAATCATCAGGAGATGTGTATATTAAACAGCAATGGTAATAACATAGTGACATAATTATAACTAGAAACGCAACATTTCTTTTTACAATATAGATTCTGCACCAAAAGGTAAAAGCTTTGCCACTTTTGCAATGTGCCAAATCATTGGTGTAGAAATCTCAGCTCCAGAGTTACATGACCTGGCGAAAAAGTTGTTAATCTCCATAAGGCCTGCCAAAATTGTCTACTTGCAGTAGGAGCAAAAGACAGTAATCCTGTGCTGGGTCCCTGGACTTTGACCCTCCCCTTTAACAGACATCATGAAAAGTGTGCTTAGCATGGAGCAGTAGGTTCATGGACAAGGCCAATGAAATGCTGTAATTGGATTTATTTTGCGCTGCTTTGGTCTACTTCTGAGTTGCTGTGAATCGCTTATGATTAACTTATGAGTTGCTTCTTACTTGCTTTAAGTTGCTTTGGGGTTGCTTTGAGTTGCTTTTGCATTTATATTGACATATACAGTATGAGACTAAAAGCACTTCAGATAAAAACCAATGACTATGCAAACAGATCTGTGCGTTGGGTGTGCTTCATAAACCTAAAAAACGTGTTCAAAGTACAAGGGGCGCAGAACAACTGTTCCTCTGCTCACCTCTTCCTCCTCCTACTGCAACTGGACTGGGGCTACTGCCAATTTCAGGCTGTCAAAGTCACATCTGGGACTTTCTGAGTAATATAGCAGCTGCTGTCAAATATGGAGCTTCTGAACAGTGTTTGTAAACTATCGTTTTTTTTTGTTTTGCTTTTTCTATTTTTGCAATAATACATATTTAAGCTTTTTTTCTTTTTTTTAATGTCCCAAAAAACGTGGAAAAAAACAAAAAAAAAATAAACACACACACACCTTTATTTTTTTTGTAAATAACTTTCCAACATTTTTCACTGTAATCATAATTTTAGAGTCATCAAAAGTGGTATAAATCATAGAATAAAATGTATAGTTTTTATCTACAGTAACATTGACAATATAACAAAAACAAAATTAGTTGATCCCCTATATTTAAAAAAAAAAAAACACCAACAATATATATATACTGTAAAATAAATCATCCCTGTACCGTCTTTCAAAGCGGGCGGGCGGCTCTTCAGGGATAACAACCGATGCGGTTAAATGGCGCTCGGCTGTTATCCCGGAGGAGCGAGAGGTGACGTCCCCCCCCCCCCCCTGCCACTGTTCCCGGGCCTCCCTTCCCAATGGGAGACCCGATGCGTGATCCGGCACTTCTGCCGGCTAGAGTGAGGCTGGAAGGAAGCCGGAAACGGCTTCTTTCCAGTTTTATTTGTGTAAACATGGAAGCGACGCCACAACGTCACTTCTGGTTTACTCGGCTGCCAATAGAGCCATTTAAAAAAAAAAAAATGACAGTATTCAGAATTGCCGTTTTTGGCGATCTGAATACTTTGAAGTGCAATGGAGGGATCGGGGGTCTTTTAGACCCCCGATCCCTCCATAAAGAGTACCTGTCACCACCTATTACTGTCACAAGGGATGTTTACATTCCTTGTGACAGCAATAAAAGTGATCAAATTTTATTTTATTTTTTTCAAAAGTGACAATGTAAAAAAAAAAAAAAATTTAATAAATAAGAAAAAAAAGAAAATAATTTTAAAGCGCCCCCGTCCCCGCTTGCTCGCACAGCAAAGAAAGCGCACACGTAAGTCGCGCCCACATATGTAAACGGTGTTCAAATCACACATGTGAGGTATCGCCGCGATCGTCAGAATGAGAGCAACAATTCTAGCACTAGACCTCCTCTGTAACTCTAACCTGGTAACCGTTTTTTTTTTTAAAGCGCCGCCTATGGAAATTTATAGGTACCGTCGTTTGTCGCCATTCCACGAGTGTGCGCAATTTCAAAGCATGACATATTGGGTATCTATTTACTCAGCGTAACATAATTTTCACATAATACAAAAAAAAAAATTGGGCTAACTTTACTCTTTGTTTGTTTTTTAAATTCATGAAAGTGTATTTTTTCCTAAAATATTGCGTTTGAAAGACAGAATACGGATTTTAACTTGTAAGCAACAAATGTCAGAAATAGGCTTAGTCGTGAAAGGGTTAAAGTGACCCGTTCACATAATGGAGAACTCAACACACAGACCCCATGACAGGGTAAATTTAAAGCTGCATTACTTTTTAGTTTATTTTTTTATACCAAATCTAAGAGACGGAATTCTCAAATGTCATAACTTTATAAAATGTGCTATTCACATACTTACATTGCTTTAATCAAAAGAGGAACAGAAAAGCAGACTGTTATTTTTATTTCCTCTTAATGTAAATGATGTTCGTGGAACAATCAGAAAAATCAAGAGTTTTATAAGGCAGCTGCTTGATTAGAGTAAGTTGACCTGATCCCACGAGACTAAGAAATTGCTATTACAACTCTTCATTAAAATTCATTTTGCTGCACTTCATTCTCACTCTAAAATTTTACCCATCGGATAAATTTAAAACATGTTCTATTTTTTCTCACCGATGGAAAAAAGACCGATGGGGCCCATACACGATCGGTTTGTCCGATGAGAAAAGTCCATCGGACTGTTTTCATCGGTAAAACCGATCATGTGTACACGGCATAACTTTAGTAATGAGCTGTAATTGGGTACATTTATGCATCCAGAGATTTTTAAATTTGTAAATGTCCTCTCCCTTGTCCCTGGGACGGGGCAGTGAAGGTTACTTTATATTGCGTGTTTGCTTTTTGCATAATCACTCTGCATTAATGCATTAACCATATAAACAGAAGTAAATGTATTTGCCCATTTTCTGCCGGCTGATAAGAAAAATGTTAATAATGACCTTCCTGCGATAGGGTGTGTAGAGGATTGCAGTACAGAATATGTAACAGATAGTTTAAAATATAATGAGAATATCAAAAAATTTGGATTTATGAATGCATTTTAATATTACTTCGCAGAACTTTACTGTGCATTATAAACCTAGAGGAAGAAAAAAATGCCCTCCTACGAAAAATTCAGTTTTTTTAATTCCCCATCTATCTAACTAAACTCTCTCAATCAACATTAACCACTTAAGGACCAGCGCACGACGATATACGTCGACAAAATGGCACGGCTGGGCAGATGGACGTACTTGTATGTCCCCTTTAAGATGCAGCATTGTGGGCGCGCACACGCACGGAGCTCGTGAATCCGACTGCGGGTCCCGCGGACTCGATGTCCGCGCCTGCGGGGATATCCGCGATCGTCTCACGGAGAGGAAGAACGGGGAAATGCTAATGTAAACAAGCATTTCCCCAGTCTTCCTAGTGACAGGACACTGATCACAGCTGCCTGTAATCGGGAGCGGTGATCAGAGTCATGTCACACGTAGCCCATCCCTCCCACAGTTAGAACACATCCCTAGGACACACTTAACCCCTTCAATGCCCCCTCCTGGTTAACCTCATTTTAGCAGTAATCAGTGCATTTTTATAGCACTGATGGCTGTATCAATGACAATGGTCCCAAAATGGCATCAAAAGTGTCCGATGTGTCCGCCATACTGTCGCAGTCATGATAAAAATCGCTGATTGCCGCCATTACTAGTAAAAAAATATATATTAATAAAAATGCCATAAAACTATCCCCTATTTTGTATACGCTATAACTTTTGCGCAAACCAACGCTTATTGCGATTTTTTTTTTACCAAAAATATGTTGAAGAATACATATCGGCCTAAACTGAGGGAAAAAAAAACGTTTTTTTATATATTTTTGGGGGATATTTATTATAGCAAAAAGTAAAAAATATTGCTTTTTTTTCAAAATTGTCGCTGTATTTTTGTTTATAGCGCAAAAAATAAAAACCGCAGAGGTGATCAAATACCACCAAAAGAAAGCTCTATTTGTGGGAAAAAAAGGACGTCAATTTTGTTTGGGAGCCACATCGCACGACCGTGCAATTGTCAGTTAGCAGTGTCGAATCGCAAAAAGTGCTCTGGTCTTTGGCCAGTCAAATGGTTCGGGGCTTAAGTGATTAAAGAGGAAGTAAAGTCTTCCTGTTTAACTGTACCTATAGGTAAGCCTATATTAAAGGGGTTGTAAAGGTTTGTTTTTTATTTTCTAAATAGGTTCCTTTGAGCTAGTGCATTGTTGGTTCACTTACCTTTTCCTTAGATTTCCCTTCTAAATATTTTTTCTTTGTTTTCTTTGTCTGAATTTCTCACTTCCTGTTCCTCCTCAGTAAGCTGTTCAGTAAGCTGTTCTGGGTGACTCCACACCACTCGGATGATGTGTGAAGTTTAGTGAGGAGAAACAGGAAGTGAGAAATTCAGACAAAGAAAACAAATATTTAGAAGGGAAATCTAAGGAAAAGGTAAGTGACCCAACAATGCACTAGCTTAAAGGAACCTATTTAGAAAATAAAAACGAACCTTTACAACCCCTTTAAGGTTTACCTTTAGGTACTGTAAATATCTCCTAAAATTGCACCATTTAGGAGATATTTACTATATACGCTGCCGCCGTCATTGGCGCATGCGCACTGAAGGAACTGATGATTATGCCATTTCTTAAGGGCCGTGTGCCGTGCCCGACTGCACCCATGCGCATGCGTCGGAGTGACGTCATCGTGGCTCCGGTCAATCGCAGTGCGAACATGGAAGGAACTTCGGGGGAAATGCCAGCCGTCTTAGCGGTGTACGGGCACCGCTGCAACAGCTTTGTTCTAAGGTAAGTATTTCATAATGAGCTAGTATGCGATGAATACAGGGGCGGATCCAGGGGGGGCAACAGGGCAATTGCCCCCCCGAGACCATCTGTCACACTCGCTTGCTCTTTTTTTTTTTGCGGCTGATCTCCCGAAATTTGGGGTCCCGGTACCGGCCGACCCTAGGTATCCTGGACACCAAACTTGGCACACATGTAGCCCCATGTCTCCTCTACAAGTGTGCAAAGTTTGGTGTCTGGGAGACCTACGACCGGGGAGCACTGATTTTTTAAAACCGGGCACCCCTTCCTTAGACTCCAATGTTAAACGGTAATTTCTCTGGTGATTTTGCGGACCCGGTACCGGCCGGTCGTAGGTCCCTTGGACCCAAAACATGGCACACATGTAGCCCCATGTCTTCTCTACAAGTGTGCAAAGTTTGGTGTCTGGGGGACCTACGGCCGGGGAGCACTGTTTTTTTAAAACTGGGCACCCCTTCCATATACTTCAATGTTAAACGGTCATTTCTCCAGTGAATTTGCGAACCCGGTACTGGTCGGTCGTGGTCTTCTGGACCCCAAGCTTGGCACACATGTAGCCCCATGTCTCCTCTATAAATTTGAAAAGTTTGGTGTCTGGGAGACCTAGGGCCGGGGAGAACCGATTTTTCAAAGCCGGGCACTCCTTCCATAGACTCCCATGTTAAACATCAGTCTAGTCATGGGCACAGTGAGACATGGGCACAGTGAGGCAAAGTGAGGCACAGTGAGGCATGCAGATGGACACCCTAGGCTTATACTTGAGTCAATAAGTTTTCCCAGTTTTTTGGGGTAAAATTAGGTTCCTCGGCTTATATTCGGATCGGCTTATACTCGAGTATATACAGTACTTGTTCTGCGGCTGCCGCTGCCTCTCTGAGTCTCTCTCTCAGTTTCTCACATCAGCCGATAAGCGGCGCCGAGAGAGAGACTCGTCTAATGTAGTTACGTGGTGCACTGACACGATACCAGGAGCGGAGGAGGAGGTGGGTGGAGCCTCTTCCCTGCACTCGTTGCTAACGCCTGGGCCGCTTGGCGTCTAGCAACGAGTGACGTCAGTGAGTCACGTCAGGCCGCTCTGCGGGCAGGTGCGATAGCGTGCGGCTCCGCTTGCGGCGCGGTTTGTTGTCAGGGGGCGGCGCGGTTCGTGGGCAAGGCAGGCAAGTTAGTGACAATCCGCAAGGTGTGGCAGGCGACATGGCAAGTGACAATCCGCAAATTGTGTCAGGTGACGTGGCAAATGACAATCTGCATCTGAAGGCAGGCAAGTGACAATCAGCAAGGTGTGGCAGGTGACGTGGCAAGTGACAATCCGCAAGGTGTGGCTAGTGACAATCCGCAAGGTGTGGCAGGTGATGTGGCAAGTGACAATCCACAAGGAGTGGCAAGTGACAATCCACAAGATGTGGCAGGTGACGTGGCAAGTGACAATCCGCAACGTGTGGCAAGTGACACGCTCAGGGCTCCCACTAATTGCAGGCGACGGTGGCAAGTGACACACTCGGGGCTCCCACTGATTCTGCATTGAACTATTTAATTTCATATTACAATGTAATAATAGAAATAATGCGCTTTAATCATCCTGACACCATAACAACCATGGTGCCAGGATGATTGAAGCGCCGACACCAACCATTTCCCCGATAAATTTCCCACAAAAAATAAATTTTTTGGCAGTGCCCCTCCCGAGAAAAGACTCTGGATCCGCCCTTGGATGAATACTAGTTCATTATGCCTTTGTCTTACAGTTTTTTTTTTGTTTGTTTTTTAGGGTTTACAACCTCTTTAACTACTTGTATCATTATACTGCTAGCATTAGTAAATTGATAGGACGGTATATTATATTAACTTGTTTTAAAAAAAAAAAAAAAAATTCTTACGTTGCTTCCTGGTTTCTGGCCTAGGCCAAAATTTTGTCATATATCCCAGAAGTCTTCACATAGCTCCCAACTGTCCCTGATTTGGAGGGACTGTCCCTGATTTGGAATGAAGTCCATCTGTCCCTCCTTCCTCCCCATTTGTCTGTCATTTTGACCTAAACTATATAGTTGTATATAAAATTCACTTTTTATCTTTCAAAAAGTGTTTCCCAGTGCTAAACCTTTCATCCAATATCCAAATTGTTCAATTTGTAAATTTCAAAAGCCAGTATAAAGGAATAGTGGTAATTCTCCGTTAATTCTCCTTTAACCACTTCCATACCGCAGTACGTCATATGACGTCCTGGGCTTTGAGTGGGGATATCTGAATGATGCCTGCAGCTACAGCCATCATTCAGATATCATTCTTTTCCCCCCGGCGATTCCCTGCACCATAAAAACAATCATAGTGGCGGTTCAGCCGCTTGATTGTTTTTACAGGAGGCAGGAGAGGACATCCCCCCTCCCGCTGCCCTCCGGTGCTTTTACCGGCTCGCCCATGCGGAAGTTCACAATAGAGAATACAGCAGACAAGATGGTCCCTGGCAGTCTCTATGACCTTCGGGTGCTGGGCGCGACATTATGACATCATGTCCGGCCACGGCAGTTGTAAATATGCCATGTATTCGGCTGAAAAGGCTGACATCATTTATTTATTTTTGTATCTCAGTTTTTCCAGGCTAGACGCGAGATCTGACCCCAGAGCTTGCTGTAAAAACGAACTGTCATGCCCTATTCCTATTACAAGAAATATTTACATTCTTTGTAATAGGAATAAAAGCGATCAAAAAAATAAATAATAATTTAAAGGGAAAGTGTAAAGCTAAAACTAAAATAAACAATTAAAATATTTTTAAAGCGCCCGTGTCCCCTTGTTCTCGCACGCAGAAGGGAACGTCACTCCCACATATGTAAACAGCATTTAAACCACACACGTGCGGTATCACTGCATACATTAGAGCAGGAGCAACAATTCTATCCCAAGACCTCCGCTGTGTCTCTAAACAGGTAACCTGTAAAAAGTTTTAAAGCGTTGCCTATGCAGATTTTTAAGTACCGAAGTTTGGCGCCATTCCACGAGTGTGTGCAATTTTAAAGCGTGACATGTTAGGTATCTATTTACTCTGCGTAACATCCTCTTTCACATTATACAAAAAAATTGGGCAAACTTTAGTGTTTTGTTTTTTTCTAATTCATGAAATTTAGATTTGAAAAATTGCTACACAAATACCGTGTGACATAAAAAGTTGCAACGACCGCCATTTTATTCCCTAGGGTCTTTGCTAACAAAATATATATATAACGTTTGGGGGTTCTGAGTAAATGTTTAGCAAAAAAATTATGATTTTTACATGTAGGAGAGAAGTGTCAGAATTGGCCCGGTATGGAAGTGGTTAAGGGGGCATGGCAGGGTGTGTCCCATGCCTACATACTTTTTCTAATAGGTGTCCCTCGTTCTCATCTCAAAAAGTTGGGCGATATGGTCTTAATGAGCATTTTTTCCTTCATCTGGAGGAGGGGAAGAGGGGCTTTCTGAGCCAAGCAACGCCCTCCTGCCTGAATGCACCAACTAAGGGGAGATGAATTCCAGGATATAAATGGTACATGAGTCATCTGCTCTTACTCAAGATGGCCACTGCTAGAAATGCTAGGAGAACGTGGAATGCTGTGAAATGCTAGAAAGTGATTCCACAGTAAAATATCATCATGTAGACATGGATGGATGGGTGATTTTGCGTTGAACTTTAAAAATGAATGAAATTGAATTTTAATTCTGTGGTGCTCAGATATAGAGGAAAATGTTATACTTACCTGACGGTAATTTTCCTTTCCTGATGCAAGCATGACAGCATATAGGTATGGGTAGGCTCTGCCCCCTGCCCAATCTCAGGACCGGTTATACTATAAAAGTCAGTCTCCTCCCTGCCTGCAGTATTCTCGTAACTTAATATCACTGTGAAGCCTTTCTTTACACTTTCATTATTTTTTGGGGGTTTCGGGAGGGGAACTATATGCTATCATGCTTGCATCAGGAAAGGAAAATTACTGTCAGGTAAGTATAAAATGTTCCTCTTTCCTGACACAGCATGACAGCATATACGTATGGGATGTACCAAATCACCAGACAAGACGGGTGGGTAATGCTGTACTATTCATTGTATATACATGTATTTCTATATATCTATATCTACAAATGACATTGCTCATGTCATTCCCTGTAATACCGCGCGGCCAAACTGCACTGTCGTTAAGGCCGCAGGATCCACTTTATAGTGGCTCAAGAAAGCATTGAAGGTCGCCCAAGTCGCGGCCCTACAGATTAGTTCAGGGGTGACTCCCCGGAAGTCTGCCCACGATGCCGCCATTCCACGTGTGGAGTGAGCCTTAAGCCCTGCTGGAGGTTCTAGGTCTTTTGCAGTATAAGCTCTTCTTATGACCTCAACTAGCCACGATGCCAGTGTCCTTTTGGACGCTGCTAGCCCTTTTCTGCCTCCCTCAGGAATGATGAATAGATTTTCTGCTTTTTTGAATGACGCCGTCATTTCTATGTAGGTTTTTAAGACGGACCCGACATCCAGACTGTGTGGTGTCTCCGATGCGTCCGCCTGAAATGTTGGAAGTACTATTTCCTGATTCCTATGGAATGGTGTATTGACTTTAGGCCTGTAGTGTGGTAGAGTTCGTAATACTATTCTGTCTGCTAGGTGGCAGCAGTACGGTGGCTTGCAGCCTAGGGCTTGTATGTCTGACACCCTCCTGCCTGAGGTGATTGCTGTAAGAAACACCACTTTTGACGAGATGTTCCATAATGATGTGCTCTGCCCTATGTTAAAGGGGGCCTGTAATAGAAGATCCAAAACTATTTGGAGATCCCATGGTGGGACATATGATCGTTCTGCAGGACGGATTCTTGCACATGCCTTTAAAAACTGACGGATCAAACACCGTGACGCCCACTTCACTCCTGACAATGCTGTCAGAGCTGAGATTTGTACCTTTGTACTCTCAGTGTGCTAACACTGAAGCCTTTCTCTAGACCCATTTGGAGGAAACTTAGAACCTGGGGTTCTGATGGTGCCCTGGGGTCAAACTCTAGGACCTCTGCGAAGGATTTTAATTTTTCCCAAATTCTTGAGTAGGTTTGGTTAGTGGTGGATGCGCTTGCTTTCAATAGTGTTTTCACTACTGCTGCCGCATATCCTGCTTCTTCTAACCTTCTCCCTTCAGCTTCCAAGCTGCTAAATGTAGGACTTCTGGGTCTGCGTGCATCACCTGACCTTGTTTTAGCAGGTTCGGTATGTTCAGAAGGGGTATGGGTGGCTCCACTGCCAATAACTGCAGCAATGGGAACCACGGTCTGTGTGACTGTCACGGGCCGGACTGTCGGCTAGTGGGGATACAGGAGGTGGATCCTCTGTACCAGAGAGGGGATGGCACGGGTCGTACTGAGGAACCGGTTCTAAGCAGCTACCGGTTTTCACCAGAGCCCGCCGCAAAGCGGGATGGACTTGCTGCGGCGGTAGCAACCAGGTCGTGTCCTCCAGTAGCGACTCCACCTCTCTGGCGGCTGAGATAGGCGCGGTACAAAAGGACTAGGCAGAGGCTAGGTCAGATGTAGCAGAGGGTCAGGGCAGGCGGCAATGGTTTGTAGTCTGAGACAATGGCAGCAGGTCAGATACACAGGCTAGGCAACTCACAAAACGCTTCCACAGGGTACTAAGACAACAAGATCCGGCAAGGACAGGAAGGGGAAGTGGGTTTATATCAGATTTGGGTGTGCACACAGTAATTGGGCCAGGCACCAATCAATGGTGCGCTGGCCCTTTAAATCTCAGAAGGCCGGCGCGCGCGCGCCCTAGAGCGCAGCGGGGCCGCGCGCGCCGGGAAGGAGCAGGAGAAGGATGGTGAGTAGGATGGGATGCGATCCGCGGACGGAGATGTGCCGCCACGTGGATCGCATCCCCGCCGGTAACAGAGCAGCGCCCATGGCCAGGGGGGCTGACCGGAGCGCTGCAGGGGGACCGACGCCGCGAGCGCTCCGGGAAGGATGGGACACCCGGAGCGCTCGGCGTTACAGTGACCACATTGGGATTATTGCTATTACCACTCCTGAGTGTGTTCTTACTCTGTTGAGTAGTCTGAAAATTAGGGAGATCGGAGGGAATACATATGCTAGCTTGCAGAAAGGGGGGGGGAGTTTGAGACTTTAAATGAGGCGCATATGTGGTGCACCTCCATCCCTAATTCAAAGAAGTAAATGGAAGTTTGGGACTTTGAATGAGACTGTAGACATGGTGTAGGTAAAAAAGGTACATGTTTATTCAAAATAAACGCATGACACATCTCCAAACAGAAATCACATGGAAGGAAAAACATTCTGGTTGATGCAATTCCCTAGAGTTACACACACATAAGTATAGGTATGCACAATATAAGCAACAAGGTACATCAATGTGTGACCAGGTGCCACATAGTGATCCGTATGGATAATGGAATACATTCAGTGAATTGCATATGTACAGATATCACATGGCAACAAGCGCTAAAAACATGAAAAAATTAGCATATAAAACCAGTAAAAGCATGAGTAAATGATAGTGTTGTCAACTGAGTTGATGCGTTTTCTGATGACCGACGCGTTTCGTGTATAAGTTACACTCTTCAGTGGCTAGTGCTCAGGACATCTAAAAAATATATAATGAAGTGTAAATAACTAAATTTGGTTGCTGGTCAAAGGAACTAGATGATGGAACACAAAAGCCCATTTTGAGTACTTACATGGAATCTGGTGCAATGGGTATGGTGCATATGAAGCCCTGACCAGAGATAGGTCCGTCATGGGAGCTGAGGTGATATATGGCCGTACTTAGGCGGGGTGTACTATCGCAGCCCTCCCAGGGACACCGGAACATGCAGTGTTGATGTTTGTAATAGAAATTGAACCAAAGGTGGCTGCCAAAGGCAATCTAAAAAATAACACAAAATAAAAAAGTCAAAACATGTTCATGCCCGGTGGGGGAAGGAACACAATGGGGAAATAAAAAGCTAAAATGACCTGATGCTCAAATCCCAGGAGTCCCAAAAATGCAGGGACCGATCCATGAACCATGGTGCTGTATGGCGTCTTAGGATAGTGGTGAAGGTGTGTTTGGGGAAGGTTCATATAAGAGCACTCCACACAGGTGCAGGCTAATGATCACCAGCATTGTGTAGGCAATAGAGAACACCCCACCACTGACACTGAGCGTGCGTTCATCCATCTCAGCCGGCGTAGCTTGGCGACACAAGCTCCTCTGTGGGTGTCCCCCCACCCACGTCGGGGGTTCCTCCTGGCTTACGCTTTGCCTGCATGACGCTGGTAATCATTAGCCTGCACCTGTGTGGGTGGGGTGTTCTCTATTGCCTACACAATGCTGGTGATCATTAGCCTGCACCTGTGTGGAGTGCTCTTATATGAACCCTCCCCAAACACACCTTCACCACTATCCTAAGACGCCATACAGCACCATGGTTCATGGATCGGTCCCTGCATTTTTGGGACTCCTGGGATTTGAGCATCAGGTCATTTTACCTTTTATTTCCCCATTGTGGTCCTTCCCCCACCGGGCATGAACATGTTTTGACTTTTTTATTTTGTGTTATTTTTTGGTTGCCTTTGGCAGCCACCTTTGGTTTAATTTCTATTACAAACATCAACACTGCATGTTCCGGTGTCCCTGGGAGGGCTGCGATAGTACACCCCGCCTAAGTGCGGCCATATATCACCTCAGCTCCCATGACGGACCTATCTCTGGTCAGGGCTTCATATGCACCATACCCATTGTACCAGATTCCATGTAAGTACTCAAGATGGGCTTTTGTGTTCCATCATCTAGTTCCTTTGACCAGCAACCAGATTTAGTTATTTACACTTCATTATATATTTTTTAGATGTCCTGAGCACTAGCCCCTGAAGAGTGTAACTTATACACGAAACGCGTCGGGCATCAGAAAACGCATCAACTCAGTTGACAACACTATCATTTACTCATGCTTTTACTGGTTTTATATGCAAATTTTTTCATGTTTTTAGCGCTTGTTGCCGTGTGATATCTGTACATATGCAATTCACTGAATGTATTCCATTATCCATACGGATCCCTATGTGGCACCTGGTCACACATTGATGTACCTTGTTGCTTATATTGTGCATACCTATACTTATGTGTGTGTAACTCTAGGGAATCACATCAACCAGAATGTTTTTCCTTCCATGTGATTTCTGTTTGGAGATGTGTCGTGCGTTTATTTTGAATAAACATGTACCTTTTTTACCTACACCATGTCTACAGTCTCATTCAAAGTCCCAAACTTCCATTTACTTCTTTGAATTAGGGATGGAGGTGCACCACATATGCGCCTCATTTAAAGTCCCAAACTCCCCCCCCCCCCCCACTTCTGTTCTTCCAATAGGGATGGAGACTGTTAGACAGGGTAGGCAGTTTTCCCCTGTCACCCAGGTGTTAGGTCGCTAAGCCCCATTAGGTAATGTGCCTTATTGAGGCTGTGCTCTCTCAGGACATGGTTCATCCATGTCCATGAGAATGGGCAGCATACATGCGTTTTACCATGGTTCTGGGATTGGGGTTTGGTCTTATGCATGTCCCTGGCTTTTTTATGTCTGTCATTTGGGAGCTGCGATGCGCTCTGCGAGTCTGCTTCGCTGTCCCCCTTCCCCCGCCCATTGGGCGGTGGGTTCTGTGATGGTGGGGCCCGGGCACACAGCGCATCGGCGTCATGCATCCCGCCCAGCGTGGGATGTCACATGTTGGTGTCATGACGCTGAGCGTGCGTTCATCCATCTCAGCCGGCGTAGCTTGGCGACAGGAGCTCCTCTGTGGGTGTCCCCCCACCCACATCGGGGGTTCCTCCTGGCTTACGCTTTGCCTGCATGACGCTGGTAATCATTAGCCTGCACCTGTGTGGGTGGGGTGTTCTCTATTGCCTACACAATGCTGGTGATCATTAGCCTGCACCTGTGTGGGTGGGGTGTTCTCTATTGCCTACACACTGCTGGTGATCATTAGCCTGCACCTGTGTGGAGTGCTCTTATATGAACCTTCCCCAAACACACCTTCACCACTATCCTGAGACGCCATACAGCACCATGGTTCATGGATCGGTCCCTGCATTTTTGGGACTCCTGGGATTTGAGCATCAGGTCATTTTAGCTTTTATTTCCCCATTGTGGTCCTTCCCCCACCGGGCATGAACATGTTTTGACTTTTTTATTTTGCGTTATTTTTTGGTTGCCTTTGGCAGCCACCTTTGGTCCAATTTCTATTACAAACATCAATACTGCATGTTCCGGTGTCCCTGGGAGGGCTGCGATAGTACACCCCGCCTAAGTGCGGCCATATATCACCTCAGCTCCCATGACGGACCTATCTCTGGTCAGGGCTTCATATGCACCATACCCATTGTACCAGATTCCATGTAAGTACTCAAGATGGGCTTTTGTGTTCCATCATCTAGTTCCTTTGATGAGCAACCAGATTTAGTTATTTACACTTCATTATATATTTTTTAGATATCCTGAGCACTAGCCCCTGAAGAGTGTAACTTATACACGAAACGCATCGGGCATCAGAAAACGCATCAACTCAGTTGACAACACTATCATTTACTCATGCTTTTACTGGTTTTATATGCAATTTTTTTCATGTTTTTAGCGCTTGTTGCCATGTGATATCTGTACATATGCAACTCACTGAATGTATTCCATTATCCATACGGATCCCTATGTGGCACCTGGTCACACATTGATGTACCTTGTTGCTTATATTGTGCATACCCATACTTATGTGTGTGTAACTCTAGGGAATCGCATCAACCAGAATGTTTTTCATTCCATGTGATTTCTGTTTGGAGATGTGTCATGCGTTTATTTTGAATAAACATGTACCTTTTTTACCTACACCATGTCTACAGTCTCATTCAAAGTCCCAAACTTCCATTTACTTCTTATGCTAGCTTGCAAACCCATCTGGCGTTGAGAGCGTCTGTTGCTTCCGCTACCTGGAGTCTTGCTCTCGCCAAAAAACATCTGCACTTCGTGTTCTGTCTCAACTACAAAGCGATAAAGTTCATCTCCAGGTTTAAGTAGGCCTTACTCAAGCTGGTTTGATATTCATCCCTTGCATCGATACAGGCAGTTTAACTCAATGAATAAACTCACAGTTAGGACGACAGACGATGAATCCTTTCGAATGTTCCGTTTAATGATGGATATTCATAGGTAGAAAAACGTTGCAGTTGTAAGCCACATGTAAGATGTTAGCATGGAAGAAATACAGGAGTAATGACCAGAATCAGGAAGTGGAGGAGATATATAAAGAACTACGGTGAGAGAGAGAGTTCAGCTAGAAAGAAGGGGACAGATCTTAAAGACACAGAGCAAGAAAAATCACATAGTGTAACACAACACTCCCCGTCTGAAATCTTTAGATTTCATAACCTTAAACTAAAATATATATTTTCAAAAAGTCCAATACTGACGAATGTCCTGGAACCTGTAATGAAAAACATGCAACAAGCAAATAATAAACGTAAGTTCAACAGGATGAAGAACATAAAGTCACAGTATGATGTCTTCAAATAATTCCAAAGTTCTGAGTAGAACCTGTAGATGGCAGCAATGTACTCCCCGCCGTGCCAACAGCATGGCTAGTCCTTGCACAAGTCACTCACCTGGCAAAAGGAGTACTAACTCTGTAATTGGTCGACTAAAGGTTCGTGTCGATCCTCCCTTGGTTACCTTGACTTCTACCTTCCGGACTTTGTTATCGTCGCTGGGCATAACTTTAGTAAAAAGACTCATAGGCCACTCATTCCGACAAACTTCCTTGTCTTTTAGAAGGATGAGGTCTCCAACCTTAAGATTTGGCTTAGATGCTTGCCATTTGTTACGACCTTGAAGGTGGTGAAGATACTTTTTCTTCCAGCGATGCCAGAACACATTGGCTAGATGCTGCACCTGCTTCCATTGATGCTTGTAACGGTGTGACCGCAGCTTCTGTTTTGTACTTACAGAAGTGTGGAGTGAGGTGTTCACAGTTCTTATTTCCTTATCATCTTCAGGGCTTACTGGCCCATAGGTGGTGTCAATAGGGAGTAAGAGTCCTCACGCAGAAACCTTGGAGGTGACAGCCATAAGCTGTCCTGAAGAGCGGCAGGTGACACGGCTCTGGTCCCACAGTCAGCTGGGTTGAGTTCAGTGGGAACGTGATGCCATTGACTTGGTAGAGAGAATCTCTTGATACGTTCAACCCTGTTGCTGACGTACACATAAAATTGTTTTGTTTGGTTGTTTATGTAACCAAGTACTACCTTACTGTCTGTATAGAAAGTGAAAGAATCAATTCTAGTGTCCATTTCACTTCGTATGACCTCAGCAATTTCTACTGCTAGCACGGCTGCACAAAGTTCAAGTCTTGGTATGGTATGTGCAGGCTTGGGAGTGAGTTTTGCCTTGCCTAGGACAAAACTACAGTGTGTTTCTCCATTCAGTTCAGAGGTCTTCAAATAGGCTACTGCAGCAATAGCTTCAACTGATGCATCAGAGAAAATATGAATCTCTCTCCGGTTAGCAGTTGAAGTGGAACCTGGAACATAGCAACGGGGAATCTGAAGTTTTTCTAGTGACTTCAAAGAATATCTCCACCTTTCCCACTTGTGTTGATTCTCACTAGGCAAGGGAGTATCCCAGTCTATGTTCTCAGTAGACAACTGTCTTAGTAAAATCTTACCTTGAATGGTAACTGGAGCAAGGCAACCCAGTGGGTCATAGATGCTATTCACCACGGACAGGACTCCTCTCTTAGTGAAGGGTTTGTCACAAATTGACACTTGGAAGGTGAATTTGTCTTGCTTGATGTTCCACAACAAACCCAGACTTCGCTGTACAGGAGGCACATCTGTACCTAAGTCAAGGTTTTTTAGACTAGTGGCATAGTCCTCAGAGTGAAAGGCATTCATAAGTTCCTGGCTGTTGGATATAATCTTGTGCAGTCTAAGGTTTGCTACAGACAGCATCTCCTTTGTTCTGGTGAGAAGATCAATTGCTTCTTTAGCAGTTGGAAAGGACTTAAGTGCGTCGTCAACGTAGAAGTTTCTTTCAACAAATTGACAGGCATCAGATCCATATTCAACTTCTCCAGTCTGAGCTGTTTTCCTTAGCCCATAAGTTGCCACTGCTGGAGAAGGACTGTTACCGAAGACATGTACCTTCATGCGATAATCTATAACTTCCTTGTTGAGGTCATTGTCCTTGTGCCATAGAAACCTGAGGTAGTTTCTGTTGTCTTCTCTGACGATGAAGCAGTGAAACATCTGTTGAATGTCGGCCATTACTGCTACAGGCTCTTGTCTGAAACGAATCAAGACTCCTATTAGACTGTTGTTCAAGTTGGGTCCTGTAAGGAGCATGTTGTTAAGAGAAACACCTTCGTGCTGAGCACTGGCATCAAAGACAACTCTGATTTGGTCTGGTTTGCGTGGGTGATACACGCCAAAGGATGGAAGGTACCAGCATTCTTCTCCCTCCTTTAGTGGGGGAGCAGGCTCTGCATGATCTCTGTCAAATACATTTTGCATAAAGTCCACAAAGTGCTTTTGCATCTCTGGTTTCCTGCTTAAGTTTCGCTTTAAGGAGGTGAATCTACTGATGGCCTGCTGTAAGTTGTTGGGCAATCTCTTTCTTGGGAGACGAAAGGGTAGGGGTGCTACCCAGTTATTGGAGTCATCTTGAAAGAACTCATTGTCCATTACCTTGATGAATTCTTTGTCTTTCATTGAAGGAGCCAGTATGTCATCTTCACTGGTTGCTTTAAACACTGTAGAGCCGAAGTCGCCATCATGGCAGGAGAAAGGGCTTGTGTCACCTGAGATACCATGTTGCCATTCGTGGCTGGCTATCTTCTCTTTCACCCAGTAGTGATGTGGGCATGGCTCAAAGTAAGTGTTTCGGCCATTTGGCAGAACATTTGTCTTGAATGACGAAATGTTGGTAGGTCTTTTCATTTTGCCTATGCAGACATTGCCTATGATGACCCACCCTAGATCCGTGCGCTGGGCAAATGGGGCATCTGGGGGTCCACTGACTTGTCTGTGTACATTGTGAACTCTTAGAATGTCTCTTCCTAACAGAAGAAGGATCTGAGCATCTTTGTCAAGCGGCGGTATCTCATTTGCTATTACCTTGAGGTGAGGGTGATGGAAAGCAGCAGCTGGAGTAGGGATTACTTCCCTGTTAGCAGGTATCTGATTGCACTCAACAAGTGTAGGTAAGGGTAATTGCAAGTTACCTTTGAGAGAAGATACCATGAGTCCATGAGCCCTTCTTCCAGAAACCTCTATAGTTCCACTACAGGTACCCTTTTATTTCAAATAGATTGAACAATTCCGATTTTGCAAGTGATCGATTGCTCTGATCGTCTAAGATAGCATATGCCTTTAGAGACTTTTCTGGTTGATCCTTGTGGTATATGTTCACCAAGCATATCTTAGCACAGGACTTACCACAGCGGTCTTCTCCACAAACTTCAGTGCAGGATGAAGAAATGATGGTAGAATTAGGCACTTGGTCTGTATTCTCCCCGCCATGCGTTAACCTGGGAGAAGTGTTGGCAGGTTGTGCAGAGCTGGGCTCAAGAGGATGGAGGGCTTGCACATGTTCTTCAGAGCCACACTCTATGCACTTGATGGACACATTACAGTCCCTTGCAAAATGTTCTGTAGAAGCACAGCACCTGAAACATACCCTAAATGTCTTTAAAAGCTCCTTGCGCTCTTCCAGAGGTTTTTTCCTAAAGCCGATACATTTATTGAGGGGGTGTGGCTTCTTGTGTATGGGACACTCTCTGTTAGGGTTTTCAATCTTCCTACTCTGTTTGTTCGTGGCCAGAACTGTGGTAGGAGTGGGAAGGATGTCAGTCTTTTTCACGGACACTGGGCCTCTATGGTTTCTATAGTTGCCCTGAAGACTGGTACTCTTAGGAAAGGGTGAGAAGAGGCTGTACTCACCGTAGGAAAAACTTGGATCGTTCTTGGTCTCTGCAATTTTCCTGATGAATTCACAGAAGAAAGAGAATGGAGGGAAGGAAACCTTGTTCTCTCTTTTGTATGATGACCCTAGTGCAGTTCATTTCTCTTGCAAACCATACGGGAGCTTGGAGACAATTGGGTTTACCCCTCTTGGAGTGTCAAGGTAACTGAGTCCAGGTAGTTTTGGGTCTGTCTTGGCTAGCTGAAGCTCAAGGAGAAGGTCACTCAGTCTCTGGAACTCCTTGTTGTCCTTACCGGATATCTTTGGGAAAGTTTCCAGACGCATGAACAAAGCATTTTCTATAGCTTCTGGACTGCCATAACTTTGCTCTAGTCGCTCCCATGCAGCTGTGAGGCCTGCAGTAGGATTGTCCATGAAAACCGATCTTAATGGCTTAACACGTGCAGCAGATAGAGGACCAAGCCATTTGATCAGCAGATTCAATTCTTGATCAGCTGTAATGCCAATATTGCTGATTGTAGTTCTGAAGGCACATTTCCAACTTCTGTAGTTCTCAGGTTGGTCATCAAAGCTTGTAAGACCAGTCTTTGTGAGCTCTCTGCGAAGCATGTACCTCACAAACTCTTCTGTCTCAGTTGTCTCCGCCTTTATGTGAGATGCTGTTGGCTGTATGGTGCTGATTGCGTTATCTTTGACATTGTTGTTAAAGGACACAGGGAAATATGGTGCAGCAGATGCATCCAGGTGAGTTGCTTGCTTGAAATCAGTTGTTCCAATGGTACGTTGATTCAAGGCTGTACCGATGACTGGAGATTGATGACTTGCTTGAAGCTTGCGCTGATGCTCTGTGACGTATGAAGGCAGGCAGGTAGGAAATGCAGTGGAGTGATTTTGAGTGCAGGAAGTTGCTGGAACCTCTTTAACTTGAAGCTGTGAAGGAGTCTCTATGTAGCCGGGAGCATTGAAGACGATGGAGTGTGCACTGCAGTGGCTTAGGACATAGTCTTTAGTGCGTTTGAGGGGGTCTTCCATATCTGCTATGTTTAGGTTAATGCTGTCTTTCTCACTTGCACCTTCGTCTGCACTGATAGCTTGCTGTAGGACCCTTAGCTTTGCCATAGCTGCGTCATGTTTACACTGTTCATTTAAGGTTTCCATTGTTGCTCTTTGACGTGCTGACTGCGCTTCCGACTCTGCTCTTTGACGTGCTGACTGCGCTTCCAACTCTGCTCTTTGACGTGCTGACAGCGCTTCCAACTCTGCTCTTTTTTCTGCATATGCCACCTGCACTTTGCTGGCTTCCACTTCAGCGCGGGCATTAATAAGTCGCTCACTGAGTGTTGAGTATCTTGAACTATGGGATCTTGACAAGTTTTTAGAACGTCTGGTGGAAACAGATCTGTGAGATGCAGTGTCCTGTAACAGCTTTATTTTTGCTTCTGCCTTTAATCTGGTTTGCTGGATAAAACTGTCTCTTTCAATATTAAGAATGTTGACACGCTTTAACTGCCTCATCGCATTTTCTGACTTCATGTTTTGTAAGACATTAGTGAATTTGATGCTGGTAAGCTGATAAAGCTCATATGAGGCAGAAAGTTGTTTAATGGCGCCCTCTAGTGTCAGTAGTTCACGTTCAACAGACACTGTATTGGCTTCAGCAAGGATTTTCTCCCAGACTAATTCCAAGCTATTTGACAATTCAGTCCTTGAAGCTTCATAATTCTCCATTACTTTCCAAGTGGGTTTAACTGAGCGTTTGGGTAACTCAGTTTCTTCAGGAACTTGTGGGGAGGTAGATGTGAGTTCACATGCAGAAGCTTGATCACTCATGATAGCAGACTGACTGTGAAAGCAGGCAGGATCTGTGTGCTGAAATATGACACTGTGCAGATTGTCTCAGGCTATAAGGCTGCCATGTGCTGCTCTGTCCTTTCTGTCTTGCTATGAGGGCAGTAAATCTTGTCTGTTTCAGTACTGACATGCAGAAATCTTGTAATTAGGCTGTGAAACGCCGTTTTTCTACTGTTCTGTCTCAACTACAAAGCGATAAAGTTCATCTCCAGGTTTAAGTAGGCCTTACTCAAGCTGGTTTGATATTCATCCCTTGCATCGATACAGGCAGTTTAACTCAATGAATAAACTCACAGTTAGGACGACAGACGATGAATCCTTTCGAATGTTCCGTTTAATGATGGATATTCATAGGTAGAAAAACGTTGCAGTTGTAAGCCACATGTAAGATGTTAGCATGGAAGAAATACAGGAGTAATGACCAGAATCAGGAAGTGGAGGAGATATATAAAGAACTACGGTGAGAGAGAGAGTTCAGCTAGAAAGAAGGGGACAGATCTTAAAGACACAGAGCAAGAAAAATCACATAGTGTAACACAACACTTCGCATTGGCTGCGGTTGCCATCAGATCCAGGTCTGGATACCCCCATCATCTGCATATCCAGTGGAAGACTGGCTGGTGCAGAGACCACTTGTTGGGGTCTAGGGTTCTCCTGCTCAATTTTGGGATTGTTGAAGACAATGTTCCTAGGAGACTGAGGCAGCGTGAAGCCCAAAGATAGGTCACTCTCGATATGTTTTCTGGTCTGGACAGGAGGGTTACCATCTTCTGCCTGGGAAGTTCTACCGTGTTTCTGTGGGTGTCTAGGACCGCACCCAAAAACAGTAGTCTCTGTGACGGTTCCAACTGGCTTTTCTCCCAATTGCTAAGCCACCCGAACTTCTGTAACGTGTTTATTAGTATTTGCCGATGGTCTAATAGGATCTGCGGGTTTAATTGATCAGGATACATATGACTACCTAAACAATAAATACCCTAGAGAGGCTACTTTTTATTTGTTGCCCAAAATACATAAAAACCCCACAATACCACCTGGTAGACCGATCATATCGGGAATCGGATCATTGACAGAGAATGCGAGTAGACTTATCGATGCAACTCTTATGCCTCATGTTACTAGTTTGTCGTCCTATGCCAAGGACACGCTCGATCTCCTCAAAAAGATTGAAGGGTTAGTGGTCCCTCCCGACGCCCTGCTCGTGACCTTGGATGTAGAGTCCTTGTACTCGCGCATCCCTCACGAGCAGGGCGTCGGAATGGTCCGCACCTTCCTATATGAAGAGCCACATACACAGTGGAAGTATAATGATTTTATACTGACACTCCTCAGATTTGTCCTGACACACAATTGGTTTGGATTCAAGGGTTCCAAGTACCCCCAGGTACAGGGAGTAGCCATGGGCACTTGTTGCGCACCGGCCTACGCAAACCTGTACCTGGGGGGGTGGGAACGCCATATTTTTTCGGATGGATAAATGTCTATGTATACCGACCAGGTGATGTGCTGGATGCGATACATTGACAATATCTTTTTGATCTGGACCGGCACATGCGAATCGCTTGTGGCCTTCATTCATGCACTGAATCATAACTCATGTAATCTCAAATTTACACTGAATTTGGATATGCACAAAATTACATTTTTGGATTTAACGATTTTTAAGGATCAGGATGGCTGCTTGGCAACCAGCCTTTATCGCAAGGAAACTGCCGGTAATACCATGCTGCATGCGGCTAGTGCGCATCCGACAGCATTAATCCGGAGTATTCCATATGCACAATATATAAGACTACTCCGTAACTGTACTCACCTCACTGATTTCAAAACGGAAGCACAATCGCTACGCACGCGATTGTTAGCCAGAGGATACAGCAAATCGCTCCTGCGCAAGGCTTACAACAAGGCCCTTGGGCGGTCAAGAAGTGATTTGCTGTATCACAATAAAACTTCTTCATCTGAATCCAGACCAAATTTGAGAATCATCACACGATTCTCATCCCAACATCAGGAGGTCAGAGACATACTGACAAATTACTGGCATGTACTACATCAAGATCCTATCATGAAAAAACATATAGGTGCAAGACCTGAATTAACCTTTAGACGGGCCAATTCTTTGCGTGACAAGCTGGTGTTGAGCCATTATTCTATAACTCCGATTTCCGGGGTTAAAGGCAAAGGTATCCACAGATGTGGCCAATGCAAATTCTGTCCATAGATCCACACAGGTAGTCAATTTACCCTTCCCAATGGAGAAACTTTCTGCCCCAAAGTTAGAGCAGACTGTAACAGACTGTAACACACAGGGGGTCGTCTACTTGATGTCCTGTGTGTGCGGCGTCTTTTATGTCGGTAAGACGGCCTGCCACTTTTGGCAATGCATCAAGGACCACGTTTACTATTCCGGGAATGGTAAAATGCTGACTCTGGTCAGCAGACACCTAGACCTGTATCACAGGTTTGATACGACATGCGTCTCCTTTATTGCACTAGCGGTAATCCCCAAGGATCCACGAGGGGGTAATTGGGACAAATGTATCTTGCAAAAAGAGACCCTATGGATCGAGAGGCTCAATGCCATCCATGCATCAGGCATTAACGAGGTGCATTCGTACAAACCATTTCTTTAGTCATCTTTGATCAAGTGGTCCGTTACTTTCTCTTTTATTTATTTTGTAATGTTTGGTTGCACACCTCAAAGACCGAGATGTGCAATCTTGCATCACATTTTAGTTGTTGCCAACGTTCTGTCCCTTTGTCATTCAATGTGTCAATGTTCTGCTTCATCTGCCATTTAATTATGGTTTTTCTCTCTCTCTCTCTCATGATCTAGTTAAATGAACAGTCCCTATAATACATGGATACAAAAATGTATATACAAATGTATATTTATAATTTTATTATACCTTTCTCGTTATTTATATGTATATTTTTAATGGTTATCTCAACATTGTTTTGAGTGATTTTTTACATCTCTTTCTAGTATACTGATTCTATGGTAATGGGCTTTTCACACACCTCTGAATTTATCTGTTATGTATCAGATAATATCCTTGCTGTTTTGATATGTTGCACAGCCTTCCACATGTCCCTCATGAACTGCAGCTCCTCTAACTTAGCATTCTCACATTACTTTCCATTTATGCTGCATGCCCTTCGGCGACTAGCAACGCTAAACTGACATCTATGGGAGGTGCCTGTGTTTCCTCCTGTCACGTGTCTTCCACGGGCACTCTGCCAGCTCTACCGTTCCGATTGGATGCAATGCGCGAGCACGGAGGGGACATGCATGCGCAGTCAACACCTGGATGAGTCTTTGACGTCTCTTCTGGGTCACACCGTAATGACGTCACACCGGGATTAGTGGTGATTAGTGGCGGTCCATACAGCCTTCTCATCTATCCCGGGACTGTCACTTGAGGCGGAGAACTTTGGGGAACTATACTTCTAATGGTAGGTCCTTAACTAAGGGGAATCCCTCAGTGTGATGGGCCTAACACACCATCGCCTTTTTGAGATGGGGGGTTTTACCCTACATACTCACTGGTAAACCCATGCTATACTTTCTATATTGCAGATACAGCTCCTGGAATGCATTTTTTATGGACTAATGCTAACCTGCAGTGATATTGTCTATAACTAATATTTTTTTTTAAACTTCTTAAGAAGTGTACAGCATCAAGCTGCTTCCGCTTTCTCTTTTTTGTAAAGCTTTTTGCTACCATCCCAATCAAGAATTCTTTGTGAGTTTGCACTCTTAGGTAAGCAGCATTATATTGGCTCTACCAATCCATATTTCCCATCCCTGAAATTATTTCCCTTTTCTTTTTCCTCCTCGTTGGGTGATTCCTGGGTGGTTTACTTATACCATGCTAATCATAAGGTTTATACCATGCTAAACATAAGGCTTCTATACACAGATTGCCTTCCCGAAGCCATCTAAGGACAAATCCTTTGGGAATTTGGAAGTGCCCCTGACCATATTCTCCGCCTGCTTCCTCGTCTCTTACTTTTTATGATGTAAGTTACTGGCAAAATTTCCTCAAGCTTTTTCCTTCTTTCACATGAGGGCCGTGCTACGTTTATCAACCCCCCCTCCCCCCTATATTCATATGGGGGGTGTATTACGGGTACAATACCCCATTTTTGTTGTTTAAGACGCTATCTATACTGTTTTTTATTGTGCTGAAGGGTCGGGTTTCCTTCTGTGGGGGGGGGGGGGGATGTGGGAGGTTGTGCGGCAATATTAAGAACACATTAAGGCAAGGATATATATATTTTTATTTGTGTTTTTTCTGAGTAAATTGATTTGCAAAACCTTTCCATTTCTAGAACACGTCATAAGCTCCTGAAGAGGCGTCCCTCAAAACGCGCAACATGTCGAGCTGAGCTGAGTTGTATATGACACATCGCTTGCCTCAAACTATACATCACTACACCTACTAGTAGGAAGTGACCCTGGTGTCCCTCTCTCCAAAAACTATATTGTACCTTTTTTGGTTGTAGGTGGTGTGTCACCATACTCTTGTTGTGTTCTTAGGTCTTTTTTGGCCAATATGTTTTATATGTTTTGAAATACTCTGTATGTCTTTTCCTCAATAAATTTATCTTTTTTAACCTATGTTATGCCTATAAAGTCCATCATCTGCCAACCTATTCTTACATAAATCAATCTATCGGGACGTGGCATTATTTTACTTTTTTTCATATCCACAGGTCCACTCTGTGATGATATGTTTTTTTATTTCATAATAGGATCTGCGGGCTTCTCGCCGTTAGCAGAATGTCGTCTAAATAATGAAACGCTTGTAGGCCTTGCCTGCGTAGAATCACTATTATTGGAAGCAGAACCTTGGAGAAAGTTCTGGGCGAGGTTGACAGGCCCGAACGGCAGGCACACAAATTGGAAATGCTGGTCTGCCACTGCAAACCATAGATACTTGTGCAAATGCGCATGTACTGGCACATGCAAGTATGCATCCTTCAGATCGAGGGATAACATCCAATTGCCCCTTGTGAGGGCTTGCGTCACTGACTGCAAGGATTCCATCTTGAAGTTTGGGACCGAGATTGATTTGTTCAGGTCTCTTAGATCTAGGACGGGTCTTAAGTCGCCTGTCTTTTTCTGAATCAAGAAAAGTGTTGAATAGAAACCTTGCATTTGTTCTTGTACTGGTACTGGCTCTATCGCGCCCTTCAGTAGCAGCGTTTGTACATAATCGAATATCACTCGAACTTTCCGTTGGTCTTGTAGCAATCGTGTGGGGGAAAAATTAGGGATTATGGGAAGGGATAGGAACTTCCAATGGTGTCCCGAATGGACCACATCTGTGACCCAGGGTTCCTTGACTTGTTCCGTCCAGACATGAGCATATTTGCATAGTCTGGCACCAACTGTTCCTGTCTGGACAGAGAAACCTTCAAAAGGGTTTCTGCTGCTCCAACGTTAAACCTGACTTTGGCATCTGTGCCACTGTGGTTTGGGGTGTTTTTCCGCCTTTTTTATACTCTTTGAGGGGTCTAAATAGTCTAAAATCTCTTACTTTATTTGGGTAGTGCTTTCTCCTCGGGAAACCAATTTATTTTTTGACGAAATATCCGCTGTCCATGGCTTGAGCCATAGAGCTCTTCTCGCCATCACGGAAGATTGCATGGCCCTTGCTGAGCAGCGTAATGAGTCAATCGCTGCTTTACCTACAAAGTTATCTGAATGTATGATGTTGTCTAGTAACTCGAGGGATGTAGTCATATCTGCACCTGACTGCACATCTGCCTTTATGTTTTCTGCCCATGACGTAATGGCTTTGGCCAGTGATGTAAGTGCTAAGACTAGTCTACATGCGTTGCCTTCTGCTAAGTAGGTTCTTTTCATGTCTGCATCCATCCTCCCATCTAGAGGTTTCTTAAACGACACTGCGCCATCCATGGGAAGGGTTACGTGACGAGCGAGTCTCATGACTGCTGCATCCACAAGAGGTGGTGTCTCCAGATTATGCATATCTTCTGTCTTAAAAGAATACATACGAGTAAACCTGTTGAATGGTGACACCTTTCTGTCCACCTTTTCCCATTCTTCTTGAATAACCTCCTTTACCTCTTCTATAAGAGGAAATGACAGTGTTGTTTTCTTTAGTTGAGGATAGTACTTTCTTGTTTTAGTGGGTTGAACTACTTCTTCCTCCCATTGAAGTGCCTCTCTAACAGCTTTCACTAGAGGTTGTACTGAGGAATATCTAAAACCTATACTGATGTCCTCTTGTTGGGAATCTTCCCCAGAACTGGGCCCTGGGGATGGATCTCTTGCTCTTTGGGTCGCTGTTCGGCCCTTGCTAATCTCTTTAGGTTGACTAGTTGTGGCTGTCAAAACCTGTACAGATTTCTTGACCGTTTGCCTGATCATCCGGATCATTTCAGCCTTTTTGGCCTCTTAATCCATTGCTGCTTCTAGTAGGTAAGCTTTACACAGTATCTTCCCTGTAAGGGCCATTAGCCCACATCCTACACAGAGATCGTCTCTGGGTTCCTCTTCCTGCTGTGTACATTCTACTCTGTGCTGGCTCTGTTGACGGGCTTTAGAGTGTGTAGCCGACCTCTCAGAGCTTGAGCCATGTTGGTGTTGCATCTCCTTGCTCTTGGAGGGGTATTGTGGCAGATGAGGGCTTAAACAGATTTACAGCCAATCAGTATATGCACAATTTTTTAGGATGTCATATAGACACATATACCTACATGCTCTCACCTTAGAATACGTGGCTGGTCTCTAGAAGAGCTCATGTTGGCTATGGAATTTACAGACAGTCCTATTTCAGTTCATATGTCATAACATTGATATTGAGAATTTCAGTTTGTATGTCTCCTACCTTTGTCCTAGGTTAGCATCCCCTGGCCGCTTGAAAGGTTCCTGCTGGTGCACCTTCCTTAAGTTGCGCACTGTAGTTTACAATGCTCTGTTTATTGATCTGTTGGGGTTGGGTGAGTCCATTCCGCGCTTCCTGAGATGCCCACCGCATCCCCTCGCGACCGTAAGTTCCTCGGCCGCCATCTTGCTTCACCCGGAAGTCTCTCTTGAGACTTCTATGCCAACCGGAAGTTGCATTTCCACCATCTTGCTCTACTCGGAAACAGTGCTGCTGCCATTTTGAGAATGGGCAGCCCTTTGCACGTTTGTTTTGCTAGTGTTTGTCTTGATGGCTCTCCTAGACCAGATACCTGCACCCCTTTTTCTGGATCCTGAGGGGGGAGGTCTCCTCCATATAGGCGTTCGTGTTTGCCTGTACAGTGGGGAGCTTTGACACAGGAGAGGCTTGAACCTGTGCGACTTGGCCAGAAGCGTCCGGCAAGGTGGGGGAAAAAAAAATCCTGCCTTCAGCAGTAGCATAACCGGTTGTAGCAGTGAGGGAAAAAAAGAGAATACTGCAGGCAGGGAGGAGACCGACTTTTATAGTATAACCAGTCCTGAGATTGGGCAGGGGGCGGAGTCTACCCATACCTATATGCTGTGTCAGGAAAGTCACATTCCGCTTTAAAATATCTCTTGTTGTGTATCCCAACCATATGGGTTGACATGACCTTGAAAAATATCTAGGAACAGCATGTCCAAAAACACAGGTATTTTATAAAACATCAAAAATATGGAATAATATACTGCGCCAACCCAAAAATGATGTGAGCTGCTGACACAACAACTAGACAAATTGTGGACAAAACATAAAAATTAAAAGTGTGGCGCTAATGATATATTAAGTGAATAGTAACACTCAAAAAATATAATAATGAAACTTATTCCAAGGAACAACAATGGAACAAATATGCGATTTCGAAAAATCGCATGAAGTGCAAATCATATAGCTGAAAAATGCAGTGATAACCGGTGGAAATAAGCCGTGAAGAAAAGGCTATAAGGCCCCTTTCACACTGGGGCGTTTTTCATGCGGTTTAGCGCTAATAATAGCGCTGTTATACCGCATGAAAAAATCCTGCCCTGTGTCTTCAATGTGAAAGCCCGAAGGCTTTCACACTGAAGCGGTGCGCTAGCAGGACCGCTCCAAAAGTCCTGCTAGCCGCTTCTTTACAGCGGTAAAGGAGCGGTGTGTTCACCGCTCCTTTACCGCGGTCTCCCATTGAAATCAATGGGACAGCGCGGTAATACCGCCCGCAAACCGCGGCAATAGCCGCGGTTTGCGGGCGGTATTAACCCTTTTTCGGCCGCTAGCGGGGGTTAAATTAACCCCCCTAGCGACCGCATACCGCGGTAAGAACGACAGTATAGCAGCGCTGAAAATCGTGCTGCTATACCGCCACCGCACCTGCCCGCCCCAGTGTGAAAGGGGTCTTAAAGTGCATATACAATTGTAAACACTCATACATAAACTGAAAAAACCTGTGAAAGCAAACAGTGCATATAAAGTGACATACAAGGGAAAAAATATATGTAAAAAATATCCCAAAATTGGTCAACTTCCAATGGTCATTTAAGACCAAAAAGACCATCCCAAGACTATTCAGATGATAACTAGATAGTCCATATAGATGAAGTCACAGTCCACAGAGTAGAAAAATGACACAACGTGATGATCAAAACCCAGATATCTTGCAAAATAGGTGAGATATACAGCATAGGTGGTCACCCAGGAGTGCTTTCAACCTTTGGATAATGGGGGGGGGGGGAAATGAATACTCTTACCCGCAGACGTGGACCCAGCTTACCGTACGGCAGTAGGTCAATCAGGCTTGCATCCACCAGTAGTGGAACCAGGAATGTAAATCTTCCGGTGAATGGCTCCTTCTGCTGACGGTGCGACCAAAGGGAAAGCTGGATATTCAACGATCCAATACTCAAACCGTGACTCCACCAAGAATTAGTTTGTAGAAAGAAAAAAAGGGAGAGAGCCTCCACATAGTGTAAATCCAAAAAGTAATTTGGATGTTAATTGAAAATTTTAAAATATTCAAACAAATGAATATATTAAAAGTATTGCAATCAAATGATTAAAAAAAGCGCAGTATAGGGCAGCTTTAAGTCAGCATGTAGACCCGACGGCGTTTCGTCTACAAAGACTTCAACTGGGGTACATCAAAGTTTATAGCAGACTGCAAAATAGGCAATATCTAAAACAATATAAATTAGGTACGTTATCAACTAATATATAAAAGTCCATGTTGACTCTCCTCCATCCTCCCAAAAAATACTATGCATAAAAGACCTCCAAATGGGTAAGGTCTCACTCATCCATGTCTTTATGGACCTTGCTTTGTGCACTGGTGCGCAGTCATGTTGGAACAGGAAGGGACCATCCCAAAACTGTTCCCACAAAGTTGGGAGCATGAAATTGTCCAAAATGTCTTGGTATGCTGACGCCTTAAGAGTTCCCTTCACTGGAACTAAGGGGCCAAGCTCAACCCCTGAAAAACAACCTCACACCATAATCCCCCCACCACCAAATGATTTGGACCAGTGCACAAAGCAAGGTCCATAAAGACATGGATGACTGAGGGTGGAGGAACTTGACTGGTCTGCTCAGAGTCCGGACCTCAACCCGATAGATCACCTTTGGGATGAATTAGAGCGGAGACTGCGAGCCAGGCCTTATCATCCAACATCAGTGCCTGACCTCACAAATTCACTTCTGGAAGAATGGTCAAACATTCTCATAGACACACTTCTAAACCTTGTGAACAGCCTTCCCAGAAGAGTTGAAGCTGTTATAGCTGCAAAGGATGGGCCAACTCAATATTAAACCTTACAGACTAAGACTGGGATGCCATTAAAGTTCATGTGTGTGTAATGGGGGGGACAGGGCGCTACTGTCTTTGGACGCTTACAAGGCGTTCGACAGTATTGCATGGACGTTCTTGTGGGCCACTTTGAGAAATTTTGGGTTTGAGGAGGAATTTATCTCCTGGGTTCAGCTGTCATACCACACCCCAAAGGCTGCCATCAGGGAGACAGGCATAGTATCCCGGGAATTTCGTCTGTATAGGGGCACTAGACAGGGATGCCCCCTGTCTCCACTTCTATTTGCCCTGGCCATTGAGCCCCTTGCGGCTCTTATCCACTCTAACAATGATATCCAAGGCTTTCAATACGGGGACCTACAGGAAAAGTTAATGTTGTATGTGGATGATACTATGCTACTTCTAGGGGATACCAAGGGGTCACTGAATGAAGCTATGAAGGTGGTGAAAACCTTTGGTTTTTATTCAGGGTTGGTAGTGAATTGGACTAAATCCTCAAAAGTGTGTACTTTTGTTAATTTGCACAATAAAGGCGTTTTTATTGGAGTGCGGATGTTCAGACCTTCCCTCTTCTAATTGCTATATGCTTAGCCTGCACCTGATGCTTCCACCTTGAGGAGAGTGCCATTTCCACACATCCACCTGGAGCGGTGATCCCTTCCCCAAGTGGAAATTATAGGGTACTGAAGTTTGTCGTCATTTTATGGGTGCACACAAATTTATGGTTTGGAATGTTGGTTATCTACATTCTCTCACAAAAGTAAGTACACCCCTCACATTTTTGTAAATATTTGATTATATCTTTCCATGTGACAACACTGAAGAAATTACACTTTGTTACAATGTAAAGTAGTGAGTGTACAGCTTGTATAACAGTGTAAATTTGCTGTCCCCTCAAAATAACTCAACACACAGCCATTAATGTCTGAACCGCTGGCAACAAAAGTGAGTACACCCCCAAGTGAAAATGTCCAAATTGGGCCCAATTAGCTATTTTCCCTCCCCGGTGTCATGTGACTCGTTAGTGTTACAAGGTCTCAGGTGTGAATGCGGAGCAGGTGTGTTAAATTTGTGTGTTATCGCTCTCACTCTCTCATACTGGTCACTGGAAGTTCAACATGGCACCTCATGGCAAAGAACTCTCTGAGGATCTGAAACAAAGAAATGTTACTCTGCATAAAGATGGCCTAGGCTATAAGAAGATTGCCAAGACCCTGAAACTGAGCTGCAGCACGGTGGCGAAGACCATACAGCGGTTTAACAGGACAGGCCTCGCCATGGTCGACTAAAGAAGTTGAGTGCACGTGCTCAGCGTCATATCCAGAGGTTGTCTTTGGGAAATAGACGTATGAGGGCTGCCAGCATTGCTGCAGAGGTTGAAGGGGTGGGGGGTCAACCTGTCAGTGCTCAAACCATACGCCGCACACTGCATCAAATTGGTCTGCATGACTGCCGTCCCAGAAGGAAGCCCCTTCTAAAGATGATGCACAAGAAAGCCTGCAAACAGTTTGCTGAAGACAAGCAGACTAAGGACATGGATTACTGGAACCATGTCCTGTGGTCTGATGACCAAGATAAATGTATTTGGCTCAGATGGTGTGAAGCGCGTGTGGCGGCAACCAGATGAGGAGTACAAAGACAAGTGTGAGCCAGTGTGCAAGAAAAAAAGTGGGCCCTAGGCATTGATTTAAAAAAAGGTGGCGCGCGCCACGGCACGACTTAAATTGTGCATTAATATTGGGCATGGCTTAAAGGAGGTGTGAGTCTGTTTCATTTGGAATGTACAGTGCGGAGTGTAAGGCGGTGGGTAGTATGTGCAGGGAGAGGAGTGCGGAGTGTATGGAGGTGGGTAGTATGTGCAGGAGAAGGGTGTGGAGTGTATAAAGGTGGGTAGAATGTGCAGGTAAGGAGTGTGTAGTGTATAGAGGTGGGTAGTATGTGCAGGAGAGGAGTGTGTAGTGTATAGAGGTGGGTAGTATGTGCAGGAGAGGAGTGTGTAGTGTATAGAGGTGGGTAGTATGTGCAGGAGAGGAGTGTGAAGTGTATAGAGGTGGGTAGTATGTGCAGGAGAGGAGTATGGAGTGTATGGTGATGGGTATTTTGTGCAGGAGAGGAGTGCGGAGTGCATGAAGGTGGGTAGTATGTGCAGGAGAGGAGTGCGGAGTGTATGGCGGTGGGTAGAATGTGCAGGTGATGAGTGCAGAGTGGACAGTGGTGGGTAGTATGTGCAGGATGGTGTCAGTATGGCAGTGGATGATGGCGGTAGTTCTTTATTTTTTTACAATTTCACTTTTTATTTTATTTTTTTTCTCCAAATGCTTTTTAGGGGCCAGTGGATGGTGCCAGTATGGCAGTGGACGGTGTCAGTAGAGTAATGGACATTGTTTTAATTGTTTTTACAATTACATTTTTGTATTTTTTTTCACAATGATTGGGAGGGGGGGGGGGGGGGGTAGCGGACAGTGTCAGTAGGGCAGTGGATGGTGTCAGCTAGTTTTTCGTTTTTATTATTTTATTATTGTTTACAATTTTTTTTCCTTTTTAAATATTTTTATTTTTTATTTTTTTCTCAGTGCTTCTGGTGAAGTGTGTGTGAATTTTTATTGTAAAGCAATTTAATTTTGCAATATTTATGGAAATGTATTTTTTATTTTTTTATATCAGCCCTGTTGGTGGGCTTTGGTGAGATATCATCTCCACTTTGAGAGAGAGAAAAGGGACTGAGGACAGAGATTCCCAATGCCATTCTTAACAATCTCAGCATTAATGATGAATGAGACACAGAGGCTCCTGTTCATTCATATACTGAAGCAGAGTAACACAGTTTACTCTACTCAGTTGTAAAGGAGTGCGCTGCACTCCTTTACATTTTTGTTCCATTTGAGGTTGTTTTATGAATTATCCTTAAGTGCTGGCCGCATTCGTTTTTGTTTATTTCCATTTATTTTTCAGCGCTGAATACTTTTATTTTTATACTCTACTCAGTTATCAGAGGACACTAGAGTGATCGGTAGCCATCGCTCTGTGTCCAATTCAGAACAGGAAGGGGGCCGGTAAATAAGATATTTACTGGCTCCTTCCTTCATTCTGACAGATCCCCTGCAGTCAGCGGAAGAGGAAAAGAGGGAAGCCGGCTGCGGGGGATGAGGGGGGGCAGAGGAGGAGCACACAGCGGGGCGGAGGAGGACCCCGGGGCAAAGGAGGACACGCCGGCGGAGGAAGACACAGGGTTGGAGGAAGACACAGGGTCGGAGGAAGACACGGGGTTGGAGGAAGACACGGGGCCGGAGGAAGACACGGGGCCGGAGGAAGACACGGGGCCGGAGGAAGACACGGGGCCGGAGGAAGACACGGGGGCAGAGGAAGACACGGGGGCAGAGGAAGACACGGGGGCAGAGGAAGACACGGGGGCAGAGGAAGACACGGGGTCGGAGGAGGGCACAGGGAACATTTGGGAAGATTGGTGCAGC
The DNA here is from genome assembly GCA_029206835.1 of Rana muscosa. Lineage (NCBI taxonomy): Eukaryota > Metazoa > Chordata > Amphibia > Anura > Ranidae > Rana > Rana muscosa. Next base: position 151,900,302 of record CM055127.1, on the reverse strand, counting down.
GGGAGGGACAGCTGTGAGCACAGATCTCCCTGTATGACATTTCAGCTGACAGCCGTGGGAGGGCAAGGAGGAGAAGCGGCTATCAGCTCAGCTAAAAAACTATACAGGGAGATCGGTGCTCACAGTTGTCCTCTGCCAGACCAATCATCCCCGGCTGTCAAGGGACAATCATCCATGTATGCAGGGTGGGTCACAGTGGGCCCCCCTCCCACGGGGGGCACGTGTGCAGTGAACACCCTGCACACATGGATGATACGCCACTGGGTGGTGGGAGTGTCATGGTCTAGGGCTGCATGAGTGCTGCCTGCACTGGGGAGCTACAGTTCATTGAGGGAACCATGAATGCCAACATGTACTGTGACATACTGAAGCAGAGCATGATCCCCTCCCTTCAGAGACTGGGCCGCAGGGCAGTATTCCAACATGATAACGACCCCAAACACACCTCCAAGATGACCACTGCCTTGCTAAAGAAGCTGAGGGTAATGGTGATGGACTGGCCAAGCATGTCTCCAGACCTAAACCCTATTGAGCATCTGTAGGGCATCCTCAAACGGAAGGTGGAGGAGCGCAAGGTCTCTAACATCCACCAGCTCTGTGATGTCGTCATGGAGGAGTGGAAGAGGACTCCAGGGGCCACCTGTGAAGCTCTGGTGAACTCCATGCCCAAGAGGGCTGGAAAATAATGGTGGCCACACAAATATTGACAATTTGGGCCCAATTAGGACATTTTCACTTAGTAGTGTACACACTTTTGTTTGCCAGCTGTTTAGACATTAATGGCTGTGTGTTGAGTTATTGTGAGGGGACAGCAAATTTACAGTTATACAAGCTTTTTTTTTTTTATTCTTTTTTTTTATTCACTACTAGCAAGGTGTAATTTCTTCAGTGTTGTCGCATGAAAAGATAGAATAATATATTTATAAAAATGTGAGGGGTGTACTCACTTTTGTGAGATACTGTATATACTCGGTGTGACCTCATCTTTTATATTTCACCAAAATTTTGGATAATTTATTTCATTTGTTTGCCCTAAAATTGAGTTTTTTTTACCTTTGTGGTAAAACGTGTTACATAAAAAATGGGAACTACCACTATTTTATTCTTTAGGTGTCTTCTTTCAGAAAATATACAATGTTTGGGGGGTTTTATGTAATCTTCAGGCCTAAAATGATTTTTTAAACGTGTGTGCAAAAAAAATGCAAAAACAGCTCTCGTAGCGAAAAGGTTAATCCCCCCTGTGTATAAAATGTCAAAACATATAAAAAATTTTATTATTCTATCATTTATTATGATGTTAATATCATTATTGTGACATTGCAGCATTCCAGTCAGGCAGTCTTATGCGCGCTCCCGACTGGCGGGAATCTTTCTAGCCTCAGCTGTGCGCCTCTCTCCACCTATCCCCTTATGCCCGGCACGCGCGCTCCGCTTCCCCGCCCCACAGCAGCAGCAGCCTTTCGGGCACGGCGACGCCAGGCGGCCGGTGACGCGCACGCACGGTTGGCTCTCGCTCTGTCGCTCTCGCTCTCACACACACATTCTCTCCCCTCACATACAGACGCAGAGAGGCGCTCACCGGGGCATGGCTGGCACGCAGCCGCGCTGGCTTTGTTATTGGCACCGTCTGCCGACCCAGCGGCTGGAAGACTGATGGGAGGCGCTGGAGCAGCGGCTGCGGCGGCGGAGGAGGAAGCAGCGGCGGGCCCGGCGCGGAATCCCGGGGTGTTTCCTAGGTGAGAGAGGGGGGAGCGAGGGAGCCGGGAGCCGAGGGGGGCCAATCCGGGGAGGAAAGTTTTCCAGGCGGAGGTAGGCCTGAGATCGGTCAGCGCTGATTGGAGGGGAGCTGCTCCCAGGCCTTGTATATGAGGGGGGCCCCCACCAGACTAATAATGTGAATTCCTCTCCCAATGAGGGGCCCCAGACTGCAGTGCCTGACCTCTCCATTACTCTGTGTGTACCCCTCATATTCTAAGTATGTCATTCCAGACACCCCCCCATTCTCTATGTACCCCCTATTCTATTCTCTATGTACCACCCTTCTTTCCTATGTATCCCCCTATTCTCTCCCATGTACCCCCCTATTCTCTCCCATGTACCCCCCTATTCTCTCCCATGTACCCCCCCTATTCTCTCCCATGTACCCCCCTATTCTCTCCCATGTATCCCCCCTATTCTCTCCCATGATCCCCCTATTCTCTCCCATGTATCCCCCTATTCTCTCCCATGTATCCCCCTATTCTCTCCCATGTATCCCCCTATTCTCTCCCATGTATCCCCTCATTCTCGCCAATGTATCCCCCATTCTCGCCAATGTATCCCCCCTGTACTCTACCATGTACCCCCTTCTCTCCCCCTGTACTCTCTTATGTACCCCCCCCTGTACTCTCTTATGTACCCCCCCCTGTACTTATGTACCCCCCTGTACTCTTTTATGTACCCCCCCCTGTACTCTTTTATGTACCCCCCCTGTACTCTTTTATGTACCCCCCCTGTACTCTTTTATGTACCCCCCCTGTACTCTTTTATGTACCCCCCCTGTACTCTTTTATGTACCCCCCCCTGTACCCTGTACTCTTTTATGTACCCCCCCCTGTACTCTTTTATGTACCCCCCCCCTGTACTCTTTTATGTACCCCCCCCCTGTACTCTTTTATGTACCCCCCCCCTGTACTCTTTTATGTACCCCCCCCTGTACTCTTTTATGTACCCCCCCCGTACTCTTTTATGTACCCCCCCCCGTACTCTTTTATGTACCCCCCCCCGTACTCTTTTATGTACCCCCCCCCCGTACTCTTTTATGTACCCCCCCCCGTACTCTTTTATGTACCCCCCCCCCGTACTCTTTTATGTACCCCCCCCGTACTCTTTTATGTACCCCCCCGTACTCTTTTATGTACCCCCCCGTACTCTTTTATGTACCCCCCCGTACTCTTTTATGTACCCCCCCCGTACTCTTTTATGTACCCCCCCCCGTACTCTTTTATGTACCCCCCCCGTACTCTTTTATGTACCCCCCCCGTACTCTTTTATGTACCCCCCCCCGTACTCTTTTATGTACCCCCCCCCGTACTCTTTTATGTACCCCCCCCCGTACTCTTTTATGTACCCCCCCCGTACTCTTTTATGTACCCCCCCCGTACTCTTTTATGTACCCCCCCGTACTCTTTTATGTACCCCCCGTACTCTTTTATGTACCCCCCGTACTCTTTTATGTACCCCCCGTACTCTCTTATGTATCCCCCCCCTGTACTCTCTTATGTATCCCCCCCCTGTACTCTCTTATGTATCCCCCCCCTGTACTCTCTTATGTATCCCCCCCTGTACTCTCTTATGTATCCCCCCCTGTACTCTCTTATGTATCCCCCCCCTGTACTCTCTTATGTATCCCCCCCCCTGTACTCTCTTATGTATCCCCCCCCCTGTACTCTCTTATGTATCCCCCCCCTGTACTCTCTTATGTATCCCCCCCCCTGTACTCTCCTATGTATCCCCCCCCCTGTACTCTCCTATGTATCCCCCCCCCCTGTACTCTCCTATGTATCCCCCCCCCTGTACTCTCCTATTTATCCCCACCTGGGTCCACTCCTTATCTATGGGGGACACAGTGCCTGACCTCTTCCCTAACTCTGTGTGCTACTGTACTGTTATTATTTATTTTCTAGACCCCCCCCCACCCAGTGTTATTTTTCTTCCTTTACCAGTCTGCAGAGGGTTAAATGTGTACCTCCCCCCAGTGTGGGGTATTTATGAGGGGCCCCCTGCCTCTCTCAGTACCTGACCTCGTCCCTTACTCTGTGTGCTGCTGTACTGTTATTTATGATTTATCATTCTAGAGCCTGTTGTTTGCATGCTAGTCGCATATCGAAAATGGAGAGTTTTTACTAAAGTTAGGAAAATTCTCGTACAACAGAAAATGAAAAGTCGGAAGTGATTTTATGTGTTGTCTTGTATTTTCGGACGACAACTGTGCTGATTAAATGAAAATCCTATGATCTGGTATCGTGGGAGAAAAATTTTCATGTTTGTCCAATCGGATAATATCGGATGAACTGTTGTGATCGGCTCTCGAAAAGCTCTGTACCAACGATCCGATTATCGTGTGATCGCTTCGAAAAGCGGCTTTTTTCGTCCGATTTTCGGATCGTGTGTATGGGCAACATTTTTTTGGGGTGGGGGGGGCTGTCTTTTTTAGGGGGCCTGGTGTGTGCCGCACCTGACCTCTTGCCTTACTCTGTGCTATTTATCTATGCCCCTGTTGTTTTGTATTGTAAATGATTTGTATTTTTCTTCCTTTTGTACACCCACCAGGGTTAAAAAAAAAAATCCGGGGTGGGGGTGGTGATATTTATGGGGTGCCCCTTGCCTTTTTCTTGGTCTACAGACTGCTGTACCTGACCTTTGTCTTACTCTTATTGTATATCATTTGTATTTCTCTTCCTTTTGTACCCACACCAGGGTTAAACTATTTTCCCAATGGTGGGGGGTGTTTATGGGGGGGGGCCTCTGCCTTACTCTGGGGACACAGCGTGGTGCCTGACCTCTCCCTTACTCTGGGGACACAGCGTGGTGCCTGACCTCTCCCTTACTCTGTGTGTACTGCTGTTTATGTTGTATCTGATTTATAATATTATTACAAAGCTGCCTGTACTCAATGTGTATGGCTTTTTTTCCTCTCCTTATTTGTTCCCGCACCAGGGTTAAATTCTTTTCCCAATAGGGGGTATTTATGGGGGCCCCCCCTCCCCTTCTCAGCGGGTGCTGCACCTGACCTCTCCCTAATGCCCTGTGCGTATATCGAACATGAAGAGCTTACTAAAGTTCCGAAAATTCTCGCACGACAGAATAAAAAAATCATGAAGTGGTGTCATGTGTTGTGTATTTGTATTTTCAGACGACAACTGTACAACACTGAGGAAAATCATACGATCTGGTATCGTACGAGAATCATTTTCGCGTTTGTCCGATTGGATGAACTGTCGTAATTGGCTCTGTACTAACGATGCGATTATCGTACGATCGATTCAAACACGGTATTTTTCGTAAGCTTTTCGGATCTTATGTAGGGGCCATTACTCAGTGTCTTAGTTATACCTCTGCTATTTTGTATTGTATGTGATTTGTATTTGGCTTCCTTTTGTACAACCACTGGGATTAAATTCTTTTTCCGGGGGGGGGGGGGATATTTATGGGGTGCCCCTTGCCTTTTTCTGGGGCTACAGACTGCTTTACCTGACCTCTCCCTTATTCTTTGTGCTATTTATACCTCCTGTTTTGTATTGTATTTGATTTGTATTTGGCTTCCTTTTGTACACCCACTGGGGTTACATTCCTTCTCCAACTGGGGGTGCACTGTTTATGGGGGGCCCCCTGCTTTTCTCTGGGGTTCCAGACTGCTGTGCCTGACTTCTCCCTTACTCTTTGTGCTGCTGTACTGTTATTTTGTGTATGATTTATCATTTTCTCCAGGGTCTTCTGTACCTGGTGTTTATTATTTTTTCCTCTTCTGTGTACCCCCTCCATAGTTTAATTCTTAGCCCAGTGTGAGGTATTGATGGGGGGGGGGCTGTCTCTCAGGGGACATGGTGCAGTGACTGACCTCTCCCTTACTCTGTGTGTACTGCCGTTGTTTCTGAATTATATGATTCCAAAGCCTCCTGTACTCAATGTTGCTTTTTTATTTTTTCCCTCTCTTCATATGTACTACCACCAGTGTTAAATTCCTTTCCCAATAGGGTGTATTTATGGGTGGCCCCCTGCCTTTCTCTGGGGCCCCAGACTGCTGTGTCTGACCTCTCCCTTTGTGCTTGTACTGTTATTTTGTGTGAAATGTTTTGCTGTCTTTTAGGGTTTCTGGTACCTGCTGTTTATTATTATTATTATCCTTTATACATCTTCATTAGTCTGCAAAGGGTTAAACCCTACCCCCATTGTGGGGTATTTATTGGGGGGGGGGCTGTCTTTCAGGGGGTCCAGGTTGCTGTATCTGATCTCTGCCATACTTGGTCTGCTTGTTATACTTCTGTCGCCTTGTATTGTATACAGTTATGTTATATTTATTGTATTGTATATGGTTGTATGTTTGTATTGTATACAGTTATATTTATTGTATACAGTTATGTTTTTATATGTTGTATATTTGGCTTCCTGTACCTTGTGCTTATTGGTTTTTCCTCTTCAATGTATCCCTTCCGTGGGTTTAATTCTTACCCCAGTTTGGGGTATTTATAGGGCCCCCTGTCTTTCTCAGGAGACCCAAAGGTGTATTGCATGACTTCTTCCTTACGCTGTGTGTACTTCTGTTATGTTGTATCTGATTTATAATTTGTTTCCAGGGTCGCCTGTACTCTGTTACTTTTTTTTTTTTTTTGCTCCTTATTCGTATCTCTATTTGGATTAAATTCCCTTCCCGGTGGGGGGGTATTTATAGGGGGTCTCTGCCTTTCGCATGGCACTCGGTTTGCAGTGCTTGACCTCTCCCTAACTGTGTGTACTGCTGTTATTTTGTATTGTACCTCCAGAGCCCTCCTGTACTCAGTGTTTCTCTTCTCCTATGGACCCCCACCAGGCTGAAATCCTTACTCTTAGTGTGGGGTATTTATGGGGGTGGGGGGTCTGTCTTTCTTGGGGTGCATAGATTGCAGAGCCTGATGCTTTGTACTGTATCTGATTTAGAATATGATTTCAGAGCTTCCTACACCTGACGTTTATTACATTTTATCTCCATAAATGCAGGGTTAAAGTCCTTTCCCAGTCGGGGTATTTATGGTGGGGGGGGGGGGGCTGCTTTCTCAGGGCACCCAAGACTCACTCTGTGTGTACTTCTGTTTTTTTGTATTGTATGAGATTTATAATATTCCAGAGCCTCATGAACCTGATGTTTGTTATTTTTCCTATATACCCCCACCAGGGCTATATTCTTACCCCAGTGTGTGGGGTATTTATGGCGGCCCCTGTCTTCTTTCCTTTCGGGTGATTAGGAATGTTGTATTAAAATTGTCGTCCTCCTCTGCTGGTATCCTCCCACAGTTAGGGGTCCCTACCATAGACAGGTTGTATATTACTTTTACTTCTCTCCCTAGTACTTTATAGGTGTCTATTGAATACCGTTGTTTTACATCACACACCTGTTCTTTTCGTTTCGCTGTACCACGTTCATTCCCTTGGCTCTTTTGAATTGTCAGAGACGAACTTGTTGATTTATTAGTGCGGTGTACTAACCCTGAATTCTTTTGCTCTAGCATACCTTTTGCTTTTGTTGGTCCTTATTATTATTATTATTATTATTATTATTATTAGTTGGTTTTGTACTCCGTGTTGGACCCCTTGTTTTCATATATATCCTATCATCCTTTATGTGCATTGCTATTTATCTGATTTTGTAACTTTGGTTACTAATGTCAATTCAATCGTTTCTTTGTACTACTGGAAATGCTGTCACTGATCCTTTCTAGCCTTTTTATCAATAAAAAATATTATGGTATAAAATTGTCCTTCAGCTCGCTAACTCTTTAAAAAGAGGTCGTTACTCTGGAAGTTACCAAATTATAACATTCTAATGTGATTTTTTTTTTTTTGGGGTACTCCCTTCCATGAATCCCACTCTCCACCCCCTTTTCATATAGCCCAAATCAATGTTTCCTAAACTGTCCCATAATGTTTTATATATGTTGAATTATGGGGGACAGCGCAGTGGCTTAGTGGATAGCTCTTCTGCCTTTATAGCACTGGTGTTCCAAGTTCAAAGCAAGGGCACTATCTGAAAATAGAAAACGGGCTCCTGAAGAGCTGCCCAATTCTGGCTAAAATGAGAATCACGATTTTTTTGCTTAAAATAAAGATCACGATTCTCACGGTGTAACATCATCTTTCACATTATACAAAAAAAGTGGGCTAACTGATGTTTGTTTTTATTTTTTTTTATTCCTTAAAGTGTATTTTTTTTTTTTTATTGCGTTCGAAAAACCGCTGCACAAATACGGTGTGGCATAAACTATTGCAACAACCACCATTTTATTCTGTAGGGTCTCTGCAAAAAAAAAAAAATATATCATATTTGGGTGTTCCAGGTAATTTTCTAGCAGAAAATAATGATTTTTTTACTTGTAAGCGTCAAATGTCAGAAAAGGTTTGGTCTTTAAATGGATAAACTTCCTTCATCTACAGTTCTTTCCATTGATAAAAGAACGAAGAGATACTTTGTTTCCACTTATTCGCATGTTGTATTAAAACTTGGCAGGCTGCCTGGATTTTGTTTATCCAGATGTGAGAACTCTCTGCACTTGTTAGAGAGAACCCGTGACATGCTGTTTTAAAGATCGGGAAACGAAAAAGATCGTGATTTGGATAATTCACGATTAATCGTGCAGCTCTAAGCCCCTATTTGAATTGGCCCTAGTATGTGCATGTATGTGAGATGGGGACCACCTTGGATTGTAAGCTGCTTGAGGAACCGATGTGCATGTTATATGTAAAGCATTGCGTAAATTGTCAGCACTATATAAATACCTGTAATAAATTATTGGAGAATAAGTAGATCTATACCTAACTGCTAACATCTTGTTTCTAAAGTTTTAACTTTTAAGAGTTCCCGTGATCCTGCCATAAATATATGTGCCCAGGCACTTCCTGTTATAGGATAACATTTGTGCTCCTGCTTTGCCAGCCTGTTACCTGTGCCTCCCTTGGAGATCACAAGCAGAGACGCGTTGCCCAGGCTCGGTCCGCCGTTGTCACTATTAGGAAGCCAGAGCAGTGATGTGTTGCTGGGGGATCAAGAAGTGGCTGCAGTTTAATACAATCCGTATTTAGTACAGTAAAAAAAAAAAGTAAAGTCAGTCATTTTAGACAGTAGTTAAATAAGGAAAAAAAAGACTTGTGGCGGTTGTTTGATGCTGTTTTAGAAAGCCAAATGTCATCGAAGTTCAGGTCCACTTTGATGCTTTACATGATTTCTCTGTTAAATAAGCAGCACTGTCAGCCTTGAATGCCAAGACACGGGCATGGTAACCTCTATATTCTATCATTATTATTATTATATATATATATATATATATATATATATATATATATATATATATATAATTTTTTTATTATAACACCGGATTTATCTTGTGCCAGCAGTTTGTGCAGCACTTTGCAATAAAGAGGGAGACAAGGGAGACCAGGAGGGCCTTGCTGGTGAGGGGTTACAATCTAAAAGATTCTAGCCATCTTGTTGTTGTTAGAAGGCAGAGATTACTTCCAACTCTGTGACTTCTAAGTTGTTACTCTCTTATTGAATGCTTATTTGTATCCATTTTTAAAGAGGAAGTAAACCCTCTTGAAATTTTCCTAAAAAAAAAAAACCCCAACCGTGCAAGAGAAAGGCATGAGCTAGTATGCATAGCATACTAGCTCATTATGAATGACTTACCTGAGATTGAAGCCCCTGAAGCACTCCTCGTTCCCCTCCTCCACCGCCGCCATGTCTCCTCCGAGTGCCTTCCGGGTATCGCCGCTCCGGCGCTGTGACTGGTCGGAGCGGTAATGATGTCAGTCCCATGCATGCGCGTGGGACCGGCAGATTCCTGGCAGATCCCATTCAAGACCCGGCACGCTCAGTGCGCCTGCGCCGTTGTCTACGGCGCGCATGCGCCATAGACATCGATGCATTCTTTTTGGCATATATCTCCTAAACCGTGTACATAGTTAGTCAGGTTGAAAAAAGACAAAGTCCATCCAGTTCAACCATAAAAAAATAAGATAAATACTGTACAATCCCATATACCCAATTCTATACCCACAGTTGATCCAGAGGAAGGCAAAAAAAAACCCCAGCAAAGCATGATCCAATTTGCTACAGCAGGGTAAAAAAATTCCTTCCTGATCCCCCGAGAGGCAATCGGATTTACCCCGGATCAACTTTACCTATAAAATGTTAGGTGTAGGTTTAGGAGAAATTGCAAACACCTACAGGTAAGCCTTAATTTAGGTTTACCTGTAGGTAAAAGTTGTCAGAGAGGGTTTACAATCCCTTTAAATACTTTCTACTTCCAAGCACTTCTCTCAGCTGGTCAGGTTGGTTGAATGTTCATTATATTGTGCAGCACAGTGACTAAAGCCTCGTACACACGATCGTATTTTCCGTCAGGAATTGTGTGATGACGGGCTGTTGGCGGAAAATCCGAGCGTTTGTACGCTCCATCGGACAATTTTTGACAGATTTTCCGCGGACAAATGTTGGATGGCAGGATTTTTCCGCGGACAACGGTCTGTTGTCGGATTTTCCGAGCGCGTGTACAAAAGTCCAAAGTACAAACACGCAATGCTCACCAAACACAACATTGGCAGAAGGTGAAAAACGACGTAGTACGTAACTACATTCGCATTTGTTGGCCGACAACTGTGTGCCGTTTGTATGTAAGACAAGTTCCTGGCCAATGCTTTTCGGACAAAAGTCCGAGGCTTTGTCTGCGGAAAATCCGATCGTGTGTATGAGGCTAAAGTGTTTAGCACTTGCTGGCAGCACTAGGGCCTAAGCATGGCACTTACCTGCCTAGAGATTGCATGTTCTCGCTTTGCCTGTGTGGGTTTCCTCCGGGTACTCCGGCTTCCTCCTACCAGCAATGTCTTTGGAGTGTGGTTTAATTGGCTCCTGTCTAAATTGGCCCTAGTATGTGTATGTATGAATGTGAGTTAGGGCCCTTAGATTGTAAGCTTCTTGAGGACAGAGACTGATGTGAATGTATCTGTAAAAGAACTTCATAAATTGATAGCGCTATAGAAGTACCTGTAATAATCTGTTCAGTATTGTCGTATACCTATTATTATTATTATTATTATTATTATTATTATTATTATTATTATTAACCTCCATCCAAACATTCCGGTCGTCTGTGACTGGTACCAGGAGCAGAGATGTGCGCAGGTTTTCCGTTACATCTCCATTGTGCGGTATTTATAGTGACTTCTCTGCTTTGGCTTGGATTACTTTTCTATTAACCATCCATAACCTGGTCATTGTGAAGATCCTTCTCCTGTGTTCCAATATTTATTGCTCTTCTTTTTTTTATCAGAAATGGCATTTATTAAGTTTTAACACGCAAACATATCAAATACAACCAAAATACATGTCAGCAGTGAGGTTCCACTTTACTCATGAGCTATACACGGCACATTACATCAAGCACTCTTAAGACACAATCCCATACAGTAGGTACATTTACATAACATGCAAAAAGATTGAGCAGATCTTGCTACGAAGGGTTAACAATACCTATGGGATACAGTGGAGGTGATTTACTTTTCACTTGCAAGAGGCAGGTTGCCCACATTGTCATTTATCACTAATCTTCTATTTATGATTTCTGTATTGCATGTCCAAGGCCCAAGTTTAGTCATATGCTGCCTACTAAAGCTGGCCATACATTATATAATTTCCTTTAGATTTATCTTCAACTCGGTAGTGCAAGGGCCCGCCTGATTGTATACAAATGGAAAGTGTTCAGGTTTGACCTCATATTACATGGTTTTGGTTAGGGATGCTCCAATACCATTTTTTTTTTTTTTTACTTACTGATACCTCCTGCAACTCTTTTGTTTACACTTCAGCTGTCAGAAATAGTACAGCATTGAAAAAAGTTATTTACAAATGAGATTTTTATTAATTTTGCACTTTTTTCAATGTGAAACGTGTAAATTATATGCTAAAGATGTAAAAATATTAATGAAAAAACCCCCCAAAGTTTTAATAGTTATAAAATAGAAGTGAACAATAAAAAAAAATCACCAGGAAAACAATAATTAAATGGAGAAGGTGAATAAGGAGTAATTAAGGTTGATTATAGTAGATTAAGGGTTAACAAGGGGTTAAGCAGAAAAACATTAATTAAAAAAACTAAAAGAACTTTTTTTACTTGACAGGTTGCTATAAACTGATTTTATCTGTTTCCTTTTATCTATCTGTTTCAGCGGTTGAGCAATGTTATTGGCTGCTTTTTCTTTTGACAGCTCCAATTGCCGAGACCTCATTTACACTTTAGCTTTCAACCGGGGAACCCCACTGACAGATGAATGAGTCATTGATTGTTAAGGATGCGAAGGCCCCTCTCTTTAAAGGCGAGTTCCAGCCTTTTTTTTTTTTTATGTTTATTAAAAGTCAGCAACTGCAAAAAGTGTAGCTGCAGGCTTTTAATAAATAGACACTTACGTGCTCCACTGTCCAGCGTCGCGCCGCCCGGAGCTTCGCTCCTCTCCCCCCTTCTCCGCCGGCGTCTCCATTCATAGTGTGGGCACCCAGCCGTGACAGCTTTCGGCTTCACGGCCGGGCACTCACTGCGCATGCGCGAACGGCGCAGCGTTCTGAGTGGACAGGCGATCGCCTGGGACCTGTCACGTCCCAGGTGATCGCCTATAGGGAGGGGCCGCCAGAAGGCGATATGACGTATCACCTAGGCGACCCCAGGGCGGAAGGAGGAAGTGGGACAGGAAGTCCCACTCCTACTGAAGCCCCCACTCCCCCCCCCCCCCCAAAAAAAATTACATGCCTAATGTGGCATGTAAGGGGGTGAGGAGTGGATTTAGCGGAAGTTCCAAATTTGGGTGGAACTCCGCTTTAACAACCAATAATTGTGGCTTTTTTTTTTTTTACATTTCAGCTGTCAGTGGGGGAATCCCTCTGACATCTGAAAGAACCGAGCCTGAATGTATCGGTTTCAGGTATCGGAGAATTTGCACGAGTACCGATACTCGTGCAAATGCTTAGTATTGGCACCGGTATCAGTGCAAGCCTAGTTTTGGTAGTGGTAGTTCTTTCCCCAGTGTTTAAATGCATAATGGGGATGCCCTGACCCCTTCATTTAGTGCATGTTTTCTCTAGTGTTGTGTAAAGTGCTCCCAGATCATCAAACAAACATGTCAGCTTATCAGGTTGCCCTTTGCCCAAATGTCCCATGTAATTGTTCAAGTATATCTCCAGTGTGGGATATTTATGGGGACCCCTGTCCTCCTCAGGTTGTCCAATTTACTTTCTTTTAATCATCTATTCTTTGAGAATTGTTCAAATTCCTTTTTTTATCTCTTTATTTGATGCTGTTCTTCAAAGCACCCTTATCAGGTAGTCAGATTTCACAAAATGATTTTTCTTTCTCGTACATCACGGGACACAGAGCGACATAGTCATTACTAATGGGTTATATAGATACCGTCAGGTGCTGGCACTGGCAACTTCCAAAACCGGAAGTACCCTCCCCTATATAAGCCCCTCCCATCCGGGAGCACCTCAGTTTTTTGCCAGTGTCTAAGGTGTTGGCCAAGAAGAAACATGTGTCTTTCACTGAGCTTGCGTACAGGTTCTTTTGGGCCTCAGTAAGCTATTCCGGATCCGACCAAAAAAGCTTCATAGCTAAACGGTCGGTACCCGGGCCTTGCAGAGAAGAGCAAGGTTTTGCCTGTAATGCTTCTCTTAGGAGAGCTGGACCCTGGGATCCAGAGCTCTGGTCATACCCACGACCAAGATGTTTTCTGTGCAGGGTGCTATACAGGTCCAGGGGAGTGGAATCCTTGGGAACCCGGTCCCTGAAGGTTTGATTACAATGCCTGCCGTGATAGGTGAAGTTTGGGCTTTTGTGGACCAAACAAAGTCCTGCGGCGGGGAACAGGTAAGTGGGGGGCCCCCAGGAACTTGGTTCTATTGGGGGACCCCCAAGCCTAATTTGTCTTTCTGTCTGTTACCTAATGGTATTCCCGCAAAATTCTGTGCATGCCTGTAACTACTAAAAAAATGTAATAATTTTTAATGGTGGTCAAGAAAAAAAATAAAAAATTTTTTTTTTTATATATATTTAAGATATTAGACTGCGGTACCTGTGTTTGTCCACTAGAGGCCGCTGTGGAATGTTTTCTTGTCATGTGGACTAGTTTCTTCTCAGCAGAGCAAGTCCAGGCAGATGGTGAGTTCTCTTATGGGAAACTGCTTCCTCTGCCATGTTGCAATGCTCGTCCATCCCCCGGCCTGCGGCAAAGAGGGGCCCTGGCTCTTGTCCCTAGTCTCCATTTTTCAAAATTAGCGCCGAAGGCGCACGTGGCCGCGCGCGTGCGCGTGCACGCGCCTCTATATATAGAGGTGAGCCAGGAAAGGGGGCGGAGCCTGGGGGATGACGCTCTGTGTGCGCCGCAGCGCTTCTGCGCATGTGCGGGCGTCCCAGCATGTAGAAACCACAGTTTTGTGTGGTGAGCTGGCTATGAAGTACAGAGACAGAGCTGGCAACATTTTAAAAAAGGGCATACAGCAAGCGGTTGATACAGGCATCCCCTAGAAAGGCACATTAGTAGACACCAACTGTGATATAGCAGCAATTGTGCTAGACTATTCTCAGTAAAAGTGGTGTATTACGGCTGGAATACCTCAGCTTTAGGCTTAGGAATATGCCGTCCAGAAGCTCCGGAACTGAATCTTCCAGGAAGCGAAGGGGGTCTCATCGGGCTCTGAGGATCTTGGGCATACTTCTGCTGCACCAGTCTCCCCTGAAGTTCAGAGGTAAGTGACCGTAGAGACCCCGCAGGGGTACTTGGTACTGTGGCTGTCCTCAGTTCACCTGCTCCTGTGTATGTAACAGAGGAGGTTTTTTCCTCAGCTCTGGGAGGATTAGAGAGAGATTGTCAACATTTATCGCTGCCTCCCTGTCAGGGAAAGCACGCCCGATCTCCGTCTCCTCCTTCAGAGTGCCTGTTAGCAGAGCAACAGTCCCATACAGGGATCGACCTGCCTGAAGGGGATCAGGATGAGGTTGATTCTGTTATAGAGGAATCAACAGTGGGGGAACCTTTTCTCAGCATCTCAAGCTGAAAGATTATGGGTTCAGTCTCTGACTAACATGGTCCGATCAGCATTTAAAAATGCACCTTGCGGAACCATCAACCACTACTGTCTCCTCGCTGGGGTCGGTAGAAGCCCCCAGACTGTTTGTTCTTTTCCACTTCACCCTTTACTGAAAGGGCTCATTTATCAGGATTGGGAACGTCCTGAGAAAATATTTATTCCCCCAAGAGATTTCCGGTGGTCTATCCCATGGAGGATAAGTTCATCAAAAAAAAAAAAAAAAAAAAAGGAAGGTCCCTACAGTGGACGCAGCCATCTCTTGTATGTATAAATCAATGACATGTCCAGTGGATAATGTCCAAATATTCAAGAACCCAATAGATAAAAGATTGGAGTCCTTATGAAAATCTGCTTGGTGATACAACCAGCAGTAGCAGCTATTGGGGTCTGCTAAGCAGTGAAGGATCATTTGAAACAGGTCTTGAGGGACTTGACAGATCAGCAGGCTTTGCCCTAGCTGATCTACCTAGAGCCTTAGGCTTTGCGGTTGACGCCATAGAGGATTCAGTCCATCAGGCCTCCCGCCTTACGCTGTCTATAGTACATATGCGTAGGCTCCTATGGCTCAAAAACTGGTCTGCTGAAGCTCCCTGTAAAGAATGGCTGGTTAGCGTCCCATTTCATGGTGAACGCTTATTCAGGGAAAACCTGGACAAATATATCCAGAAAATTTCCAGCGGTAAAAATACGCTCTTGCCGGTTGAAAAAACAGGGACAGTAGCAGGGTAATGAGAAACCCTGGGTCAGGGGAGGTACAAAACCTCCCCCAAAGTTAAATTCATTGAAGCCCCCACTCAGTCGGGTGGGGGGAGGACTCCAGTTGTTCGCAAGAGACCTGGCGGGACACGATCAAGACAGATAGGTGCTCTCCGCAGTAGGTTTGGGATACAGTTTGGAGTTAAAAGACTCTCCTCCTTCCCATTTTTGAGGTCAAACGTGCCAAGGGATCCCCGGAAGAGAGAGTCCCTCCTGTTGGCACTAGAACAACTATTGCTCCAAGGAGTAATTATGGAGGTTCCCCTGGAAGAATGAGGGTTCGGGTTTTACTCAAACCTCTTTACAGTCCCGAAGCAAACGCGGACGGGAGGCCCATATTAATTCTAAAAGGGCTATACAAATTCCTGTATATCAGGACTTTCCGATGGAGTCGATCCGATCGGTGGCCACTGCCCTACAAGGGGAGGATTGGTTAGCCGCGATCGACATCAAAGATGCTTATTTGCACATTCCCATCTTTCCAGTCCACCAAAAATTTCTACGCTTTGCAGTAGAAGGGCGCCATTTTCAGTTCAGAGCCTTACCCTTCGGTTTGGCCACAGCACCACGAGTGTTTACAAAAATTCTGGCCCTTTATTGGCCAATCTAAGAACACAAGGTGTAATGATAATGGCATATCTGGATGACTTGTTGCTGATAGACCACTCAGTGAAAAAACTAGACGTGGTCGTTCACAAGACAATCAAGTATCTGGAATCTCACGGTTGGATTATCAACCGAGACAAGTCAGCCCTAAAAACCAGTCAAAAGTCTGGAATACTTGGGGCTAAGGTTGGATTCAGGCCAGAGAAAAATATTCTTGCCTCGAGGAAAGGTGTTGTCTTTGAAAGATTTGATCCACTTAGTGGGTACAAAAAAGACAGCCGTCCATACGCCTGTATATGAGGCTGCTGGGAAAAATGGTGGCATCATTCGAAGCAGTACCCTACGGTCAATTCCATTCAAGGAATTTGCAAGGGGCCATACTGTCAGCCTGGAACAAAAAAGTTCAGGCCCTAGACTTACAATGTCCTTGTCCCCTTCCGTTCGCAAGAGCCTCCGTTGGTGGTTGGTTCCCCAGAATCTGGAAAAAAGGAAATCCTTCAGTCCGATTTCTTGGAAGGTGGAAGCCTTATAGGCTGGGGAGCAGTACTGGAGCAATAGTCTCTCCAGGGCAGATGGTCGGATGCAGAAAAGGCCCTGCCCATCAATCTCTTAGAGATACGAGCAGCCCGGTATGCCCTAGTAGCATGGACATCCAAACTCCAAGGGTCCCCTGTCAGAATTCAATCAGACAATGCCACAGCAGTGGCATATATCAATCATCAGGGGGGCACCAGGAGTCGTGCAGCCCAGAGGGAAGTAAATTACATCCTGAAATGGGCAGAAAAATATGTCCCAGCCATATCTGCGGTATTCATTCCAGGAGTGGAGAATTGGAAGGCGGACTTTCTAAGTCGCCAGCAATTAGGCCCAGAGGAAGGGTCCCTTCACCCCGAGGTTTTCTGGACAATATGTCAGCGGTGGGGAACATCGGATGTAGATCTTCTAGCATCCAGATTCAACGCAAAGGGGGACAGGTTTGTCTCTCGGACAAGGGATCCCCTAGCTTGCGGCTCGGATGCCCTAGTGTTCCCTTGGGATCAGTTCAAGCTGATATATGCATTCACACCGCCACAATGGTTACCTCGATTACTCCGCAGAATCAGGGTAGAAAAGAAACCAGTGATTCCGGTGGCTCCAGCGTGGCCCCGAAGAGCGTGGTACGCGGAGATTGTAAAATTTCAGTGGGGAGTCCTTGGACTCTCCCACGTCGTCCGGACCTGCTTTCGCAAGGACCGATATACCACCCTTCCTTACCAGCCCTAGGTTTGACGGCCTGGCTATTGAAGCCCACATTCTAAAAAAGAGAGGGCTCTCTAATGCTGTGGTATCTACCATGATCAATGCCAGGAAGCCGGTATCCAGGCAGATCTACTATAGAATCTGGAAGGCGTACATCGCGTGGTGTGAGGCCAAGAAATGGCATCCACATAAGTACGTAATAGGTAGGATTCTGGACTTCCTACAGTGGGCTGTAGATAGGAAGCTTGCCTTGAGTACTATCAAGGGTCAGATTTCGGCCTTGTCAATATTTTTTCAAAGGCCCTTGGCTTCGCATTCACTAGTCAAAGCTTTTATACAAGGAGTGATGCGTATTAGTCCTCCGGTTAATATTCCCATATGTCCATGGGATCTAAACTTGGTTCTGTCGGTTCTACAGAAACAACCATTTGAACCATTACAGCATATTTCCTTGGTGCTTCTCACCAGGAAATTGATTTTTCTAGTAGCCATTTGTTCGGCTAAAAGAGTATCGGAATTAGCAGCTATGTCCTGTAAGGAGCCATATCTGGTTATCCATAAGGACAGAGTAGTGTTACGTCCTCATCCAGCCTTTCTTCCTAAGGTGGTATCGAGGTTTCATTTGAACCAAGATGTGGTTCTTCCTTCTTTTTTCCCCAAACCTACTTCGGTAGAGGAAAAGTTATTGCATTCTTTGGATGTAGTAAGAGCAGTTAAAGCTTATCTAAAGGCCACTGCTCAGATTCGCAGAACGGATACTTTGTTTATTCTGCCGGAAGGCCCCAGAAAGGGTCAGGCAGCGTCAAAATCTACTTTAGCCAAGTGGATTCGACAGGTCATTATGCAAGCTTATGGCTTGAGAAGGAGACCGCCTCCGTTCAAACTTAGAGCGCACTCCACGAGAGCAGTTGGAACTTCATGGGCAGTGCATCACCAGGCCTCCCTGGCTCAAGTATGTAAGGCCGCAACATGGTCTTCAGTTCACACGTTTACTAGGTTCTACCAGGTGGACGTTAGAAGTCAGGAGGATGTCGCCTTTGGGCGCAGTGTGTTGCAGGCCGCAAAAGATCCTCATGTCTGATAGCGCTCAGCTTATATATGGTGTATCCCCCCCCTCATTTGGCATTGCTTTAGGACATCCCATTAGTAATGACTATGTCGCTCTGTGTCCCGTGATGTACGAGAAAGAAAATAGGATTTTTATAACAGCTTACCTGTAAAATCCTTTTCTTGGAGTACATCACGGGACACAGAGCTCCCGCCCCTCTTTGGGGACACTTATTGCTTTGCTACAAAACTGAGGTGCTCCCAAGTGGGAGGGGCTTATATAGGGGAGGGTACTTCCGGTTTTGGAAGTTGCCAGTGCCAGCACCTGACGGTATCTATATAACCCATTAGTAATGACTGTCGCTCTGTGTCCCGTGATGTACTCCAAGAAAAGGATTTTACAGGTAAGCTGTTATAAAAATCCTATTATTTCTAATTGTTGCATTTTTGTTAAAAAAAAAAAAAAAAAAAAGTATCCTTTCTCCACAAGAATTTGTTTCTACCATCTCGGCCTGAAGCTAGGTTGCTCTGAATATTTCCTTTCACTGCTCCTGATGTGGTTATTTCCCCCCTAAATATTTATTACAGGAGGCTCACCTTTTTTTTTTTTTTTTTTCTTCTTCATAAAAGCAACTCTTACTTATTCCATGTTGCCTAGATCTTTTTATAGAAAAATCTGAGCCCAGTGGTTGCTAAATTCCTTTTTCAAATATGTATTTTTTGTTTGTTGCATTAACATTCACACTTGCATTGCTGGAAGGTGCACATCAGTTAAATGGATTTGAAGCAGGGAGCGTCTGATGAACCTCCTCGCATTGTTACATACCAAGCATCTTTGGATCCCCACAAACACAGTCTGTGTTTCTGTTACTAGTGATATTTGTTTTATTCTGGTGTTTAATGTGGTCAAACCAATTAAACTTGTTTATACAGATCTAATTTTGTTTACAATCCTGTGGTCTTTTTCTGTTTCTTATGTTATGTAGGGATAGGATTTTGGTGTCTTGTTGGGCTATTTTTTTGCACTTAAGGTTTTACAAGCATTCTTTTTGCTCCTCGTGACTCATTTGGTTGCTTTTATCCATTTTTTTTATTTATTTTTTATGTAGAGCCAGCAAATACAGTATTACAAGTACAATGTGTTCTTTCTTAAATTATTTCCTTATATAAGGATCAGTGTTAGAAGGTGATTAGAGCATTGGTTGAAATTGCCAGACACTGTATGGGTTCGGTATCAGCATTTATTCACATTTGCCTGTGAAAATGTTCCCTTCAAAGCATGTCTATGCAGAATTGGGACTCTGTGTCACAAGTGATTTTTGGAATCATCATTTCTTTTGAGAGATCTACCTGCTAAAGATGGGCTGATGTTTTGCTGAGAACAATGAGCTATGATTTATCTGGCAGTTAATGATCACTGCACCACCAAACCAGCTCTTGGTGTATTCTCAACCCTGCGGACAGGTGGATGTAGCATATGTACATTGAAAACCTTTTTCCTTTTCTCCTGAAGAAAGGGGGCACTTGGTGCCCACTCACATTGGTACTTTTTAACAAGCTATTTGTGTGCATTAGGCAGCAGTTACAACACTTGAAAGTGCATAAAGCTCCTGAAAAGTTCCCGCACCCATGTTTTGTTTTTTGTTGGTGTGTGTGTTGTTTTGTTTTGTAGCATTGTTGTGTTTTGTGTATCCTTTTACAACAACAGAAGGTTACCAGGTAAAGCCTGGGTTTTGTCAGTTTTTGCTCTAGAGTAGACTGTGTACCAACATTGGCAGTGCTATGCAAGACTGTCCATGTATGGATCCGTTTTTTTTTTCCGATCAATCAGCCGGCTGATGGAAAACTGAATGGTTTCAGTTTTAATGTATACAAGTATTTCTAATTGGCTTCTAAGCATTTTTAGACAAATGACATGTAATCCAGTGAACGTTGCTCTGAGCCAGGCATCACATTTCCAAGTACAATAGGTCAGCGGGTGCAGGCTGCCAAATTGCCTATCCAGAGCGATGCATACATAAAGTAGAAGAGACACCACTCTCCCGACCAGCCTGTCACCGCATCGGAATCAAGATCGGCTTCATCCTGCAGGTCTCTGCAAAAATGCTACGTCTACTGATGAATTCTGCTCTGCCCATAGGGCGAAAGGTGTCAGAGGACATGGCCCTTTGGTGAAGACTTGCAGGCAGAAGCCGATCTTGATTCTTACACTGTAACGGCTGGTCATGAGTGGCTTCTCTTGTACCAATCCTAGTTATAGTTTGCTTGGAAAAAAGACAAAAGTCATTCAAGTTTTCTTTGCTGACACTTTAGTTTGGAGATTGTTTGTTTGTTTCTTTGTAAGGACATAAAAATGGGATCTACTATTACTAACATGTTTTTAAATGTGCAGACTGCTAGGGGCCATCAAGCCTGATCCTCGCTTTACTACCTTGTAAGTCAGTGGTTTGGAAAAATCCTGAAATATTGCAGGCTATTAGGTTGGTAGTTCATGCTTAATCAAGGTCTTTGACTAATTAGATAATGAAGTTTGGATCAGGATGACAGCCTCTGAGTCTGTACCTTTCAAGCATAAGTAAGCTATCTTGGCTCCAACGACATTTACTTAAACAAATAGAACTTATTGAAACCTGTCATAGAGTGGAAAAACGTTTCCCTATGTGGTCTGGTGCCTGTGTTACTCTGATGAACTGTAGCTACGCTGGGCATAAACTGGATGTTTCTCTACACAATATAGGAGTTAGTGACTGTAAACCTTCCTGTTGTTTGTTATTTAAAAAAAAAAAACATGTCATACTTGCCTCCACTGTGCTGTTCGTTTTGCACAGAGTGGCCCCGATCTTCATCTTCTTGGGGTCCCTCGGCGGGTCTCGCTGCTGCTCCTCACATCAGATAACACCCTAGGAAAAGCACGCGCTCCCGAGTCTAGCATTCAGCGTCCATAGACACGAATGCCTGACTCGGCCCCGGCGCTCGCATCATTGGATTTGATTGACAGCAGCGGGAGCAAATGGCTGCACTGCTATCAATCTATCCAATCAAGAGCCAGGACCCCGTGCAGAGAGCGACAGCGCGTCTCCGACGAGGGAATTACGGGGCTCAGGTAAGTAAATTGGGGGGGCTGGTCACTGCCAGAAGTTTTTTCACCTTAATGCATAGGATGCACTAAGGTGAAAAAACACGAGGGTTTACATTGTTCTAGGTAAAAAAAAAGTTGTTTTCACTGATAAGAAAGGTGCACTGCAGACAAGGCAGTTGGAGAATAAAGCCTAGTACACACGATTAGAAAATTGGATGAAAAATACCGCTTTCCGAGCGATTGTATTTAATTCGACTTTTGTTGAGCCAGGTAGGTCCCACAGGGCCACCCACAGTTTGACTTTTGACCAATTCAGTGGGAAAGGCCAGTGTTAGACTTTAAATTATATCTATTATGTTATTCAAAGCACGGATGATCTAAAAAAAAGAAAGAAAAGAAACCCCCAAAAAATCACCATAAAATTGGATGAGGCTCAGTTTTCCCAAAATATAAATTGCTATTGTTTGTACAATTTTGATTATTTGGATTGAATCTTCATTAAATCTAATAAAAATAGTTTGGGTTAAGAACAGATCAACTGTGTGTATTGGATAGTGTGTATGAAGGTCTTTTTTTTTTGCTTGAACTAGATGGACTAACAATGTAAGAGAGGCTGCTCTACTCAAAACATCTCAGGTTAAAGCGGAGGTCCACCCTGAAAAAATGTTTACATTAAAAATCCCCCCCAAAAAAGAAAAAAATTAATAGAAAAAAAGAAATTATACTCACCCTAAATGCCTGTTATTATGCGAAAGTCCTCTAATGTGCCTCTTCTCGTCCGCGGTGGGTCTCCTTCCGCTTCTTGTGAATGGGGCGCGTGCTGCCTTCTGGGAACTGTGTGTATCCCAGGAGGCAAAGCGCCGTGCGAGTGGCACATGCGCAGTAGGAAACGGGCAATGAAGCCTTAAGGCTTCACTGCCTGTTTCCCTTAGTCAGGATGGAGGAGCCGCGACCTGACAGCAGCGATCGATCGCCATGGCGGGACCGACATCGCGGGCGAGTAGAACAGGTAGGTGTCCTTATTAAAAGTCGGCAGCTACACTGTTAGTAGCTGCTGACTTTAAAAAAAAAAAAAAAAACTGTCTGCACCTCCGCTTTAAGGCCCCATGTACACGGGACGCTGCTAAACGGACGATCAGAGGCAGTTGGACGCTTTTTTCAACTGCCCCTGAACTCATTCAATGTTATCCTATGTGACCATGCACACCGTCTCCTTTATTGACGTTTTTAGGCAGTTGCGTTTTAACAACGTTTCTTTAAAAGCAAAAAAATGGGTTCAGACGCCAAAGATTTCCAAGTTTCAGACGCTAAACGCGGTAACCCGCGCTTAGCAGCGTTTCGTTTATAGGCGTTTTTTGTTTTTGCCCATTTTTTTTTTTTTTTTTTTTTATGCTTCTAAACGCAAACGCGGCAAAACGGACGTTTTAAACGCGGGTTACTATCTGTCAAGTTAAATCGTTCAGGAGCAGTTGTAAAAACGTCCCGTGTACATGAAGCCCTAATAAGCCACGAGAACAGAATGTACTAGTAGCAAAAGTCGATATTCGTTAAACAGCTTGTTGGTTCAGGCAGCAGGGAAGTTTGCTTGGATTTTTTTGTCCATAAACAAAGTCAGCTGGTATATCCATATGAATATACTTGTGTGAATGAAGCAAAATTGTAGCTAATCATTCAGTGTGTTTTTTTTTTTTCTTCCAGAGGTAGGTTGGGTATTGTGTACAGTTTTGCTTCTGACGGGCTCCATTTGAAAATGTAGTTCATATTTGTGTAGTGCTTTAAAATACAGTCTGCAAATACTTGTCAACTGCACATTCATTTAGGGGTTATCAAAGTTTTGATTAGATAAACCGTACTAGAAGAAAAACTCACAGCTGATGGAAGCCAATCAAAATCCTTTAATTTATTATTGAATTATTTACACATGCATATTAATAGGCCTTTTAAATGCTGCCTTTTTTTGGTGGCTGCTGCAGTTTTGACAGTTGCTATCCTGGTCAGAGTTGAACTTTTCATTTGGAATCCTTGCACCATTGTCTGTGTGTTTGTATGTGCCGATTATTATATGTGTGCTGGCTGCGTGTGTGTGCGCTGTGTGCCCCCCCCCCCCTGGCTTTTCGGAGCCTCTGTGGGGGAAAGGAGGGGTCATCTCCGCCTCAACCCCGGGTGAGACAACCTAATGCAGAACCACCATCCCATTCTCTGGCCTTTATATACATATACTGGGGTTTTTACCATAGGTAACGTATTAGTCCTCTGTTTACTCTTATTGAGTTCATGGAACACCCTTTAAGTATTTTCTTTTTTATTTATCCTTGCTTTTTTTCATCTTGTCCTGTAGCCAAAGTACATGCATCCTTCTCCTGATGAGTGGCTAAAAACTGCCACGAAACGTGTCGAGACATAGGAGTCTTCTGATTCAAGGATGCCAAACTTAGCCTTCCTTTTAAATAATGCACTTTCTTGTATGATATCATTTCCTTATGACAATTATACATTATTGGATCTGTACATGCATTTTATTTTATATATTTATTGCTTTTCTCTGTATCAATTATGTTTATTAAATTTGTCAACTTGATTATGCTTATTTTTATTGTATTATTATGTTTCTTTTTGAAACCGTGTGTCATGCATTATTACATGGCACAATCTATGTTATACTGGGTACTACATGTTTCCATGAACCCCAAATAGATTTAATCTTAATAATTGACATTGTTGTTAAAGGATCTTGTGCTGCCCCGTATCGGGAATCACAACACATGACCCGGAAAACATAAGTTCCATTCCATTCATCATGCTACATACACATGCTTCATTCAAAGTCCCAAAACTTTCCTTTTTCCCTTTACCACATAGTTACATAGTCAGGTTGAAAAAAGACACAAGTCCATCCAGTTCAACCATAAAAAAAAAAATATGGTACAATCCCATATACCCAATTCTATACCCACAGTTGATCCAGAGAAAGGCAAAAAACCCCAGCAGAGGGTGATCCAATTTGCTACAGCAGGGGAAAAAATTCCTTCCTGATCCCCCGAGAGGCAATCGGATATTCCCCGGATCAACTTTACCTATAAATGTCAGTACACAGTTATATTATGTACATTTACGAAAGAATCCAGGCCCTTAAAGCAATCTACTGAGCTGGCCAGAACCACCTCTGCAGGGAGTCTATTCCACATTTTCACAGCTCTTACTGTGAAGAAACCTTTCCGTATTTGGAGGTGAAATCTCTTTTCCTCTAGATGCAAAGAGTGCCCCCTTGTCCTTAGTGTTGACCGTAAAGTGAATAACTCAACACCAAGTTCACTATATGGACCCCTTATATATTTGTACATGTTGATCTTATCCCCTCTTAAAGGAGTTGTAAAGGTACATTTTTTATTTTCTAAATAGGTTCCTTTAAGCTAGTGCATTGTTGCTTCACTTACCTTTTCCTTTGATTTACCTTCTAAAGGTTTGTTTTCTTTGTCTGAATTTCTCACTTCCTGTTTCTCCTCACTGAACTCCACACCATCATCCGAGTGGTGTGGAGTCATCCAGAACAGCTTACTGAACAGCTTACTGAGGATAAACAGGAAGTGAGAAATTCAGACAAAGAAAACAAAGAAAAAAAATATTTAGAAGGGAAATCTAAGGAAAAGGTAAGTGAAGCAACAATGCACTAGCTTAAAGGAACCTATTTAGAAAATAAAAAATGTACCTTTACAACTCCTTTTTAATCTCCTCTAATCTTTCTTCATAGCTGAGCTCCTCCATGCCTCTTCTCAGTTTGGTTGCCCTTCTCTGCACTTTCTCCAGTTCCCCCATATCCTTTTTGAGAACTGGGGCCCAAAACTGAACTGCATATTCCAGATGCGGTCTTACTAATGATTTGTACAGGGGGGCAAAATGATATCTCTCTCTCTCTGGAGTCCATACCTCTCTTAATACAAGAAAGGACTTTTCTCGCTTTGGAAACCGCAGCTTGGCATTGCATGCCATTATTGAGCTTATGATCTACCAAAACCCCCAGATCCTTCTCCACTATAGATCCCCCCCAGTTGTACTCCCCCTAGTATGTATGATGCTTTCATATTTTTAGCCCCCAAGTGCATAACTTTACATTTATCAACATTAAACCTCATCTGCCACATAGTCACCCAATTAGACAGGGCATTGAGGTCGGCTTGTAAATTGGCGACATCCTGTAAGGACGTTATTCCACTGCATAGCTTGGTGTCATCTGCAAAGACAGAAATTTTACTTTTGATCTCAGACCCAATATATATGCGTGCTTGATTTCCTTTTTAAAGGAAGGCTCACCTTAGGCATAAGATTTTAAAGTAAATGTGAGCCCTTAAAGTGGAGTTCCACCCAAAATTGGAACCTCCGCTTATATGCTTCCTCCCCCTCTGGTGCCACATTTGGCACCTTTCAGGGGGGAGGGGGGGGGGACAGGTACCTGTTTTTGACAGGTATCTATCCCCATGGCGCTGTCCCTTGGAAGCTCGATCCACCCCCCTCCTCCGCTGCCGGGCCAGTAAGAAAGCGATTCGCACAATAGGGAACGGGCTGTGAAGCCGAAAGGTTTCACTGCCGGTTTCCCCGTACACCCTCACATATATCTAGTGAAGTGAACAGCCACAGATGATACACAGGGATGAAACCAATCTCCCGACATAAATTATACGTGTATATCTGCTGTCTTCAGCTTTATATACTGCTTAGAACGTTTAGATCGTGTTAGATTTTCTCTTCCTGTTCAGCACTGCAGTGAAGCCCGGGCATACAGCCAAGACAGATGATTGGAGGAAAGGCGCACACACCCCCTCTCCTCATAGGTAAAGACTTTCAGAGCTGATCGTTGAATAGTTCAGGGCTTTGCTAATCTATTTATAGCATCCTCCCCAACACAAAATTCAGGCTGCTTTTATCATGTGTGTCTAGGGCCGAAACAACTAATCGATTATGAAATTAATCGATTACAATTTTCATAATCGATTAATCGGCCAGTAACATAATGAGGTTAAAAATAAACTAAAATTAACCCTTTATAGTACAAAAAGAACAAATTGCTACTGTAAATATTACTTTCACCGTCCCACAGTAAAAAATAAACCCCTTTATAGTAGCGATTATTTGCTCTTTTTGTACAGCTGCTGCGTAAATACGGAAAGGGCAAGGACTTTTTTTTAACGCAAAACTGTGCTATTTTAGTTTTTTGGTTTAATATACTTCAATGGAGAAGCTGCAGAAAAGCATGTAATGTGTTTTTGCAGCAATTTGTGTTTTGTAAACTGCCCAACAACAAATTGGCCCAAAAAATTTACCTTTTTTTTTTTTTCACGGTTATTAACCGATTAGTCGATTAATCGAAACAATAATCGGCCAACTAATCGATTATGAAAATAATCGTTAGTTGCAGCCCTATATGTGACGAGAACTTGTCAGAAGAACGAAGCAGGAGAAAGCTAAGGGACATAGTGCTTTCAAGAGCGATAACAAAACACTACAGATACATGTGCCCAGCTCAAATTTCAAGAATCAGGTTTACATCCACTTTAACCCCGGGCCTATTTTTCAAACTTGTTGTTTACAAGCTAAAATACATTTATTATTTTTTTTGGCTAGAAAATTACTTAGAACCCCCAAACATTATATATATTTTTTTCTAACACCCTAGAGCAGGGGTGTCAAACTCAATTGCATCGTGGGCCACATCAGCATTATGATTGCCCTCAAAAGGGCCGGTCGTATCTGTAAGATTAGATGTCCAGCCCATCCCCTCCCCTTGCCTTAGATGTCAAGAGCCACCCCACCGTCAGAAGTTGAGTCTCCCTTACATCACAGTGCACCCCCTTACCTTTTGCTGCTGCTGGAAAAAAGATGGATGCATTGCTTGAAAGCAGAAAGTACAGGGTCTGGAGTAGGACCAGAGGAGGGCTGGAGCTCTCCTGTAGCTGCAGGAGAGGTGCGAGGGCCACATGAAATGGCCTGGAGGGCCGGTTTAGGCCCGCGGGCCTTGTGTCTGACACCTGTGCCCTAGAGACTAAAAAAAGAAGGTTGCTTTAAGAGCTTTGGGCGAAAAGTGAAGTTTTTACATCGCTTCCGCCCTGCAATGGTATGGAGACGGGTGGGGGCCATCTTCCCCTCACACGTCTCCATACCTAACGTGGAGAAGGACGCGATCGCACTGGAGAGCGGCAGGAGGGGGGCATCGTGGGGGCCCTCACGCCGCCGATAAAAGCGATCATGCGGCACATCCGCTGCAGAGACCACTTTTATCTGAAAGCGGACGGCCCGCTGAAAAAGAGGATACTGGGGTTATGGTAGCTAGCTGCTGCCATAACAACGATATCCCTCTTCAAACAGCCGACGTATAACGACGGCGGGCGGTCTGGAAGTGGTTAAGTGGCGGCGGCAGAACCCGAGAGCCAATCCGATAATCGGCTGAGGTGCCGACATCGTGGGAAACCTGGACAGGCAGGTGTAATAATATTAAAAGTCAGCAGCTACTGTATTTGTAGCTGCTGACTTTTTTAATTTTTTCGTGAGGGGGCGGAACTCTAACTATAAAACAACCCATTCAGTTTTAAATAGAAGTTTAAGGCAAAGCATTTGTGTAAAGATATTAAAAAAACAATTATCTCCCCCCCCCCTTTTTTTATAAGTGATCACATTACCTCTGTTATCAGCTGCATAAGGTGCTCAGAGAGCAAGGGGAGGAGAAACGGCAGCATTCTCAGCACCACTAGAGAACTGGCCACGCTGTGCTCTCCTGCTTAGTGTGGTCATTTTTTTGAATAGGAGAGCAGAGGGACTGGCAGGAACACCAGGGCTTTCACACAGAGGTAACAATACAAATAGAATAGGATACTTTCTCTTATCATCCATGGACTGACACGGTGTCTCTTTACACTTTACACGTGGGTTATGTCCCTGCTTGCAGGAGAAGACCTAGGCAGAATGTGAGATGTTATACATACATTCTAAAAGCCAGAGCTGAACAGCCCCACCCAGGGGGCGGTCCCTCCGGGCATAACCCTCCCACTACAGTCAGCAGACTTCAGTTTTTTTCTGCCTAGCAGAAGGAGAAGACGTGGCTCTCTCAGGAGCCAGTCTCCTGACCTATTTTTTATTCCTTTTCTGGAATTCTTTTTTATTTTATATTTGAGAATCTTCTATCAACTGTCGCCTGGGCAACAGGTTGGGTACAAGATATCCTCGTAGTCTTCCCTGTCCGACCATCGAGCGTGCTGATCCTCGCCTTGTGTGCGTGAGACTCAGTTCACGACAGGCCCCATGACTCCAGGGGTGGCCGGGTTTGCTTTCATGCTCCCACGGTCCTCTCAAGACTGAACAGTTCCTGACTGACTGTATCTTTCGCGGTGGACCGGGCCGACAGCTACTCAGTACTGCACTGTGATAGTCCTGTCAGAAACACACCAGTGGGTCCCTCAGGGGACGGGTAAGTAGTCTCTCCTGCCTGCAGGTGAGTACAAAAAGCTGTGTGTTTCTCTGTGGGGGATTTTCCCTGTCTCCCCCTGTATTTCATTGTCACTCTCTGTCACCATTGCTGGCGCTGTGCTGTGTGGGGTGCCTGGGGGTCACACTGTTCTTGGAGGGGCTCATGCTGGTCTGCAGATATGCTTGGGGCCTTTTTTTGTGTGTTTTGGGGCCTGAGCGCCGAGTGGCGCTGTGTGTGTGCTGTTGTTTCACTTTAGCTGCGTCATGGCGGCCATCTTGCCGCGGATCGCCTCAGTGAAGTGCGGCGGCCATTTTCTTGTAGCCTGCGCGCTCTTCAGCACTAGTTTTGGCCTCTAGCGCTGCTGTAACAGCGCGAATCTCCTCACAGCTCACCAGCGCTGACACTGCGCGGTACAGACAGCAGAACTGAGCGGTCCCTGGTCCGGTTTGGTGAGTCCCCTGGGCGCCCCCTCCTCAGTCAGCACAGCCTGTGGGTGGACTTTTTATCTGAGGAGTCTCAGAGGGGGGCAATGTGGAGTCTCGGTCACCAGCTTCCCCTAAATGTCAGTGGACAACGGCAGTGCTTCAGCACCTGCGGTCCCTAGGGACCAGTTGTGGGCAGTCCTGGAATCATTTCTGACCAGGATGGGAGCTGTGTGCAAGCGCAAGGGAGCAAAAAGCGCCCTCTCCCCACTTTACTACATGAGGGCAGTGCGCTGATTCAGATATGGGCCTAGCCACTAACGCTCAGGACCCTAGTTCTGAATGTATTGGATGGTTTTGAACAGGACATTCCTTATGTGGAAAACTCCAGTTCTGAGTCAGTAAATGACAGGGCGCTTGTTAGTGTACTCATGACTGCGGTGAGGGACACTCTCAGGCTAAAATGCTGCGGATGCAGAACCTCAGGCTGATACAGTCTCCTTTGGTTCATTTAAGGCCAGGCCTTCTAAAGAGGTTTTTCCATATGTACTTTCTTTGACCAGCTCATTGATAAGGTCTGGGAAAAGCCGCAGATGAATTTTTTTATGGTCCCGCAGCGTTTGTCTATCAGATACCCCTTGAAGATGCCCTACTTAAAAAGTGGGCTTCTCCCCCAGTGGTCGACCCTCCAGTTGCCCGGTTGAACAAGGCCATCACTCTCCCGATGGAGGGGACTCCTGCATTTGAGGACCCCACTGACAGGAGGTCAGAAGTGGTGAGCAGAACCATGTTTGCCTTGTTGGGATCCGCCCTACGACCTGTGGTAGCGGCGACCCTTGTGTCTTAAACACTTACAGGTTGGGCAAAAATGTTGCACCTAGCTGTACAGGAGCATATTCTTCCTCCAGACACAGTTGCTCTGGCCCACCAACTGGTTCAGGGCCTGGTTTCTGTGTGCGACGCCACGCTGAACGCGGCCCCTTTAATATCCAGGGCCTCTGTCTCAGCGGTGGTATTGCGTCGTCTTATCTGGTTGAAATGCTGGTCTGCTGACCTAGCCTTAGGAAGCTCCTGACGGATCTACTATTTAAAGGCGGTAGACCTTTCGGTGCTGCTCTGGATGACATCGTCATGGATGTCACGGGAGGTAAACGCACTCTTCTTCCTTAGACTAGCAAGGGTGAGGAGGCCCGCCGCAAACGGGTACCTTCCTTTCCAGCAAAACGGGTTTTTTTCGTCAGTCAGAGTCCACAGGTAGGCCCTCTCAGACTGACGGCAGTGCGGCTGGTGGGCACAAGTGCCCCTGGGTGCGTAAGCCAAACAAGCGGCTCCCAAGCCCGCCTCCGCGTGAAGGCTTGCCTCCGCACGACTCTGGGGTGGGGGGACGACTTCGCAGGTTCACGGATCGGTGGACCTCCCGAATCTCCGACTGGTGGGTGTGCGAGGTGGTCACCTCAGGATATAGGATAGTATTCCGATCCTGGCCCCCACACAGATTCTTTCCCTTGAATCTTCCTCTCCTTCCTACCTGTCGGGCAGCCCTCTTGGGGGCTGTACCGGATTTGATCAGGTCCGGAGTGATTGTGCCGGTTCCGTCACAGGAGAGTTTTCAGGGATTCTACTCGAATCTGTTTGTCGTCCCAAAAATAGGACGTGGTTCGACCTATCCTGGACCTCAAGGCCCTGAATGCCTTCGAGAAGGTGCAGAAATTCCGCATGGAATCCATTCACACGGTGATCGCTACACTCCACCAAAGGGATTTTCTTCTGGTGTCCTTGGACTTCAAGGACGCCTACTTGCATGTTCCGATCTGCGCAAGTCACCAGAAGTTTCTGCGCCTTGCGATCAGCGAAGTCCACTATCGATTGTGGCTCTTCCTTTCGGCCTTGCCTCGGCACCAAGGGTGTTCACCAAGGTGCTTGCTCCGGTTCTAGCCTTCTGTTACAGCGAGGTATTGCTGTCGTGGGCTATCTGGACGGTCTTCTGCTATGAGCAAAAAGTGGCTCAGACTTAGAGGAAAGGTGTCTATCGTCAATTAGACCCTCAGGGACTTCGGGGGGTTCCTGAACATTCAGGAGTCAGTCCTGGTCCCGACTCAGTGTCTGGAGTATCTAGTTCTGGTTCTGGACTCCTTGGAGGCAAAGGTATCCTACCTCTGGAGAAGTTGCTGACACTTCAGTCTGCGGTGCGGGTGCTGACATCCCGAAAATGGTTGTCAATCCGTTTGCATGAGAGTCCCGGGACTCCTGGTGGCCTCCTTCGCGGCCATTCCGTATGCCCAATCACACACCAGGGCATTGCAGAAGGAGATCTTGTCCACCTGGGACAAATCCCCGTTGTTCTTGGATCTTCGGATCCTGGTGATTCACCTGGTCAGGGCGTCCCTGACATGGTGGTTGAGACCCTCGGCTCTTCGGTCCGGAAAGTCGTTTCCCTCCCATCCAATGGACGGTACTCACGACGGACACCAGCCTGACGGGCTGGGGTGGAGTCTGGGGAGTCCTGTCGGCTCAAGGCCTTGGACTCCGGACGAGCCCGTTTACCAATCACTGTTCTGGAAATACGGGCCATCAGACTGTGTCTCTCCTCATGTCGGAGAGAGTACGGGGTCGCTCCATCAGGAGCCAGTCGGACAACGCCACGGCGGTGGCGTATGTAAACCATCACGGGGGGACTCGGAGCTCAGCTGCGGCTTCCGAGGTAGTCCGTATCCTGAAGTGGGCCGGAAGAAACGTGCCGGCTCTGTAGGGGCGGACTATCTGAGTCGCCAATCGCCGGACCAGGAAGAGTGGTCCTTGCATATTTCAACTCCTTTGCCGACGGTGGGGCACGTCGGATGTGGACCTGATGGCCTCTCGACTCAGTCGCAAGGGTCGAGGTTATGGCCAGATCCAGGGATCCTTGGGCGATGCCTCGGATGCGTTGGTGGCCCCATAGGGTCCTTATCGCCTGATATAAACTCCGGTGATCCTAATTGTTCCGGATTGGCCTCAGCGTCACTGGTACGCTGATCTGGTACGTCTCGTTGCGGTCGTTCCCTGGCGGTTGCCGATGAGGGAGGACCTTCAGTCTCAAGGTCCTATGTTTCATCCGGCTTACAGTCTCTGGCTTTAACGGCAGGGCTGTTAAAAGCCAGGTGTTGAGGGACCGAGGTCTCTCGGACTCTGTCATTTTGACCATGTTAAGGACAAGGAAGTCTTCCTCCAGGCAGATCTATCACCGTGCCTGGAAAGCTTATATCGCCATATGCAAAGCGCTGGACTGGCGTCCTTGGACGTATTCCGTCCCCAGAATCCTGCGTCCTCTGCAGTGTGGAGTGACCCAAAAGCTTGCTTTGAGTACCATCAAGGATCAGATTTCGGCCTTGGCCGTCTTCTTTCAGCGACCTCTAGCGGGTCATTTCTTGGTTAGCACCTTGTGTTGGGGGTTCGCCATGTGCTCCCTCCTGTCAAGCCTTCTCTCCCACCGTGGGATCTGAATTTGGTGCTCTCGGTCCTCCAGGAACCTCCTTTTTGGGAATATCCGGGATATTCCTCTCTTGTCTTGTCTCAGAAGGTGGCCTTTTAGTGGCAATCACTTCTGTTTGACGAGTGTCTGAGTTGGCGACTTTGTCCTGCAAGTCGCCATATTTAGTCATCCATAAGGATAAGGCGGTGTTGCATCCGCGACCTTCCTTTTTGCCAAAGGTGGTGTCTACCTTTCACCTACATGAGGACATTGTCCTCCCGTCCTTGTGTCCTCACCCATCGCATCCCAGAGAGTTTGCGCTGCACATATTGGATGTGGTACGAGCCTTACGGGTGTACCTGTCTGCTACTGCTTCTATTCGGAAGTCCGACTCACTGTTTGTGACTGTCCCTGGTCCATAACAGGGCCAAGCGGTTTCGTCTGCCATCATTTTTAGGGGAATCAGACAAACCGTCATTCAAGCCTATGCTCTCAAAGGGCGGGCGCCTCCCTTTCCGGTTACGGCGCATTCCACCAGGGCAATTGGTGCTTCCTGGGTTTTCCGACATCAAGCGTCGGTTGCACAAGTGTGCAAGGCGGCGACCTGGTCGTCTGTTCATGCCTTTTAAGTTTTTTATATGGTTGATGTGGCTGCATCTTCGGATGCTTCCTTCGGCCGCAGGGTGCTGCAGGCCGCTGTTTAAAGTTTGGACTCCTCCGTTGAGGAGATCTGCCTTCTTGGAGTGAAAGTTTGGATTTTCCATTTATACTGCTCCCATCCCTCTTGACACTGCTTTGGGACATCCCACGTGTAAAGTGACACCGTGTCAGTCCATGGATGATAAGAGAAAATAGGATTTTTTGTACTCACCGTAAAATCCTTTTCTCTGACATCCATGGACTGACACGGCACCCACCCTTCCTTTTTAAGTTTGTACTGCTTTGTTACGAACTGAAGTCTGCTGACTGTAGTGGGAGGGTTATGCCCGGAGGGACCGCCCCCTGGGTGGGGCTGTTCAGCTCTGGCTTTTAGAATGTATGTATAACATCTCACATTCTGCCTAGGTCTTCTCCTGCAAGCAGGGACATAACCCACGTGTAAAGTGTAAAGAGACACCGTGTCAGTCCATGGATGTCAGAGAAAAGGATTTTACGGTGAGTACAAAAAATCCTATTTTTTTGTACATGGTACAGCAGACACATATCAGGAATATGAAATGTTGGGGTAACATTCTTTAAAGAGGAGGTCCGCCCACCCCTGCAAAAATTAAAAGCCAGCTGCTAAACATACTGCAGCTGCTGACTTTTTATAATAGGACACTTGCCTGTCCTGGAGTCCAGCCATGTCCGCACCGCAGCTGATGTTTCCATTGCCGGTGCTGCTGCCGCCATTGCCGGTAAGGGAACCCGGTAGTGAAGCATTACGGCTTCACGCTTGGTCCCTACTGCGCAAGCGTGAGGCACAACTGCGCTCTGCTACTGGCCCGGCGGGGGGAGGAGGAGGGAGCCAAACCATTGGCGTAATGCGCCGCGGCCCGGTCTCCCGAAAGGTGCCAAATGTGGCACCAGAGGGTGGAGGGGGTAGACAAATGAGCAGAAGTTCCACTTTTGGGTGGAACTCCGCTTTTACTATTCCCAAATTAAATGGAATTTCAGATGAATTGCTCTTGTAGCAACTTGTTTCTTATTTCGACTCATTCACAGAGAATGGATCGGTCTCTTTTTTTTTTTTTTTTGTAGAGAAAATGGATTTATTCGCTTATTAGTCAGCAGTGTTTTCTAGGTCACCGAGTATAAACTTTTTGTGCATGCATGTGATTTTTACTAGTCATTTCTTAATCACCAACTAATTATCACTAACTGTGATCTGACTGGTTTGTATTTTGATTATTTTTGGTGTTCTGTGGCTTTCCATATTTAGTTGTAAGAAGTGTTTATTACTACTCTCCTCTTTCATTCCCATGTTGTGGCTCTAAGTATTGCTTGTTTTATTAGCTTGGGAGAACAGCAAGTTGGTTGTGTTTGATGGTCCCAGTGACCAGCCACAAATTATTTTTAGATGAAAGACTTAGCGTTTCAGTTTCCTAAAGGGAAAGAGAACAGTGTTCATTTCTGTTTTCAAACGCACAGTTGAAGGTGTGAATACAGATAGCATCTGGAGATCACGTTTGTGCCTCTCTTTTCTCTTCATCTTTCCCCCTCTTTTTATCTTCTGTCCTATCTTTCTCCTCTCTCCCGCCCCCCCCCTTTCCACTTGACATTTCTCTCCCCTCTTCTTGTCTTTGTTGCCCTCTTCTTTTTTTCTCTCTCTCTCTCTCTCTCTCTCCTTCCCCCTTCTTTATTTCTCCCCCCCCCCCTTCCTCTATTTCTCTCCCCCCTTCCTCTATTTCTCTCCCCCCTTCCTCTTTATTTCTCTCCCCCCTTCCTCTTTATTTCTCTCCCCCCTTCCTCTTTATTTCTCTCCCCCCTTCCTCTTTATTTCTCTCCCCCCTTCCTCTTTATTTCTCTCCCCCCTTCCTCTTTATTTCTCTCCCCCCTTCCTCTTTATTTCTCTCCCCCCCTTCCTCTTTATTTCTCTCCCCCCTTCCTCTTTATTTCTCTCCCCCCCTTCCTCTTTATTTCTCTCCCCCCTTCCTCTTTATTTCTCTCCCCCCTTCCTCTTTATTTCTCTCCCCCTTCCTCTTTATTTCTCTCCCCCTTCCTCTTTATTTCTCTCCCCCCTTCCTCTTTATTTCTCTCCCCCCTTCCTCTTTATTTCTCTCTCTCCCCCCTTCCTCTTTATTTCTCTCTCCCCCTTCCTCTTTATTTCTCTCTCCCCCTTCCTCTTTCTCTCTCCCCCCCTTCCTCTTTCTCTCTCCCCCCCTTCCTCTTTCTCTCTCCCCCCCTTCCTCTTTCTCTCTCCCCCCCTTCCTCTTTCTCTCTCCCCCCCTTCCTCTTTCTCTCTCCCCCCCTTCCTCTTTCTCTCTCCCCCCTTCCTCTTTCTCTCTCCCCCCTTCCTCTTTCTCTCTCCCCCCTTCCTCTTTCTCTCTCCCCCTTCCTCTTTCTCTCTCCCCCTTCCTCTTTCTCTCTCCCCCCTTCCTCTTTCTCTCTCCCCCCCTTCCTCTTTCTCTCTCCCCCCCTTCCTCTTTCTCTCTCCCCCCTTCCTCTTTCTCTCTCCCCCCTTCCTCTTTCTCTCTCCCCCCTTCCTCTTTCTCTCTCCCCCTTCCTCTTTCTCTCTCCCCCCTTCCTCTTTCTCTCTCCCCCCTTCCTCTTTCTCTCTCCCCCCTTCCTCTTTCTCTCTCCCCCCTTCCTCTTTCTCTCTCCCCCCTTCCTCTTTCTCTCTCCCCCCCTTCCTCTTTCTCCTCTCCCCCCTTCCTCTCTCTCTTTCCCCCCCTTCCTCTCTCTCTCTCCCCCCCCCTTCCTCTCTCTCTCCCCCCCCTTCCTCTCTCTCTCTCCCCCCCTTCCCCTCTCTCTCTCCCCCCCTTCCCCTCTCTCTCTCCCCCCCTTCCCTCTCTCTCCCCCCCTTCCTCTCTCTCCCCCCCTTCCTCTCTCTCCCTCCCCCCCTTCCTCTCTCTCCCTCCCCCCCTTCCTCTCTCTCCCTCCCCCCCCTTCCTCTCTCCCCCCCCCCCTTCCTCTCTCCCCCCCCCCTTCCTCTCTCCCCCCCTTCCTCTCTCTCCCCCCCCCTTCCTCTCTCTCTCTCTCCCCCCTTCCTCTTTCTCTCTCCCCCCCTTCCTCTCTCTCTCTCCCCCCCTTCCTCTCTCTCTCTCCCCCCCCTTCCTCTCTCTCTCTCCCCCCCCTTCCCCTCTCTCTCTCCCCCCCCCTTCCCCTCTCTCTCCCCCCCCCTTCCCCTCTCTCTCTCCCCCCCTTCCCCTCTCTCTCTCCCCCCCCTTCCCCTCTCTCTCCCCCCCCCTTCCTCTCTCTCCCCCCCCTTCCTCTCTCTCCCCCCCTTCCTCTCTCTCCCTCCCCCCCTTCCTCTCTCTCCCTCCCCCCCTTCCTCTCTCTCCCTCCCCCCCTTCCTCTCTCCCCCCCCCCTTCCTCTCTCTCCCCCCCCCTTCCTCTCTCTCCCCCCCTTCCTCTCTCTCTCCCCCCCTTCCTCTCTCTCCCCCCCCTTCCTCTCTCTCTCTCCCCCCCCTTCCTCTCTCTCTCCCCCCCCCCCCCTTCCTCTCTCTCTCCCCCCCCCTTCCTCTCTCTCTCCCCCCCCCTTCCTCTCTCTCCCCCCCTTCCTCCTCTCTCTCTCTCCCCCCCTTCCTCTCTCTCTCTCCCCCCCCCTTCCTCTCTCTCTCCCTCCTCCCCCCCCTTCCTCTCTCTCTCCCCCCCCCTTCCTCTCTCTCTCCCCCCCCTTCCTCTCTCTCCCCCCCTTCCTCTCTCTCTCCCCCCTTCCTCTCTCTCTCTCCCCCCTTCCTCTCTCTCCCCCCCTTCCTCTCTCTCTCTCCCCCCTTCCTCTCTCTCCCCCTTCCTCTCTCTCTCTCTCTCCCCCTTCCCCTCTCTCTCTCCCCCCTTCCCTCTCTCTCTCCCCCCTTCCCCTCTCTCTCTCTCTCTCTCTCCCCCCTTCCCCTCTCTCTCTCTCCCCCCTTCCCTCTCTCTCTCTCCCCCCTTCCCTCTCCTCTCTCTCCCCCCTTCCCTCTCTCTCTCTCCCCCCTTCCCTCTCTCTCTCCCCCCTCTTCCCCTCTCTCTCTCCCCTCTTCCCTCTCTCTCTCTCTCCCTCTTCCCCCTCTCTCTCTCTCTCCCTCTTCCCCTCTCTCTCTCCCTCTCCCCCTCTCTCTCCCCTCTCTCTCTCTCTCCCCTTCCTCTCTCTCTCTCCCCCCTTCCGCTCTCTCTCTCCCCTCCTCTCTCTCTCCCCCCTTCCTCTCTCTCTCTCCCTTCCCCTCTCTCTCTCTCCCCCCTTCCTCTCTCTCTCTCCCCCCTTCCTCGCTCTCTCTCCCCCCCTTCCTCTCTTCCTCTCTCTCCCCCCCTTTCTCTCTCCCCCCTTTCTCTCTCTCACCCCCTTCCTCTCTCCCCCCTTTCTCTCTCACCCCCCTTCCTCTCTCCCCCCTTCCTCTCTCTCCCCCCCCTTTCTCTCTCTCCCCCCTCTCTCTCCCCCCCTCTCTCTCTCTCTCTCTCCCCTTTCTCTCTCTCCCCTCT